>CM074735.1:61832089-62432089 GCA_037367245.1 Phrynocephalus guinanensis | reverse complement strand
GGGCCATTTCATCATTTCTTCTACTGTAAATGGCTGGCTTCACTCGCTACCTCCCCTCTCTGAACTCCAGATGGTTATCACAAAAAACTACTGTTGAACTTTTAAGAGCTGATATCCGAATTTGCATTTTTCCTACCCTCCCCATCCTGATTTCTTTGTGTGAGGCAGCATTTTAATTACAAACATTTTAGTGCCCACACATAAACTGCTCTAGGAGAATTTTCATCTGAAGAAGAGAATTGAAATTTGTTAAGTTAATGAATAAATAAAGATAATCAGACACAGGAATGTGCACCACTCAAGGTTTCATCACTTAATGTATTCAGCTGCAAGTTAGGAACTGCCTGCCTTGGAAAAGAGTCTCATGTTGCAATCTGAAGTCCTGTATAAGCACTCTCTCAACCATTAGTCCCGCAATAGCTCTTTCAGACATTCAGGTCATCACCTGAAATGGTACCTTTGCAAGGATAAACCTCAAAGAATTGACTTAAGATCCACATCTGACTTGTATTTAGGTTAAAAATTCAAATGTGGGGTAGGTCTCCAATCACATGCATTCCCTCTCAACAGATTGCCATTGTGTACAAATATCAGGTCTGCTGAAATAGCTGAAATGAAGGGACCCAAACCCAAACTTAGGCATATTTTGAGTAACAATATTAATAATTGTGTGCCATAAAGTTTCTGTGAAGATTCTCAGTCATCCAGGTGAGTTTATCTGGAAGTTGAATCATGGCAACTGGACTTACTTTTCTTGAGAGATTGAAATGTTTCACTTCTCATCCCAACTAACGAAGACTGACGAAGCTGTTTGGATGAGCAGCAAAACATTTCAATCTCTCAAGAAAAAGAAGTCCAGTTGCCATGACTCAGCTTCCAGATATGCGATATGCCATAAAGTCAATTCTGGATTAGGGAAACCCTTCTCAATAATTTCTAGGTGCATAACTACATATTACTTAGATGTAGTTCACCATTCTTTCTTCTGGAAGTATTCGCAAACTGTGTGGTTTGCCAAGGCTGTTCTCCCAGGCACACTGAGGAATCCCAACCTTTGTACTACAACTCAGTCAGCTGTACAAAATAAATGGAATAATAGAGCCAATAATAAAATCAATAATAGAACTGTAGCGCTGGAAAGGAATTTATGTGTTATTGGCTCCAGCTCCTGTCAAGGAGACACAGTGGTGAGTTAACTCCCAATTTCTGGCACCAGAAACCCAAACCAGTGAGCTACCCAGCAATTACCCCACAAGTTTCACTGTGACTCTTCTTAGGTTAGATCCAAACCAGAGGCAGAGATGGGAAATATGTGGCCTTCCACCCCCACCCCCACCCCCATTATCGATTATGCTGGTAAGGGATAAGACGTCCACCAATATCTAGAGAGTCAGATGTTCCCCATGCCTGCTATTGAGTGTTGGCAAGGGAAAATGTAATTGGCTAAGAACAACACAATTAACAAAGTTTGATCCCACAAGAAAGTAAGTCCAGTTGCCATGACTCAACTCCCAGATAACCTCACCTGGATGACAGAGAATCTCCACAGACACAATTAAGAAAAGTAACCAGACTGTGAAACTTCAGTAGGAACAAGCAAACGAACAAAGAGAAAACCCAAACTCTCCCACTTAGGGAGTAAGCCCTGCCAAACCTAGTAAAACGTACTTGTGAGTAAACACACATTGGATTGTTCTGTCAGTACTACTTATATATTATGTCTAGTTTCAGCAATATTATAAACATATGGAAACAAATGTTTCATGGAGGAATGTCTGAATGTATTCCTTCTTTTTGTTGTATGCTTGTTAAAAAGAGGGCTTGTTCCTATAAAGGTACTGATAACAGACACATAGAATACTCAACACAGGCCATGCTATAGGACTGTGGGAATTGTAATGCAAACCACCCGGAATGCAATAAATTGCCAAAGATCCCCTAGCTCTGGATTAGAGAGGGCAAAGAGGGATTAAATCTGGAGCTGTTCTTTTCAGCAGGGTGCATACATGTTTCATGTATTTTTTAGTTTCCACGTTAGAGCCAAGCTTGAAAACATGATGGGGAATTCAGACAATAAGACTTTGAGGTGGTTTTCAACAGGCAAGAGGTGGCGCCCATATCTCTATTAAGAAAACACTGGTGTGTGGGAGGTAAACTATGCAAGATAATGATGGATTAGTTGGTGTTATAACTGATTGCATAATTACTGTTTTGTTAAATTTGCACACAAGTTATTTTAATTTTACTATAACTTAAAAGCACAAAGAGGTCCATCAATTGCATGATTGTATGTAAGAATCCCCACTGCAGAACACTTTTGAGAAGATTCAAGGAATTAGGAAATGGAAAGGCGGATTTCAGAGGAATACCATGATTCACAGAGATAGGGAAGACTAACCATGATGAAACGAAAAGAGCTGTAACTGGGATGGAGACCTTTAGCTGTGAGCATGGCTATGAGAGGGATCCCGGTTGACAGTATAGCCACAATCACCACCACTACATTCCGGCAACTGCAAGAGGAACCACATGCCTCAAAGAATGTGTAAAATGTGACAGGAAAAGATCAAGATCACTCTGCCCAGCTGTGAAGTGGAGTCGTTCTTTAACCAGTCACACCCCTAGACTTGAATCCCATCCACAGCCCAGGTAGCAATCTGGCAGCAGAAAATCCCAGCCACGCAGACAAACATGCCCACACGACTCTTAAAGAGGGAAAATTTCTGTATCAGAAAAGAGTGATAAATATTCATTGCTGTGATTCAAAAGGTATGCCAACAAGAAAAAAGACCCCACCCACTGGCCATGGGGGAGGGGCAACACGGCCATTTGACCCAGGCCTCACCTCACAAGGCAGGGAGTGTCTCTTTAGGGAAGTATGCATGACTATCATGTAGAGATGGGTACAAAATGAAAAACAAAATGCTGTTTTGTTGTTTCATTGAAACGGTAGGATCATTTTGTTTCATCTCGTCATGAAGCACCATTTTCCCCTCTATAACAAAATGATTCATCCTAGGGGGATCAATGGCAGGGGAGCTCCAGCTCTTTCCTGAAAGCCCCCCAAATTTGGAAAGGGCTTTCAAGTTAACAAGCTCCAAAGGAGCTGCCCCTAGGAAAAAAATCTTTCTGATTGGAATTGAAAGCCAAGCTGTGGCGGTGCTAGCTTGCCCTATCGGCTTCTGACTCAATCAGATTTTTTTCCTAGGGGCATCCTCTTTGAAGCTTCATAACTCAGCTCCCTGACCCCCAAATTTCAGGGGGTTACCTAGAATTGCTTGAGGAAGTTCCCCTGCCACTTTGGTCCTTTAAGATCCAGGGGAACATAGCATTTTGTTTCATTTTGTGATGAAACTACTCCAAAATTTATTACAAACAAAACAAAACAAAACAACTATAGGTAATTAGGTAGGTAGGTAGGTAGGTAGGTAGGTAGGTAGGTAGGTAGGTAGGTAGGTAGGTAGGTAGTAGTTTATTGCTAAAAACCATTGGTCACCGCAATCTTGATTTACAACAGAGAGAAAAAAACTTATAAGGTTACATCTACGACAAATATAATTAAAACTTTTTTTAAAAAAAACCGTGTGACACTTGCAGAGCAATACAGTCCTCCCAAAGTTAAAGGTTGACCCGGATTTTCATAGCTGCCAGCGCAAACTTTGCAACTTGCTGTGTAACAAACCTGTCTGAACCAACAAGTAGCATACTAAGTTGGGTTCCAGGGGACCTGTTGGCCAGTGAACCAATAATCCCACCAAGGAATTTGCCTCTGGGTTGGTCGTGAAGGGGGCACCTGAGCAAGTAGTGGGGCACGTCATCGACTTCACCTGAGCCACAGGGGCAAAGTCTGTCCGAAACAGGGATGTTGTCACGTCTCCCCTCTAAAAAAGCAGAAGGCATGGTCTGAAAACGCAGGGCTGTGAAAGCTTTCCTCAGTGGAGCAGAAGTTAAATTGTGAAAATAGCTTTCCAGCCCGAAGGATGTTTTAAACAAAGGATAATAAAGAGAGAATGGAGATAGTGAATAGAGATGGGCACGACTCGGGAAAATGACGTTTTCGAGTTGTCGTGTGTCGGAGGCAGTCCGTTTCGGCTCGTTTCCGTTTTTCGCGAAATTTCGCAAAAATTAGTCGGTTCGTTTTTTCGTTTTTTCGTTGTCGTTAGTACTGGTTTGGGGGGGTAGCGGGCTCCTGGAGGGAGCTGCAGGAGTCAGCCAGAGCCACAAGTGACGGACTGGCAGACTCTTTGCATCCGCTGTGTCTCACGTACTTGCATGTAGTGCAATGCAAGTAGATCTGGCTTAGGGTTAAGACGTGTTAGCGCAAGCGCTAGGGTTAGGCTAGTTACGGGTGAGGTTAGGGTGAGTATTGGGGTGCATCTGGGTGCCTCTCTGACCCACTTAGAAGGACAGTGTACTGCCGTATGGGTTAGGCTTAGGGTTCGGGTTTGGGCTACGATTAGTGGGCTGTTTATGCCCGATTGGCACATCCCAGAAGTCTCTGTGGTCAACCTGGCCAAGTGGCCATGCGATTGGTGGAAAATTTGCATGGTCCACTCCCATGGGCAAGCCCATCATTGCGAATGTGCAGGTGTAAAAAAATAAAATAAAATAAAATAAAATAAAATAAAATAAAATCAACGGAGACTTTTTTTTGCAAGAAAAACCCACTGCTGCTACTGTAAAAATTCAAGCATTTAAAATAGCTAATTTTCGCATGTTTCTGTGGTGCTTTGGTGGGGTTTTGGGCAACGATTTCAAAAAAAATATTGCGGTCGCCATTTTGGATCCCCCGCCCTGCATGGCAAATGGATGCGCCCTCCCAGCCTGGTACAGTCAGCAAAACCTGGCCATGCGATTGGTGGAATGGCTCCAAAACTTTGCATGGTCCACTCCCATGGGCGAGCCCATCATTGCAAATGCGCAGGTGTAAAAAAATAAAATAAAATAAAATAAAATCAACAGAGACTTTTTTTTGCAAGAAAAACCCACTGCTGCTACTGTAAAAATTCAAGCATTTAAAATAGCTAATTTTCGCATGTTTCTGTGGTGCTTTGGTGGGGTTTTGGGCAACGATTTCAAAAAAAATATTGCGGTCACCATTTTGGATCCCCCGTACTGCATGGCAAATGGATGCGCCCTCCCAGCCTGGTACCAGCAGTGCAGCAGTAGCAATAGCCAAGGAGAGGGGGGGCGGGGAACCCCCCCCCCAAATAAAACACCCTTCTGGCCTGGTAGGTGCCCTCAGACAGTTTTCGCCTAGTTTTAGGGCCGGGAATTGGTTTTTTTTTTAACTTTTAAAAACTTTTTTTCTGTGCCGCTTGGCACTGCGCGGTCGCCGCGATGCAAGTAACGAGCACGACAAATCAGACCAAATTGTTCGTTCGTCGGTTCGAGCTCGAAGTCTGGTGGAGTAATTCCCGTTACCGTTTCCGTAGAGTAACGGAAACGAGTAACGGAAACGGAAACGGGAATACCGCTAAGTCGTGCCCATCTCTAATAGTGAAGCCACAGCCAATTCCTTCCATTTGGAGTATAAATAAATCTTGTCTTTGACCAATTTTTTGATACTGGGGGAGACAAAAGAGGGGATAAATTCAGTATTGATCCCATAAAGGTGTAATATGGGTCTGACAATCTTTGCCCAGGACTCCCGCAAGGGGTGCTGGAGTTGTTCTATATAGCATTTCTTTGGCAAGCAGGAGTTGCTCATGGCAGCCAGCTTCAACCAGTGCATTGCCAAGGCAATGTGTATGTGTGTTTCAATAGGGGTTAGCCCTACTTTAGCTCTTACATACGCAGAGGGTGTGCCATGGGGTACCGCAAGGAGAGATCGAATAAAAGAATTTTGAACCACCTTGAGGTGTGGTATTTTAGTATACCCCCAGATTTCGGCCCCATACTGTATGTTAATTGGGGGACTATCTTTCTTAAAAACACCTCAACTGCAGGAGCAACCAGTTTACCACCTTGGGTTGAAAAGAATCTCAAAAGGGATTGAGAGGAGTGGGAGGCTTACAAAACTGTTGCTTTCAGGTGATGTTTCCAAGAGAGCAGGGCATTAAGAGTGATAAATATTCATTGCTATAATTCAAAAGGTATGCCAACAAGAAAAAAGACCCCACCCACTGGCCATGGGGGAGGGGCAACATGGCCATTTGACCCAGGCCTCACCTCACAAGGCAGGGAGTATCTCTTTAGGGAAGTATGCATGACTATCATGTAGAGATGGGTACAAAATGAAAAACAAAATGCTGTTTTGTTGTTTCATTGAAACGGTAGGATCATTTTGTTTCATCTCGTCATGAAGCACCATTTTCCCCTCTATAACAAAATGATTCATCCTAGGGGAATCAATGGCAGGGGAGCTCCAGCTTTTTCCTGAAAGCCCCCCAAATTTGGAAAGGGCTTTCAAGTTAACAAGCTCCAAAGGAGCTGCCCCTAGGAAAAAAATCTTTCTGATTGGAATTGAAAGCCAAGCTGTGGCGGTGCTAGCTTGCCCTATCGGCTTCTGACTCAATCAGATTTTTTTCCTAGGGGCATCCTCTTTGAAGCTTCATAACTCAGCTCCCTGACCCCCAAATTTCAGGGGGTTACCTAGAATTGCTTGAGGAAGTTCCCCTGCCACTTTGGTCCTTTAAGATCCAGGGGAACATAGCATTTTGTTTCATTTTGTGATGAAACTACTCCAAAATTTATTACAAACAAAACAAAACAAAACAACTATAGAAAAGAAACAAAATGAAACAAAACACTATTTTTCTGTTTCATGCCCATCTCTACTATCATGCATTCTACTGGTGGTTTTTTTTAAAAAAAGTTTCTTACATGCCATTCTTTTCATTATACCATTCTTACCTCTTTTCCCAAGCAATTTTTTTTTTGGGGGGGGGGGGGGACTCACACTGAGAAATGGGCCTGGCCTCATCGTGTGAAATAGACACTGTTTCATCTGAGCTGTTGGAGAACTTCCTTACCCACCAGAGATCATATAGGAAGATATCAGCCCCATGGATTCAAAAAACACTCATGCCTCCAACATTGGCCCTGCTTTTGTATTCACACATATAGAGAAGTATTTGCATATGTACACGTACAGGAAAGGTTTTTTTCAGAACATCTGTGATTCCTGAAGAAACAGTAGATAGTGCCATGTGTATAATATGAAAGGAAAGAGCTACCTACCTCTTAAAATTGATGGAACTCCAGGAAAGTCTTGGTCCCGGTCACACACAGAACTGGGTTGCTTGGAAGTCACTTGCTAGAATACTGAATGGAGTTGGCAGAACCAAGGAAAACCTAAGAAAATTTTGCACAGACACCAGTGGGTGGTTTGTTGTTGTTGTTGTTGTTGTTGTTGTTGTTGTTGTTGTTGTTGTTGTTGTTGTTGTTGCTGTTGCTTTGCAACTTCCAAGAAGAATAGACAACTTCATATCTATTTCAGTGTAGCTCATGCCTTTCAATGTGTATTATGAAAGATCAGTATTTGATTTTGTCTGTCATTGGGCAAAATTTATCTGAGATGTTTATTAATTCTATAGTGGTGCTTCAGACATGAACAAAGAAGGAAAGATAAACACACACATAGGCCCAAAAAAGAGCACACAGCATGTCTTCTGAAGCATTTTAAAAGAGATGTTTACTGTAATGTCCTGTTCTCAAATGCAGGAATTGTGCTCAGGGGCAGTTTCTGCGGTATTGCTTTACAGGTTTCTGGTACTGAGAAGTATTTGGCTCCAATTAAGGCAGTGGCATGATATACTGATTTTTGAAGGTGCCGGTACATGCATCATTAAATGTCAAAATCAGACACATCTGGAGTATTTCACTGTACTCAGCACAAAGAGAGGAGATGGACAAGTAAACATGCACATGAGCTTAGATGCCCAATGACTGAAAGTGGATGCTAGGTAACTGCAGGCACATGTACACATAACTGTTTCAGAATTATGGTTACAAACTTAAGTTCTTTAGAAACTTGCATGTGTTTTTAATGAACAATAAAAGGGTATATTATCATTGTGCCGTCTGTCTTGATGGCAATAAGCTTCAGCCTATCAACTGTTTCAAAACATGAGGCCAAACCACAAAGCTGTTCACAAAGAAAGTTTACTGTGTTTGTTTGGCCCATCTAGTGCTTGGTAGCAGTGTTTCTCTTCCCAAATGCCAGCCTCCCTGCTATCTGAATGATCGTCATGAGATAGCAATACTACTGCAGGACACCATTGTCTTTTAGCCTTTTCACATGACCCCTAAGATCTGCTGGCCACTTAAATTTGGACCAGAGATCTTGGGGGTTCGTTGCTCTTCCTGTGTTCCCACCCCCTCCGCACTTCCTTGCTCCTGTCTGCGTGAGGGGAGAAAGAAAGAGAGGAAAAAATGCAGGCTCACCTCCGTCTGCTGGTCGACCGCCCCGAGCCCCGTCATCGTCCTGATTCCTGTCTCTTAGAGGGGCAGGGGGCAAAACAACAACAAACAGAAGTGAGGAGAGCCCGGCACTCACTCCTTTACATCCGCATCAGGGATTTTCACCCCCGGAGAGCAGGTACCTGAAAAGTGCGCTGGAACGCGCTTAGGTGGGTATGGCCGCACTTAATTTTCTGTAAACTCCGGAGCTGGTGGGGAAACAATTTTAAGCTCTGGAGCTGGGAGCCATTTGCCGTGGAGGTTAGGGGTCTAGTGAAAAGGCCCTTTGATAGTACATGAATTAATACCCTTTTTGTTTTTTAAAAAAATCAGCCTACTGGCACAAACAAATGGGATTCTAGGGAAAAACTCCAAAAGTGACAGTGTGGAGAGTCTGCGTGGAAGTCTTCTGATTGGTGTCAGTGGCCATGGAATGCAAACCAGCTGGATGAAACGCAGTATTAGACAATGTTGCAGTTGTTGTCATCATTGTTGCTTAAACAGTGATAGTTGGCAAACCTCACATGCCTATTGGAAGCAAAGCCACAGGGTATGGTAAGATTGTTTCTATATTTTTAACTTCAGTTCAGTTGCAACTTCAGTTTCAAAACCTTTATAGGCCTAAAAACATTGCAAAATGCTGATAAACCTATATAGGAGGATAGCCAGGGGACATTGCTAGATATCAATAGGGTGTGGCAATCTAGTGTGACACATCTGGATGATGAGATAGATGTATCTGGCAATTGTTGCAGTAAGTTCCATATTAGTGCTGCCCAGCAGCTGTCGGATTTTGCCCAGGTCGTCCTAACAAGGGTGGGGGGGGAAGAAAAGGGGATAAGTGATGCTGGTGGATATCCTGGTTCAGATGCAATGAAACATCATATCCTACAATGATTCGACCTCTTTCTGGCCGCAGGGGTACCGGAATCTACCCTTTACCAAATCAAAAGGCACAGCATTATCCCTGGTGCAGGTGAATGGCCAGTGATCCTGGCGATGCTCCAAAAGATGAAGGTCATCACGTCTCTTACCATGGGGAAGTGGCGAGGAGCAAACTTCAGATGCAGTACTAGATAGAGTTTGCCTATAAAACTTTAATTTTGATTGTATGGAACACCTGAGAAAAGAGTATTGAACCCGACAAGTCTGGCAACAGCCCCAAAATCTTGATTTTCTAAATAAACAGGACCATCCCCTTTAAGGAATACATTGTCAAAAACCCTCACAGGTCTGTTGGTGGCAAAGCCACAATGTACAGCGAGATTGCTTCCATATTTTTAACATACTGTATATGGTTCCAATGCAAATACTATACATATGGCTGCACACCACCCTCCTTGCTGTGCTCGGAGAACACCACCCCGAAGTACATTTTGGTTTGTTTTTCTTTTGTTTGGCGATGAAGATCATGGGAGGAGTGAAAGCTGACTTTGGCTGTTGCTTTGTTTTACTGGGCTGGTGAGGCCCACCTTTGAGAGAGAGAAAGAGAAAAAAGTAGCCAGAAATGATGACTAGTTCTGGAAAACTCTCATACCTACAAAGCACAGTTTACATTAAGATTCAAAAGAAGCTGGCAACCTACTATATGTCTCCAAGGTCTGCGTGGTGTTTGAGGAAGTTGTATAGAGCCCTAAAGGTACCATGCCTATTGTTTCTGTGGTGTTAGCCTAACATTCCACAGAATTTATGAATCAGTCATTGAGATTTCTAGTCTGCCAAGGTTTATGCTTGGCGCCCTGACTTTTGAGGTTAGTTGATTAAGACAAAGACAAGAGAACAATAATAGCATGCAATTCAGCATTCCAAACCTCAGTGTGAGCCACAGGAGAACCATGAAAGACCCTGTGTATTCCTAATTCTATTTAATTTCTGCAGAAGCTTTCAGATGACTCCATTATTGGCAGGGAAGGCATGGGGCAAAGGGGCCAACCAACACAACTAGTGTAGCAAGATGGAATAAATTGCAACAGCAGAACAGACAACTAAGAAAAGATATAAGCAGCGAGCTAAGCTCTATGCAGGCTAACTTCACTCCACTTTGGGACAGACCTCCCCATGAAAAGCAAGAACTGAAGATGATAGTAGTTTCACAAAGTGGGACACCATGTGATTAAAAAACCCGAATATCAAGTTTCCTGGTTACATGAAAGTCCTCCATGCACAGAGGCTTCTTTCCCCTTCAGATTTAGCTCTACACATACGAGAGCCACAATGAAGTATGGCTGGACTATCCTGTTCTCTTTGCTCATGGGTTCCCATATGAAAAACTAGAGATGGGCACGAATCGAAAAAATGACATTTGGTTTTTCATTTTTCGTTGCGGGTCCGTTTCGGTTCATTTTCATTTTTTGTGATTTTTTTGAAAAATAATTGTTTCATTTTTTCATTTTTCGTTTTTCATTTTTACCCGCTTTTTGCGTGACTTAAAGCATTTCCACACACTGGCGTCCCCCAACGCCCCAGACCAGAGGGAAAACACTAAAAAAATGATGCTGGCAGAGACACAGTATATAGACTCGGTATGCAGGGAGGCTGCAAAGGCAGCGGCGGGTGTTGCCCAGGGCGTAAGGCAGCCGCAGAGTGACTGCACTGCAGGGCAGGGGAGGGTACTCACCGACAGGTACGCACGCACACAGGGAGGCTGCAAGAGAAATCTCTTCTTTCTCTCCTCTAAGAGTCAGGCTGCAGCCAGCAGGAACACAGAGAAACACACCTGCCTGGCTGGCCTAAAGTAACGAGTCGCAGAGACAGCAATCCCACCCTAACTCCCACCACAGACTGCAAGGAGGACGGGGGCTGCCAAAGCTTTTTATGCCCTCTGTGGCTGCCACACCTACCCAGTCTGCAACCTGGGCATGCTATTGGTTGAAATTGTCCAAGAATTTACATGATCCCATCACATGGCTTGCATCCATCTTGTGGCTGGAATCAATTTTGTGTTATCCTTAAAGGGAAAAGAAAAAATACATTGCGATGGGAGAAAGACAAAAACAAACGTTTTAAGGACTGCAACCCCCTGGTAGGTAATAATTTTAAATAATTATCACTGCGTTTTTACGGATGTCCAGGGCGTTTTAATTCCCAAGAAATCAATATTAGGCATCTGGGAGCCATTCTGGGTCAATGTCCCCTAACTCCCCTTAAAGGAAAAAAAATACAGCGATCTGAGAAAAGACATAAATGCACGTTTTAAGGACCCCAACCCCCCTGGTAGGTATTATCAGGCAGAATAAATAATTATCGCTGGGTTTTTACGGATATTCAGGACGTTTTTTAACATTTAAAATCATCTCATTTCATTGCGCGTCGCCATTAATGAAAACGAAATATAACGAACCTAATTTTTGTGGTTCCGTTCGGTTCGTTCCAATTTCATCACAATTTTCGTTATTTGTTTTGTTACGTAATGAAACGAATAACGAATAACAGAACCTTTTTTTTCATTGCGTGCCCATCTCTATGAACAACCAAATGCAAATTAAATGCACTCCTCAGATTTGAACAAATGAACCACACCATGTTGGAGGGAAAGTAGCAAACATCACCAGTAACTAAACTTCGCAGTAAATTTAATAGAACAACAATTTCCTCTGGAAGGTCCATTCACTTTTACTGCTTTGTAAAAAGGCAATTTAAAAACCTGCGCCCTTATACCTCTCTGTAACCTATTTTCCACCACTCTACCTGCACTCACACAGACACAAGTCTTTTTGGCAAACCTATTTGCTAAAAATCATATTTTAGTGCATTCTTTCATGTTAAACAAACCATGTGTCTCTCCACACACTCAATTGTCATGGCCTGCACAATTTGCACCCCTGAGAAAATGCAGTAAGTATGGTTTGTTGACTAGGGAGGAACAGACTGAAAGTTGCATTTCACATTGAGAACTATATCCACCTCGAAGACAAAGAATTGCCCCAGATCCTAGGCCAGGCATGTCCAAACTTCGGCCATCCTGATGTTCTGGACTATAACTCCCAGAATTCCAAGCCTGTATTTACAACAGCAAAAGACTATGGGAGTTGTGGTCCAAAACATCTGGAGGGCCAAAGTTTGGACATGCCTGTACTAGGCAATAGGATCTGGGGCAATATGTTCTCCACTGATATCATTTCCTTACTTAACATTTATAACACTGAAGAAAAAGATTAAGGGATTCATTTTGTCCTGAGCCTATATAAAGACCATTTCAATTGTATAGATACTGTAGGCCAGGAACAGTCCTTCCAGAGCAACAAAACAGGGATACCATGTTAGCACTTACCTTCCTCCTCCTGTTCCTCTTGTACAGAGCCAAGCTGCCACACATGTATGAAAACCTACTAAAAACTAGAAGATGCAACCATTTTTCTCTTGCAGGAAGTGGCCCTAGTGTGGAATAAGGTTCTCAGTGTGATTAGATTTCAACTAGTCACACTGTGTGAATATCACTCATTTTGTTGCCAGCTGACATCAGATGTACAGTACATTATCTTGAGAAAACAGGAAGAGATGCCAGCAATATTATTTATTTATTTATTTATTTATTTATTAGACTTATATACCGCACCATCTAGCAACAAGTCCACTCTGGGCGGTGTACAAATAATTCAACAAACAAATCAAGAACAGGATACAATGTAAAAATAAAGCTAATAAGCAAAATGAACATAATTTTAAGTGAAGGAAAGCCATATAGTTATGAAGTTATAGTCTAAAGATGACCCATCAATTAGAGATGGGCACGAACTCATTTGTGCTGCTTTGTATGAATTCCTCAAGTGGCATGAAGCATTCTGTTCCCTAAACAGCCCTGGAAGCATGAAGACATTTGTATCTTGCATTTATACAGATCCCTTCTTTTCCTACTTGCGTCTTGAAAATGTAAGGAGGGAAAAGGGAAATACAAAGAAATCCTGCATCTCAGTACCAAGGAAATGACTTCATAACTACCTTGAAACCCAGGGACGTTAGGGGTAACTTTCTTCTGTTATTTCATTTCAGAGATTCAAGTGAAACTGCCCAGTGGGCACTGCAATTGTGGCCCACCAAGAGTTCAGCAAACCAGCTTGTCTGTGACATTACAACGGGCTTTCTACAAAGCTGACACAGAAGACAGTTAATAGTGTTACTATGAAGTCTCCTTCTCACCAAAAATCAATTTTAGCTGCAGCAGCCAAAGTGGAAGCCAGCTCCATTGTGAATAAAACCAATAAAATTCTGACACTGGCAGTGGAGGTTTAACCTTGTTCCATGTCAAAGACAGGTTAGAATCACATCCTCACAAGGGAATAAGGTTTCCTTTTCCAGGAAAAAAAAGGGGGGAGAGATGAAACACAGCCCCCAAATCCATTAGCTAGCCACGAAGAGTCAACTAACAAGTCTAAATATGTTCCTGAGGATCAGAAGGCTGAAGAATTCTGAGAGGGAAATTGCAGCATAATATGAAGCAGGGCATGTCCAAGACATTTTGCTGCCTGAGCCCAAACAGTAATCTGTGCCACCACTAGGACAGAGTGCATAGTAAGCAAGGACATATGTTTCGCTCCATTCTTCACTGGCATATAAAGCGGCTCACTACAATTCTTGGGCAGGGACATGAACACATCAAAACACACCCCTAAGAATCACCAGAGGGGTTCTTTGTTTATAAGCAAGGAATGAAGCAACTTTGCTCACATTTCACCACAGGATTTTGCCCAGCGTTGCATTAGACATCTTTGTTTGACCTGTAGTAATTGAATGGTTCTAAACTGTGTGTTGTTTTTAAAAAATGATGACCACCAGCCCCCTTTGATCATCCCAAAATAGATGCATAGGTCTTTAAATTTTTTCCTCCCAGGCAACTTTATTTCAAATTTTAAATATAAAAGCTAAAAACAAATCAAGGCACTTTCAAATTTTAAGGTGGAAGAATTATTTCAATTCCAAAAGAAAAGTTATATTAATTGCAGCACAATTGAGACAGTAAGAAAGTGAAAGGTAATAAGTGCATGACTGTGCATCATGAGATGATGCAATAAGTTGCACATTACAATTAGGTTATTTTTTCCCATGTTTTCCAAATAAAAATGTATATTGATTTTTCTTTTCATTCCACACATCTCCCCTGAAATAGTAACACATGTCCCTGGATGAGCACTCTCCACTGGTCTAGAATGATTGCATTAATTGTTCATCAACTATAATAATTTCATAAAACAGGAAGCCCTGTAGAAGAGCATTGGAGAGAATACCGCAGAGGCCATGCACAGAGGGAAGCTTCTATCTTACAATAGTAATGTGGCTCTAAAGCTATTAATCAAACACGTGGACTTAATTGCCTTTCTCTAAATAAGTAGTAGAAGATCGCCAATGCCATTGTATTTGAGAAAAATATTGAAGGTAACCCTCAACAGAATATTTCTGTACTCCAAAAAAAGTGGTCATCTAATCACCCTTGAGCTGAAAATATGAAAAAAGAACCCATTTGTATCTGCTGCTTTGTAGTATGCAACTTATAGCTCAACTTATAGCTGAGTAGTTTGGGAGTTTGATTCTCCACTGTACCCCCTGTGAACAGAGCCAGTCTGTATGGCCTTGGGCAAGCTTCACAGTCCCACGGTGCAGCCCAGAAGAAGGAAATGGGAAATCACTTCTGAGTATTCTTTATCCACATTGGCCTTTGGGTGTTCACCTCCAAGGCATATGACTTTTAGTGTAGAAATGTCACCTTATAGAGATTGTGTGCCCAAAATGTGATTCAAATTCCACTTATTTTTCACAAAGTGCCAATATGGCAATTTAACCTGATTACAATGGTACCCTGGGTTACAAATGGTTCGGGTGCTACCCTTCAGGAAAGTGAGGATGGGGTGCTACACTGTCAGGAAAGCTGGGGGAAGTGGCAGCAGCTTGTGGGCTCATTCATAATGACATAATGTCATAGAAAGGCAACAGGTCTAAATCACATAGGTCAGTTCTGCTAGGGAATTACAGTCAGAGATGTACAACTCCCAGACTAAGGTAAACATACTATCTAGTTTGCCTTGTATTCCATAAACCTGCTACACAATGATCTGGCCCTGTTATCCTCATTACAAAACATCATCAGAATCATTTAAAAACTGTTACAGATTATTAGAAGATAACACTACAGTATTAGCTTATGATCAGTTGCACAGAGTAAAGAATGTTTGCTATAGGTTTTGGAATGTATTATGTACGGTAATTTGTAATGTAATTCTGAAAGTCTCAGTGGATCAGCCATTCTATGGGACTTCATAGATGTGTATGATTTTAAGAAAACTTTATTTATTTATTTATTTATTTATTTATTTATTGTTTGTTTGTTCATTTGTTTGTTTGTTCGTTATATTTCTAGACTGCCCATCTTCCGAACGGAACTCTGGGCGGTTTACAATTAAAACAAAACAAAAAGAGAAAAAATACAAAGGGGGAGAAGTACTAGTAAAATTAGCAGAGACTGGATTGTGTATCATATCTCACTTATCTTGAAATTGCCATTTGGGCCATTGTAATTTGGTTCCAACTTGATGGCACATACTCGCCATAAGCCAGCTCCCAATATTTCTCAAACATACACACAGGGACATTAAGATTCCACTTTCCTCCCCTTGAGCAGGAGAACTCATACCATATAATTTCTAAACTGGATAGTCTCTTACTTCAAAAGCTTGCCCTGTGACAGCACGGACCCTTCATCAGTCTTGGCCAGTCCCGGCCTCCAATGGAGCCATTCCTTTTACTTCACAAAAGAGAGCACAAATTTAATCGATACTACTTAAAAAAATGTTCATATATACACAACTGAAAGTCAAGTAAGCCAAAATGGGCCCCTGCTCTTGACTGTAATTACCTGCTGACTTGAGTCAACAACTGCAAAGTTACAATAACTGCAAACAAAAGCTGGGAAAGTAGAATGGATGAAGTGGGAGCAGAAACCCAGAAGAGATGTATTTCAGTATATATCCAACTATCAAGGCATTTTAAGGGTTTTATATAGTGTCCTTATCTGGGCCAGATAATGTTTGCCCAGCGTAGGCATTTCTTTCTAAAGAATATTTGCAGGAAAAACTGAAGAATGCTTGAATCAGCCTAACACTACAAAGGGACCATTATTTTATCAAAATTTAGGCCAACTTAAGAGTGTGAGATCACCATCTTCAGAAACCACCTTGATCCACTTCACTGATTCCCAAACCCCATTCTTAAAACCCATTTAAAATGTGATATATGCAGGACAAAAATTATGTTTAGCTCAAGCAGAACTGGCATATAACACACCATTGCTGTATGGTGCCACAAACTGCCGCAATGTAAGACAAACTAGTTCTACCTTCCACCTTTCAATTCTCATGCAATATCAAGCTATAATTTCACTGAAAGTCATCAGACCAGACTTGCAAGGGCTGTGCTTTGCATGGAGATACCGTTCATGTCTTGTGGTTACATTTTTGTAACTTTGTTTTGTAACTTTGTTTGCTCAGACTTGAATAATTTCTCTTTATAGAATATGTAATCTTCAGTTAATGAATATTAACAAAGGCATATTGGTGATGCAAATCATGAAAAGGTCAACAAGTGTTTTCTCAATAGTAACCACAAATCTTTATATATAAGGCGAAACTCATTCAGCCTTCATCCATGAGAAGTAAAATCATGGTTGGTTTCATATCAACTGTGAGGCCAAGTGCTAAAACCTATGTATTTTCTGATAGTAATTGTCTGCCATCAAATCAATTCTGACATAAGGAAACTTACCATTCCCTTTTTGTAGGGACATCCTGGGGCTGTGCAACTTGTCAAGGCCATATAGGCTGCCTCTTCTTGCAAGAACCATAGTGGGGAATCAAACTCCCAACTTCTAGCTCTGCAGTTGGGTGCCTAAACCACTGAGCTATTCAGCTGTGTATCTTCTGATAGACCTGCCATTCTCCCTGTACATATCATAGGATTGCTCAGACTTGAATGGTTTAAGATTATTAACTGCACTTTACATCTCTGTCGGTGGTATTCATGTGCATACAGAGTCAGACATACGTCCTGCTTCCTTTATTTCAAGGGTCTTGTCTCACAGTCAGGATGGGGAGCATATAGACAATGGGTCACAGGGTTTTATCAGTTTTTGCATCCCTTAGATCCTCCCAGCAAAGGATGTGGGGGGGGGACTACAAAAAGTAGAGTTATCTCTCCTGGAGGCTTCAAGAAATTGTTGCCATGGGTCCTTTTAAGGAGAAAGTTGAATTTAAAATATTTAAATTAATAATAAATAAATAAATAAATAATGATATCCTGGGCATTTCTGCAAGTGTGGAGGACACTCCCCTGTCCACCCACCTACTAATCAGAAGTGATTTTGTAAATACTTCTAAGAGAAGAAATTCACACACATCTTCAGAGGGCTACGGCCCACAATAGGCTAGTGAGGACAACCATTGGCCCCAGGCATGCCCTGTTGTAAAGCCAAACTAGAAAATACAGTCAGGACATCATTAAAAGAATCGCTCCATTAAGAAGAAAAGACAGTCTGCTTACCCTTGTAGGAGTTTAGCCAGTTTTTCCTTTGAAACTGGTCAAGTGAGAGACCACCGCTTTAACTGCTCACCTGCTATGCCAGGCAACTAGCACTAAAATATTTGTACGGTCAGAGAGATCACATTGCACCAGGAGGAACTATGGACTTACAGTTGCCCATGGATCATGGTGGTGATTATACATTATACTGATGTTAGTTTTGTTCCTTTGTTACTTAACCAGGTTCTCAGCCATACAAAGAAATGACTGGTCCCTGCCCTCCCCACCATTGCTTTCTGCTTGTGGACAGCAACCTGCCTGAAAAGGAGGGGGTGCTTCTCATGTGTTGGATTGCCATGTGAGCAAGAACCCCAGTTTCCCAAGATTATTGATTGCTTAGAAGCAGAAGCCTTCTTGCATAGTCACTCCCCAAGTGGAGAATGGCAAGGTAGAGAGAAGAGAGCTTATGCTTTTCTTTCCAAGAGTTTTGCCAATGCCTTGGTCTGTAAGTCAACAGGACTATGTAACCACAAAATGCGCAAGTGTTCAGATAAGAATCTAATTGTAGTTAGGTATTGTTAACCCTGTGTCACATACACTCCTAAAAGAGAAGGAAGAAGAAAGAGAACAGTTTTCAGATGTATAATCACCTATTGGATATGGAAGGGACAGAAAATAAATGGGAAATATTAGTTTTAAAGGAGTTCAACCAGTGGGACTCGGCTCATTCTAACAATGTCTAGTTTTCTTTCACCTGCTGAGTGTTCAGTGGAGATATTTATAGTTCTCCTCCATTTCACTGTAGCTCAGGCTTGGGAGTGAGGATTTTTGGGCTCCAGGCAGATTGATTTTTCTAGACACCTGCTGAACTCAGCTTTGTTTTTCTAAACATAAAACAATTAATTAGGTGTTAATTGGCTTAACAAGCCCACTACTGTGCTCTTCTATGCTCCAGTAGAGCAGCTGTGTGGTTAAAAAGAACTGTCCTTTTGAAAAGTCCTAGAATTAACTAACAGAGTTGCATTATTTCTTTTCAAAGGCAGCTACATAGAGGCAGACACTTAAAAGACTTACGCTTAATGAAGAAAATGTTTCATTTTGCAACGTTGCCACCTTTTCATAGTAGCAAACCCCTTAACTTATATTAATTTAAGGAAATCAGTAGACATAATGACTAAGTAAAAGGAGGTTCAGTGGAGAAAGACAAGGGAAGGGACCCAATCATATTTTCAGCAAAGAAAAAGAAAGGCCTTTTCTTCTAATACAACAGAGTATTCTGGAAAGATGCAGGAAAAATATTATTATTTTCAAAAGTAGAGTAGCTGGAAAGGAACAAAGCCAGAACTGGCACTAGATATCTTTCTGATGCCAACAAGGAAGGAGACAATACTAGTTTTATAAGCCGTGTTGTGGTTTTAAAACTTTTGTAGGAGTATTTATGTGCATATTTTCACATTTGATTAATATGTACACGGTGTTCTACTATTCTCCCTTCATATCATGGCCAGGGAAAAGATTGAAACACTGGTTGGAAAGGGGATTCAGCTTTAGATACCACCATCCACTGAAATTCCTTGGTATCCCCCCCTCTCTCTCTCACTCACTCACTCACACACACACACACACACACACACACATTCTTTATGGATTTTGATGAGTTCAGGGAATAATTCCCATATGAAAAAACATTACAGGGACAGAAATCAATGAAGGGTAATATGGAGAAAGCATAGAGAGAAATGGCCGTGTGAAAGAAAGTAGGTTGGCGAAGGGATGGAAGGGGGGAGGGAAATTAAAAATAATATTTGAAAACTTTTAACAATGTGCACATTTTTAAAAAAAATCTGAAAATTACTTGCTTAAGATTGTATCTTAACATATTAACTTCCAAGTTGACTGCTTAAATGCAAAGGTGATACAAAACAGAACCTAAGAGCTAAAGTAAATTTTGGTGGAGAGTTCAAGCTTGATTTCTGAAGTAACCTTTGCCTTCAAAATTATGAAATTGCATTGTAATTTTAGTTTTTCAGTAACAACCTAATATGAATACATATTAATACAGGGATGGGAATTAAGAAAAATAAAAGAAGCAACTGTGGAGCTCACTTTACAAAATGGTGGCAAAGTCTTTATAAAGTATGAGGGCAATAATGATAGGAAAAGTTGAAGGAAGTAGGTAAAGAAGAATATTGAGCAATTTCATCATTACAAATCTTTATAATATTGAGAAATTAAACTATGAGGCACATATTCACACAATTATCAGAACAAGAGTGGCACACGGACTCCCATTGCCTGAGATAGGAAATA
This sequence comes from Phrynocephalus guinanensis, assembly GCA_037367245.1. Lineage (NCBI taxonomy): Eukaryota > Metazoa > Chordata > Lepidosauria > Squamata > Agamidae > Phrynocephalus > Phrynocephalus guinanensis. The sequence goes on along the minus strand of CM074735.1, from coordinate 62,411,875 downwards.
AAGGCATGATCTGTTCCATCCACAGCCTTGAGTATGCTTCTTTCCTAGCAACATGAGCATTGAGCAATACCAGTAACCAGAGGAGAAAGAGATCCTAAAAGACATTTCAGTGCTACACAGGAAGTTCCATATGACCAAAGTGACCATATTTTAGTGGTGAAATGTTGGGTGCATCCAGCCACCCATCTCACCCATCCTGTAGTACAGGGATCCAAAGAGGAATCCAAATGGAGCAAATAGCTACAAGTTGTAAGGATAAGAAAAGGAGTAATGCTATAGGGATGCTAATTCTCAGTTAAAATATGTAAGTGCATAGACTGTGTAGTGATTCCATACCGCAGGACCTGTTTACTTGTGTAGGTGTTAAGGCAAATTCCCCAACTAATCATTTCTGAGTGAATTTGTTGGTGCCTTAACTGTTTTCTCCTGCAACAGCTTTGAGTCTACAATGACATAATATTATAATATTTATGTGCTTTTTGCTTATATTTTGCAAGCAATGCACTCCACAGCCTCACTTCTTAATTTCAATGTACAATTTTACCAGTCATTAAATATGTCCCAAGTGAATTTTCTTTATCTTTCTGAACTTTTCTCACCTTTTATTTTTCACTTGTTCAACTACAAATTATATTCTTTCACCAAGTTCTTTTGTAACCACTGACAGCTGATGTTGGTCTGTATGCATTAAAGAAGACACCAAAGTATATACTTATCACTCTTTTTTTAATATTTGGCATGCCAAGAAGAAGCTGCAAACTCCTTCTGAGAAGTTATTTGTAGTTATCATTTTAAAACTACCAATACATTTTCTCGAAGTCTCCCATGTCTGCTTTTTAAAGAAAGGGCATAATTCTCTGTGTTAATCAACCTGAACAGTAGTTAAGTTGGTGCAGTTTAGAGGGGGGGATGTTTAGAGGTTGGAAAGAGGCTTGATTCAGCTATCACATCCTGCCTGCACTATTCTCATACCCTTTACTAATCCATCACAAAGAACCAGGCAATGAAGACACTGGGAGTTCTTAAGACCTCTTTTGAAAGAGATTAAACAGACTCCACATTGGATTAGATGCCTGACACTTTTAGTTTCCGTTACACTTTGTATACCCCCACAGTGCACAAACCTGTTCCAAACAATGTATTCTAATGCAGATTTCCTTGACTCTCTCTAGGATTTCAGGGTATGTAAGTCCAGCGCTGCAGGAAATTCTATTATTAAGCTATCTCCGTGTCTCAGAGGCCATGTGCGTTGCCAAACAGGCATCTCAAGATGACTGGGCTCTAACAGGGATGAAGTGGGCAGAGCTTTCGCTTAATGAAAAGGCCAACTTTCGTGTCAGGATCTTAGTAAGAGGGGCCCCTCATGAAGTGTTTGAGCCTTCCAAAGCATTCCACGATTATATACATAAGCACACTTGTGTGGAAGAAAGGAGAAACTAAAGAATCCCACACTGGACTGCACACACTGATTAAGGGGGTGGGATGGGTGAACCGCTACTGAGAGCAAGCCTAGGTAAGACAAATAATATATCACATGTAGTAAAGTGAGCCTACAAAAATATCCCACTCCTCAGTTAACCCAATTTAGAAAAAGGAAGCTCAACGATATTTCCAATAAAAATACATATTCTCCACCCTCTTTACCATATCTCAGAGGGGAGGGAGAACCCACTCATAGGAAATCATTTGAAAGCATGAAACCACTATTAAAACGACTATGCAGGAAAATTATGTTCATGAGAAACCCTTCATCTCTTGCACACTAAAAAATAATATGAAGAATTTCTTCTTTCAGCTCAATAATCACAGGAGTGATTTTGAGGGAGGTCTCCCATTGGCACTGTTTTTCAGTATCTTATTTTTATTGGCAATAAAGATGCAAAGGGCTTAACAGTAGAAAGAAAAGAGCTTTTTGTTTGGGGTCTTTTGTTTGTTTGTTTTGCCAAGGCTTGCACTGCTATCCCTCTAAGGGAGCCATTTGCAGGCATTAAAAGGATGTAGCCGCCATGAGAGAAATCCCAAAGCTCCAGGTTTAGTTTGGGGCTTTTTAGAAAAAGCTGTAATAAATTTTTTACATGTTTAAATAAAGATGAATAAGTGGATTCTAGCCAATGCTGGAATGACTAGTCTGAGATTATTGTACTTTTGGCATATTAAATGGAGACAAAAGTTACTGGAAAAGATAGTTACTTGGCTAAATTAAAGGAACTAGGAAAAGGAAGACCAACATGATAACATGATATAGATTGACTCTTTAGGGTGTGATCAGACAGGGAAATAGTTTGCATTTGGAATCTTTATTGCACAGCTTGATGTGAGCTACAGTATTTCCCAGTACAGTAATCACACAACATACAGGAGATTGAAAACCAGACAAACTCTGATCTTTGCCTTTCCGGTCGTGAGGCAAAGCTACTCTTTTGGGAGATTAGCCTGGAGTAATTCCTGCATGGATATAAGGGTCATTTTATAGGAGATGGCTCCCAGCAAAGCAACCTCTTTTGCAACATTTAGGGCGTTTATACACGACCCCTAAGCTCCGCGGCAAAGGGCTGCAAGCTCCGGACCTTAAAAATGTTTTCCCACCAGGTCCGGAGTTTGCAGACAATTAAGTGCGACCCCGCCCACCTAAGCGCGACCCAGCTGCACTTTCTTGTACTTGCTTTTGGGAGGTAAAAAATATTTGATGCGGAGAGTGCCTGAGCTCTCCTTGCTTCTTTTTGTTGTTTTTCTTTCGCCTCCACCCCTTTAAGAGCAACCAGGAAGTAAAACCGGGGCTCGGAGCAAGCTTCCACGCACGGGAGGTAAGGGTTTCTTCTTTTGTCCGTGTCTAATGCTTTTCCCCCCTCCCTCCCCTCCCGCAGACAGAACAAGGAAGTGCGGAGGGGGTGGGGACGGAGGAACAGCAAGGAACCCTCAAGATCGCTGGTCCGAATTTAAGGGACCAGCGGATCTGAGGGGTCGTGTGAAAAGGCCCTTAGATGGAAATCTGTTGTTTTGACTTACATACTGCCCCATAGTGGTAGAGCACTCTCTGAGTGGTTTACAACACAATTATGCAAACATCTTGCCCCCCAGCAAGCCTGGGTACTCATTTTTCTGTTCTCAGAAGGGTGCAAGGCTGAATCAACCTTGAGCCAGCTATCTAAACATGTCAAGATGGAACTCAAGTCCTGAGCAGAGGACTTGCAGTTCAACCACAGAGCTCAAAAAGTAACTATGATGCTATTAAAGCAATTTCTCACAGCAACATAAGAAATTAAGGAAGTAGCAGAAAAAAATAGAGGGAGATAGAAACGGAGGCCATCTGAAATGGCCATAAAATTTAGTGAATAAGGAAGGGTGATGATGTGATAAAAGTGCAGCCTGGATAAAACTCCCAAATTTGGCAAGTTGTAATTTAGGTATAAAGGTAAAAGTAAAGGTTCCCCACACACATGTTTGTTAGTTGTGTCTGACTCTAGGAACGGTGCTCATCTCTGTTCTCAAGCCGCCAATGTTGTACAAGTCCGTGGCCATGTGGCCAGCATGGCTGCAAGGAAACACTGTTTTACCTTCCTGCTTTTTACGGCGGTACCTATTTATCTACTTGCATTTACATGCTTTCAAACTGCTAGGTTGGCAGGAGTTGGGGTTAACAATGGGAGCTCACTCTAGTGTGGGATTCAAACCACTGAGCTGCCGACTTTGCAGCCAACAGTTTCAGCACTCTAGCCCACTGAGCCACCATGCTATTTAGATATACCACTAACCCAAATTCACGCTGTTGAAAAGAATTGCTCAATACCTGGTTGGGCAACTCAGTAGATATATGTTTGTTCACACACAACTCTTCTGTCCCTTGATGTAAGCTTCCTACCCATATATGGGCCTTTACCCCATACTATTGTTTATCTTTCCCTGTGAGCAAACCTATTCAGTCTTCACCCCATGTTAAATCTTCTGCTTTGTTCCTTTTGTGCTACAGTTGTCAGCCCCCCATATTTATTAAGTAATAGCACACATTCCCAAGTGTTGTTCATAGTGACTTTCAAGATGGCATACATGGAATATACATACAGTACATGAGATACATGAAATATGAAAATTAAAACATTTGAAAAATACCATGAAGCCCATTTCCTGCAGAGCCTAGAAAGTTACTTTTCAGCAGAGCCTGGAAAATCTCTTAACCAATATAAGAAGCTACAGGAGCTGCATCTAGAAAAGTAACTTTCCAAGCTCTGACATTCCTAGGACCAGTATTAATCACCACAAGAGCTATTGCAGTCAGTTCCATAAACATTATGTTGAGCACAGTGATACTTAGTTCTGCCAGATGTGAAGGAATTTACAAATTGTATTTTGGAGCAGGAGCAGTATAAAGCAGTATTTTGCTGACCCGTGTCAGTTTATACCACTAAGATCCTATCAAATTCCCATTCCTAAGCAAGCTAAAGTTCAGCCATTTTGCCAATCTCCTCAATTAATAATTTTTTTTAAAAAATAAAGCAAATGTATTTGAAAGAACATGAACAGAACTTTTGTAAACTTTTCCATCTCCTCCTGACTATATCCTGCATTGTAAAAACACTAGCCTTATGACATGTTCTCAGTTGCTCAGTCTGGCTGGAGCCAATAAAAACAAGAAGAGGGGGAACTTGTGAGTGTTATTGCTAAAGATTTGACCAAAGGCATGGCACAGGCATTTGTGTACACAAGTGAGAAAATAGGAATTCCAAGGTGCTACATACACAGAGAGAGGCTTGCTGACTACATCAGGTTTTTTCATAGGCCATTGGTCGCCACTTAAATCTGCATACCTGAAGCAATAGTCCAGTCATTTTGCAGGACTCATTGATCGCCTCAGTGTATGTCAATCTCCAATGCAGTCCCTTGAACAGATAAAGAAAGCCCTGAAGTTAAAACAATGCAACTACGCCAGATCCAACATAGGGCAAATAGATGGAAGGGTGTTTTTCTTGTGGCTAGCCGAAAGACTGTTTTGAACCATAGGGATGATATCCAGAAAAGTGAGCAAGAAACATTTTGAGATATTTTTAAAAAGGTGGTGATCTCATGAATTCAGAGAAGTGCTCCTATCCTGTCTGGGATAGGTGCAGGAAAAATTGTCCAGCCAGGAATTATGCAAAGGCTGAGAAATTAGACCACTGTTATTTTACAGCATATCAGAATACTTCCACAACGTTTAGTGGCACTGAACGTTCATAGCTATATGTATACAGTATAATGATAGATCCATGCTTTTATTATATCTTATTTGAATGACTGCAATCTGTTCCATGTGGAGCTGCCTTTGAAATGTGCTCTGAAGCACCAGTGGCTCCAGGGTGCTGCTGCTCAACTGCTGTCTGGAGAGGATTATACAGAAAATAGTAATTCTTTGTAACAGTTCCACTGGAGTGGCTATATATCCATTTCCAGGCACAATTCAGAGCACTGCTTTGGATTTATGAAGCTGTAAATGGCTTGTGTCCAGGCTATTTGAAGGATCGGATCCCCCATTTGAGCCTCCCAAGTTGATAGGAATGTCAGGGGAGGCCTGTCTTTTATGCCCATTAACCTCACAGGCAATCCTGGCAAGGAAATAAGACAGGTCCTTCTCAGTAGCTGCCCTCAGAAATGTCTACCCTTCCGTAGGAGATCAGGCTGGCCCCCTCCCTGATGTCTCCCACTCACAGGCAAAGACCTTTCTGTTCAGGCAAATGTTTGGTGGGTAAGTGGCTGTTGAGGAAGGGGTTTTAATGGGAAATACTCTATCTTTACGTATAATTTTAAAATGTATTTTTATAAAAAATTATTTTAAATATATTTTCTTTAGCATCTGGAAGTTGAGCCATGGCAACTGGACTTCTTTTCTTATTGTTTGGATGAGCAGTGAAACATTTCACTCGCAAGAAAAGAAGTCCAGTTGCCATGGCTCATCTTCCAGAAAAACTCACCTGGATGACTGAGAATCTTCACAGAGTTTTATTGAGTAGTTTTGATGTGCAATGTCTGGCTTTTAAAAACAGTGGCTGAAATCCTGTAGCTTTAACTGAAGCTGTGAAGGGCTAACAATGTCATCAGCTGCAATGGTTGTTGTTTTTTTTAAAAAATTAAAATGTTCTGATTCCCGCATAAGCTTCCCATTGTTGAGGCCAATGGAATGGGGGAAAGTTTTTAGTTTTCAAAAATTGCTACTTCCTGTACACTGGAATGAGTTTTCTAGCTGCCATAATTTTTGGAAATTAAATACTTCCTCCCAGCCATCCTGTGCCGGAGGGAACAGATTTCAATGCATTCCTATGGGAAACCGCTTTAAACTTCACCCACCGCTTCTCAAAGCAGCTGATTGGCACTGGCTGGGGGAGAAATCACGCGGGCAGCCTCTCCCAACCCCCCCCCCCATGAGGGGGGAGAAGCTGCATGCACAATTTGAAATGCCTTCCAGTCACTGAGGCAGCATGACTGGAAGGCATTTCAAAAGTGGCACACTACTTCTCCTGAGCCCCCATGGTGGGAAGAGAGAAGTGGTGTGCCACTTCTCCCGAGCCCCCACGTGGGGGGGGGGGAGAAGTGGCGCACCACTTTTGAAATGCCTTCCAGTCACTGAGGCAAACACTGACTCGGTGACTGGAAGACATTTTAAAAGTGGTGCGCTGCTTCTCCCGAGCCCCCATGTCCAGTTCTGTGCACCTCAATTTATAAAGGATGTTGACAACCTCGTATGATTGAGGGTCTGGGGAAAAAGTCTTACGAGGAATGGCTTAGGGAACTGGGAATGTTTAGCTTTTCAAAAAAAAAAAAAGACTGAGAGGAGTTATGATAGCTACGATATGTTATGATAGCTCATATGTTTAAATATTTGGAAGGATGTCATATTGAAGAGGGAATAGGTTTATTTTCCATGGTTTCACAGATTAGGACTCGGGGCAATGGTTTCAAACTATAAGAAAAGTGATTCCATTTTAACATTTGGAAGAACTTCATGACGGTTAGAGCTGTTTGGCAGTGGAATATGCTGCCACGGAGGGTGGTGGAGTCACTTTTTTAAAGCAGAGGCTGGATGTCCATCTGTCAGAAATACTGTGGTGGGGGTTCCTGCATGGCAGGGGGTTGGACTGGATGGCCCTTGAGGTCTCTATGAAACAAGGCAAGAGCAAAACAAAAGAAGGAAGTGGGGGTTTGGTGCCATAAAGAATAACCATGAGCAGTAACATGATTAGAGGGGACCACAGAGAGAGGAACATTCTGTGTTAATATAGAGAATATTAATACCTTTTACATTTTATCCCTGTACAAAAACATAGGTCTGGTAATTGTGTGAAACAAAATAACAGTAGATAATGGCATAATAATTAATATTGTAGCCTGGTGATTAATTGTATTTGTTCTTCATGTGTTCACGTTCTTACTGGTTTTATTTATAAAAGAATGCATTGCAAATATATGGAAGATAAATTGGAATTGCCATCAAGACTTTGCAAAATTCATCTAATCCTGTAGTCTGCAGGCCATAAGCTAAAATGGCCTCATGGCCAATTTAGATGGCTTCAGATTTCTCTCTCCCAACACATCATTTTTTGGCCAAAAACAAACTAAAATTAAAAACCCCTCCAAAATAAAAACAGAGAATCCTTTAAAACAAGGTGTGATGGCCACCCACTCCTATTTAAGTTACAACCCATTTTTAAAAAGAACTGGCCATCAACATGGATGTATTCCAAGAATGTGGGGCTAATTAAAGGGAAGATATTATACTCTACCAATTTACAACCAAGTCACAGGGATTTGAGTAAATAAATAGGAACTATTCTCCTAGGTGTCTCCCATGTCTTTTCTTGTGATAACTTGTTTTATGATGCCGTACTTTGCAAATCAAGTTCAAGAGTTTGTAAAAGGCTAATTTCAGATTTTCAAAAAACGTTTTCATCATCTCACATCTCGTAGAGATGGTGAATTCTACAGAATGCTTAATTTATCTGTTTTATACCTGCTCAAAGAGGCTTTACATTGGCAGTCAACCAAGCTCTGTTGAGGTGCAACTTCCATTAAAGGGAAAAAGCTCTAATGAAAATCCTACTGATATTAATGGATGCTGCAATGATACATGAGCTTGAAAGATAGTTTTGTTCTTTAGAGATGCCTAATAGTTACAAATGGATTAGTCATTTATTAGTTACCTTGATTGTGTTTCTAAAAGAAGGGGTAGTATTATACAGTTCAGTATTTTGTAACACTAATTTCAAAGCGTAGGAAATGAAGTGATTTATACAATGGAAGAATAACTGAAGGTACCGTCCATTTGATGGTAATCAAGCTGCTCCCAAACTCTCTCACTAGTCCTGTCAGTGGTCTAACACAGTATCCAATTCCTTTGCTTTAAGCCCCCAAAGCAAAAAAAGAAGGGGGAACCACAAACGATATACTCCAGGCTACATCCCGCCCAAACAAGTTGAAAACATTACACATTCCATGTGTCAGAAGGGGAAGCCGGCTCACTGCCACACTTTTCCTCGAGGGCACCGAGACACACGAGCACAAAGAGAGCTTTAGTTGAAATGGAGTTCTGCCTTACTCAGATTTACAGTGTATGCCATATGCACACTTTCTATTTTAGATTTCAAAAAAATAAAAATAAAAAATAAATAGCCCCCTAGGAATAGCTGGCTGTAGGTCAATTTAATTTTAACTCACCTCACCCTGGCTCATAACAAGGCTGCCTTTCTTGAAGGAGGCTTACCACTCCTGACTGTTTTGATCAAAACTGAACATATACATTCCTAGCACAATACTGTGGAGAAAGTGTGCTTCAGTAAGAGCTATCTGAAGAGTCAACATAGCCTGGGCTTTAAGCAACAAACAAAACGTGGCAAAAATAATAATCCCCTGAAACCTGGAAGACTGACCAGTTTGGTTATGAGTCACATTTATTGTTCTTATTCTGTGCCCTTGAACAGTTTTGGGTAGGATAAAATAGTGCTTAAGGCTGTTTTCACATATTTTTGCAGTATTTAAAAATTAATTTGGGAATGGGGTGCTACAATTCCCCAAATCCCCCACTTACATGGGGTTTTGCTCCTGATGTAATGCACAACAGCATGTATTTCCTCCATGTGCACACAGGTACAATGTTTATTCCGGCACAGGGAGAAATTATGAACTCAGTATTTATCAGAGCCATTGTAGTTTCCAAAAGGAAAGATGCCCCTTCTTAAGTCTTTCCTACTCTTGCTGAGGTGACCCTGAGCTTGCTTTATAGCAGACTGCCTTGCATGAGAAAAATGGCTGATGGATGTTCTCAAATGAAGATGGCCACAGATTGCCAGTTGGCGGTCATATTTTGTCCCAAGATGGCCACAGACTGCCAGTTTGGCAGGTTCATATTTTGTCCCAAGAGATGTTCAGCACTTCCCACTCACCCACTCTCCAGCAGGCACCCACTCAGAAGCAGTGCCTAGAGGAGGTGGGGCAGGGAAGCTGGGGCACTGCCTCTGAGTGGTGGGCTCCCACCACAAATTACAAACCAGCAAAACCCACCAAAATGGCAAGTTATACTGATTTCTATTCCAGAATACGAAAAGATACCCAAAGAGGCATGGGAGAGGAGACTGGAAAAGATCTTCCAATTATTCCATACCTCTTGAGAGATCCTTTTGACTTTCTCTGATTGTAACTGTAAGGATAGTTTGTTGGTTGGAACTGTTTGCATTCCCCTAGAGTGCAGTTAGCTAGTGCAGTTGGGTCAGGAATCAGTGTGATCCTGTTTAGCCCTTGCATCCTCTTCTGTCTCTCACTCCATGGGGAACAAGAAGCTGTAATATTATAAATGTTTTTTAAATGTGTAAGCATGAGCCCTGCTCACCCTCCATGCCACAATTAAGCAGTAGGGATGGGAATGGGCACAAAATGAAAAATGAAATGCTAATTCGTCAGTTCATTATGAAGGGTTTAATATCAAAATGGCGTCTCTTATGCTAACTTGTAAGCTTTATAAAATATCTGTGAAATGCTTTATAAAATGTCTGTGTAGTAGATTCAAACTGCAGTCTAAGCAGAAGTTAGCTCTCATGAGAAGAATGTGGCCTAGAAGCTTCAAAAAGTATCTGCAAATGTTCTTGTTTATGTGCCTCGCTCTAAGTTTCTATTTCCCAGCTAGTCAGCACAGAATGCCATTGTCTATGTAGCCTTAGAATGTTGCAAAGTATGTCAGATAAGAGTATGATAGCCTGCCTATGTTCAGAAGCTATTACTGCGCATGTCTTTCCCACTCCTGAATGGCTAAGCTTAGACTCGTGATCAATTGTGATGTATTGGGGGGTGAAGGAACCAATGCTACTTAACATGTATGATTTTCAATGTTATTTGCTTCAGCCTTTGGAAACTGATTCCGCTGAATGCCAACAATATTGTTTGCTTTAATAAAAGTCTTTCTCTTTTTCACCTCAAATCTGGTTTCGTTTGAATTCCTGTATCACCCCAAGCGGCCCGAACCCCAAAGTAATTTTTGCTAGGAATGTGAGCCTAGTAAAAAGGCTACATTTCTCTTGGTGCATTGGCCGGGAAAAATAGCGCCCTCTGGTGGTGAGCAGGGTCCAGACCAGGCGAGGCTATGCGGTCCTCCGCAGGCTGACCGGTCAGCGCGCACTTCCCATTTTTGGAGGAACCTCATTCATCCTGCGGAGCGGCTTAGGCGTCCTCGCTTGGAGAGAAAGACGGGCCGGCTTCGAGGGACAAGACTCTGCAGAGCATTTGGTGAGTGCACTGGGGACACACACATACACACACAGGAGTAGGGCTCCTTTTGATAAGTTCACGATAAGTTCAGGGGGTCGCTCCCCCATATGGGAAATTGAGGGTTTGAGATTCCGTCACTGGAATCAAGATAACACCAAGACCTTTCCCACACCTAAAGAAGTGAGGGGTTTGAGACTGCCTAAGTCAAGACAACTCCGAGATCTTCTCTGTAAAAGGGAGTGAAGGGTTTGAGGCTCTGAGACCATCTCCACGGAGATGTGAAGAACCAAGATAACTCTGAGACCTTCCTCATTCAATATTTGGGTTTTGAATTTGAAATAGAATTTGCATTGAATTTGAATTGCATTGATATTGAAATTGAATTTGCATTTGGTATTGCTTTGAATTGTATTTTCTATTCTGTAAAAGCGGCGAGGTGCAAGCCTCTACTCTCAAGCATACACGTACACACATTGGGCTAGCTTTAGGGCTTAGAATCCCCCTCAGGCAGGGGCAAAGACTAAGTTGGGAGGTGGGAATATGAAATGTTGGGAATTTGAGTGGTCTCTGAATTCAATGAATGGAAGTATGAGTGAAAGGCTGGGAGTTAGTTTCCCATGGTCGAGCGAATCTGAGTTGTGTGTTTCCTAATCGAGCGATCGCATTAGGCCGCAGCTAGAATCATGTGGGGTGCGTGTGAGCATATTGTTCTAGAAGCAGGTGCGAATTCAGAGACACTATGTGGGTTAGCAATTGCAAAAACCCCACTCCGTTAGGCTGTTTCCTCACAAACTGGAGTACAGCTATCAGAGACTTTGAATCGGACTATAAACTACAGAAAAACCAGTTGAAAACCTTGTGCCGCAACAGTGGGACAATAATCCAATCAGATTAACCGCAGAAGGCACCTTTGATGAAACAGTAATTGCTTAGTTATGGCACAAAATTTGTAGACATTATATCTTAGATGTCCCAGCCAGAAATTTAGAGAATGTGCCCCGACAGTCTGAATCCTTGCTTCCACAAGCAGCAGAGAGTTCAGTAACAGAAAGTTCAATAGCGGAGCCACACGCTCCAGAAAAGCTTGAGAAAGTTAATGAGAATGCCAGAGGAAGTGATGTAAGAGGACAGGATGATAGTCAAGGCGAGTTAAATGAGGAGGAATTCAGACATTAGTCTCTTCTCTATGCTAGTAAGGCCCAGTCTGCCTGCATTTGTTACTCTGCATTTTCATGCCTTGTTTGTTGCAGTTCTTTAAATCCTCTGTGCAGGAAATTGCCAATCAAGTGTCAAACCCCAATATCATTGCTCTCATGCAGGCCTATGAAAAAGCCTCAATCTACAAGAGATTTCCAAGCCTCAATCTACAAGAGATTTCCTTGGGACGACTCAGTTCCTGAGTGTCCCTAAATCACAGGGGGGAGTGAAGGGTTTAATATCAAAACAAAACAAAATGAAACAAAACAAAGAAGCAGCATTTCATTACAGACAAAATGAAACAGTGTTGTTGTTTTTCTTCATTAAAATGAACCATTTCATTTTTTCTGTAAAACGGCTCCCTTACGTGCTTAGTTGTGTCCTTCCTCCTCCTGCTCCACCACTGCTGGAACTGCCAGAGCCCCACCAGCCAGCTGGTGAGTGGGCCTGGCAGGCTGGCCTAGGCCCGGAGCCACCAGAGCCCAGGAGGAGGAAGAGGAGGTGAATGCAGTAACAAATCATTTAGTTACTGTTTTGTTTCATACAATTTTTCCCCAATATTGTATGAAATAAAACAAAATGAAATGCAGGGGAGACAAAACGGAATGGAATGAAACACTGTTTTTCCATTTCATGCCCATCCTATTAAGCAGGTTTATTTGTCATCTACAAAGACCCGAGTCCAGGGATATCCCTGATAAACATACTCCCAGGCACCCTCAAGCTCTGGGATCTCTTTGCTGCTATAGGCCTCTTCTATCTCTTCTTGGACTTCAACCCAAGTCCCTTCCTTCTCCAAGTTTGCGGACTCCCTTTCCCATCCTGGCTGCTTCCTTCATCTCCATCCACAATTACCACCCCCTAGCCTCCTCCAGGGCCTCCTTGATAGCCCAAGGTACAAGGAAAGATCTTTCCCCCGTCTTCATCCAGGTGGGTCAGGCTTCCTTCCATTCTCATGTCCGTCCCAGGACCAGTTATAGCTAGTCCAGGGTCTTGGCCTGAATGTTTGGGGTGGAGCCTGCAAGGAGTGCTAGCAGCAATCCCCATTGTTGCTCATTAGCATACCAGTGAATTGGTTTACCAGCAAATGACATTGTGCTAAATTCTTAAAGAAGTGGAGGGTAAAAAGTTCTCCCTTGCAGTCCCAGAGAAGGAATGGAAGACAAAATGAGGATTTTTATTTTTTATTTTTAACTGGCCTGTTGGTCAGTCGGCATGCCACCAAGTGCCACCGAGGGACATAGCACTGGATTTTTGACAGCAACCAAACAACAACAAAAAGAGAGTGAGATCTCCCTTGCTGTCCTCTTTTGTCATGGAAACCTTTTTTTCTATATTGTTAGATGGCATGGAAGATCTACTTTGGTTCAGTTCCAGTTGGAATCAAACCAAAATGAAGCAATTCTATGTGAGCTCATCCAACAAACAGTATCCAGAGGCCCAAGAAGCTGCACATAGGCATGGAAAAGGGTTGGGCTGGTTTGCAATGCCCAGAAACTAGAGTGAACTAGCTTATTCTCAAAGTGATCCAAACCATGGGAGAAAGTACTGGCCAGTGGAATCCTTAGTCCCATAACTGGAGGCAGAGCTGCTCTTAGACCAACAGCAGTGGAGAAAATGGAAGTCACCTAAATCAAAATACATTCTTCCCCATCCAGATAACCATGTGATTCAGCGCAGATCACACATGATTCTGAATAAAAATACACTGGACCAGATGGTTGAATAGGCTTAAGGTAGGAAGTTTAGCTAGATCAAGACTTTTAGGTAGCTCTGACTCTCAGTGGCCTTGCCAGGCTGCAAATGTAAGCTGAAATCCAAATCCAGTCCAAAAGCCAGACTTCTGCATTGAACGCTCCTGGGGCGGGGGGGGGGGGTCATTTAAAACCAAGATATCCTGCTAACAATCAAGGGAACTGGTATTATGACATGGCAGTGAATCAAGCTTTTACAACAGGAAATGCTAACCCCCTGAAAACATTCTGCTAACACATCAAGGAAATCAAACCAACCTGTGGGGAATTCAACACTATACAACCTACTCCTCTCTTGTGCTCTCTCTCCTCCAATATTAATAAATTATAAGCACATATGCTCCGTACATTCCTCCCAGGTGGTAGGAGTGCAAAGCTTCATAATGAAAACTGGGACTAACAGAAAGTCTGATGCTGAGCACAACCGGAAGGGAAAGTGAGGGCAGTCTTTGCTTTTATAACGTGGCCCCTCAATAACAACTCTTTTTAAAGTGCACGCCATACCACATGCTGCTTCTAACCATTCAGTCACAGATTACAGAGATGCTTAATGGACACTGTGTGAGAGGGAGATTCCCAGTGTGGCGTGGTGAAGAGAGTGACGGGCAAGGACTCAGGAGGTGTGGGTTGAAATCCCTGCTCAGCCATGGAAATTCACTGGAGGTACAGAAATGGTAGAACCACTCTATTTACCTTGAAAGCCCTATTAGGGTCACCTTTTCTAACCAGCTGAACAGCATTCCAGAAAAGCCAGCCTGTGTGGCCTTGGACAAGCTGCCCATTCCTGGGATGCCCAGAGCAAATAGTTCACAACTGAGTTGTACACACACACACACACACACACACACACACACACACACACACACACACACACACACACACACACACACACACACACACACACACACACACACATTAAGAGAGAGAGAATTCTGCTGGTACTTGGAAATAAACTGAAAGAAATCCAACAACAGCTTATATAACTGATTCCCCAGGTGGTTATTCGACTAAACTCAATCATTAAAACATCTCTCTTGGACCCTCACAAGTGCACTTGGTGGGCACATGGGAGAAGGCCTTCTCAGTTGCTGCTCCCAGACTCTGGAACTCCCTCCTATGGGAACCTAGGCTGGCCCCATCTTTGCTGTCCTTCCACAAGCAGATCTTTCTCTTGAAGCAGGCTTTCCCTTAATGACTGGTGGTTTGAGAGGGTGTGTTTTATTAATGTATTGCTGTGCTTTGTTGTATTAAATGTGCTTCAGTATTTACAGTACTGTATTGTATTTACTGTTTGCAATCTAATACATGTTTAATTCTTTTTAAATATTCATATAGGCTCCGAAAACTGTTAGCTGCAAAGTTGGCAGCTCAGCGGTTCAAATCCCGGGTGATAACCCCAGCTCCTGCCAACCTAACAGTTCAAAAGCATGTAAATGCAAGTAGATAAATAGGTAGCACTGAAAAAGCAGGAAGGTAAAACAGTGTTTCTTTGCAGCCATGCCGGCCATGTGGCCATGGACTTGTACAACACTGGCTCTTTGGCTTGAATACAGAGATGAGCACCGCCCCTAGAGTTGGACACGACTAGCACGCATGGGCGGAGGGAACCTTTACCTTTTTTACTTACTGTTTATAGTCTTTTTAATAATGTAAGCTGCCTTCTGCCTTAGGTCCTTTTTATGGGGGGAAAGTAGGGCAAAAATATTTTAAATAATGAACAAATAATAACAACAACACTGTCAACAAACTAGGTTGGATCGAAGAATATGCTGACAAGGGGCAACTTTAAAGACAATCTTGTAAAATATACACAGCAATAACTAGTGGCACAAGTTAAGATTTTTTCAGGCTGCCTTCTCATAAAGCTCCTGTTGAGCAAGTGCCTTCTAACGAAAGATATAAAAATGTTCACTCAGATATTTTAAGAGTTGAGACAAAGCACAGTTTTGGTGACAGGTCAACCAGCACTTGTCTTAGGTCCTGAAATGTTGCTTTCATGTAAAGCAATGGGATCGCAATTTGCACAAAGAGACAGTCATGTTTTTATTCTTTTTTTAAAAGATGAAAGTACGATAGAAACAATTGTGCAGATATATACCTGCCATTGATGGATGCCTTGTTGCAGATGAAACACAGCCGAGAGGAGAGAACGTTTTCCAGAAAATATTCTACACGGCTAAGCGATCACTTTTCTTTATATCTGTGGTGACCTCAAAATGGCTGACAACATGAAATGATAGATGTGGTACCTTAAAGCTCTCTGAGAGACTCTTCCATTGACCCTGTCAGGGAGAATGATTTCATATTTTTTAAGTACTAGAGAGAGGGAGACCAAAAGGTAATTTAACTGACTTTGATGGTCCTATTTATGGAGATGATCACTCATCTGAGCCTGCTTGTTCATGCAAAGCCTAATGAGGTGATGTCTCTGCTTTCCACCTGCTTGTCTCTGATTCAAGTCTACTGTTGGTTTTATTTGTCTGTTTTTTAAGAACTGCAGAAACAAAACTTCAAATAGGTACAAAGAAGTTGATTTAGGGGTATCAGGGTCTGGGAAATCTGTCATACTTAAGTTGGTTGTTTATCAATTGGAATCATAACATGTTTTCAATCAGGAAGGAAAAAAATATCCTGCAATGGAAACATCTGCACCTATCTAAGGAACATATCCAAGTGTCAATGAATGTTAACGTGCTAGGAACTGGAAAGTGTATTTTAGGGACTGGTTGTGTCTAGACTAGATTATCATAATTCTCTGACAAATGACATTTTCCCCAGCTGCTTAAACAACCCTTAGTCAATAGCCGTCTCCTGATGTTTTTCTGTGCTCTATGTACACTTGAAAATAAAAGCTATGAATCACTTTGCTTTTTTCACTTGTGAGATGCTGTGATTTAGAAGGTGATCGCTCCATTTTATTTATAGATATACTGTAGATGGAGTGTTTTTATTTTGAAGTAGCTAATTCTGTCAGCCAAAGGTAGACAATGAGGATTCATGGAGGATTACTTCCATACTCTGTCCATTATCTTTTAAGCATCATATAAAGATAATTGCTCTCACTGAAATTTTAATAACATGCATTTTTTAATTTTGGACAGATGCTCTGTCTAAACCTTTTCAATGCTGTTTTAACTGACTGTATATTTAACTTATCTAGAACTCTTTTTATCCAATGATATCGTTGCTGTGGTGGTCACTTTAAACAAGTGTGGTTTACATCAGAAGTGAGAAAACATTTTTTTTTTAAATTTGAGAGGCATTTCATTTTTTTAACTCCGGGGAAGCATGTAAGGCACACATGCCAGCAGGGACCTTCCCAAACTGGGCAGAATGACGCACACTGCCAACTCCTGGAAGATTCTAGTATTATGTCTCTTCCAACATCATTCACAGCTGCTCTTCTTTTAAGGCCCCAGCTCTTTGAATCTCAGTGGAGACACACCACTCAACCCTTAGAGAGATCACTAGTTTCTTATCTTCCAGGTCCAAGTCCTGTTCTTTTCAATGGCTGTACAACATAAACACTATAGTGCAGGAATAGGCAGAAAATAGAACTGGATTAGAGATAGGCACAAAATGGAAAAATAGTGTTTCGTTTCATTACTAAACGGCATTTTAATAGAAATTTCTTAACGAAATGATTTGGAAGCTGCCACCACTCATGTGGGCTTGTTTTAACAGGTCGGGCTGTCTCCACCCATCTGGGAGGCAGGGGCGGCAAGGGATAATGGAGAAGGCAGCGGGAAATTCAAACGGAGCGATGCCTGCTCCATTCTGCCTTGCTGCCCCCACCTCCCAGCTGGGTTTTTTTTAACTGGTTGGGCTGTGGGAGTGAGGGCCACCGCCACTCCCCACAGCCTGACCTGGGAAAAAACCCACCTGGGAGGTGTGGGTCGCAAGAGAGAATGGAGCAGGCAGCGGGAAATTCAAATGGAGCACTGCTTGCTCCGTTCTGCCTTGCCACCCCTGCCTCCAAGGTGGTTTTTTTGGACTGGTTGGACTGTGGCGAGAGGGAGCTGTGGCTTTAGGAGTAAAGTCCCCCCCCCAAAGCCCGTCCAGTCAAAAAAAAAAATGGGAGGCGGTGGACTCAGTACCAGAGAGTGGTGGAAGGTGGCTTTTGAATTTCTCACCCTCTGTGCTGCTGTGTCGGAAGTCTCAGGGTCTGAGAGGAAAGCATTTTACAGAATGCTTTCTTCTATGTTACTCACTCATTTGTTTAACTAGGACTTGAACAAGAGAAATTATTGACGGATTACAGTATCCTAAAACCTAGTGGCTACATCAGTGCATTGGCAAGTGTTAATCACTAAGGCAGTGGTTTATAACACCAGAACATACAGGACTTGTATTTTGCACTTTATGTTACAAGGGGCCAAGAATCAAAATATAGAGGCAAGCTGGGTTAGTTGTTCATTCCATTTCTCAGCACTTATATTTGATGTATTAAATGGCATGTTTTCAGTAGACTCTACCTCTGTATGGACATGTGTTACATTGAACAGAGATCTAGGTACATGCATTATGCTAATACAATACTATGTAAGGAAGATTGAACTTGGTATATATTGACTCAATTAATGAAGCCAGTTTGCAAGCCTTGAATTCATAGGATCACCATGAGCTGCAAACAATTTAATGGCACATAACAACAAGAAAGGCAAGTGGGAACTCTCTAATTGCTCACCAGTATCTAGCAGTTGGGTGGCCATAACAAGAAGCATTCACAAAGGTGATGCAACCACCATCTGTACCATCTTGTGAGATGTACTATGGTTTATTTGTTTTTATTTATAGTAAGTATTTCTAAACCTGGTTCCATGCATATACATTTGTTAAGTGCAAACTTCATGCTAATCTATACTCTTTTGTCCGTTACAAAATGTTTCTTTTCTTTTCTAAGGGAAAACTTTGTTGTAGGATCATATTTTTCCGATTTTGAGTCTATTTTAGGACTTTGAAATATATCCTGATTCAGAACTGGATTGATTTGCAGGCAGCTCATTGATTTGCAGTGGAAAGCTGTACTAGTTATAACTTCCATGCCTTTGCACTTATTTATAAAACATTTGGAGACATAAAAGAGCTTAAAGAGCACATAAACCAACAAAATTTCAGACAGTTAGTGATTTATGATTTGTGATTTGTGCTCCAGACACAATTCAGTTGTTAACTTTACATTGCTTAGCCCCCTTTACATTGCTTGGCCATTCTACTTTGATCTGGATCCCATACAAATTGCCTAAAATCAGGGGAATCTAATTATAAGATGTTATTTCTTTGACTCTGGGGTACTGTATAGTCCAAGTTCCTATCAAATTCTTAATTTTGTCTAATGCAGTAAACCACCTTAAAAGGCCTATATCTGTTACACAGTGTGGCAGATATTATGATGACTGATACAAATGACTAGACATCCATTTTCATCACCAGTCTACAGACCTAAAAGAAGTGGGATTCTTTAAAAAGAAAAATCCACCACGACACTGATATGCACTCATGGTTGGCATGCGTTTCTCTCCTTTCTAACTTTTCTAATCCATTGGCAACTATGTTAAGGAAAGCAAAACTGCAATAATACTTACTTTCTGATTCCAGTTCCTTCTCCCTCATTTTCCTCTTCAATTTATTGGTGGGCAATAGAAGATACTGTTGGGTGGAGAGCTTCCATTTATCCTTTAGAGCCAGACTGGCATAATGGATGGAGTAATGCATCAGGACTTGGGAGCCCTGGGTTCAAATACCCATTTAGCCATGGAAACTCACTGGCAGGTAAAACTTCCTCAATGTTTCACCTATCTTGGAAACCCTATTACGGTCATCATTATATGTTAGATGTATCCTGATGACACATAACAAATAAAACATTCCTAGCTTTCCATCCATTCAAAAAAGAAATGCATTAAAGTTTGAAAGCACGATGAAGTCCTCCCTCAAGCTTCTGCTGCATTCAAACTACAATCTGCAGTAGATCTAGGGTACTTCATTTGGAGACTTCATGAGTCTTTGCACTGAATCAATGACACCATAGTGATGAATGGCTATGATGTTATTCGGAAATCATTTTCAAAGACAGAGGAGAGAACTGGAACATTTTGAAATGTTGACTTCTCAAATTGGATAATATTTCTAAATATCCATGACACCTGTAATATTTTTTAGGCAGACTTTAGTATTACTACTGTTTTTCCTTGTACTATTTTGTGAACGTCCTCATAAAGAAATAGCTCAATATGTGCTTTTTTTGAGGGGGGGGGAGTACGACTATTTCTTTGGCAATGATTTAGAGGAAAACTTTAGACAGATTTCAAAGCATTGACCAAACAGACTTGTCACTTGGAGATTAAGTAGTGAGGTCATAATAATTTTTCCTCAGAACTTTTTTTTAAAATAGAATGATGGACAAAATAGCATGGGGAACAGTAGTTCACTTATGTAATAAATGGTATCTGGTGTTTTCTGGCTATGTACTGCATTCATTTATCTCTCGTGATCAGAACACACTTTTCATAAAAGCATATGGTTTTAGTTTGATATGGGATAGACTGTATCTCAAGTGTTTTGAAATCCTCTTTTTAAAAAACTGAGAGGCTATTCAGAAGAGCCATTACAAACTCTGTCATCTAACTTTACTGCCATTTTTCAACACACAAAGGTGCATTTCATTCAAATTGTAATGTTGAGAATCCTATTATTTATGTCAACCAGTGTAAATCTATCAGCAAAAATCTCAGTAGCAAATTCTTGTCGCACACCAGTTGCATGACTTGGCATACAAAAGAAACACAGGTTTCAACTTCTTTACTGGTGACAGTTGACTACTGAAATTTACTATTGGGCTTAACACTGGCATAAGTAAGTAACATGATTTTAGCCAACAGTTTAAAGAAAATTTAAATTTACTTTTCCTATCTGGTAACTTAGGCTACAATCCAACTGTTTGTTGTTCAATCGTTAAGTTGTGTCTGACTCTTCGTGACCCCATGGACCAACGCTCACCAGGCCTTCCTGTCTTCCACTGCCTCCCGAAGTTCCGTCAAATCCATGTTGGTTGTATCGATGGCGCCAACCATCTCATTCTCTGCTGACCTCTTTTCCTTATGCCTTCAATCTTACTCAACATCAGGGACTTTTCCAAGGAATCCTCTCTCCTCATGAGGTGGCCAATGTACTGGAGCCTCAGCTTCAAAATCTGTTCTTCCAGTGAATATTCAGGGTTGATTTCTTTCAGGATGGATAGGCTTTGCAATCCAGGGGACACTCAAGAGCAGGGGTGTCCAAACTTTTTGCAAGGAGGGGCCAGACTTGGTGAGGTGAAAATGTATTGGGGGGGGTGACCATTCAGCCGCATTAGGACATGCAAGGTGGTGGGGAGGACGCTGCAGCAATGGAACTGGGAGGCAGGTAGGCTGGGCAGGTGGTTGAGGGAAAGGACGGAGGCAGGGAGGGCAGGGAAACCATAAAACTGTAAGCTGATGTCTCCATCCGGTATGGGGAGAGGGCCAGTTGGGAGGGATGCATGACAGGCTGAGCTGGCAGGGAGAAGAGGCTGTGGGTCACTCGAAATTTGAAAAAGGGCCAAATGTGGCCCCCAGGCCTGACTTTGGACATGCCTGCTCAAGAGTCTCCTCCAGCACCACAGCTCAAAAGCATCAATTCTGCAGTGATCAGCCTTCCTTATGGTCCACCTCTCACTTCCATTCATCACTACTGGAAAATCCATAGCTTTGACTATCTGGACCCTTGTCAGCAAAGTGATGTCTCTGCTTTTTAAGATGCTGCCTAAGTTTGCCACTGCTTTTCTCCTAAGAAGCAGGCGTCTTTTAACTTTGTTGCTGCAGTCACCATCTGCAGTGATCAAGGAGCCCAAGAAAGTAAACTCTGTCATTGCCTCCATTTCTTCCCTCTCTATTTGCCAGGAGGAGATGGGACCAATGGCCATGATCTTAGGGGGTTATTATTTTGAACTTCAGTCCCCCCTTTTTTGCTCTCCTCTTTCACCCTCATTAAGAGGTTGTTTAATTCCTCCTCACTTTTTGCTATCAGAGTAGTATCATCTGCGTATCTGAGGTTGTTGATATTTCTCCCCGGCTATCTTATTTCCGGTTTGTGATTCATCCACTCCTGCCTTTCGTATGATGTACTCTGCATATAAGCTAAATAGGCAAAGTGACAGTATTCAACCTTGTCATACTCCTTTCCTAATTTTAAACCAGACAATTGTTCCATATCCAGTTCTGATGTGCTTGTCCCACATATAGATTTCTTAGAAGACTGATAAGGTGGTCAGGCACTCCCATTCCTATAAGAACTTGCCATAGTTTGTTGTGGTCCAAACAGTCAAAGGCTTTTGCATAGTCAATGAAGCAGAAGTCAATGTTTTTCTGGAACTCTCTAGCTTTCTCCATAATCCAGCACATGTTGGCAATTTGATCTCTAGTTCCTCTGCCCCTTCAAAATCCAGCTTGCACTTCTGGGAGTTCTTTGTCCACATACTGCTGAAGCCTCCCTTGTGGAATTTTGAGCATAACCTTGCTAGCATGTGAAATGAGTGCAATTGTACAGTAGGTGGAGCATTCTTTGGTGTTGTCCTTTTTGGGATTGGGATGTAGACTGATCTTTTCCAGTCATCTGCCAGGATTCCCCCTTAAGTTATAATCCACTTTTATTCATTATACATAATTTCCAAAATGGGCAGTTTATACAGGGTATCTCATGAGTAAGAACAGACAAAAGAAAATAATTTTTTTACCCAGCATGTTGTTAGTCTGTGGAACTCCTTGCCACAGGATGTGGTGATGGTATCTGGCCTGGATGCCTTCAAAAGGGGACTGGACAGATTCCTGGAGGAAAAGTCCATCACAGGTTACAAACCATGATAGAGATGTATCATCTCCTAGGCTTAAAAAAGGGGTAATTCAAGGACCAGATGCAGGGGGAGTAGTATCAGGAGACAAATATCTAGCCTCGTGAGCTCCCAGACACATCTGGTGGGGGCACTGTGAGATACAGGAAGCTAGACTAGATGGGCCTTTGGCCTGATCCAGTATGGCTCTTCTTATGTTCTTATGGGTAGCTTATGCAATCAAATTCCAGAGATGTCCCACACAGACATGTTTGGAAACAAAACTGAGGTTCCAATTGGCCAGGGGGGAAAAACAGAATGCCAACATCTGCACAGTGTGGAACTGGATGAAAATGGCTAAAAGGTTAAACAATTAAGGGTGCAGTTGCACTGATGAATCAAATTAGATATTATTGGGGTATTGTAAATTGAGTTAAGATCATATATATATATATATATATATATATATATATATATATATGCATGTTAGGGTGGATTCGGGTTTCTTCCCGTGTAGAAATCTGGTTGTTTTGGCGACGTTTCGACGAGGTCTCACTCGTCATCTTCAGGCTGGTGTTCTGGCTTCTTTCTTCTTGAAGCAAAGCGTGATCTCAGTTGAAGTCCTTCTATAAATACTGCTGGGGGTGTGTGGTTTGCTTGCTCTGTTGCTGATTGTAGGTTCGTTTGTTCTTTTGTGATCTGCTGTGTGGCTGAGGCGATCGTTAAGGGCTTAACTGCTGGTGGGTTAGATGGTTGTTTAGAGACATCCTGTGTGGGTGAGGTGCTGGATGTGTGTCTATTAGCCTTTTGTTTCTTAACGACCTTGGTGATGGGCGTTCTGGCAGCATCCTGGGCTTTGGTGGAGTGGGGTCCTGTGTCTTGTGAATTCATTTTGGTCTGGCTGCGTGTCTGTGGTCTCCCAATGTTTTTTTGGCATGTGTAAGTGTGCTCCATGTGGTGGCTGGAGTGGGGAGTAGCGGTAGATGGTGCAGTCGTGGTTTTGTTATTGGATGGTGGTTTCGTTTCATCTGTGGGAAGGGTCTGGGTTTGTGTTTGGTGTGGATGGAAGGTGGTGGCATCTTGTGTCCTTTTGGACCTGGTGTCAGTCTTTGTCTATATATATATTTGTTCCTTGGTGTGTGTCAAGGGCTGTGTTTGAGCTCAAGCAGCAAGAAGGTCTGTTTGGCTGGGAAGGGGTGAAGCTGCCACCTTTTTTGCTTGACTGGTTGAAAGAAGGCTTCACCTTGTTGTCTTCTGCTGCTGTTGCAGCTGGTTGTGTGGATGAGGAAATTAGAGTAGGCAGCTGGGACTGAAAGCAGTGGCAAGGCAACCAGCACCAGCACCTCACCACCAGCTGCAATGGGCACGGAAACAGGCATGGAGTGGTTGGTATAAGAGTGATGCTGAGTCGCCCTCTTTCTCTGTTCATGTTCTTCAGATCTTCCTTCTCCTCATGCGCGCGTACACACACACACACACACACACACACACACACACACACACACACACACACACACACACACACACACACACACACACACACACACACACACCTGCCAGACTGTGCATCACTGCCCAAAGTTTTACCTATTGCTTTACTTCTTCTCTATTTTGCCTCCTGGAACTGTTTCCTTTGTGGCCACCTGCATTGTCTCCCCTTCCTCCATCCTGCCATACTCTGGTTTGCTTTCTCCCCTGGGCAAAAAACAAGAAGGGGTAAAGAAGGAAGAGGTACAACAATTCAAATCCCTCCCCCTCTATTGGACATGGCACCCATTTCAAGAGACACCCCCCTTCCAGGCACAATTTTCCCCAACACAGGGATTCATTCATGCCAAAATAATAAACAAATCAGATTCCCTATTGCTTTAAAATGAACAACCCCATTATGAGGTTTAAAATAACTCACTTTCTAGCCAGAAATCGTTTTGTACTTAGCCATGTGTCACATAGAAATGTTTCAATTGATATCAAACAAGCTAAATTGGATGCAAATATTGGAGTGTTATGACATGTAACCACACTCTTAACGTGGAGAGAGAAAAACTGGGCAAGACAAGTTTTCTTCATAGAAGTGGCCTGAGTGCCTCCTTGCTTCTAAGTCATTTTGTGCAAGCAAATGACTTAGAAACGTTGTCAAGAAGATCCCTTAATTTGGAATTTGTTTTCCATAGACCTTAGTTTTCTTTTCCTTTCTTTTCTCATTCCCTGCTCCTTCCCCACATCCGACAATGCTGTGAATTAAAGAACTGATGCTGCTGAGGAACAGCTATTATGCAGATGCATGAATTTATGAGGGAGAAAGAAACATAATTTCCTTTGACTCCCCTGCCCACCCGCCCCCCAATTCCATTGTTCAGCAACTAAGAGTGCTAAGAGACAAGGGCTAGAGAGATAAATATGGCACACAAAAGTTTTCCCACAGTCTTTAGCCTCTTCATGATGTTAATCCTATTGAGAATATTTATACCCGCAAAACAATGAGGGGGATCCCAAACACACAACCCAATAGAGCCAGTACTCCTGCTGACTGCCCCTGCCAGCACAGCAAAGGGACTTTCTAGAGACCAGCTGCCTGTTGCCATGGTAACATCCCTGCAGAAGGGCAGCCCTGGGCACCACACTTAAAATACACCACATGCATTGCCAAAAGAAAGGCCAAGAGTTTCCATTTATCTCCCTAGAATCCTGATTAACCAAGACAAACTGCATCGTTTGGGTTTCAATCAAATGCTCCAGCGCACGGGGAAGCCTTCCAATATTGTATGAGGAGAGATGTCTTTGCTACTGCATTGTTTGTGATGTATAGCAATATCAATATTTAGATATCTCTCTCTCTCCCCCCCCTCCCTCCCGAGATATAGATGTTATTCTGAGGAAAATCAAAATATTTTTTTCTCTAGACTTCAATAATCATGTCACAAAAGATATGGATAATTTTACAGGACAAGTATTTAAAAACCAGGGTGGCTGTCATGATTGCTGTGGTAAATGGTAAATAATAGCATCTGGAAAACCAATAAGTATAGAATATGGTCTTTAGGTGCCTCACTTAGTGTTTGCTGTTAAACTTCCTTATCCAAGATTTAAAAACTCATTTGATGTTTCTATCAAAAATTCTGTTTTTGTAACCAGTGTCACCCTCCAGTATTTACCAGATCCATAACTAGCAATTTTGGCACCTGGGGCAAGCAGTATAAAAAGCATCCCCAAATCAACTTCACAAGTCATAATGTGAAAATAAAACATTATGTTATTAGTAGTGCAAGAAATAAGTCTAGTAGTCCTGCCTCTCTTGCCCCAGCAGATCCTGGTATACCAGTGGCCTTTCCTTTGCTCTCCCTTGGCCCAGTGTACGAACCATGGAGTCTGCTGAAAATTGGCAAAGGCTGCCCCAGATATCAGGTGCTGCTTCTGCTACTGATGATGATGATGATGATGATGATGATGATGATGATGATGATGATGATGATGATGATGATGATGATGATGATGATGATCTTGGAACTGCAGAGCTGGAAGGGACCCTATACATCATCAAGTCCAGCCACTATCAAGGAGGCACAGTGAAGAATCAAACTCTCAACCTCTGGCTCTGTAGTCAGTTACCTAAACCCCTGGGTTATCCAGCAGTTCTCTTTTAAGGGAACAGACTAGGCTTCCAGACCAATCTTGGAAGTCTGGGGGAAGGGGCATGCCCTCTCATGTTGGAGTAAAGCCCTGGTTGTTCCAATTGAGTTATGGCTCTGCTATTTATACTTCCATTTTTTTAGCATACAAAAAGTAAAGTATACAGCCAACAAAGATGAAGCCTTTATTGTAAAGAAGAGCAAGCAGCTGACCATATGGAAATAAGGTGAGGAAAAAGACATGAAGAGAAAGATTTGGGAAGGAACGAAGCAGGTTCATCTCATCCATTGTCCTATGTTTACTCACCAGATGCTTCTTGTAAGTCCACTACCAGGGAATAAAGTCACCACCTCTCACCCAGTGTCCCCCCACCCCCCAAAATAAGGTATATTCAGCAGTATACATAATTAACAGCTTGGAAATTGTCCTTCTTTGTACTGTAACCCCTATAATCTCCTGCACTCATTGAGGGATTCTTGGAGATGTAGTTCACAGGGAGACATTCTCCAAGCTCTACACTCCCAAGAAAGAAAGAAAGAAAGAAAGAAAGAAAGAAAGAAAGAAAGAAAAAGAAAGAAAGAAAGAAAGAAAGAAAGAAAGAAAGAAAGAAAGAAAGAAAGAAAGAAAGAAAGAAAGAAAGAAAGAAAGAAAGAAGTTTTGGATTTCAAAATGTGAGGTGCACATCCATGACAGTTTATTATCCTACTCCCATCCTTTCCAACTGATAGAATTTAATTATCAAGCTACAGCTAAATATTGGCACAAAGCCATTGGTAGGTCCCATGTTTTCTTGAGGCTTTGGAATTGATTGGATAGGCTTCTTTTGGATTGTGCATTGAATGAGGCTTGGTTATTTTGGCATGAGCGACAGGCTGCAAACATTTCACTGTGCTCTCACTTACTCTTTGGCTTGGCAGAAATAGGTGCACTCTGTTGCCCTGGGGCCTAATCTCTCTTTTGTATTGAGTCCAAAGTTGCTTCTGAGCTCCCTGCTACTACTGTAGTAGATGATGAAGAGAGAAAGACAGGGGAAGAGGGAGGGAATGAAGGAGGGAAGGACAGAAAGGATTAAAATTGGACTGAGGACTGAATTTGCAAATTTTAAAACTATGCTGACAGCCTGAAGAATGTGTGTGCATGTGTGTGTGAGAGAGAGAGGGAGAGAGAGAGAGAGCATGTGTGTGTGTGTGTGTGTGTGTGTGTGTGTGTGTGTGTGTGTGTGTGTGTGTGTGTGAGAGAGAGAGAGAGAGAGAGAGAGAGAGAGAGAGAGAGAGAGAGAGAGATATCCAGGATACATGGAAAGTTGGATGATCCAGCATTAAACGCATATGGCTCACAAACACCAGAAGCATAAGATAGCAAAATTATGCTCTGTAAATGCAAGAACAGATTGCACAAAGAGCTCCCTAAAAGCCTGACTGAGAGTAGGACGTCCAATGCAGGTCCATGGGAAAAGGGGATCTAAACATCAAAAAATGTTGATGGCTGATGGTGCTGTAAAGATATGTGCAGAATGCATCACAACATTTCCCCAGTGTTATGCCCAAAGAGGCTATCTAAGCATGGGCAAGGGCGATGGGACTGCAGATATTGGCCTATTGCCATGACTCCACCCACCACCACCCTTTTCATGGCCTCACCAGGTTGAGCCACAAGATGTGAAGGGAGATTCTATGAACATTTATTTGAACATTGAGTGGAGGCCTCCACATAACCAGAAATCATGCATATTAAATTCCCAATATCAAAAGGGCCAGAATGGGGGTCGGGGGGGGGGCTTATTCTTATGTTCCAGCAAATATAATCTCATGGTTCAGTTCAGAGAGTGAATGCTGGATACAACTTACCGGCACACAAATGTTGCAGAAATGGCCCCTGCACATATCCTACAACGTGTTTCTTCGATATGATTGTCTTCACTTTTAAGACAAGAAGCAGACTTTTAAAGCACCATAGAGTCTGTGTGGTTTTCTGAGGATTTCTAAGGCTGTCTGTGATCATTGGTTGGATGCAGACTTAAATATGTTTAGAGTAGACCCACTGAAATCAATGGAACATATGCTAGTTACAAGATGAGGAGTGTTAACTCTTACCCAGTCTGTTTGTCATACATTTCATTGCCCTTTGTGAAAATAGGATTTTGTTTAGTGAGGTGAGAGATATTTTTAAAAAAATTAAAATGCCAACTAATGAAGTAAATTTTTCAAGATTATTTGTAATCTTTGCCCATGTGGTTTTTATATAATCTCTTTGTTTAATTTAAATACTTTTGTGTCCTTCTTAAGAAATTTCTCCATCTCCCTCGAAGCTATGTATGTAAAAGACTCATTGAAACTGCTCGATTCCCCACCCCACCCCCACCCTGGCTGCAAATATAAAAGAGTTTCTGAAAATACAAAATTCTTCCCCACCCCTCATAGAAGAAGAAAAATCTTGATAACAGCCAAATACACACTACATGTGCACTCTGTTTATAAAAAGTAAACACAACAATGGAAACATTTGGTTTTCATTTACTGACGGGCCTGGAGAGCTTCCCCAAGAGGGGATATGGAAAACAACCCATAAATTATTAACAAATTCAGCATGGTTTTAATAGCACCCCTCCATAGGAAGAGCTACTCAGCTATAATCTCTAGCTGAGTTGCCCATAAAAAGATAACACAAACTTTGGCAGCCTCAGAGGAGAAGCTCAACAAGTAAGCAAACTCAATTTGGCTAAGATGTACTCAGGGTCTCTGGTCTATCTCATAGGCTTCTCTGTCTTCAGAACATACTTCACATGATGGTAGGCTTACAAGACTCTATTCTCCAAACAGCCCGTGGATCTCAGCTTGTCAAATGATTGCGATAGGATATGGAGAGAACACCTTTGGGCTTGTCAAGATGGGTATACAGATCACTCTTGGGATAGCTTTTGGTGTGGTTTGAGTCAAATGTAGCAATGTTATATATTTCTATCACCTGTATCATGAGATGGGATGACTCAAAAAAGGAATCCATGGTCTTTTGTTTCCAAGGTTTGAGCAGGTCTGCTAATGACAGGACCTACACAATGTCACTAATTTATAGGATCCACCTTTCCCCACTAAGTTAAACAGCCTCATTCCTCATAAGGGTGTTGTTTCAGCTACTTTACAATTTTGGTTGCCCTTTTCCACACGTTTCCTAGTTCCCGTAATTCTACAACTGTTGTCATCAACCAAAGCAGAACAGTAGAAAATTCACAACTGATGGACAGAATTCAGAACTTGAGTGCCATTCAGTGGGTGATCACCAAAACAGATCTTAAAGAAGTGGGACTGGACAGGTTAGTAAAAAAAAAGTGTATCAGTTGCAACTAGTCAAGATAGCTATAGCAGATGTCTCATATCAGAGGCAGTGTGCGCCTGCATGACGGTTATTGGGGAACACAACCAGGGATATGCTATTACACTCATGCCCCTCTTTTTGTTTCCGTTGCAATTTGTTGATTACATTAGGAATAGAATGAAGGTGCTGATTCATCAGTGAGATCCAACATGGCTCTTCATCTGTTCTCTCTATCCATATATCCAGCCACTGACTGACTGACTGACTGACTGACTGGCTGGCTGACTACCTACCTACCTACCTACCTACCTACCTACCTACCTACCTACCTACCTACCTACCTACCTACGAAGGTTGATTGAAACGTAATGCCTCCATGGCTGTAACTTTTTTGTTAACCGGTTTTCAAAATTCTTTTTGTACCTGATAGCTACATTTGTCCTCTATGTAACACACTATTCACTTTTCGACACAGTCCCCATGCCTTTCCACGTACTTGCGCCAACACGTGACAAGTTGAGCAAACCTGTCGAAGAAGAATTCCAATGATTGTTCTCGACACCAGGATTGAATGGCAGCTTTCACCTCCTTGTCAGAATGAAAGTTATGTCACTTAAGGTGCTCTTTCATCTTTTGGAAGAGTTGAAAGTTGCAAGGTGCAAGGTCGTGGCTGTACAGCAGGTGCAATAGAACCTCCTTCAACTGCAGGTGCTGCAATGCCTCTTGTGTTTCGCGACGTGTGTGCAGGCAGGTGTTGTCATGCTGCAGAATAGGGTCCATCTTTCTGGACGCGACACAACCACGCACAGAAGCGAATCGAATTGAAATTTTATTTACGGTCAACGACCAAAAACCAAAAATAAAATCATAAAAATAAGGATGTTCAAATATGCATTCCAATAGACAGCACATGAATCAAGCCTTATTACAAGATATGATTTTATTTTTGGTTTTTGGTCGTTGACCGTAAATAAAATTTCAATTTGATTCGATTTATTATTAACCGCGCACAGAGCTTCTCCAATGATTTCATGTAGTGTTGAGATTTTATCATCGTTCCCTCTTCCAAAAAGTCAATGAGTATGACACCATGGAAATCCAAGAAAATGGTTACCATGACTTTTTCTGCTCAAGGAGTTTCTACCGCACTGTCGTACAGCCGCAAATTTGCACGTTGTGACTTTTACCTGTTCCCAAAGATGAAAGAGCACCCTAAGAGGCATCACTTTCATTCTGACAATGAGGTGAAAGCTGCCATTCAATCCTGGTGTCCACAACAACTATGGGAATTCTTCTCTGATGGGTTTGCCCAACTACTCACGCTAGTCCTTTCAACTTAGAAGACCTAGGGCTAGATGGGTGGTATAAAAGTCAAATAAATAAATAAATAAATGCATTAGAAAATTTTACTTGCTATCTATTTAGAATTTCATTGTATCTGGGCAGCTTGGTTGTAACTAAGTGTCCTACATCTGAGGAGACTATAAAAGGTAAGTCAGGTTCTACTGAGAGACCTCAGCATGATTTTCAGTTGACCTTTAAGGGATAGTTGGTGAGACAGATACTTAGACAGATACACAAACTGAGGACAAGTGGAGCGTACTTGGACAAAGAATCAACCAAAGCAATGAAGCTGCACAATTTTCTTTTGTCAAAATGCAGAAATGGCTTTTTCCTCATAAAGTTATCTGACCTTCTTCTGTCCCCCCTGCCCCCATCATCCTAACTTGATGTCACAAACCTTTTAGAATTAATAATCACTAATTGTAGGACAGTTAACACAACAAAAAACATCAGTGACTGCACTGAGCATTTTTACTCTGGACTGAAAATCCACCTTGTTGGAAGCTGTGTAATTTTCTTCTTAAACTGCAGTTTTAAAAAAATATTTCAACAGTCAGTAAGCATGAAAACAAGTTTGGATTTTCTCTAATGGCGCATTGTAGAGATAAATTATCTGTTGTTGTTGTTGTTCAGTCGTTCAGTCGTGTCCGACTCTTCGTGACCCCATGGACCAGAGATCGCCAGGCCTTCCTATCCTCCACTGCCTCCCGGAGTTTTGTCAAATTCATTTTGGTTGCATCGATGACACCGTCCAACCATCTCATTCTCTGTCGTCCTCTTTTCCTTTTGCCTTTGATTTTTCCCAGCATCAGGGACTTTTCCAGGGAGTCCTCTCTTCTCATGAGGTGGCCAAAGTACTGGAGCCTCAGCTTCAAAATCTGTCCTTCCAGTGAACATTCAGGGTTGATTTCTTTCAGAATGGATAGGTTTGATCTCCTTGCAATCCAGGGGACTCTCGAGACTCTCCTCCAGCACCACAGCTCAAAAGCATCAATATCAGCCTTCTTTATAGTCCAGCTCTCACTTCCATACATCACTACTGGAAAAACCATAGCTTTAACCATCCTGACCTTAGTTGGCAAAATGATGTCTCGGCTCTTTAGGATGCTATCTAGGTTTGCCATTGCTTTCCTCCCAAGAAGCAGGCGTCTTTTTATTTCGTTGCTGCAGTCGCCATCTGCAGTGATCAAGGAGCCCAGGAAAATAAACTCTGTCATTGCCTCCATTTCTTCCCCTTCTATTTGCCAGGAGGTGATGGGACCAGTGGCCATGATCTTAGTTTTTTTGATGTTGAGCTTCAGCCCATTTTTTTCACTCTCCTCTTTCACCCTCATTAAGAGGTTCTTTAATTCTTCCTCACTCTCTGCTATATTAGAGTAGTATCATCTGCGTATCTGAGGTTGTTGATATTTCTTCCGGCAATCTTAATTCCGGCTTGTGATTCATCCAGACCGGCCTTTCTCATGATGTACTCTGCATATAAGTTAAATAGGCAAGGTGACAGTATGCAGCCTTGTCGTACTCCTTTCCCAATTCTAAACCAGTCAGTTGTTCCATATCCAGTTCTGACGGTTGCTGCTTGTCCCACATATAGATTTCTTAGGAGACAGATAAGGTGGTCAGGCACTCCCATTCCTTTAAGGACTTGCCATAGTTTGTTGTGGTCTACACAGTCGAAGGCTTTGGCATAGTCAATGAAGCAGAAGTAGATGTTTTTCTGGAACTCTCTGGCTTTCTCCATAATCCAGCGCATGTTGGCGATTTGATCTCTAGTTCCTCTGCCCCTTCGAAATCCAGCTTGTAGTTCTGGAAGTTCTCTTTCCACATACTGCTGAAGCCTGCCTTGTAGAGCATAACCTTGCTAGCATGTGTGCGATAGTTGGAGCATTCTTTGGCGTTTCCTTTCTTTGGGATTGGGATGTAGACTGATCTTTTCCAGTCCTCTGGCCACTGCTGGGTTTTCCAAATTTGCTGGCATATCTTATGCAGCACCTTTACAGAATCCTCTTTTAAGATTTTAAAGAGTTCAATTGGAATGCCGTCACCTCCACTGGCCTTGTTGTTTGCAATGCTTTCTAAGGCCCACTTGACTTCACTTTCCAGGATGTCTGGCTCCAGGTCAGCAATTACGCTATCTTGGTTATCAGGGACATCCAGATCTTTCTGATATAATTCTTCTGTATATTCTTGCCATCTCTTCTTGATCTCTTCTGCTTCAGTTAGGTCCCTACCATTTTTGTCCTTTATCATATCCATCTTTGCACGAAATACCCCTTTAATATCTCCAATTTTCTTGAACAGATCTCTGGTTTTTCCTTTTCTATTGTTTTCCTCTATTTCTTTGCACTGTTCATTCAAGAAGGCCGCCCTGTCTCTCCTTGCTATTCTTTGGAAGTGTGCATTCAATTTTCTGTATCTTTCCCTTTCTCCCTTGCATTTTGCGTCCCTTCTCCCTCCGCTATTTGTAGGGCCTCGTTGGACAACCACTTTGCTTTCTTGCATTTTCTTTTGTTTGGGATATTTTTCATTGCAGCCTCCTGTACAATGTTACAAGCCTCCATCCATAGTTCTTCAGGTGTTCTGTCCACCAAATCTAGTTCCTTGAATCTATTCTTCACTTCCACTGTGTATTCATATGGGATTTGACTCAGGTTATACCTGACTGGCCCAGTGATCTTCCCTACTTTCTTCAGTTTCAGTTTAAGTTTGAATTTTGAAATAAGAAGCTGATGATCTGAGCCACAGTCAGCACCAGGTCTTGTTTTTGCTGACTGTATAGAGCTCCTCCATCTTTGGCTGCAGAGAACATAGTCAATTATCTACTGAAAGGTAAAATTAGGCAGCCTGAGATAAAAGTATTTTGGTAACAAAAAGGAACCACAGTGCCAATAGGAATCTAAACCAAATTCAAGGTGTCTGAGATGTCTAAACCCCTCAACAGCTCAGGCCCCCCGTGCCTGAGAAATTCCTCTAGTTAGTCCTTTTCTTCAATACCTTCCTCTAGTCCTTCCTCTAGTCTTTCCCTCGATACATTCCCTCATTACTATCTGCCAAGAGGGTTTTTCTCTGTGCTCCTCTTTTGAGAAAAGAAAGTGCAATGTTAATAGATACCCAATGAAGCATGCATAAACATTAAAATTAGTGATAACTTACATTCTCCTTGGCATTTAAGCCATATGGTGTCAATAATTGGAAAGCCTTCATGGAACAATCCTGTCTCACTGTCCCAGAGCTGTCTCACTTGGCATGTGTAACTTCATGACAAGTGCAATTTGCAGAAATCCGCATTTGTTATTTAGTATTTGTTTCTTACCCTGGCTTGTACACATTACCTCACCTTGTGCTTAAAACTAGCTTCTCAACTACCTTTCTGCTACTTTTTGGTACTGAGCACTATGATACCGGATAATGTCTAGTTAATTATGGTTCTGACCACCTGAGCAAACTCATCTCATTTTGAGAGTTGGGAATACATCTCTCATTTAATATACAGTATTGTTTAATATTGTTCAATATCATTAAATATATTGTTTAACATTGTTTCCCATCAAGGTGGCTCATAAAAGAGTTGTCAATTCATGAACGTCAGGCTCCATAATATAATAATGGGGCATAGATGACAATTTCAGGGTTGAAAACGACATGTCACAACCAGAGAAGAACACTGCTTTTCATTCTACTCTTTCATTTTAATGTTTTCCAGCAGTCGCCATTCTGTAGTCACCAAGCAAGATGAATTCCCATTTAATTATTTTGGACTTTGTGTTTTAAAGCCATTTCCAACACGCATGTGATATTTCTTCCACATTCCTCCGTACCCTGCTTTGGGTACTTAGCCATTCAAGTACTTTAACTCAATATCTCTGTTCACAATTACTATATGCAATGATTTTTCAGAGGGACAGCCGTGCTGGCATTTTTGCAGCAAAAGAGAGTCTTTCAGGACCTTTGACACGGATACTTTTATTCCCCATTATGTCTCTTCGAGAGGGACTGAACTCAATTATCCATAGGGTCCCTTCGAGCACTGCAGTTCAAAAGTGGTTACAACAGCAGCAGCAGCACCAGTAATAGGAGGCAGGTATATTTATTCTGGAGAAAAGGAGAGTGGGTGATGATATGAAATCAGGCCTTCTTGGTCGTGGCACCAGCCTTCTGGAATGGAGTCCTTCCTGGTTGAGCCGTACCTCGTCCCCCTGTCTCCATTTTAAAAGGATGCGAAAGACCCTGCTCATCTGTGAGATCATCATACTCAGCGCAACCTGAATTTTTAAAAAATCTTTCTCTCTGATGCTTTATTTGGAAATGCTGTGTTGTTTAATGCGGCTTAATGCTGATTAAATTTATTTGTCAATCTAATCTACATTTTATGATTGTATCACTTGATTTTGTTGGATTTTATACTGTTAACTGTGCAGAATAGTGCTATACACTAATGGAATGGTATATCAAACAAACAAACAAACAAACAAACAGTACTTGAACAGCAGTCATGAGGAAGCCTGCGTTCTCCAGCTCCAGAAGGTAGCAGCTAAACTGATGGGTGCAAATGGTAAGCACATTAAACATATGGTATACAGTACATATATTCATTTAATTTATTTATTTATAAATATTTTACCCCACCTTTCTCCTTTAAAAGGATCCAAGGCAGCTTATAGATCCTTACTTGCTTGAGGAAGGATAGCAAAGAAGGAGCCCGGTTGGCCTCCTGTGGGAGGGAGGCCCAGAAACACCTCATTCAATATTAAATATTGAGGAAATGTTGTATGTTTACATTTAATACTGGATCTTTAAATTTGACAGTAAAAATTAGGCATAGACTGTGTGACCATATTTTATAGCTTATGATAACCGTGGTTTAGTGAATGGCATCTGATAACTGAGGGGGAAATGTGGTCTAATTTCAAATGTGGACACTTTAAATGTGAGATGTCACCAAAATGCAGTTTCTTCTCCTATGCATTTTAGTGTACAATAAAATCTTGCCTAAGAATTTACTAGTTAGGTGGGGCTTCACAGAGAACAAAGATGGGTTAGGCTGCATCATACCTGGGCAGCTTTGAGTAATGGGTGTATAATGACTGTCTGAAATTTGTTGGCAAAAATGGCACACCTGACCATGAACAATGTAATATTTCCCTTTCTCTTCCCTCCGAAATCCACAGAGGAAATGCCATTCACAGCTTGGCTATATAGCAATTTACTGCCTAGTTGTCATTCCTCATCTTTTTGTGACTGTGAAGGAAATAATAATTAGCTGCTAAATTGACTGAAGTGCCCTTGCACCAAGGCCAGGAGTGATTGGCTCTATTCCTGAAGTACCATTTTAATGTTCTAATATTTTAATGGCAAACATGACAGTCACTTTTCAAAACATGTGAGAGTTCTGCTGTGGGACAAATTTTGAACTTTCTTGAAGGAACCGAAATTTCTTGACCCATTTCAGTCCAGCTTCCAACCAGGTTTGAGAATTGAGGTGTCCTTGGCTGCCCTCACAGATTGGTCTTTCTAGAGTAAAGTAGGGGTGGGTTAGGGTAGTTTGCAAAGGGGGCATGCCCATTTGAAGGGTTAGTTTCTGTGGCATTAGAGGCAGGTTTTTTGAAGCCCCATAGTATTTAAGCCATATGGTGTCAAAGGTCTCTCTCTTGCTGCCAGTGCTAATGAACAACTTTTTGAAGACATTGTGAGCAAGGGCTAGGAGATTTAGAATGCCACTTGTGTTTCTCTGTAATTTCAGAAATTATGTCAGGCTATGGCAGCCATGGATGGGTGCTTGGCTACTGTTGAAATGGTCTATGTCTCTCTGGGCAACATATCTATCTATATCTATAGCTGAATGAAACCCGAAAAATTTAAATTGCAAGCTTTTACATGCCCCCTGGTGGTTCTAACATAGCCTGGTTTTTCTTTAATCTGTGGCACAATTTATACAGATGGTTTCAGACCCATCATGGGTGAGTAACCTGATAATTTCTCCCTAAATGTTCAGCCTGACTCATTTGCTATAATAACACTCCTAGTTATTACCATTTTCATTTAATAAGGCACTCGCAGTCTTTTCTTTTACTCACAGAAATGGCAGTGATGGAGGTGCCAAAATTGGAGTTACAAGGGAAAGTTCTATCTCATAATCACATTTGACAAGCTATTAAAAAGAACTATATATGAAAGAGTAAAGACTGAAAAAAGAAGTAGTTGCTACTCTCCTGATGTTTTTCAACCCCCAAATGTCTACAGTTTTAAAAAGAAGTCTCCTCAATTCAGGTTGTTGTCTCCAAAAAGTACCAGGTGAATATCAATTGGAGTCAATGGTCAGAATTCTGTAACTGATTTTCATTTGCATAAGTCTTAGCAGTAAATTGTGCGCACAAACACAACCAACACCTCACTAGTGCTGCAATTTGTCTGCTAGACATGCAGAATTGTGGTATATGTGCAATTCGATTCTGGCCAGTCAACTACATGCAAAGTGTTCTGAATGGATAATACAAAACAAAACACCCCTAGCCCTCTGTAGCCCTGCCCTCAAATCTATTTTGTCAGGTGGAGGACTTTCCAGGATAATTTGTGGGAAGGGGTACATAAGGGCTGACAGGGGTCATGTTGTGCTACTGGGATTCCAAGCTTGTAACATGGTTCAGCCTAAGTAGATGTCATATCTACCTCTGAGTTGTAGTGCCACAGGCTTCATATAAACAGGATAGGGATTCGTAGAAACTGGAAAAAGCACAGAGAACAGTAGCCAACATAATCTGGAGGCTAGTTGACTGCTCCTCTGAAGAATGTCACTTTTTAGCTTAAAGGAAGCACAAGGGGGAAAGAATATGATGGAGTCTGCCATGAGGTTAGACAAGCTCATGGAAGAAAAAGCGACCCATGACTAGTTGTGATGGCTACATGTTATTTCCTGGTTAAGAGGCAGTATGCCTCTGAACACCATTTGCTGAGGAATGTCAAGCAAAGGATGGCATCTGCATCATCTGTCTCTTCCAAGCATTCCATGGGGATTCCGATTGGTCCCTCATGGAAAGAGAATAATAAGACTGTATAGGTCTTTGATAGATAGCTCAGTAGGTACCTGCCTGCAGAGCTAGAAGTTGTGGGTTCAATTCTCCACTGTGCCTCCAGGAAGAAGACCCATCCTCTATGTCCTTGAGCAACTTGCCCTGTCCCAGAGCACCCCCTAGAAAAACTCAAAAAGAGTTGCCATAAGTCAGAATTGACTTGACAGCACATTATTATTAGAGATCTTTTGTCTGATTCAGTAAGGCTCTTTTATAAGAAAAAACCCTCCCTGTAGGATTCTTGTTCTCCTCATTGTCATCGTCTGTGTGTGCAGTACATATTTTGTTCTGAAGTGCTATTACTAAAGGCTCCCGTAAGCTGAAGTACTATCTGACTATCTCAGTAAGATAGTACAATAAGAAGTATTACTGACTATCTCAGTAAGAACTAGATCATGTACAGGCAAATAGGGTTTAATCTTACTCTTTGGTATAGAAAATATGTAGGTTGCTAGCAGAGATTTTCGGAGTTTTAAATTATAGATTCTGGAACTTTCCATGCAGAACATATATATTGTCATCATTTAGTAGTGCACCTTGATTACAAATACTAGTTAAAAGTAAAAGTTACATGTAATCTGTTACTTTTCTAGGTGTCAAGAGTATAACTAAGCTACACTAAAACAAATAATAAAAATACAAAGTTACTTTGGGACAATTACCTAGATGGCACACAAATATTTAATTATTGTTAAGGATAATTCAGTATGTTAATAATGTGAAGTGACACCACATCAACAATAATGATAGCATGGCTACCAAGATGTAAAACACTGAGCTTTTTTCCAAATTTAGACTGCAAATTCAGTTCAGTAGTGCATGTTACAAGTTCCACCTCTGTGCTTACAATCAAGCAATTTTATGTACACCTTTGTCTGCACCTGAGAATCAATATGTTATAAATTTGCAATGTACAGTTACTTCATTATCCTAGCATTGGCTGCAG
Organism: Phrynocephalus guinanensis; assembly: GCA_037367245.1. Classification (NCBI taxonomy): domain Eukaryota; kingdom Metazoa; phylum Chordata; class Lepidosauria; order Squamata; family Agamidae; genus Phrynocephalus; species Phrynocephalus guinanensis. The sequence goes on along the minus strand of CM074735.1, from coordinate 62,373,061 downwards.
TCATAAGGTATCCAGATTACAAGCTGACACAGCAAAGGTATATTTGAGAACTGTTTTTGTGTACATAATAGTCCTCTCTCTTTTAGATATAGTGAAAGGCCTTTTAATATAATTGCAAAAACAGGTTACAGGTGATACCTTTATAGGACACTAATAGACGTTCAGAAGTTCTGGGACCTGCTTTGAAGAAGTGTGATTTACACTCAAAAGCTTCCAATGTTCTTTGTTTTTTATTTTTATTAGTGGCCTATAAAGGTATCGCTAACCTATTTTTACAATTGTATTTTTTGATGGCCACGCAGCTCAACCCCCCCTTTTTGCCTTTTAATATACAGTACAGTAATACCTCAGATAAAGAATGCCTCGGATAACAATTTTTTTCAGATAACAAATAGAAATATCCAGGTACAGGGCTGCCTCGGATAGTGAATGTTCCTTATGGGCTGCCTCGGATAACAAATGTTTCATAAGGCCTTGCAAAAAATATGTACCCTACATGCATTGCAGGATGCATTGTTTGTGGAGGGGTGGGAGGAGTTAGAGCATGTGTTTTTCCCCCATGGTGTTTTGGAGCCATTCTGGACATGTTTGCTGAGGGATTTGGACCTTTCAAACTTGGTAAGATAGGGAGCTAGTTTTTATTTATCTTTGCACTGCTTTTCATTTTTGGCTGGAAGAGGCTGGGGTAGTCTTGCTGGTTTCATTTCTCCCTGTTTGCAGTTTTTTTTCATTGCTCTGCAGGCAAAACTGCTTATGTTTGTTTGTTTGCATTTTTCCCCATTGCACTTTGGGTGGGAATAGGCTGGGTTGGTCTTGCTGGTTTCTCTTCTCCATGTTTGCATTGCACTGCAGGGGGATGTCCTGGAGGGGTTCCAGCACTGCAAGCCTTTAAAGTGAATTTTATAAAGAGGTCTGGGAAACCACCATCCCCAGCTTTTTTGCCTTTTTCAGACATCTGGAACGGATTAATCAGTTTCCCATTCTTTTCAATGGGGAACCACGTTTCGGATAAAAAAAATTCGGATAACAAATTGCCTCTGAGAACGAATTTAATTCGTTATCAGAGGTACCACTGTATACCTTTTGTGTTCTTCTGAAAACTGAATCTGAATGTTCCTATACATTCCCAAGCTCTTCTAGCTTTTGGGTCTGAATAAATTTTTCACACTTTCTTTTTGTTTGCTTCACTCCCCCTTCTAATTGTGTTTTAGCTGATCCGATAGTGAGTCTGAAGATAGGGAAACATCCTTTTCAAAATGTGTTGGTCTGCACCACCATGGTAATAAAAGGTACGTTATGCTCAAGATGACAGCAATTATCTAAGGACTTTATTTGGGGGATGAATCCCCTTGAAAGAGATCTCAAGGCTAGCATGACATAGTGTAAGCCATGAAAATAAAGGAATAAGAATGACCATTTTAAAAAGTGCCAGTTCAATGAAAACTAGTACAGTTTCTGTGCTGAAGACAGTAGAGAAACACGTAATTAAAGGAAATAATAACCATTGGATTCCTTATGCATTCAGAGGAAATGAAAAGTATCAGCAAGAAAATTACACCCCGGATATATCCATAAATTCTTCAACTAAAGGAAGGCATCATGTGTTATAACTTAGATGCTGACTACTACTGCTTCTGTTTCACATAAATCAAATACCTTAATCAGAAATATAAACAGCCTTCAATGCCAACAGAAGAGAGATACATGATTTATTTAAAGTATAGTAACAAAAACTAGAATGTGATGCAACAAAAGAGTCATACAATAGAAATATGTTTATCTAGTTTGTTTTACATTGTGCACAACAAGCATAGTCTGAAACCTGCCCTACTTAATGGGAAAGTCCAAATGCTATTTCAAATGGCAAGGGGCAATCAAAGAGAAGCAGCTGGAGATAAAATAGCCTTGAAGGCCTACAGTAGGAGGCAGAGGGTAAAGTCAAGCCTGACTGCACTGGACACAAAGTGCTCTATCTGATCTTGGCATTTCAAGTTACGTTAACCCAACAATCCAAATCTGAATCCAGAATTGATCATACATAGATATAATCATCCCAATATACCAAGCAGTGATTTCTTTCTGGATGCAGTGAGCACTTCAGATATAAACTGTGGACCAAATAAAAATAAATATATATATTTTAAAAACCCAACACCTGCTTCGGACAGAAGGAACTCAATGTATGGTACACCTGTATCATCCCTAGGCTGGCACTGTAGCCGTAATCAGTTTTTAAGGAAGCATACATAGCAGACACATTTTGAAGAGAGTCTGCTAGCCCTGCTGCCTGTCATTGTATTAACATGGAAACACAAAAATGCAATGAGGGGGTGACCACAACATCCATGTAGCCTCTTCATATGTGCCAACACTCCTATTTGGGGGAGGGGGGTTGCTCATGTAGAGAAGCTACACAGATACATCAGTCTCCCCTCATCAAACAGTCACATTTCCTTCCTTAGCAAAACAGTTGAGGGGGAGCAGGGTTGGCATATACCCTTGAACAAATTCTGGCTCTATAAACTTTACTAATAACTGTCTAGGGATGATCTAATGTACAGATTTGAGTCATCTTTGACAGTGGGAGGAAACAGCAGAAGACTACAATTTCTTTCTTACTTTCTTCACATCAGCAATCAGCACTGTGAAAACCGGCAGCACCAACATGTTTAGCAAAGGCAGAAACTTGTTGCAATGAACAGGACAAATAGCACTTCCGAATGAGGACTCATTTTACAAGTTAATTAAAGGCAAACTACTGTTGTATCCTGAAATGTACACAAATTCCAAATGCAATATTGGATTCTTCTAGCTGTTCTAGTAGGCAAAGAAAACTGACAAATTATGAAAGAGACTGTAAATAGATATAGATTTAATTAGAATAAAAATATCTAAGAATCATGTTAAAGGTTACAGCATAGCGTTTTTCAGTTTTAATGAATCCAGGAAAATTGTGACTCTCATCAACGGTGCTGGCTATATAGCTAAAACAGTAGTAGAAGAAATAACTCTGGTTTACCGATACATTTTCTTTTCAAATAAAAATATAGTATGTCTTCACACCAACATGTCTGTGTTATTGGAATTCCAAGATGTTGAAATGAACAGATATATAACAGATATATATTAAGAATACTAGGGGTAACCAAGTTACAGTTCCAAGCTACTGGATCTTGTTTGTTTAAAGTAGTATCTTTGGTAAACCTATCCTTGGTTTCAGTTTTAATATTTCTGAAGTATCAATTTAAATAAAACAAACAATCAAACAAAAACCTCAGTGTTTCTTCGGTATTTAAAGGCTTGAGACACTGCTTCAAGCAATGACTCTAAAACGCTAAAGTTCTCCGATTAACATTAAATGCTTTTGTGGGTTGCTATATAGTATATAGTCTACAATCCAAGTGTCCAAACTAGAAAAAAATGATTTGAGGTTTGCTACAACAGCCTGGCACAAGGATGACACAAGTTCAATGTGAAGCACCTTTGTTTAGCTATGTTCTGAAATAATATTAACCCCCAAATGCTCATTGTATTTTTCTATAATAATCAAAGAAAATAGAAAAAATGTAGAATTCCCTAATTTTCACTACACTGATACACACTACAGCAGCCAGGAGACTGGAAGTCTTCTCTCTAATAGATATGTGCAAACCCATACAGGGGGGAAACAAATAGGATTCTATAACTTAACAAACTTCGTATCATGCAGAAAGGAATTAAAATAGGAGGGTGGTGGCAAAAAAAAAGACCCTTGGGTGAAATATCAAAATCATATATCCATTTCAGATCCATTAATGTATTAAATGTGAAGAAATAAGTAACGTGTCTCTATCATGAATAGGGATATCAACACAGAACTTGCATGGGTCTATACGTCAACTATAGTGCAATAAGAGTTCCAAAGAACACCCACAGCATGAACACTTCAGCTTCTAAAAAGCAGCATCCGCTCTGAACATGCTTGTCCCACCAGAGTTGCATATTGCCGAACACTTTCTTCATCATTTGGCCCCTTCCGCCTTCTCTTATATACACCGTAATGCATGGCTGTCCTCTTATGGAGAATCCGAACTCGATCTAGATCCTTCACACTCCCTTCATCCTCTGAAAAGAGAAACAGATGCATTAACCTATTAGCCATATTTCCACAAAATATATTATATTTATCATGTGTTATTGTTATGTGATATCAGGTGGTTTTTTTTTTCATTTATAGTAAATGAATAACGAACTGACCCATCACAGAAAAACGAAACGAAATGGAGAGGAAACGTCCGCTTCATTCCGCTTTGTTTTTCGTTTTCCCATAGGAAATGCATTAGCAAGGCATTCCTATGGGAAAGATTTCAAGTGCCTAGTAGCTGACCTGCACTTTCCAAACAACTGATGGGCGCCAAAAGCCCATTCTCCCCCCCACCCCATGGGTGGGTGGGTGGGGGAAGAGTGCGCTTTTAAAACTTATCTTCCCCCCTCCCGATCATGGCACTGAGCAGCCACTCGGTGCAGTCATCAGGAGCAGGGAAAGATGTTTAAAGAGCCCCCTCTTCCCCTCCCCATAGGGTGGGGGGAAGAGGGGGCTCTTTAAATTTATCTTCCCCCTCCCAATGGGAGACTTATCTTCTCCACCCCATCTCTCAGCTGCTCCTCTCTGGCTTCCCTGCACCTCATTTTCTAGGGAAACGGGGTGCTGGGAAGCCAGCGCAGAGCAGCTGAGAGGGGGAACTCTTTCCCCCCACCCCACCCTGCACTGGCTGGGGGGAAGATTAAGCCCGCTCTTTTCCCCAGCCAAACGTTGCAGCAAAAGCACCACACACACACACTACACACAAAACAAATAACGAATCAAATGAAAAATTTTCAATAAAATTTGTTAAAAACAAAATGAACTGAACTGAACCTTAAAACGAACTGAACCAAAACGAATCACCATTTTTTTCAGTTCGTGCCCATCTCTAGCTGTAATAATTCAGAATTACTGTACATCAAAGAAAATATGTTTAAAAATTATTCTAAAGACTGTGTATAAATTGGGCATATTATGTAGCGTGTCACTGTCTTTAATTTCTTGGTACTTATGTATTAGTTTACATCCCTCACATCTAAGGGAGGTCTCAGGTGGAAGCTACTGTCTCAGATTTGAGAGGAAATTTGTATGGCATCCTTATAGATAAGTGTTATTTTCTCCTGTGGAACCTGAGATGCTGTAGTTCTGAACTAGTCTGTTGAAGGAAGGGATGTCAACTCTATAGCATAGCCCTATTGGACTATGGTCAAGACCCAACTGCCACTGGTGACAGTGCCCTAGGCTTGATATATGGTGGTAGGAGAACAATGTTACTGTGATGGGAAAATAAAGAGCTGCAGACCTCAGTCGATGAAAAGTCAAAGCTGCTGCTTGGGAATTTTGTGAAAGCATTTTGTGACATCAGTAGATCAGTATTTGAATTTCTACATAGCCTGTCTGAAGCATTGAGAGGAGACAATGGGTGAAACTCTGTCAGTTGGAGACGTGCTTGGTTGAAGATTGCAGATAAGGGCTTCCCCAAGGACAATGGGATATTTAGTGGGATTGAAATGAGAATTCCATGCATTTCACTTATTTCAGGTCTTTTGTTTGTTTGTTTGTTAAGATTGTCTATAATATCATTAATCTTCTCATTAAAGAAGCCCTTGTCATCAACAGGAATGGCCAATGATCATAACCAAATATAATGCTTCAGTGCCACTGCAAGCAGCCATGTTTTCAGCAGCACAACTTGTGGAGTAGCAGTGTGCATCTCTCGTGTTAATCCCATGGCCTCTTTTTGAAGTGAGGACCAGTACCCTTTTGTCTTCAGGTGGGCCATTAAAAAGTGGCTGGATTGGGTCCCAGATAAATCTGTGATATGCCCCCATGGTCACTTGATAATTACCAACGCTGATTCCTAAGGCACTAGCATCGACCCACCTCCTGCTCATGTCCATTTTCCTTCCTTGATATTGATAGTAGGGTAGTGGGTATGGCTACTCAGGTCCTGGTACAAAATGTGACCCTGTGCCAAAGGGTAATTAAGGAGGGGTATAACTTGGTATGTCTTTTTGCCCTCCTTTATTTCTTTGAGGATAGAAACACAGCCAGATGCTTATCTTAAGTGGCTTCAGGGCTCTGGCAAAGAGGTGACAACCTGCTCAGAGTTTGATGGGTTTTTTGCTTCATTCTGGGGAACAGCTAAACGCAGGTAAACGTTCCCATCCCCAAAACATCTACCTTTGGAAGTGGAACCCAAATAAATAAGATCTTCCCAATCTTCTTGGTTATTGGTCTTGGGTGACAGTAGAACTGGTAAAACCTTGGGAGGGAACAATGTCTGTTAGATCTTTTTCTTTTTCCATCTTAGTCTTTTTCAGGTGGAAATCTGCAAACTTCTTCCTCTTGTTCTGAGTAAAAGGTGGTGGTTTTGAACTTCACTGAGATGTCAAAAGCCTATCCTCATTGTTGCAGGATGGTTTTAAGTGGCTAGGTGATATCTGAGAGGAGTGACCCTTTTGTTTGGATAGTTTACAAATAGAAATGCTAGGAACCAAAGTTGTTTTTTAGGTAATTATATCTACTGCCTGTAAAAAAACTATTTCACAAATATGATTTCAAAAGTGACTGCCGGTTTTTGATAGCAACATTTCTAAATTAGTGACAAACTGAACAAGTGTGCCCCCCCCCCAGGCAGTACAGGTACTCAGAGTAGTTGTCAGTGAGGAGGAGAATGGTGCAGCTAACACACTTTTTGTGGGGCCATAAAGAAGCGGGAAGAACTCTTAGCAGACAATGACTATAACAGTCCCATAGGGCTATGCTATAACAAATACCGTACAGAGAAATCTCTAATTTTAAATAAAGAGCCAAGAATGAAGAATAAGGAGAAGGGGATAAAGCAGGTGAAAACTAGATAGAAACTTTATGTCAAACTGAGGGAAAACATGAAGGCTCTAAGAAAGCTCTTGACTTCTCAGCAGTGGCAAAAAGGGAACAGAAGGTTCAATACAGGGTGAGGACCATGCACAGTGGACTGGGTATGTCCTAATATTTTCCTTAGATTCTGTAAGGTTTTGGGGTCACTTGTGCAGATGCAAAAGGAACCCACACATGTGATTTCACAGAGACCACAATGTGTAAATTTTAACTGCAATTTTCCCATTTTTATGTTACTTTGATGGACTGTTTTTGTTTTGCTATGGTTTATGGGCCAGGGCAATAAATAAATCCATATATCTGAGTAAACTATTGGAATTTAGGTAATTTCCCCAATACTTCAGGGTAATCAGTTGGTTTATTGAAATATTGTGCCAAAAAACTTATTATACTTTCTACAAAATGCATTTTTGTAAACCGCCTAGAGTGGCCGTGTTGCCAGATGGGGTGGAAAAGTTGTCCTCTGCCATTTTGCAGTTCATATACTGCGGTCCCGGTATATGAAGGCAGGGGCCCCTGAATCAAGCTGTGTGGGCCTGTTTGAGGCCTCCTACACTTACCTGAGGCCTGGCGCTGCCCCGGGCCTGTCGGAGGCCCCAGAAATGGTTTATGGAGAACCAAAAGTAAAATAAGAGGTCCAAAACCACTTCTGGACCCTCCGACAAGCTTCTGGGCCCATCAGAGGCCCCAGACATGGTTTCCAGCAAACCAGAAGTCACTTCTGAAAACTGGAAGTGCCTTCCGGACTGCCTAAAATTACTTCTGGAGCCTCCAACAGGCTTCATCGGTCTGTCAGAGGCCTCAGAAGTTGTTTCCAGCAAACCGGATGTGACTTCTGAAAAACCGAAAGTGCCTTCCAGATCGCCCAAAACCACTTCTGGGGCCTCTGACAGACCCGGGAAGCCCATCGGAGGCCCGTTTGGGGGAGTGCCAGGCCTAAGGTAAGTGATCTGGAGGCCACTTCCTGTTTTCTGGAAGTCACTTCTGGTTTCCCGGGAAACCCTTTCGGAGCCTCCGAGGGGCCCAGGAAGACCATCAGAGGCCTGTTCGGGGCAGCGCAGGACCTGGGGTAAGTATAAGAGGCCCCAGACAGGCCCCCCATTCCCGACCTGACCCAGCATCCACATATCGCAGACTTTCCTTTACCATGGGTCGGGTCAGGTCCCTAAACCCCACAATAACTGGGGAATTACTGTATAAAAATTCAATCAATCAATCAATCAATCACAGGGTCTTCTGTGCTGAAATTATCAAAGTGTTGTGAAAGACTGCAGACATAACACAGAATGTGTTTATTTACTCCTGCTAATTAAGAAGTTGACAAGGTATGGAGGAGTTCATTGGCACATAATAAACAGGGCAAATTTGACTAGGGAAGTAACTGAAATAATTTCTGTTTGTAATCATCCATGCTTCACATCTGTTTGAGATGCAGGCAAGAAATAAATTGCTGCTGCAACACTACGTGTTTCAAAAGTCTTTTAAACAACAATAGATGAGAGTTACTATTGGGTGCACAGGGAAGGCCCTCAGAGTCACAAAGCTGTTTACTCTAAATGGGTTACTGACTGAAAAATAAACTCACCCAAGTACTGTCATCATAATGTTTCCATAATGCATTAGAACCTAACATTTGAAATTGGGATTACTTTCAGTGTTAAATGAAACTCAAAACTGAGTCACACACTTATAGCCATTGTCTACTATTACTGAGAAAAGATTTAATATCTGAATAAATGTTTTAGTGTTGAATTTATGTACTAATATTGCATTTGTGCAATGTTTCCAGAAACATATGGGTATTTGTCTATATCTTGGACTTTATCTTCTTCAAGACAGTATGGGTGAAGAAGACTCAGAACACTTTTCATCTGATTCATGTTAGCAGCTGCTGCTTACTAATAGCCACATAAATGTAGAAAAACTTGAATGGACCTTAGGAGAGACAGCATATGGACAGAGGATCCAGATCAAGAGCCTAGAAGAATACAGTGGGATTTCTTGACTCCACTTTGGAGACAGCACAGTCTGGCACCTGGAAGGCTATTCTACACTCTGCTGTTCTGAAATAAACCCAAAGGATGTATTTGTCTTCCAGGAACATATTTTGTACAGATCATTTCTACTGTAAATTATAAACACTAATGAAGCATTTCAGACAAGCACAAGAACCTCTATACACCCTAGGTTTTATGTGGGTGATTTTAACAACAACAACAACAGTAGGTTGCACTCTTTATTATTATTATTATTATTATTATTATTATTATTATTATTATTATTATTATTATTATTATTATTATTATTATTATTATTATTATTATTATTATTAACCACACAGCTAACTACGTTGGATTTTGTAATACAAATCACTAGTCAAATGCTTCCCAAGCATTAGGGCTATGTGAGGTATCAGTGAATTATGCGAGCAGATCCCAGTAAGGCGGCTTTCTGCAGCTGACTGATGGTGACTTTGTCAACTCCAATTTCTTCTAAATACTTGCTTAGCTCTTTAGGCACTTTATTATTATTATTATTATTATTATTATTATTATTATTATTATTATTATTATTATTATTATTATTATTATTATTATTATTATTATTATTATTATTATTATTATTATTATTATGCTGGAGTTGGCCTTCTTCAATGATTGAGCTCTTTCCATTATTATGATGATGATTATTATGATGATTATTATTGAGTGCTAAGAAATTCAGAAAAGAATCTCAGAATGTCTGAAAAGGTTGACTTTCAGATAAGGTTGCATAACCACAATTCTAAAGTGCAAAACCATTTACAAAGTGTTTTTGATATGATCATGGAAAAATCCTGCAAAACCCAATCAACTCTCAATTACAGATAACAAATCAATTCTCAATTATATCATTAACAGAATACAGTGGACCCTCGTATAACAAATCTGTACAACATAAGAAATTCCGGATATAGGGGAAATTCGCTTAACAGAATCGTCTATGGGGCAAATCCGTACAACATAAAAATGGTTGCGATTAGGGATTACTCTATTTTCAGTGCATTCCTATGGGAAATTTGTATAAAGGAAAATTTGCTTAAAATAATTTTATTTGGAACAAATTAATTCCTTTGTACAAGGTACCACTGTATATATATTTCCGTGAAATGAAAAAGGATTTTCAATAAAAAATACAAAACAAAAACCAAGAAGTGGTTTTTCCACAGCTGGGTTTTGTGAAAAGAAATGAGATATAGGCGAGGAAAAGCAAGGTAGTTTTTCAGCATCCAGGGTTCCAAGGAAGAAAATGTCCAGATCCAGGTTATTTCATCATTTTCTTTGTTCTGCCTAACCTTGTTCTATCTTAGACTGCTAATAATTTTTGTAAAACAAGTTGTCTTCTAAAGCACAAATTGATCATTGTGAAAACTGGGTGTGCTCAATCAAAAAGAATATTCATGTTTTCTTTTTAAAATATGAACATGAGGATTATATTACTCTTCCAGGTTGTTTCGCAATTACATTTTGAAGGTGTACTCATCAAACATTTTATGAGTGCCTACAAAACTATGAAACATAAACACGAGAGGCTCCAGTTTGTAAAAGCATGCTTTTACGTAAGCAGACTTACTAACTTGGAGATGGAATTGGCCAACACTTGATCTTTTAGAGCACTGCCAGGCATCTGAATATTACTGTGCCTTAATTTCTCTGGCAGCAGCTGACTGAAAAGAAGCTTGGCTTGACCACAAAACTTGCATCTGTTAGTATCAGAAGTTCACGCTCAGAAAGATGCTCACATTTTCTTTGAAAATTATTTCCACCTAATCCCTATGTACTAATATACTAGACACTGATATTTAAATATTAACACAAAGGCTGCCAAGCATCTACTCATACTAGCATCTTACTGTGTTTCTGCCCAATGTGGAGTATCAACTTCAAATGGTATAGAACAAGCCTGAATTTACTTCTCCATTAACAATCAACTTGCTTTTACATGCTACAAAAACACAAATGCTGGTCCAGGTTGTTCACAGTTTTCTGAAATCCATCAGCCTTTTGAAGTGTAGCCAAGTTTTCTCCAGCATTCTAGGAAGGTTTTATTTTTTCTGTTACCAGATATATAGCAAATCACTGGTACCATTCCCCTTCTTTAGTCAAACCTTACAAAGTTTTCAAGTTCAGCTCTAGGATGGGAGCTGAACCATAAAGTGAGTTTGACTTTTAAAGTGAAACGGAAGACGTATATTTACAACATGTTTAGGCAAAATATCGGTTGCAACCTGAACTGTTCAGGCACCCACTTGTATCTTTAAACATACATCCACACAGAGACCTTGTTTTAGGACTGCTCATTACTTTTCAAATCTCATTCACTTTTATTGAACACTGAAACGAGATACACAAGGAATATTTATTTTGGCCTTATGCTATTCCTGGAACCACACTATATTTCATGTATCATATGATGCTGCACATTTATTTTGTTGAAACCAAGTTGCACTGGTGCAAAATCAAACCAACCCCCCCCCCCCAGGAAGAAAAAGTAAAAAATGCAAAATAATGTAGCACAGCTGTTGGTTTTAAAGTGCTATAATATTTTGCTTTATTTTTGTGTTTGTTTTCCCCTTTCTTTTGCAACATGTTGAGACAGGGTGATATTGTTGCTTCCGTGGAAGTTCTCTATCCTTGACCACAATTTTGTACCACTGACACAACATGAAACTATTGGATATTTTCTTCACATCAGAAACAGGGGGGGGGGGGAAAACTCCGGTGGAATTTGAACCTTCTTTGCTATAGTATGTTCATTAAGATTCTTACCTAGCCAGTTAAGATCAGATTTTTGTCAATTTTGGCAGAAGGTTTCAGGGGTTTCAAGTAGACCCCCAATCTCATGTGTCTTAGCCAATTTATAGCTAGGACAGTGGTGGTGAACCTTTTAGAGATTGAGTGCCCAAACTGGAATTCAAAAACCAATACTTTTTCATGAAGTGCCGATACAGCAATTTAACCTGCATACTGGTGGCTGTTAAGGGACGATGTCGGGTGCCCACAGAAAGGGCTCCGAGTGCCACCTTTGGCACCTGTGCCATAGGTTCGCCAACACTGAGCTAGGATGAGTTATGTAAGAGCAATGTCTGCCCTTTGTATATGTTCAGATCCCTCTATGATGAGGTTGTAAAAGATGAACCAGCCAGTTGGGAAAAAAGTGTGTCTACTATTGGATTCAGAGGCGATTGTTTTGCTGTGCAGTAATACCTTGGTTTTAGAGTAACTTGGTTTTAAAATGTTTTGCAAGACAAGCAAACATTTATTCTAAATTTTGCCTTGATCAACAAGCAATGTCTTGACATACAAGCACTGGAGCAGGTCACAAGTAAACCGATGGTGCCTCTCCCTCCCTCCCCCTGCTGGATTGTGGGTGACTGTTTGGAATGTTCTGTCTCAGGCAGCTTCCAAAGCAGAGGGAAGACAGAGAAACAGAGGTCTCCCTTGTACCAGCCAGAAACACACAGATTAGGGTTATAATATTTTTATATATTTATATTTTTATTTAATTTGTTTTCAACATTATTTTTTAATTTTTTAAACCATTTCTAGTCATGGGGCAGCTCTCCGTGTATAGGGATACAAATGGCACTTTATCATGGTCACATTAAAAACACAGAGTAAAATCCAGTTGTTAATTCCAAGCAGGGCAGATTCCACAGCCAGGTGCCTAAACCATGGTGTGGAAATGGACTTCTAGCCAAATTCTTTTGTGAGTTTTGGCAATTTTTGTGTACAGTATATGGTCTATGGGATCCCAGAACAAAACATCTGAGTTTCCATTATTTCTTATGACGATATTTGCTTTGATAAGAGTGTTTTGGTTTACAAGCATGTTTCCGGAACAGATTACACTCATAAACCAAGGTATGACTGTATATGCTGGCTGATTGTTAAACTGTAACTAACTACCAGCTGTTAGGAAGGCAAGTTTCAGGTGTTTATATTGTAGAGATGAATCCAAATTGGTGGTTTTCCCAACATGTGGTGGCCAGGCAAAGTGATGTGACAGAATATAATTAGTTTACAATTTGGCTGCGGGCCTGATTGGAAAGAACAGAGAAATAGAAGGCAGTTTGGTGTGGGGAGTTCAACTGCCCTAGCAATGAATTCTGAAAAGGGCTCAGAAGAGGAAGCAACCAGGATAGTATCAGTACTGAGAACAACAGGGCCATCTGGGAAGCTGACATCTCCCCAGACAAAACTGAAGAAACATCTGCAGAGGAACAGGCAAGAGAAAACATCTAGGGCAGGCTTTGGGAAGAGCATAAGCTTCTGCCACAGTCTGCAGCCATTATAAGAAGAGGCAACTGCTGGAAGATAATGAAGATTTCCTGGGGAAAGAAGGTTGCTGTAAGACTGTGTAGAATCTTTGGCATAGCCAGTGTTGAGACTGCACAGCAGGCCCTTAACATTTGGTTTGTGGCTTAACAGAGATGGAGCTTAACCAGGGATTGTACAGGGGATGAAACTTTAGCCTCACCAGTTTACAACAGCAGCTTTAATTAGACTACTAATTCTAATATCATTGGAGGTCTATTTTTAAAAGTTAATAACATTGTATTTAGCATTAAATAAGGGTTTGGATTTGACCAAACTCTGGGAGGCAGTGGAAGACAAAAGGGCCTGGCGTGCTGTGCTCCATGGGGTTACAGAGAGTCGAACATGACTGAACGACTGAACAACAAGTGTATTTGTTTTATTTTTATAAATTTATTTAGTGAATGTTGAGTTGAGATTATGTATCTTGGTTCTGTGTCTATATCAAGCAATCAAAGGCATTACAAGGAACATTAAATGAAGGAATGTTTATATAGAAGTAGTGGGAAGTTGGTAAGGATTCTTAAGGACTCTTATGATGAACCATGATAACATGATGGTATAATTCAACTTCCATCTACAGATGTTACGAACCTATTATAAGTGGTATACTGGAATGAATATTTGTTTAATGTTGCTGGGTTAGTGGTAGGACTAACAATGCCTTTCCTCCAAAAGTGGCATAACAGGTGTTATTGTATAGAATCCTTTGAAAAAGAGGCTATTACAAAAATGATAGCTTTTTAAAAAGTGAGTAATAAATCAACTGCACATTACTAGCTCAAGATTTTTATGCTACAATTCTACCTAAATGTAAATTTAGGCATAAGCTATGTGATTTTTTTTAAAAAACCTGCAAGCTATTAAAAACTACTTACCAAACTATGATTTATACTGTCTGTCAAAAAAGGCTTTTCTGGGTGTAGCTTTAAGTCAACACTAATATGATTTCAGATACATCTTTACATTTTTCATAATGACCAAGTAAGAACCTCTGTCACCACAGTGGCACAAAAAGTTTGGCCAATTTCAAACCGGCCATTGTTCTAATGCCAACAGTCTATATAAAGGAGAAAAGTTCATTTTATACATTTTAACTGTTAAGCAAGATGGCTTTATTTTGATTTACTAAGACACAGAGCTCAAATGGTTTTTTGTGTGTGTTTAAATAAGAAGCTACTGTGGCAAATAAGCAAGCTATAACTCTGGACTGTAAAAGAAATGAAATCAACATTTCTAGCCAAAACACTGGATCTGTCAATGACAATTTTCCCTATTTGCAGCTACTGATCTTTTTAAAGCACCACATATGCATCACATCATAATGTAAACCATAAATGTACTTTTCCTTTACATTTAACATTTCAGTTATAACCTTTACAACTGAGGCAGTGTTTGTCACCTCCTGTATTTAAACAGCTCAGTAAGTCTGAAAGCCTGCTGCTTCTATGACCTAATGACCAGCCGTCTGCTGCCAATAAGAGACTCAAAGATCTGTGACCTTTTTGAAAAGGACCTTACAAATGATTTAAAGAATAGCTTGCTATAACTGTACAGTTTTGTAGACATGACATTTTGCCTCTGTAGTGTCAAACATGTCAATTATTCCTGAATGACATATATAGTGTGTTTCTCTTCTCCCTATAATACAATTAGGGACATTTAATATATGTAACCCTTCTGTCCCTCTTGTGAGGAAAGTACAATTCTAGGTTCCACACAAAATACAAGAGCAGAAAATGCAATGGACGCAGTATAGTTTGCTTCTTCTGAACTTACTTCACTAGACATGACACACTAATAGTTATGAAGCAATACAATCAAACTCACTTGAAATGGAACAGAATTACAAATATCTGGTACATTTCTCCATTAGCAGATTTGCAAATATCTTTTTGAAGCACACAAACAAACTGCACAGTTGTAGTTTTGGAGTATGTATAAGCATATGGGGGGCAGGGAAAACAATTAGGAGACAAAAATGTGTGGCACCTCTATGTTACATTTTAATGTAAACTTTTGTAGATCAAGTCCACTTCCTCAGACAATAAGACTATGACTATATGGTTGCCATATTTACACATGGCTCCATGACTCTGTCCCTCATCTGTATCCCAAACTGTACCTGTATTATGTTTTTGTATATTCTGCTTTTGCTTTTTTGGTCTGGTAGATTTTATAGTGTTCTTTCATTCTATCAAACACACAAGGAGCCTCTGTGCAAGCTTACAGTGAATTGATTTTAAACAGATTATGCTTTTAAGCATCTATATTTATTTAATATTCTTTCCAGTAAGGCAACAATCTTGTTCCATCAATCCTTGACTCCACACTACCACTTCCTTATTAGAAAATGCAAAGATAATTGCCTTTATAAATGAAAGAACTATGTACTGTAGCAATGACGCAAAAGTGCTGATGGATGCCCATCTGCCAACAGCAGAGCTCACCTGCTATCAAAGCCAAGAGCCAAGTTGTTCCAGCCCATACTGACTGCTCAGAACTTGTACTTGTTTCCTATGAGTCACTGCCTCAGTATAGCACTTGACACAACTCCAGCCTGAGTGTTAAACTGCTATTAAAATAACTGTTAAACTTTAGTGTCTTGCCGCTATTCAGTTTCGCCACCTTGCCTTCCTTTCTGTTCAGTGATCAAATCTATCTTCTAAAAGCTATTTTCAAACTAAACCAAATAATGTGATTTCAACTATGTTCAACTTCATGGCCTTTAAACTCAATCACTTTTGCCAGTCCCACAACAAAAAGTATAAAGTGGATTCTGACACTTTGTGGAAGCCATTGGATTAAATAATAACGTAGTTTGTGATGGTCTGTGGTCTGTCATAAGAACTATCGCCAGTTTTTATTACTACACAAGCACAATGTTTTTAATCCACACATTGGAAAAGATATTTGTCAAAGAAAGATTCAAGGTAAAAGAGAAAATCAGACCGAAAAAAGAGAGGGGTGAATCAGATAAAAAGCTAGTTTCTTGAAAGGAAAATAATATAAGTACGGTATACAGTATTCACAAATAAAATCACAGTGATACAAAAATCAGGCGATGAAAAGAGGCAAACATTAGATGTTCATAATTCTATAAATGTTTCTTCAAAATTTATATGGTATGTATGTCTGTGTATGTATGTGTGAAAGAGCGAGTAGTGTAAAGATATTTTCAAAAGAGACAGCTAAAGTTAGTGTTCATTACCCTTGTGAGGTAAACAATATGCTCAGCAGCAAAAGCATTATTTTGGAACAACTGCATATTGTAACTACTAAATGAATATACCATACATAGATCTGGAGATCACTGAGTCTGGTACATGTGTGTGCATGTGTGATCATAAGTGCATTAACTCAAATATATATACAGTGGACCATTGTATAACAAAAGCTTGTATAACATAAAATCTGTACAACATAAAAAATTCCGGAGATAGGGGAAATTTGCTTAACATAATCACCTATGGGGAAAATCCGTACAACATAAAAATGGGATTACTCCATTTTCAATGCATTCCTATGGGAATTTGTATAAAGGAAAATTTGCTTAACATAATTTCATTTGGAACAAATTAATTCCTTTATACAAGGTATCACTGTAGCTGGCCGTGACTTCCTAGCAGCAGATTGATGGATTTGTATCAACTCAGCAATGAGATAAAAGAGGAAAATCACAGGGCAGCAATGACCTGCTGACTTCTCCCCTGCCCCTAAACACAACATAACCACAAGAACATACATGTTTTTGAGCGATTTCTGCAAAGGCTAAAATATTAAAAGCATTAGAATGAAATCACTTAGTCAATCATCCTTCAGTCCAATGGAATGTATAACCTTGTGATTTTAAAGTGATCTGAAGGCCTTTTCACATAGTTCGTTTCTGGAGTAATTCTTGTGAAAGCATACATATTGAACAAATTATAGTGATTGTGTTTTCCATGTGCTTCTCTCTTTTCCCAAGATAGAACCAGGAAGAAAAGTTGGCTGGAATCTGAACTCTTATGAAGTTACAACCAACACATTTACACTCGCCCATGCCATTTTATTTGGGGCAGGACCAGTTATTAGTGAGCATTAACATTTTTGTGCTTGAGAAATAAACAGTGTTTCAGATAATAATATTCTCTTTTCTCTGTTAAATCACAGCATAGCTAGAATTATTTAACAAGGTCAATGATTCAAACCTTTACCCACCTATTAGCATTTCCTTCACATGCTAGAAGCGGAGTTGACAAATTTGTTTGGATACAGCTCATTAGCACTATCTCTACTGTTTAAACATATTTTATGACCAAGGATCATGCTGGATTATGAACTTCAATATGCCTTCAAGTGTTTATAAACTTAATTAAAAACAGATGCAATTTACAAAATGTAAAAAGCTGACATGGTTGCTGGGAATAATCAATGCAATTTACTTCTTGGTATCATGTAGAACAAGAACCTTCAATTTCAGGTAGAGTGTTTGTGGCTGTTTCACAGACATTACTTCTTTCATTCAATTTTGCATTCTGTATCCACTCAAGAAAACTTGTAGTACATGCAAAACTGTCCTTCCTTCCTTCCTTCCTTCCTTCCTCCCTCCTTTCAGGCAGCATCTTATGTAAACGGGCAAGGGCCCCAATAAGTGTTGTTCAATTATTTGTGCTACAATTTAGTGTAATTTTTAAAAAAAATGCAAATACAGCTCCTGACTATAGTAGGGACAGGAACATATTCTTATTTGATTCTGTTATATTAATTATTCACTTCAAAAATAACCACAACCACCATCTGTGAGCAAGGATGTCAAATTCTTCAGCCTCTCAGGAGGAACTATTTTGGCCTTAAACATTTTAAAAATTGTACCAAAAAATTCCAATCAGTTATCTCTGAAGCCACAAATCAGTTTATTAACTGTATGTGTTCTGTCACTTAAGAGAACCCTGGCATTAAGCTAATACATTTAAAACTTTTATCACACTCATATAAACTTCAGATGATCAAATATTGCTGTACACCAGGTTTGCATTATGAATGCCTTGATGAAGTTTCTCATTGACCCCTGGGTGGAATGTAGATGTGTATCTTGTGTGCAGGCCCTTATCCTCACCAAACATTTTAACCCTCCCCCCCCCCATTGTTCCAAGTATAATGTCAGAATAGAGCTTATAGGAAGTCTTGAATTAGATAGATTTATTATTACCTTCTTTACTTTTCATGGCAGAATGCTGCCAGCAGTACAATCATTTCCAAAGAACGGCATCCCCTCTGTTGCTAGTAACTTTGTTTCAAATATTATTTAGATGGTTTAAATGTTCAGACTGTAAAATTAGCTAGGTAATTTAAATCTTTTATACAAGGAGGATAATCATCAGCTGCAACTTATAATGAAATCTATACACTCCTATCTCAGCATACCATTCTGGAGTAAGGACCTATGGGGAAGGCTTAAAAATATTTCAGCTATCACTGTGGATGAAGAAAGATTAAAAACAGTCAAACAGCTCTTCACAAGAGAGCCAAATATAGCCAACAGAACAAATAGTTCTTTTGTCTCTACTGCCTCAGCCAGTGTGGTGAGGGAAATTGTTTTGAGACAATATCTTGCCATGAAAAATTCAAGAGAGGTTGCAGACTTCTGGGGTAGTTCACAGCTACAGAATGAAAAATAATAAACTATCCGAGAATATAAACTACTCTCTCAGCTTCTCAACAGCTCTGCCTATTACTTTACGAACTGGCAAATCCCTAGTGCTATGTTATGAATGATTACAGTATGATACCTACAGGCCTTGTTAGGAAAAAACCATTCCATAAGAAACAGAACATACCATTGTCTGTCTAACCTGATGTTTATGCTCACTGTATTTTAATTAACGGGCTTATTTTACTGACAACTGTAAGGAGGTGTTCTGCAGGAAACTGGCCTTGGAATGGAGTACTGCTTCCTTCAAGCTAGCAGCTACATAAACCTCAAATGACTGTAGCTCACAGCATGGCTTCTGCTGTTCAGCAGGTAGCTATGTTTTAATTTCCTTAAATCCACAGGACACAAGTCTGAATTCAGATTGCGTCTGAGCTGATATATTTAGCACGGACAGATATGCTGATTTTTAGAGTTTATCATTTCCAAATGATAGACAGAGACGTTTATATTATTCAAGCTAGCAAACCCTCTCTTTGAAAATTATCACACCGCCACCCTGGGTACTAGCTTACTTTTACCACCAGTCTTATGTGGAAAGGTACTAAAAGGCAGCACAACTATTCTTCCTTTTTCATTAGGCAGGGGCAAAGTGAAAACCTACTTGCCCTGAACTCAGCTGCTTCCTCTTTCAGTTTGTGACGCCTTCCGTGTAATGTCATTCACATGTTCTCTAAATGCTACAGCCTCCCTGTTGTCGCTGCAGAATAGCGCCAGAATGTATATATTACTTGGAATAAAATAAATTTTGACAACACACAGTAGTATTCCAGTCAAACAACTCTATAATTGACTCTGGTCATTTTTTTTCATTCCAACAAGCACCTTTGTGTTTAGATGAAGGACCATTTGATTTTACACCAAAATCGATCTTGGAAATGGCATAACACAGAGAAAATCAGGATTTTATCCATTAGTGGATGACTAGAAGAGTTTCAAAATTTTAGAAATACTTTTTAGGGCAAATTCATGACCTCCACAGGAGTATGATAGCATTAAATTGTACCCTGGTTCACAAATTTCTCAGGATTAGTTACTGAAATAATGCAATGGTTAAGCAGCATTTGCCCCTTCTATCTCCACAGTGAACTTCCAGTATGTGTCAACCCACTTCACAGGAATGACCCATTTATACCATCTTCCTTTTCTTCTTTTTCTTCATGTTTGTCCCACTCAGAGGTGGGGTCCACTATACTCAGCCCACATCTCTTATAATACACATTGACAACATAAATGTGATCCCGATAGTGAGAGTTTTTTTATAGTGCCAGTGACCACCACCACCAACAAGAGACGTTTCTGCTCACCCGCTTTTACATCTTGATTGAAGCGGCAATATTTTGAATGTTCAAGAGAAGGCAGACACTGCTCAATCGGCACCCAAACATAGGTTTCTGGACACAGCAAGTCAGAAGGTCTATAGTGTCCCTAGAAAAAGAAGAAAAAGAGGGAAACATTCATACTAATTACAAGATAAAAGCAAAACAAAACTTCTTCACTTGTCTATGGAATCAGCTACCCTCTGAGACTGGTTTGGCCCGCACACTACAAGTTTTTAGAAACCAGCTTAAAACCTGGCGGTATAAACGTGCTTTCCCATATCATTGTTTGTCATCTTGCTCATCTCACTGGTCTGGTTTCTTATACTCTAATCCACCTCTGTCTGCTTTTTGTATGTATTTTGATTTATCGTTTTTGCTTGCTGTTTGATTTAATTATCGTTGATTGGTTGATTTGCATTTGGTTATATACTGTATAGTTTAACTGTATTTTTATTATATTGTTTATGTTTAAATGCTTGTAAATTGCTCAGAATGACCTTTGGTCAGATGGCGCGGTATATAAATCAAATAAATGAATAAATGAATGAATAAATGAATGAATGAATGAATGAATGAATGAATAAATAAATAAATAAATAAATAAATAAATAAATAAATAAATTTAAATATTTATAGGTCCATAGTGTTACAAGAGTAATAGAAAATCCTGAACAAAATAATAGGAAAGCATACAATGTCTCAGAGGGTGCCTTGACACCCTGGACATTGGCCTGTGGTGTCCCTCACAGCTATGTTTGTCCCCTATTGTAGATAACATTCAGATGAAACTACCGGAAAAGGTTGTTTAGAGTTTTGGGGGTTGAAGTTATCAGTACGTTGATGACACCCAACTCTATATCTCCTTTTCCATCTAACTCCAAGGAAGCTGTCTTGGTCCTAAATTGGCATCCATAAAAGACTAGATGAGGGTGAATAAACTGAAATCTGATACAGACAAATCAGGTGTGCTCCAGGTCTGTAGATAACCAGATCAAGGAATAGGGTTCCAGCTTGTGCTGGGTTATGTCTATAAAACTCTCTATAAAAACAGAGACAAACAGTTTGGGAGTACTGCTGGATTCATCCCTGAACCTGGATCCCCAGGTTTTAGTAGTGGACAGAAGTGGCTTTGCACTATTAAAATGAGTGTACAACCTGTGCCCGTTTCTTGAGAGCTCTGACTTGGTCACGGTGACACATAATCGTATAACATCCCAGCTGAATTATTCTAACACACTCTATGTGGGGCTGCCTTTTGAAAGTGTTCAGAAACTTCAATGGGTCCAAAATGGTCCTGACAGGTTTTTAACTGGTGCTGGCTAAAGGGAACATATAACTCCCCTGTTGCAGCAGCCTCACTGGCTGCTGATCAGTTTTTGGACACAATTCAAACTGCTGGTTTTAACCTTAACAGCCATAAACGGCTTAAACCCAGGCTATCTAAACAAATGCGTCTCGTATAAACCGGCCTGGGCATTAAGATTGGCAGAGGAGGCCTTTCTCTTGCTGCCAGCACCCTCAAAGGTGCATTTGGTGGGTACCTGTGAGAGGGCCTTCTCTGTTGCTGCTCTCCAACTCTGGAATTCTCTCCCACTTGAAGGTAGACAGGCCCCGTCTTTGTTATCCTTTTGGAAGCTGGCAAAGCCCTTTCATTTCAGGCAGGCTTTCTCTTAATGGTGATTTGAGAGGGGTTTTAAATGGAGCACTATGCTTCATTTGAATGTTTGTTGTTTTAATATTGATCTTATTACTCTTTTAATATAATACTTGTTTGATTCCTTTTTAATATTTGTATGTTTCTAATCTTGAGCTTTTAAATATTGTTTTATGTTGTAAGCCACCTTGGGTCCTTTTGGTGAGAAAGGTGGAATAGAATTTTTTTAAATAAAATAAAATAAATGAATAATAAATTCGTCAAAGAGATTCATCTTCTGAGGAAACAGTTCTAAAACATTTAAAATGCAACTGGCTTTACTTTTACACAAACAAATATTATTTAATTTCACTTTGGTTTGTCAAAAGGAGAATTATTCTGGCTGGCAGGACGTTAGAAAAGAAACATTATTCTAGACAGACAACAGTTGACAAATCTTTGGATACCAGTGGCACAATGAAAATAGATAACAAATGAAATATGTTGTTCTAATATGAAGAAGCAAGTCAACTGCCAGGGCATACTTAAGACTCCATGAATCCTATATACCTCTTTCAACATTTTCCTTAAGTAAAAAGTAATCACTTTTTCTAAAAGTAACGTTTCCTGATGCTTTTTCTATAGGGAACTTATTTCTGCATGCAAGCATAGTGTCTACCACAGAGACTGTCTGACTAAGGTTATAAATTGATCCCACATTATACCACGCTGGTGTCACATTAAACATCTTGAAAATAGTTCTCCATATAGCAGAGGACAGAACACTCTTTATTTTGTACTGCCATCAGAAAATTGTGTTTTCCCAGTCCAGAAAAAGTAATTTGCAGGGAGAAACAAGCTTTCCCGTGATGGCCAGCTACTCCATATGTGTGGAAGTCTGCTTCCTGGAAGAAAACCAGGCCACAACGAAGTATGCCAAAAATATGCACACTGTTCCATATACAGCCCTGTATTGCAACCTCTCTGAAAGGCCTGAGTATCAGATGCAGCTGTAGAACAGATGATTCATGGCTGGGGTTGATGGTCCCTGGGTTAAAATGCACACATCTATTAACTAGAATTAAACACTGAATAATTGGTAACAGTTACACAGATTTCCAAAGCATCTGGTTACCCACTGTGTTCTGTACTCAGGATGCATCTTGTTTACTTTCTAGCAGTTTCCATTTAACATTGTCCACACAGGGCTAGGCACTGTCACGCAGAAGCTAGAATCTTGTTGCTTTAGCTTAGATCATGTAAAGCTAATAACAGAATGAGCTGGAGCAATTTTTTGGAAGTTAGACATGTCTGATTCCCTCCCCTGAAGGTCCTAGGGCTCCCTTGGGATCCCCTTCCTGCCAGTGGGAACAACAGGATGAACAGAAGGCTTTGATAGCCTACAATTACCACCACTAGGGTGATTTTACTGACAGTGACGGCAGTCTCACTAAAGTTTTCTGCGCATCTTAATTTGATGCGTAGGTTTTCTTGGGAGGTCACATGGTGTTTGATGCGCAGTTAGTGTCCTGTCGACAGATTAGTATTTTACTGCTCTGTGCCCGTCTCTATTTGCTTACTGTGCATCTTTCCCCTTTTTTCTGGGTCAATTTTCTAAGTCTCTGTCGCAGGAAGTGGCAGGAAATGGGGTATGAAGCTAATTATTGCGTATTTTCTAGGGTCGCACGTCGCCAGAGCAGCAAAGAACTGCACATCTTTAAGGGAAGTATTTAAACCAACCCCTAGCGGTGGTTTAAAAAACTTCGTTAAAAGTGCGCTTCTGGGGGCGTGGTCGCGCGGGGCACCAAATTACTTCCCTTCGCGGTTAGGACACAATCTTTTAATGCGCAGTTCGCCGCAGCAAAAATGCGCAGAAAAGGCTGGTAAGGCCACAGCCAGTGATGCTTTTTTGTAAAGTAATGGCTCCCCACCCCACCCCACCCATTCCACAGTTTCCACATTCTTCAACACAATGAAAGGGATCCCAGAGGCACTTAAAACCTCCAGGGGTGTGTGAATTTTTTAAAATTTCTGAAAAAATTCAGCAGCTGATAACATAATCAGTCTTACACAGTCTAAGTTAAAGCAACAGGATTTCAGCTTTTGTTTGACAGGCTTTCAGACAGAGAGACAATTAATTTAACAAAGTGTTGATGATCTCTGTGTATATAGAGGAAAACCCCCAATAAAAATAGCCTTATTATTACAACAATTTTATATTGACACACATTAAATCTAATGTAAACTTCATTGTTTCATCGAGCAGGGTGGTGCATCATGCCACCATATCTTCCTTTATCCAATCTCTACAGATTCCATTTCATACAGTATTAGAATGTGATTCTTGGGATACCAAACTTCAAGTAGTTAATTTTAACAATTTGTTGAAACAAGCCAGCATCATTAACCTCAAAGTAAGCTTGCTTTAATAAGCTATCATTTAAGAACATTTATCTGAACCCAGCAATTAAGATCTAGCCAGGGAGCCCTCCTGAGAGAGCCATCCCTCAAGAAGGCGAAGGGGATGGCTTGTAGGTCTAGGGCCTTTTCGGCAGCTGCCCCCAGGTTATGGAATGCCCTCCCAATTGACATCCGCCTGGCGCCAACACTAATGACATTTCGGCACCAGGTAAAAACCTTCCTGTTTCTGAAGTTTTTTAACTAACATAGATTGTGGGTCCTGGTGACAATTTTAGTGTTTTGTGTTTAAATGTTTTTATTGTTTTAATTGTCCATTGCCATGTGGGCATTTTAACTGTTTTTAACTGTTCCTTTAATTGTAAGCCGCCGAGAGACCTTTGGGTAGTGGGTGGCATATAAGTTGTATAAATAAATTTTATACAGAGAGGGAGAGAGAGAGAGAGAGAGAGAGAGAGAGAGAGAGAGAGAGAGAGAAGTAGAGGTAACATTTCCCCCAAAATGAAAACAGAACATCACATTTCCAAACAGCAGTCCCAGGAATATGGTTAGGTTATTCTTACCTGGCATGTGTGTATTCTGTTAGTCATGGAATATTCCACTATAAATTACCCCCCAACCCTTTAAATGCCTCTCCTAAAGCAGCTGCATATATATTACATATTTCATTACTTTATTAGATATGCTGAGGGGGAGGGGATTACTTGAGGAAAAGGCGTGAGTACCTCACATTCCTCATTGAAACTCAGGAAATATCCACACTTTGCTGAATAAAGGCAACAAACATTAACCACGATACTAATCCATCACAGTTTTACAGTAGAGCCATGCTTCAGTCAGTATGAATGGTCATTTCATCTCCTGTGTTTCCTTTCTTTTCTCCTTGCCAAAAAGAAATTCAACCAACGTCTTGTCACTAGTTCCATCTTGCAAAAGGTAGACACAGGAAAAAATCCTAACATGTGACATTCGTTCAGGGCAATGTAGATTATGGCAAGATTTTTAATTGGAAACTTCTGGATGCATGTTTGACAGTTCTTCCTCACAGTTCTTTAATTGAAATATTCTCACTCGGGCTTTGTTTTGTGTTCAGGTTTCTGTGCTAAAACCAATAAAAAGTATCTCTAGACTTCTGTTCCAAGGCAAGGGCAAAGGTTTTAATGAAACTTAAGTCTGAAGATTTACGTTTTAAATATTTTGGAAAATCTTAGGGATTTGGTGAGTATTTGAGATGAAGGCACATCAGTAGAGTTTGTTTTCACAGACTAAGCCAAATATGAAAAGTAAAAGCTCCAAGGAAAGATAATAGTTACAAAGAAACAAAGAAGGTCAAGTACCAGTAGCACAGAACAAACAGAAAAGGTTAAACACACATTTAATTCTTTTATCAGGTAAAGCAAGCATCTGTGTTCTATTTTTCCACAATAAACCCATTGATCTTTTATTAAAAGTGAATTAAGGCAGCCTTCATCTCAGTTTCCAGCCAGCTGTTTAAAGAAGAGCTGTAACATTACATAAACAAAATATCCCAAATTATCAGCAGCAATGCATTAAGAAAAAGGCAGCTTCATCATGAGAGCCAGTCCAAAAGTTTATTAAATTCAGCCTCTTCCTTGAAAGTGAACACCAAAAGAATCCCATCAGTGAAATACTACAGCAGACCCTTGATCCCTGATTTCATTACACAAACAGAGATAGGCATTATTCGTCCCCAAGAGAGTGCTTTGCACGTTGAGTTCAGCCACCCTGTTTTCACAAATTGTGTTTAGACTATACCACACAGAGCAAGACAGACTTGAACAAAAAAGCAAAGGCAGACATAGATGTGAGATGGAATCATGTGTAACAGCGTGCCCCACCTTGGTAGGTCTAAAGGTTAATTTCCAACCCCCACTGCAACGCCCAATAACACAGAGGACTAAACTGAGCCTGAGAAAGAAAACAAAATGTGAAACAAACTAAACCAAACATGGCTGCAGATCCCCTAATAGATTCACTGGGGGAAACTGGAAAACTATATCATTTTTATTGGAAGCTTGCAGTAATAGAAAATAATATGGGGGGAGCTGAAATTTGTTGTCCTGAGTCTCTCTCTCTCTCTCTCTCTCTCTCTCTCTCTCTCTCTCTCTCTCTCTCTCTCTCTGTGTGTGTGTGTGTGTGTGTGTGTGTGTGTGTGTGTGTGTGTGTGTCACTGGAGGGCTGCATGTGCCCCACAGGCTGCACTTTGCCAACTTCAACCTATAAAATGAGGCTGAGCCATCAGGCACCCCAATTCTCAAGATGTTTCCAACTTAGGTACAGTCAAGGTTCCACTTCGAATTCTCTAAGTGAGGTATGTTCAGGGGAAAGGAGAATTGATGGAGAAAAGCACACACACCTAAGGAGTGTTTCTGACAGCTAAACTAGGCCACATTTTTCCTCTTCCCCTCTATTCATAAATTTTCTGGTACATTCTGATTTTTGTCTAAGCTCTAGTTTCAAAAACCTTGAATTTTCAGAATGTCATGTTCCCTTTTAAACAACAGCAATTTTAGCTGTCATGCTGCTCTGCTCTCAGTTCATACTTTACACTAGTGGGGTAAAAGGCTTAAAGGTGGCAAAGGGGGGAAAAACCATTTAGCAGTCTGTAACTGGCAATAAAATTGCAGTGAAATCTAAAGAGCAGACAACATAGAGCAAAGGAGCACAAAGAGAAGTATGATACAAAGGACTTGCCTCTGCTTTTAAATTTGTGCTGCTTTAGAGAAGCATTTGCTTCAAAGGACGACATCAATATCAACAGAGTAGAGATGGGCACGAAACAAACAATTTTTCATTTCCGTTTTTGCTTTTTCGTTTCGTTATGCAACGAAACGACAAACGAATTTTGTCTCTAAAATGAAACGAAACGAACAGAAATGCCGGAAATTTTGTCGTGCGTTTCATTTCCGTTACTGCAATATGAGTGAATTGCTTAAAATGCTAAAAAAAAATCACAAAAAAAATAATGGTAATGAAATGGTAACAAACAAACGAAAACGAAAACGAATTTTTTGCAAAAAATCACGAAAAATGGAAACGAACCGAAACGGACCCTCCAAACGACAAACGAAATGCCTTTTTTTAATTCGTGCCCATCTCTACAACAGAGAGATTAGCAGCAATATCTGGCATGCAAATGATACAGTATTACTGCCTAAATTTTGGTACCCTAAAATGTTATTCAATAGTTAATGAAATAAATAATGAAGACAGCCTACAATTAATGTTAAGAAACCAACATTCATGGTAATAAGCAAAAAGCAGTAAGTCAAAGTAATGCAGCTGAAGATCCACAATAAAAATTGAGGGCATGTTAACAGCAGTTATCTTGGACTGAATGAACCATGAAATCACAGCCATGCAAGAGAAGTCAGAAGAGAGACGGTCAGGAGCAGTTTCCTTAAGATGAAGAATGCAATATTCAGCAAGAGGTTAAAACTTCAATGGTGAACATTATATGGAGTTCCACACTCTAAATTCAACAATATGAGATGGAATTACAGACCTTGACACAGGCTACTATAAACAGGACAGAAGCATTTAAAATGTGGATTTAGGGCAGAATGCTAAGAGAAGATGATTAAGGAAGAAGTACTAAGGAGAATGAATACAAACCAAGAAATCATAAAACATAGAACACATGGAATGCTTTGGCCACATTATAAAAAACAAGAAAGTTGTTACAGAGGATTTGTTAAGGTAAAATAAATGGGAAAAGAAGTGTAGGACGGAAAGGAACTATTGGCTGAACTACATTGCAGACAGGTTTGGATGCAAAATGCCATCGTTTAGAACTGCCACGTCCAATGTTAGAATAGCCATGATGATAATATCAAACCTCCAGCAGGAGAGAAATGAGAAAGAGAATTTATGTTTATTTATTTATTTATTTATTTATTTATTTATTTATTTATTTATTTATTTATTTATTTATTACATGTATATACCACCCTATCTTCCGAAGCGGAACTCAGGGCGGTGTACACTTAAAAACAACAGTAAAAGTAGCAGTAAAATACCAGTAAAAATAGGAGGGTACAATACCCTCCACAAAGAGTGGCATGGGCGGCAACAACAAAGAAAAAAAAAACAGGAAAAAAAAGAAAAAGAAAGAAATTAAATAGAAATAGAAAGGTCACCAAATGCCTCCTTGAAAAGATGGGTTTTCAAGGCTTTTTTAAAGGCGGGCAGGGACACTGCTAGGTGCGGCTCACTAGGGAGCTGATTTCACAATGAAGGGCCCACCACAGAGAAGGCGCGGTTACACGTAAGCGATTTCCGCGCCTCTCTGGGTGTGGCCACCCTAAGTGAGCGCGCCTGCGCCATCCTCGTGGGCCCGGTCCCAGCTGACCTCTGAGAGATACACTCTGACAGGTATTCTGGTCCCAAGCCATGGAGGGCTTCGAAAATCAAAACCAGGACCTTGAACCTTATCTGGAGGGCAACGGGAAGCCAATGCAGGCGAGCCAGAACTGGGGTGATGTGCTTGAATCTACGAGCACCCACCACCAGTCTGGCCGCCGCATTCTGCACCCGTTGGAGCCTCTGGAGAAGGATCAAGGGCAACCCCACGTAGAGGGCATTGCAATAGTCGATCATCGAAATCACAAGGGCCTGCACAACTGTCCTCAGGGAGGACTCATCAAGGTACTGGCGGATCTGGGCAATCCTGCGGAGGTAGATAAAAGCGGCCCTGGAGACTGCCGTCACCTGGGCTTCCAGGGAGAGGGTTGAATCCAGGACCACACCCAGATACCTGGCCCTGTCTGTAGGCTGGAGGGAGACTCCCCCCAGTCTACGGAGGGGGCCATTGTACCCAGATGAGGGCGCCCCGAAGAACAGAACCTCTGTCTTCTCCGGGTTTAGCTTGAGCTGGTTAGTTCTGGTCCATTCCAGGACCGCTTCCAGGAACAGGTCGAGGGAGCAAACTGCCTCCTCTGCAGAAGAAGAAAAGGAGAGATAGAGCTGCGTGTCATCGGCGTACTGATGACAGCAAACTCCAAATCTCCTGAGGACCTGCGCCAGCGGCCTCATGTAAACATTGAACAGAATGGGTGAGATTGCCGACCCCTGGGGCACCCCACAAGGGAGAGTCCAAGGAGCCGGCAAATCATCACCCAGCTGAACCCGCTGAGACCGGCCGCTGAGAAAGGAACGGAGCCAGGACAAAGCCTGACCCCCAATTTCCGCCTCAGCAAGCCGGACCAACAGGTTACCATGGTCGACGGTATCAAAGGCAGCTGACAGATCAAGGAGTACCAACAGGGAGGAACACCCCCTGTCAGCCTCCCTGAGGAGGTCATCCTGCAGAGCGACCAGGGCAGTCTCGGTCCCACGAAGCGGCCTGAACTCAGACTGGAAGGGATCCAGGATACGATTTTCCTCCAGGTACGACTAAAGCCGGACGGCGGCCACCCTCTCAACAACCTTGCCCAGGAAGGGAACGATGGCAATTGGACGATAGCTGGATAGATCATCCGACGCCATGCTAGGCTTTTTCAATGTGGGCTTCACCACGGTCTCCTTCAGGCGAGAAGGAAAATTCCCTCCCTAAAGGAGGCTGTGGCAATATATTCTTTTAAGTGAAAAACAATAAATACTGATGCCTGTGGAGATTCTTAGTCATCCAGGTGAGGTTAGCTGGGAGATGAGTAATTGAAATTGGAGTTCTCTTGTGTGGGATTGAAACGTTTCAGTACTCATCCAAGTAGCTTTGTCAGTCTGAGGAAGGTTGGTGAGAGACCTCCAATTTATAGTTCACCTTGGTTTCACCCCACTGTGGTGTGAATAGGCTTATTAGATGAACAATGGCCTGGGGTGTGTGAAAGTCACACCTGTGCAGCCCTTCCAAACTCCCATTAATTATGGATCACTTGCATAAATACTATATTAGCTCTTTTTCAGTGTTGCCTGAGCTACGCTACTTGATTTTATGTAGTCCACTTAATTATTTTTCTCCATAGGTACAAACATGTTTCCTTTGTTTATTGTAAATAACACACTTGCACCTACAAAGAAGGTGAAGAATGCCTCCCATTTGCTAAATGGTCTACATTTTAGCAAATCAATATAATTCTGTAGCATTAAACATTAGTTTCATAAGAGACTCCAAAATACTTAATATGAGAATTTGTTGAAATACTTCAGAGCTTTAACTGGAAGAATCATAAACAATCTATCATCAAACTATCATAAAGGTCACCACTGAATAATTTATCTTACAAATTACAAGACCCTGAAGCAGAGGAAGTACTCTAAAGAGTATTTAATGTTTCACCCTGTTCTAAAACAAAGGAAAGTAAAAAATATACAATTGTCCCTTTAAGACCAATAAACTACAGCAGTGTTTTTACCTTGATTCAAACTGAGTATTTATGGACTTTTAAAACTTTTTAAAACCAAAGATTGATGTTTAAACAGATATTCAAAGGTGAAATCATATTTAAATGCCTATCGATATAAAAGAAGCTTTAATATAAATATTTATAAGAAATATAACAACATCAGGGAAAAATACTGTAAGTATGTATATGGTTAGAAGTAAAGAAAATGTTTACTTAACTTTTCCCCATATATCTAGTAGACAAAATCCAAGACTTATTCCCTGTTAGAACAGACTCAGTGAGTCAATAGGACTTAACATTCACATTGATTTATCAAGTCTAATTTATTCAATTATTCTCCTCTTTGCAATAAAAATTTTATTCACAAATCCTGTCTATACCCTTAAAATAAAGAGTAGGGAGAGGAGCATATAAGTATCTCCATTAACAATTCCACGAATATTATCTGAATTCATGTTCAGATCTGAAAATGAATGCGTGTGGAGGTTTTGAGAAGGCTTCTAACTTCAGAGTCAGAAACATCCACTCAAATGCATGTTTTCCCCAGGCATTCTTATATTTCTTACATATATTTATTTATATCTAGAAAGAACAGAAAACATTAAAACGTTTTAAGGAAAACAAGCAGCTGCATCTACCTGATATTGATTTATTCACTTATTTTGAATATAGAAGTTAAAAAATAATTCTCTAAATATTTATTATAGCAGACAAAAACAGGAAAAAAGATAGAAGGTAGTGAATGCCAGTTTCTCTTGTGCAAACAAAACTGCAACAGAAGGAAAAAGTGGCAGGCAAGCACTTTATACTCTATGGTTTTTAAACCAGCAAGTACAATACTTCATTTCTACTACCACTTCACTTATTATTATATATTGTTCCAATACTGAATCAGAATTTTCTAAGATTTATCAAATAGATACTGCTTTGTGTTGAGGTCACAAGTAGGGACCTGACACAAGAGCCAAATGCTAGGATTTTTCTCTTGCTTAGTATTTGTGAGTTTCAGTGACCACAAGAGGGGATCCAGTAGATTATATTGACTGCTGGTGCTGGCATTGACAACATTAAAGCTGGCCTTTAATGTGTGATGCTTGGAATCCCTTTTCCTACTGGCATAGCAGGCAAGATATTGGAAAGTGATGTTAGTTCATTTCCTGGCACTTTTGAGTTGTAGACAATGAAGCAATAGATTACATCATACGTCAAAGGTTCTTTGTTTTTTGAATGATTGACAATATGGTCTATCTGTGCTTTTACCCCAGTCGTTCCAAAACATGTATTCTGCAACAGAAAAAGAGATGCCACTGTGATGAAAAGAAGGGAAGTCATTCTTTTCTTGATTTATCTACTGACATCATCTACTGATGATACCAAAGTTCTATACTAATAGGCAGTAGAAGGAATCCCCTGTCCGCTACAGTGATGCCTGGCATTATGAATGCCTAAAACTACAAAAAACGTGAATCACAAAAGGAAATCTGCGGGTATAGGGAAAATTTTGATTACGGAAAAATAGTCTTTTTTAAAAGATATGAAAATAAAAAATAAAAAGTGCCTCCCAGGATGCATTGCGTCTGGGAGTTTTCTAGGGCCAGCCCCCTCTTATGAGAGAGTTGGAGCTAGTTTGAAAGGTAATGTTGAAAAATTTTTCGTGCATTTCTCAAGTGGTGGATATCCACCATTTATATGTTTTTCTAAGCGTTTGCCTTGCATTTCTTTTGATTGTGGAGTGTGTGAGGGAGCTGATCTTTGCCATTGCAGAGGTGTGTGTCTTACTCTGCATGCCTTTAAAGTGCACATTATAAAGAGTTTTGCACACACACAAAACTGGTGTTTTTTTTTTCTTTTTTCTAGCTTCCAGAACAAATTAACCAATTTCCAATGCATTCTTAAGGGAAATTACATTTTGACATACAAAAATTTTGAGTTAAGAGATTCCCATTGGAGCGGATTTATTTTGTAATTCATGACATTACTGTATTTTAAAATGTTTGTTTAGGGATCTTATTAAAGGCAAGCATATACTCAAAATTCACAGATTGAAAATGGAATCCTTTTCTACTATATCACTGGGAAAGCAAGAAATTGAAGGAAAAACAAAGAAACGTTAAAAAGGATATGCATGACAGGTAAGGATGAACAAGGGTTAATGATAAAAACATTTGAACCAAAAATAATTTCACATGACAGGGTAAATATCCAATACTATAATTTAACGGGTTGGTTCAAGTTGCTGTTGCTAGGAAGTCTGTTTCATAATTTTCCCTACATTAGTGAATTCTGTATTTTTCCCTGAAAGAAACTACAGTAACATTTCCTGTACAACAAGAATAATAAAATTAATTTCAATGCAAATTACTAACCAAAGATATGTATATTTTCCCTTCTACACATAAATGTAGTTTTCCATAAATTCCAAAAGAAAAAAAGGTGTAGCCACAAAACATGCCAAGCAGAATTCAACCCTACTCAGACGTGCTAAGAACAAATTCCCCATTGTGCTTTTCATGGGCAGATACTGCTAGCTTGCATTGTATACATTTTAAAGTTGTTTCACTACAGACCAGTTTTCTTCAAAATAAACATTGAATTTTTAGGTTAACTATGTCCAAAGTATCCCCATGGTTAGTAAATCAGGATGTCACTGTTTTTTCTTATGCAAACAGTTTGGCATATGGTCCAATTTAAATTGCCAAAACAGATTAAATACAAAATGTAGCAAGAGAGTTGTATTTAACCTTTTCTCCCATCTACTATCCATGATTTTACTAAATGTAAAGACGTCATAATAAACTAACTGTTTATATGTGCAACAGAATTCAAACTAAATATCCATTAGTTTTTAAGATAAGTATAACATATCTTTTTCATAATTTTCATAATTTTATAATTTTCATAATTGAAAAGCAACACAATGATCTCCTTTCTCTACCTCCTTTTCATAATTTTCATAATTTCATGATTTTCATAATTGAAAAACAACACAATGATCTCCTTTCTCCACCTCCTTGTGTTAAAGTTACATTAGAGATTGGCCCATAATATTTATGTATGTGTAAACTGATGGTGAAATTGCTCACATGTCACCAGCAGTCACACAAGTGGACAAACTTGGAGGAACATCTCTGAAGGTTACATCCAAACTGATATGAAGAAATGTCAGTACTATTATTTTGAATAGCATTCAGGAATAGATGATGCTCTGAAATCACAATGGTCCCCTGTCAGTCTTTAAAAAGAACTCTAAATCCAACATGTTACACCAATCCAAATCGGAGGTAGCTGGCACACTGATAAGTGAAGCAAGCCAACATATGTTGAATCATCCATTCTAGGACAACTCCAAAAAGAGATTACTGAATCCAGGCTGCATTAATTTCCTTTGTTATATACAAGGCTAGATTTAAGTATTACTCAGAAATGACAGTAATTATACAACTAACTTTTTCAGGCTTATGAAACAAAGATGGCGGTTTGCCAGTTGCTCTAATATTAACAGGCACACCATAATAAAAACATTCTCTGAAAAGCCTTTTGGCTTTCATCATCCAAACTGTTTAAAAAAACCACAAACAAAGAAATGCTTTAAAAACTGTTTTGTTTGGCATCTTGTTTCATACTACATTTCATAACCGTGTGTGTTTTGTGCCATCAAGTTGGAACCAACTTATAGCAACCCTAGTAGGGCTTTCAAGGTACGTGAGATATTTATGGAGTGGTTTTACCAGTTCTACTCCCCCAGTGAGCTTCCATCACTGAACAGTGATATTGCAGTTGTACCTCTACCTTACGAATTTAATTCGTTCCAAATGCATGCTCTTAAGTCGAACAACTTTTAAGTAGAGGAACCCTATCTAAAAAAATTAAAAAAAACCATACAAATTAAAAAAATGTAAGTAGAGCAGATCGCATCTAAAATTTGTAAGGCAGCAGTTAAAACGCCAACTGTTTTCTGCTATTAAGCCGAACTAGTCTTAAATCGAGCCACTCTTAAATAAAGGTACCAATGTATTTGAAAAAAAGGCATCATTCAGGGTCCATATTCTTCATAGAGTGGAATATCTGACAGAGCGGCTCCTCCCAAGAAGAACTGGCAGGATCTCCCGTGCCAGCCAGGCAGGACACCTGGGAGTCCCAACCCCGAGGGAGGCCCGGAAAGCTGTAACAAGGAGTAGGGCCTTCTCGGTGGTTGCTCCCAAGTTATGGAACCATCTACCCCCTGAAATTCGACTGGCACCCTCACTTCAAACTTTTTAAAAAACTATTGAAGAACTGGTTGTATAGAATGGCGTTCCCTGGTTCTTCAAACATTTAGTAAGGCATTATTTTTTACCATTTCTCTCCCCCCCCTTATCACTCTCTTGCCATTTTTAGCTTCATTTTAGCTTCATTTTAGTTTTTTGTTGATTTATGTATATTTTATTTTATTATGTACCTTATATTTTGGCTTTTAAGAGGTATTCCCTTGTTTAATTGTTATGTTATCACATGTTGTAAAACGCCAAGTCTCACTCGTCATCTTCAGGCTGGTGTTCTGGCTTCTTTCTTCTTGAAGCAAAGCGTGATCTCAGTTGAAGTCCTTCTATAAATACTGCTGGGGCTGTGTGGTTTGCTTGCTCTGTTGCTGATTGTAGGTTCGTTTGTTCTTTTGTGATCTGCTGTGTGGCTGAGGCGATCGTTAAGGGATTAACTGCTGGTGGGTTAGATGGCTGTTTAGAGACATCCTGTGTGGGTGAGGTGCTGGATGTGTGTCTATTAGCCTTTTGTTTCTTAACGACCTTGGTGATGGGCGTTCTGGCGGCATCCTGGGCTTTGGTGGAGTGGGGTCCTGTGTCTTGTGAATTCATTTTGGTCTGGCTGCGTGTCTGTGGTCTCCCAATGTTTTTTTGGCGTGTGTAAGTGTGCTCCATGTGGTGGCTGGAGTGGGGTGTAGCGGTAGATGGTGCAGTCGTGGTTTTGTTATTGGATGGTGGTTTCGTTTCATCTGTGGGAAGGGTCTGGGTTTGTGTTTGGTGTGGATGGAAGGTGGTGGCATCTTGTGTCCTTTTGGACCTGGTGTCAGTCTTTGTGACAGAGGCTCGTCTGTTGACCAGGGCTAGTTTCCAGATGTCAGGCAAGCGGGAGATCAACCCTGCACAGATCAACTCCGTAGCAAAAACCCTCATCTCCAGAACCAAACGCCTCGCTGACAAAGACCACCTAAAAACTGAATTACACACTCTCTCGAATGCTTTAATTGCGAACGGATTCCAAAAAAACACCATCACCAAACTAATCCAAAAGAAACACCCCCCAAGAACCAAGAAACAGAAGAGAACAATGGCACTGCCCTCCTCCCTTACATCAAAGGCACCACAGACAAAATCAGCAAAATTCTCCACAAACACAAATATCAAGACAGCCTTTTGCACCGAACAAAAAATAGCCAACATTTTTTTAAGAACCCCAAAGACAAGATTGAGCTAGAAAACCAAGGAGTCTACGAAATACCATGCAAAGTCTGCCCAGCCACATACATCGGACAGACAAACAGGAG
This sequence comes from Phrynocephalus guinanensis, assembly GCA_037367245.1. Lineage (NCBI taxonomy): Eukaryota > Metazoa > Chordata > Lepidosauria > Squamata > Agamidae > Phrynocephalus > Phrynocephalus guinanensis. The sequence goes on along the minus strand of CM074735.1, from coordinate 62,336,790 downwards.
AATAAGCGCACGCATCGCAGAACACAAGAACGCAGTCAAAAAAGAAGAAAAATCTTCCTCTCTCTTCCAGCACATAAAAACAACAGGTCATGAAATTGATTTTGAAAGAACCAAACTCATCTCCAAAACTGAACACTTCAACAGTCGAATAATCATGGAAGCCATTGAAATAGAGAAACACCCAAACAACATGAATAAACGTGACGACACCTCCCGCTTGCCTGACATCTGGAAACTAGCCCTGGTCAACAGACGAGCCTCTGTCACAAAGACTGACACCAGGTCCAAAAGGACACAAGATGCCACCACCTTCCATCCACACCAAACACAAACCCAGACCCTTCCCACAGATGAAACGAAACCACCATCCAATAACAAAACCACGACTGTACCATTTACCGCTACACCCCACTCCAGTCACCACATGGAACACACTTACACACACCAAAAAAACATTGGGAGACCACAGACCCGTAGCCAGACCAAAATGAATTCACAAGACACAGAACCCCACTCCACCAAAGCCCAGGATGCTGCCAGAACACCCATCACCAAGGTCGTTAAGAAACAAAAGGCTAATAGACACACATCCAGCACCTCACCCACACAGGATGTCTCTAAACAGCCATCTAACCCACCAGCAGTTAATCCCTTAACGATCGCCTCAGCCACACAGCAGATCACAAAAGAACAAACGAACCTACAATCAGCAACAGAGCAAGCAAACCACACCCCCCAGCAGTATTTATAGAAGGACTTCAACTGAGACCACGCTTTGCTTCAAGAAGAAAGAAGCCAGAACACCAGCCTGAAGATGACGAGTGAGACCATATATGAGCATGTACCACAGGAGTTACTGCTTTTGATGATTTCATTTTGAAGTACTTTGCATTCATTTGAAACAGATCAATATTCTGAAAATTTTAGGCCAATTTCTTTATTAACTTTGGACTATAAAATTATGGCAACAATAATGGCAGAGAGGTTGGAAAAATATCTCATGGAATTTATACACACAGATCAAAATGGATTTTTACCCAGGAGACAGCTGAAATATAATGTGAGAATTATAATGGACATTCTAGAATACCATGAGGCTTATCCAGGTAAACAGGTGGCACTGTTGTTTCTAGATGCCCAGAAAGCCTTCAACAGTGTGAACTGAACATTCATGCTAGAACAACTTAAAAGAATGGAATTTGGCCGAAAGTTTATAAATAAGATCAAAATGATTTATAAAGAAGAAGAAGCCAAACTACTTGTTAATAGAGATATAACTGAGAAGGTAGATATCCAGAAAGGAACTTGACAAGGATGCCTGTTATCTCCATTTTTATTTATTCTGATATTTGAAGTTTTAACCAGAGAGATAAGACAAGATGAAGGAATAACAGGGACACAGGTGAAAGATGAAAAATACAAACTCCAAGCATTTACAGATCACCTAGTTTTTATGCTAGAAAACCCATTAGAATCAACATTGAAACTAGTTGACCAGATTGAGAAATATGGGGAGGTGGCTGGCCTGAAGATAAATAAAGGGGAAAATGAAATTAATGGTTAAAAAGTTAATGGAAAAACAAATTTGCCAATAGACAAGACTAAACTGCAAATAACAAAAAAGATTAAATATTTAGAAATTTACTTGACAGCCAGATGTTACACAATAGAAGATGTCAACTATGGGAGACTATTGCAGGAATTGAAACAAAATCTTGGGAGATGGGAGATAGGGGAAATTTGCTTAACAAAATCGCCTACGGGGAGAATCCATACAACATGAAAATGGTCACAATTAGGGATTACTCTGTTTTCAATGCATTCCTATGGGAAATTTGTATAAAGGAAAATTTCGTTAACATAATTTCATTTGGAACAAATTAATTCCTTTATACAATGTACCACTGTATTTATCATTTACTTGTGTCTACTGTTTACGAAACAAAGATACGGTATGTCCTGGAACCCAAAATAATATATTTTTCATGTCTGACTCAAAATAACTCTGTCCTCTAGTTCTTTCCTGTATCATTATCTTCACTTGCAACGCTAGACTTAAGCACATACTTCTGGCAAGGGTAATCTAATATTTAGATAGCCCACTCTAATACCTCACTTGCTGGAATAACTGTTAAAAGCAGACACTAAATATGAGGATGATAAAATTCAAAAAATTAGTCCTCTGAATGCTTTTGGTAATGCAAATCATGACACTCACAAGCCGCTAAAATAAAAGATCTCCAGTTTTGATGCAATTCATAACAATCTTCTACTGGGACTATCGTGTGCATAACTGCACTAGGGCATGGATTAGACATGATAAAACTCTCCCCAGTGTCTCATTCAATAACAGTTTGTCTCAAGCTTGTTATGGGAATCTGGAATTAATCTTGCTGCCAGCTCTCTTCAACAGTAATAGTCAAATTAACCCTAATAATTTAGGTGCTATTAACACTACCACCCCATTCTGTCTCAGATGACCTCAAATTTAAACCTTTAAGAAAATACAATTTGCTTCAAAATTATTAAAGAGCAATGTATTTTTCCTACTGTTTGTTTCAAACAAACAAATTTAAAATTATTTATTTATTTACACACACATACATGTGCGTGAGCACACACACACACAGATTCCTCTGGGATATTTACAGATTAAAATTTAGAATCTCACATGACCTTACACAACAATACAAGCAATATGGTGGTTCACTGACATAGATTTAAAAATCCATATTAAAAAAATCTAGAAAAGAGAAGATAAAATAAAAATTATTATTAACAGCAACTGGGAGATATATTACTGAAGGCAACTTTATGTAATTCTGTTTCTGCAATTTTCCTGAATATCAATATATTAAAAGCACCAACCCAGTCTAATATGAACATATACAATTTGAATACAAAACAAGGAACACATTTCTATTTCTCCTAGTTCTTGAAAAATACATATTGTTTCAAAAAGTCTCTGCAACAGACGTCATTTTATTGCTCATTGTGAGGGTTCTTGTGTGGTTCCTACTTGTTCCACTATCAACAACGTTATTTGAGGGCCATCTTTTTGCTTCCAATAGTCAACCCTTATTAACAAAGGTCCAACAGGGGTAACAGGTATAACTTCAACTAAGAGAGTTCCCTCCCTCTCTGAAGGGGAGAGGAAAGGATTCCTGGAAATGTCCACTTTAGGAGTCTTCTCCCTTGTATCACTCCAACTGTTTTTGTCCTCCAGCTTTAGACTGGAGATTGGCCTGGTGGCAACATTGCCAGTAGTGGGATAGATTCCCAGCTCCACCACTCTTCACTTTCTGGGGTCCCCTCAAGTTCTCCCAGGTCTTCCAGTTTATCTTGGAATGGGTCTCCCACTGTGGGGGCCTTCATCCTCCCACTTGGGCCAAGGCATGTTCTCTTTTTTTGCTTTCTCTCTCTCTCTCTCTCTCTCTTTCTCCCTCTCTCCAACAATTATGAGGGTCTCCTTGGGATCTTTTATCCCCTCCTCCTCTCCACTTCTTCCCAGGGAACCACCAAACTCTCTAACTCTGCATTCCACTGGTTCTTCATCTCTATCCATTCCCACCATTTTGGCAGTACCTTCTCTGCTTTCTTTTTACTCTCTGTCCATCTGGACTCCTTTCCTTCTCTCCCTCTTTTTGCACCTTAAATTCTTTCCTTCTTCATCTGCCCCTCCCTGTTTCATCTTCTCCTCTTTTCTTTACACTCCAGTTACCTCCTTAACATGTTATCTCTCTGATGTCCTTCAACTCCATTTCAAAGTTGAATTTCCTGCATTTGAGGAATATGCCACATCTTAGTTGCATAGCCTTGGGAAACAACTGTTTCTCAAGTTGACTCAACCACTTAACACAGTAGGGAAGAGGACAAAGCAAGACTAGTGAGGAGAATTCTAAATACAATAAAAAACAAAGCAAGCCATGTTTTCTACAGTGGGGATATGTAACACAGAGCCTTGCTTCTACACTTGTCAGTTACTATGTTTCTGTAGGTAGCCAATGCTCTTTCACAATGTGCTTCAATTAACAATAACCTTTTTGGTTCTACTGCTTCCTGACATAAGTGGAGGAGGTATGTCATAAGATATATTTCATGCAAAACAATGCTGTAACTTATAACTAACAATATTCCTATAAACCAGGGCTGCCCAATGCGTCGACCGTGGGCGACTGGTAGCCCGCGAGGTGCTCGTGGGCTACAAGTCGCTCCTCCTCCTCTGCCGCTTCCAGAGCCATGGAGCTTGGGGGGGTGAGCAGGTGCTCCTCCTCTTCCACCACCACCGCTAGCGCCAGAGCTTGGTAGGTCGTGGGGGGGATGAGTTAATGTGCCACTGCCGTGGAGCTTGTGGGGGGGTGAGAGGGTGTTCCCCCTCTGCTACTGCCAGGAGCTTGATGGGTGGGTGGGGAGCGAACAGGCACGCCGCCGCCGCCGAGCTTGGGGAGGCGAGTGCCCGTTCCTCCTCTTCCGCTGCTGGGTGGGTGGGGAGTGAGCAGGTGCGCTGCTGCCGCCGAACTTGGGGGGGGGGCAAGTGGCTGTTTCTCCTCCTCTGCTGCTGGGTGGGTGGGGAGCGAGCGGGCGCACCGCCGCCGCGGAGCTTGGCGGGGGGCGATTGGGCGTTCCTCCTCCTCTGCTGCTGGGTGGGTGGGGAGCGAGCGGGTGCACCGCTGCCGCGGAGCTTGGCGGGGGGCGATTGGGCGTTCCTCCTCCGCTGCCACCACCAGTGCTGGGGAGCTTGGAGGGTAGGTGGGTGGGGAGCAAGCAGGCATGCCGCCGCTGCGGAGCCTGGCAGAGGGCAAGTGGGTGCTCCTCCTCCGCTGCCAGGAGCTTGGTGGGAGGGGGTGCGAGCAGGTAGGCCACCGCCACAGAGCTTGGTACGGGGGGAGCGGCGCTCCTCCTCCTCCGCTGCTGCCACCAGCAGTGCAGAGCTTGGTGGAGTGGTGGAGCAAGCGAAGCAGTCCCAAGGACTGTGGGTGTATGCGCACTTGTGCACACACGCTTGGGAAAGGAGCCCGCGTGGACATTCCATGAGCAAAAGGAGCCAGCGGGCTGTTCAAAGTTGGACAGCCCTGCTATAAACCATCTCTGAAAGGCAAAATCAATACCAATATGTCAATGATAATATATGTCTCACAATATCTGAGCAGTCTTTAACAGGACAATTCTTTTAATACTGATCCTCTGATCAGAGTTCATAAAAATGCAGTCTGAAGTATCTGACAAGGAATTTTCTGATTGCTTTGGCTAGCTGCTTGGTTACTGCAGCATTGCTAAGGCTGTGCACTGAACTCCATGAGTTGCCAAATATACTGCATAAGCTGGTGTGGTAAGGAGAAGGGATGGGGGGGAGAGAAAAGCATCTGCATAGCACCTCACCAGTGAGAGTCTGCTATAATCAAAAGCAATAATCAACTGACCCCTGTAACAAAAAAAGCAACTACTGGTGCTGATAGAGTCTTCAGCTGAGTTTAATTTTGGGAAGAATTCTATCTCCTTCCAGGTCAAGGTGGAATACCAAAGCTATCAGCATCTGACTAAATGAAAGAAAAGGAAAGTTCTCAAGTTTATTATTTTAGGGAGGGGGGGAGTACCTATAGCAGCTTACCTTAAGTGATACAAAATTCTTAGGTACAGAGTCTCCAAGATATATGAAAAACAGATGTAGGCTACATTATACGTTCTGTGTTTAAAGATGCCTTGATTAACTTAAAAAGTATAAGAGAAGGTCTTCTATGAAGTGAAGAACACACACTGTCCTGAATAACTGTGGCCCTTACTATTCCAAATATTTTAAAAGTCAACAACCAGTTCAGCAATTCCAGATCATTCAATAAAAACACCGGATGATAAGTTCAAGTTCAAGTTCACCACCATGGTCCTAACATGTATGTAACATTTGATTATGGGAAAGGAAAACTTTACTAGAACATGACAGAAACATCAGTTCATATGAAAACATTCTCTTGTAGAGAATTCTCTTTGTCGAGTACATGACACCAACATCACTAGAAAATTAAAACTGGCTTTCCTTATGATTTTTTTACTGAAGGAAGGCAGTGCAATTGAGTACCAATAGTAGGTCAGCCACAATGTCATTTTTTTTTACTTGATCCCAAAGAATGTCCTGAAAGCCATTTTTAAGGTTATTAATAAGCTGTGTGGCATGGGGTCAGCTTTATATGGGAAAAATCACAACTCTGAAACTAATCAGATCTGGACATACACCAAAATGAAGGGAGGGTCTTGATACACTAAAGATATAATGAAGAGCTGGAAGGGACCCTAGAGATAATCGAGGCCAGCAGTTTACCAATTTTTGATGAGTAAATTCTTACAACTGCTCTAAATAGTTACATACACAGCCAACACAGGGCCCTAAAATGCAGAACTATTTTAACATCCAGCAAAATCATTTGATGCCTTTTACATATATGTAGGCCAACATGTTTCCTGTAATGTGGTGCATGGAATGTCTATGTTGGATTGGTATTTTGTCTGGGTGTATTCTTTCCAGCTCCATGACCAAGCATGCACATGATCTGAGATACAAATGTACAGTACAAGAATATTTTAATCTTGGCAATGCAGACTGGAACACCCTTTGAAGAGTTCACCCTTATTTTACTTCTACTTCTCTGAGGTATGTTTATGACACATAAATAAAAATTATATAAGGCTGTCAACTTTGATGGAATTAGCTCTGCTGAAACAGGCATTTTACTAGGAATTATTCAGCTCAAGGTAAAAGACAATACAATGCATACTAAATATACAAGAGAGAAACTGAATGGATCCAATAGAATGCACTAAACTAGAAACGTTGGTTCTGGAGCATGCTTGATTTCTAATCTGGGAGCTCTTGATTTTAGGAACTGATTATCAGGTCTGGAATACTAGTTTATTTTTGGTGGTTGGGCTAACACTAAACCAACTACAGTTCTAGGTTTTCAGGAGAGTATAGAAAAAGAAAAGAGGGAAGCAGCAGCAAAACCTGTTTATTTATTGATTAAAATTTTTTTAAACCTAACTTTCTCCTTTAAAAGTGCACAATGCATCTTATATCAGTAAATAATGTTCATTTTTATGTACTCCATAGGAGCCTCGTGGCGCAGTGGTTAAATGCCTGTACTGCAGGTAAAACTGCTCACGACCTGGGTTCATTCCCTGGTAGCAGGCTCAAGGTTCACTCAGCCTTCCATCCTTCCGAGGTCGGTAAAATGAGTACATACCCAGCTTGCTTGATTTACAAGCATATGTGTAGACCTGCACACTTCTATGAATTAAAATTGTAAATTTCCCCAGAGACGACTTGTAGTGGTATGGGGCGATCCCATATATAAGCATGCCAAAACACTTTGCTAGAAGTCCACATCCACACCATTTTTTTGCTTGCTCTTTTGCTAACAATAGAAATTGTAATAAAACTTTTGGCACTTGGCCTGCTTTAGAAAACAGAACTTAGATGTGAAATTAAATTTTTAAAAAGTTCTTGTACTCCCACATCTTACTTTCACTCTAGATATTGTCGGATGGCAACTCCCATAAACCCAGAATGCACACTTTGCTGGTTAGGGTTGATTGAACTGACAGACTGTCCACTGAAGTATAAATAATTTGACTTAATAGTCATTGCTCCAAACATGTTGTGGCTAACACTGTTTTATAACTAACTGACTCCTTAAGGGGTAACAGGTGCTCTTTGTTCCAAAACAGTGGGCCAGTAAACATAGAACCATCACATACATAACTATATTCATTACAGTAATACCTTGGTTTACAAGCATAATTCATTCCAGACACATGCTTTTAAAACCAAAACACTTCTATCAAACTGAAAATTCTACCAAATGCCCTTCGGTGTGCCCCCATTGCGAGCCCCGGATTGCGGCTCCAGCATGAGGCCTTGCAAAGACAGGTGAATCATTCTGGGTGGCTTCTTTCCCCCCATAAAGATCCCATACTACATGGAAAACATGCCAAAACTCACAAAAGAAGTTGGCTAGAAGTCCACATCCACACCATGGTTTAGGTACCTGGCTGCAAAATCTGCTCTGATTGGGACTAACAACTGGATTTTACTCTGTGTTTTTAATATGGTAATAATAAAATGGAGTTTGTAGCCCTATACAAACTTGACTATCTGCCCCATGATTAGAAATGGTTTGAAAATTAAGAAGAGATGTTGAAAACAAATTAAATTAAAATATAAAAAAAAGAAAAATAAAACTAGCTCCTAAGACGGCCCTGTGCACTCCCCTTTGAAAACGTTCCTTGCGGGTAAAAGGGACACCTTCATTCCTCTCTCTTGGCTCTGCTTTGGAGGCTGCCTCAGATGAAACGTCCCAGGCAATCACCCATAATCCAGCAGGAGGAAAGAGAGAGCACCACCACTGGCTCACTTGTGGTCATGTTACTTGCTCCAGTTACTTGCATTGCAAGACATTGCTTGTTAAGCAAGGAAAAATTCAGAAGAAATGTTTGCTTATCTTGCAAAATGCTCTTAAACCAAGTTCTTCTTAAACCAAGGTATTACTGTATTATCGAAAAACACTGAATGACAAGTCTACAGAATTAAAAAATTCAGCATCCACAATGGCATGTACTATTTGTACTATTCGCTTTTTAAAAGCTTGTATTTCCTTGAATACAGCAGTCTGCCATTTATCTTCAAAGCCTTGTAAAGTTAAGGTAAAGGTAAAGGTAAAGGTTCCCCCCAACATGTGTGCTAGTTGTGTCCGACTCTAGGGGCGGTGCTCATCTCCGTATTCAAGCCAAAGTGCCAGTGTTGTGCAAGTCAGTGTCCATGTGGCTGGCACGGCTGCAAGGAAACACTGTTTTACCTTCCTGCTTTTTATGGCAGTACCTATTTATCTACTTGCATTTACATGCTTTCGAACGGTTAGGTTGGCAGGAGCTGGGGTTAACAGTGGGAGCTCACTTCGCTGTGTGGCACTCGGGATTTGAACCGCTGAGCTGCTAACTTTGTAGCCGACAGTTTTCAGTGCTCTAGCCCACTAAGCATCCACACTGCTTGTACTGTACATATAAATCTAATTTGAACATTCTACACATTAATTAATTAATAGGAAATGAATCACTTAGCATTTTAACAGGTGTTTAAGAAGCTTGAAACAACTACGTATGAGATGGCTGTATTCTGGCCATAATTTTAAATGGGGAGTATTCTTCATTTGAAAGTGTGAAAGTTATGGCTGTCCGGTTGTTGTAGAATTACAACACCAACCCCCCATGACAAAATGCCATGTTGGCTGGAGCTGTTGGGAGCTGAGGTCCAGCATCTGGAAGGGCATGAGTTCCCTCTCCTCTGCTCTAGAGCACTCCATCTATCAAATATGAACTTCCTCTGCTGCCTTCCTTTCAGTATGACCAAACCAGTCATTTGCTTTTGATGTCAAGGCTGTTTTCCTGAAAGTAGCTTAACCCAAGTATGCAATGGTGCACAATCTTAGAAAGTGGTCTCCAATGTCATTTTTGTGGCTGCCTTCAAGTGATTTTCAAGGTCTTCCATCTCTGTTCACATCATCTTTTGTACCCTGTTCACAATTGATTGGGCATGGCTACTGCATTTAACATATAAACACATATATTTAATTTTCTAAAGCACTTTTTGAATGTTGCCTGGCACACTACAGTGAACCACTAGAGAAAGCTGCCAGTTCAAGTCTTTCTTAATCATCCTAGTTCTCTGGCTTAGGGGAAAGAGGGAGCTGATACTCGAACGAAGTGCTGACTGGCAATGGAAGTCAGCTAAAACATGATGCTGCTGACTACAGAATCCATCAGGAAAATGCAACGTGCCAGCACTTTGTGTGTAGGACTGGCCCAAAATTTGCAATCCTTTCAGGGTTATAGTGGCAGACACACTAAAGAATGTGGCTAAATAACATCCTGTTGGGCTTTTGCTTGGCTATGGTTTACCATTTCTGCTTAGGAAGCAAAGCCAAGTTTACTGAAAAACGTTAAGTGAATTCCACAGGCAAGGAACTGTGAAAAAGCCAGAGCTCAGGGGATTTCGGCTGCCAAAACTTGACTGCGGATGTGGAGTTGCAGGGTACTACTGTACAAACTTTCAGTGCTGCAGAGAAGTTGCTGAATCCCCAAAAATCTAACCACAGAAACTGGTTCTCAAGCAGAGCACAATAAAAAATACCTCCTGCTTATGACCACAGCCTATCAGAGGTATTTAGTGTAATGATTAATCACGGATGAATTGGCTTTTTGTTTCATTTCTGACTTTTTCAAGTCTTGTCTCCTATTCCCTCTGCCTGATATCAAGCTATGCTGTGCTAATAAAATAGACTGGCCAGCTGAATTGATTACATTTCCTGGGGCTCATATGCAAATCTGAATGAAGTTTCTATTAGGACACATTGTTCAAGAAAATTAGAAAATTTTCAGAAGAATGCTCAGATGTAATATCAGCAGAGTGTTGGTTTTGCAGTACACTTCAAAGCACCTTTTTAAAATTTGCAAACTCAGTGGAAAAGTTTTGAGAAGACAGACAGCTGGCCAAAGCATAGTGACATTGTATGCTTAAATTGAAACTAATTTGCATGAAAATGTACATGCCAAGAGAGCCTGAGAAATGCCACAGGGCAAGGAAGCTTAGCTTAAAAACAAAATGAGTATCTTTTGACAATTTATATAAAGCGCAGGGTTAATGAAGGACAAACAAAAAGGTGGCAAAAATTGTTCTCAACAATATATCTCAACCAATAGAGTATAAATTAGGAGTTATGTGATGGTACTTTTAAGATTAAAGAAAGGTACAACATTTGGGGGAAAGGCATGGGAAGATAATTTGGGCTTTAGTTCATTGCACATTTTGTGTGTGCGTTTTTTGTTTATTTTGCTTTCTTTTGCTTTACAGAACACCAGAAAGCACTTATTTAAGCCACAGCAAAACAGGAAACAAACTACTAACTGTGCAGGAACTGCTAGTCCTTCCTTACACACTTGGTGCTTTCATCAGCTATATTTCATCTTCTGATCTCATGGAACTGCAAATGTATACAATGACATTGCAACTACGGATTAGGCCACTACTCCCTATTTTATTGCCGCCACACCAAGATATAAGATTTAATTAGTCAGCAAAGGAAGAAACATAATCCAAGTACCATTTACATTGATCATGCTGGGATCTTTCAGGCTATGAAATTCACAGCCCAATCAAAGTGGAAAAGTTAATGCAGTTTCCTCATTGGGGAGAGAGCAACCTGCCCCAATGCAGCCATTTATTCTTATGTGAAAGCTAGCTAACTACTCAGAAAGAAATGATCTATCAGCTATCATCAGTGGTCTTGCAACTTCCAGTAAAATAAGGGACTGTTTAGCTTCCAGAAAACCTTATCAGAAGTACCAGCAAAATCCTAAAATTGAGGGGGGGGGCACATAACTCCTACACACACAAAATGTGCAATGAACTAAAGCCCAAATTATGTTGGGCTTTTTATTCAGTTAAAAAGAAAAGTGAAGTCTTATAGCATCTTTAAGATTTGCATTTTTAATGTTTGAACACATGAACACTTATGAAAAATAAATACTGTACTTGTTTGCCTTATATGTGCTACAAGGCTTTTGGTTTCCATTTTTGTTGCAACAGATTAAAAAGTGTTACCAGTAGAGATGGGCACGAAACAATTTTTTGTTTCATTTCAGAACGAAATGAAAAATGAACTGATTTTTAAAGAAAAAAGAAACGAAACGAACTGGAAATTTCATTCCATTTTGCTTTTCGTTAATGGCAAGGTTTCCCATAGGAATGCATTGAAAAAAAATGGTTTTCTATAACTTATTTTAAATACTTTCAAGCAACTGTAATATATTCATGGAAAAACAGGAACAAAGAAACATATACAGGACAAAAAATCCCCTCACTGGATTTGTTTGAAATCAGCTTTACTCCTGAGGAAACAAAAGTAGTTGTATAAATGGGAGTTGAGTCATGGCTACTGGACTTCTTTTTTGAGAGATAGAAACGTTTCGCTGTTCATCCAAACAGCTTCATCGGTCTATGGGACAAATGGAACAGCTAATGTCACTCAAAGACAATACAAGGCTACACAAGTAATATGATTTGGCATGTGGCAGCCTCCTGTGCAGTATAGGATCAAGCTGAACTCACTTGCAGTTAGTCCCTTCCAAAAGGTTTTTTTTAATAGTTCTAACAAAGTTTACTATGGGAAGCTGATTTCAAACAATGTATTTCATGCGAACAATATTTGCCAAAAGCTGGATCAGCATATCTCCACAACAGTTATGGAAACAGTAGCACATTTCTTGATGGAAAAGCCAGGTAACCACTAACAAAGCATTTTTGTCAGGACAATATTCCATCTTGCTCAGCAGATAATGCCACAGTTTTAAACATCACTGTACTTTAGTAACTGCTTAAGAAGCTCAGTTTCGAGGTGGAAATTTTCTCAGCCAAACCAAGGGGGAAAGGTTTTTAACAGTGAATAAGAAAAGCTGATGATAGCTGGAATTTGGATAGAGCAGGGCTGTCCAACTTTGAACAGCCCACGGGCTCCTTTTGTCCACCACACGTCCCCACGGGCTCCTTTCCGAAGTGCTTGCATGCGCACATGCACACGCACTCCTTGCAGGTGGCTCCGCCCACCCACTCGTCCCCCAAGGTCCCCTATTCAGACAGCGGCTGCAGCAGAGCCTCGCCCGCCCCACCCACCCACCAAGGTCCATGGCACTGGCAGAGGCAGCAGCGGAGCCTCGTCCACCCTGCCCCCCCCAGGATCCACGGCACTAGCAGAGGCAACAGCAGGGCCTCTCCCACCCCTCAAGGTCCACGGTGCTGGTGGAGCGGCAGTGGAGCCTCACCTGACCCACTTCCCACACACCCCAAGGTCCATGGCACTGGTGGAGGTATCAGTGGAGCCTCCCCCGCCACCCCACCCCCAAGGTCCATGGCGCTGACGAAGGCAGAAGCAAAGCCTCACACACCCATCAAAGTCCACGGTGCTGGCAGCAGTGTGGGTGAGCAAAAAAGGAAAGAAAAGAAAGGAAAAAAGAAAAATTTCCCCAAACACACTGTCGCTGGCAGTGGGTCAGGAGGCGGGCAGGGACCTGGAGGGTGACTTCAGGGCACCCCTCGGGCTGCACGTCGCCCATGGTCGACGTGTTGAGCAGGACTGGGATAAAGCAACTGTTGTTCAGTCGTTCAGTCGTGTCCGACTCTTCGTGACCCCATGGACCAGAGCTTGCCAGGCCTTCCTATCCTCCACTGCCTCCCGGAGTTTTGTCAAATTCATTTTGGTTGCATCGATGACACCGTCCAACCATCTCATTCTCTGCCGTCCTCTTTTCCTTTTGCCTTCGATTTTTCCCAGCATCAGGGACTTTTCCAGGGAGTCCTCTCTTCTCATGAGGTGGCCAAAGTACTGGAGCCTCAGCTTCAAAATCTGTCCTTCCAGTGAACATTCAGGGTTGATTTCTTTCAGAATTGATAGGTTTGATCTCCTTGCAGTCCAGGGGACCCTCAAGACTCTCCTCCAGCACCACAACTCAAAAGCATCAATTCTGCGGCGATCAGCCTTCTTTATAGTCCAGCTCTCACTTCCATACATCACTACTGGAAAAACCATAGCTTTAACCATCCTGACCTTAGTTGGCAAAGTGATGTCTCGGCTCTTTAGGATGCTATCTAGGTTTGCCATTGCTTTCCTCCCAAGAAGCAGGCGTCTTTTTATTTCGTTGCTGCAGTCACCATCTGCAGTGATCAAGGAGCCCAAGAAAATAAACTCTGTCATTGCCTCCATTTCTTCCCCTTCTATTTGCCAAGAGGTGATGGGACCAGTGGCCATGATCTTAGTTTTTTTGATGTTGAGCTTCAGCCCATTTTTTTACTCTCCTCTTTCACCCTCATTAAGAGGTTCTTTAATTCTTCCTCACTCTCTGCTATTAGAGTAGTATCATCTGCGTCTCTGAGGTTGTTTATATTTCTTCCGGCACAATCTTAATTTCGTTTTGTGATTCATCCAGACCGGCCTTTCTCATGATGTACTCTGCATATAAGTTAAATAGGCAAGGTGACAGTATACAGCCTTGTCGTACTCCTTTCCCAATTCTAAACCAGTCAGTTGTTCCATATCCAGTTCTGACGGTTGCTGCTTGTCCCACATATAGATTTCTTAGGAGACAGATAAGGTGGTCAGGCACTCCCATTCCTTTAAGGACTTGCCATAGTTTGTTGTGGTCTACACAGTCGAAGGCTTTGGCATAGTCAATGAAGCAGAAGTAGATGTTTTTCTGGAACTCTCTGGCTTTCTCCATAATCCAGCGCATGTTGGCGATTTGATCTCTAGTTCCTCTTCCCCTTCGAAATCCAGCTTGTAGTTCTGGAAGTTCTCTTTCCACATACTGCTGAAGCCTGCCTTGTAGAATTTTGAGCATAACCTTGCTAGCATGTGAAATGTGTGCAATTGTGCCATAGTTGGAGCATTCTTTGGCGTTTCCTTTCTTTGGGATTGGGATGTAGACCGATATTTTCCAGTCCGCTGGCCACTGCTGGGTTTTCCAAATTTGCTGGCATATCTTATGCAGCACCTTTACAGCATCCTCTTTTAAGATTTTAAAGAGTTCAATTGGAATGATGTCACCTCCACTGGCCTTGTTGTTTGCAATGCTTTCTAAGGCCCACTTGACTTCACTTTCCAGGATGTCTGGCTCCAGGTCAGCAATTACGCTATCTTGGTTATCAGGGACATCCAGATCTTTCTGATATAATTCTTCTGTATATTCTTGCCACCTCTTCTTGATCTCTTCTGCTTCAGTTAGGTCCCTACCATTTTTGTCCTTTATCATATCCATCTTTGCACGAAATGCCCCTTTAATATCTCCAATTTTCTTGAACAGATCTCTGGTTTTTCCTTTTCTATTGTTTTCCTCTATTTCTTTGCACTGTTCATTCAAGAAGGCTGCCCTGTCTCTCCTTGCTATTCTTTGGAAGTCTGCATTCAATTTTCTGTATCTTTCCCTTTCTCCCTTGCATTTGTGTCCCTTCTCTCCTCCGCTATTTGTAGGGCCTCGTTGGACAACCACTTTGCTTTCTTGCATTTTCTTTTCTTTGGGATATTTTTCATTGCAGCCTCCTGTACAATGTTACAAGCCTCCATCCATAATTCTTCAGGTGTTCTGTCCACCAAATCTAGTTCCTTGAATCTATTCTTCACTTCCAGTGTGTATTCATATGGGATTTGACTTAGGTTATACCTGACTGGCCCAGTGATCTTCCCTACTTTCTTCAGTTTAAGTTTGAATTTTGAAATAAGAAGCTGATGATCTGAGCCACAGTCAGCACCAGGTCTTGTTTTTGCTGACTGTATAGAGCTCCTCCATCTTTGGCTGCAGAGAACATAGTCAATCTGATTCCGGTATTGTCCATCTGGTGATGTCCATGTGTAGAGTCGCCTTTTGTGTTGTTGGAAAAGAGTGTTTGCAATGACCAGCTTGTTCTCTTGACAAAACTCAATTAGCCTTTGCCCTGCTTCATTTGGAACTCCAAGGCCAAACTTGCCAGTTATTCCTTTTATCACTTGACACCCTACTTTAAAGCAACTACACTGAGGTAAATATGGGATGAAAATGTCATATTTCCATTATCCAACATCCAAACAGCAGTCCCTTCTAAACATTTAATCAACCAACACTTGGGGGACAGGTCAATTTTTCAAGTCTTTTGACAAAAGCAAAGCTTCTATGAATGTCAACATTTCTTTGCCATCAATATACACACAACTCCATAATTTGCTTGTGGTATAGCACAGGTACATAATCCACCTCATATATATTACATGGATGGAGAACTGAATATTATGCTTAATGACTAATGACTTTGAGCGAAGAAATAAGAAAGAGTGCATATGATAAGAGCTGCATGAAATCAGAAGATGCAGTTTTTCCTTCAGGCATGACATCCAAATGTATATACAGTTTAACATTTATATATTACAGTAACATGTGTCACTCCAATTTCTGCTCTAGATTAGTGATCCATATGTTCTTGTTTAAGATCATAGTATTCAAATACAGGAAACTAAGCTTCTGCTATTGCCAGCAGAGATAACAGCCAGGGATCCACAGTTTATTTTGTCACATAAAACCTCCATAGCTTCTGAACAGGACGGATAAAAATCAATGATTAAAAATAAATTACAGTTTAAATCAATTTTTAAAATTTAAATTGTGATTTAAATTAATTTGATTTAAAACAAATCAAATCTACCTTGCTTCTGAATGATGTAAAAAGAGGGGATCTCAGAAACAATTATTCTTTTGAAGCAATATCAGAGACAGACAAAGAACGTTGAGCGTGAAGAAAATGCCTCTTGGCAGCCAGCTTTTCTTTGGCATCTTCTCTCTTTTATAACTGCTTTCTCGTAAAAGAAATCAAATTCATATTTAAGAAAAGAAGAGTGTTCTTTGTTGCCCATGGATGATTACTGAAAATGTCTATTTGAAATTATTGATTTGTTTATATATGATCATGACCATGCATCTATTACTCTCTCTTTGTCTCCATGGTCACCATCTTTAATGATACTTCTGAGTTGTACAAGGGCAGACATACTATCAGCTAGAACTGGTTGGAAGTGAAGGCAAAAACAACCCTATCATCCAGACCTCACACAACAAAGAGACCATCCATCACTGAGGGTGATTCCTGGTAATTGCTTACATGGTGAGAGTGCCTGAAAAGCTTAAAAGAGTTTTTGTCAAAAACCACATCCCCATTTTCTTCAAACCAACAAATACATTAAGACAGGGACTCACCTACGCAAAGGACCCGACACCAAAACACAAGAGGAGCAAAATAGTATATGCGGACCAATGCAGTGAGGAGTTTGCAGACCTCTACGTTGGAGAAACCAAACAGCTATTAAACAGGAGGAATGCCCACCACAGGAGGCAACAGTCACACCAGAATCAGCAGTGTACCTTCATTTGAAGGCCAAAGGGCACTCTTTCAAAGATGAGGATGGACACATATTAGTCAGAGAAGACAGGAAGTTCGAGAGGGGTCAGAGACGCCATTCATGTGTGTATTGAAAACGTCTCTCTCAACAGATGTGGGGGACTCAGGCACAATCTGTCCTCCACTTATCATGCTGCCCTTTCATCAGTCCCAAGACAAATCAGAAGCACTTCACACATCTAGCAGGACCACACCTAATGACCCATACTTATTGAGTACTGGGAAGGGTTGAATAGGTGGGACTTTCATACACCCCAAGCCATTGTAGATCCAATGAGCTTATTAAGCCCATTGTCCACCTAATGAGTCTATTCAGGCCACTGTCCACCTTAATGAGCCCATTCAGACCAGGGTGATGAGAAATCAAGATGAACTATAAATTGGAGGCATTGCCACTAACTTTCCTCAGACTGAGGACGTTCGCTGGTTGAGCAGCGAAACGTTCCAATCTCAAAAGAAAAGAAGTCCAGTTGCCATGATTCAACTTCCAGATGAGAAAGCTGTAGACCGACAAATGAAGACTACTATATATCATTTTTTTAGGATGAGGAAAACTTGGAGAAGAAAAAGAGAGAAAGGGATTTATGGACAAAGACAAGGAAATGGAAGAAATGTAGACAAATGTGAATAAAAATGATGGCTCTGAGAATGATTTTTTAAAATCTTTTAAACCCTTTTCTTTATCCCCGCCATCTTGCCAGCTATATTTATTCATAGATTTTTTCTCTTTTCTTTGTTATGGTTATTATTATTATTATTTTAATTGTTTACTGTTGATGTTTGTTCACCACCAGGAGTTCCTCTGAAATAAATAAATAAATAAATAAATAAATAAATAAATAAATAAATAAATAAATTCTCCCAAGATGCTACCTCAACAGTGGACAAGAGGTAACAAACTACAGGCTGGGGACATTGTGGAGTCTGAAGAGTGTGGGCTAAACACTTTTTTAGGCTCAAGAATGTTCCAAAGGTACAGAGGAAATCAAAATGTATATTCACAGATACTACAGTGGAAGAATGTATTGGTTTTCGTTCCCAAGTTGTAAATATAAAAATTTGCTCCATGCTTCCTGAATGCCCATTATTCAAGTAGTTGTTGTATTCTGCAATAGCGCTTGTGAGTATGGAAGGCAGATGGTATAATTATTCAAGATGAATAAATATAAATGATATTCTCACTCTTTGATATTTGTTAAAAATACAGTGGTGCCCCGGATAACGACGGTAATTCGTTCTCCGAGGTTAGCTGTTATCTGAAACATGTCGTTATCCGAAACACAGTTTAGTATAGGAATGAATGGAAAACTGTTTAATTTATTTATTTATTATTATTATTTATTTTCAAACTTATATACCGCACCTATTTCCCCAAAGGGGACTCAGGGCGGTTTACACAATACCATAGCAAATAAAACAGATAAAAACAATAAAACAATCAACAGCGGTGTCCAGGGTGGCAAGCCAATGTAGGAAGGGCAGCGAAGGGGGGGGGGAAGGTTACCCCTGGAAGTTACCAAAGGCATCCTTTAAATAGCCATGTTTTTAAGGCTCTCTTGAAGGATGCCAGCGATGGAGCTTGCCGCAACTCGACCGGCAAGGCATTCCAAACAGGCGGGCCAACCACCGAGAAAGCCCGGTTACGAGTGGTTGTCTTACGGGCTTCCCTCGGTGTGGCAATCTGGAGCGAGAGGGCCTGGGAAGAACAGGTGGGTCGGGCCAGATCTGAGTGTCGGGAGATACGCTCTGCCAGATAGACACGGGCCAAGCCATGGAGGGTTTTGTAAACCAAAACTAACACCTTGAACCTTATTCGGGAGGCAACGGGCAACCAGTGCAGGCGAACCAGCATGGGGGTGATGTGATCGAACTTACATGCACCAACCACCAACCTGGCCGCCGCATTCTGGACCCGCTGCAATCGCCGAACAAGGTTCAAGGGGAGCCCCATGTAGAGAGCGTTACAGTAATCCAACCTCGATATGACCAGCGCCTGAACCACTGTCCTCAGGGAGTCCCCATCGAGGTACGGGCGAATCTGGGCGATAAGCCTAAGATGCTAGTAGGCCGATCTGGTCACGGCAGCCACCTGGGAATCCAGGGACAAATCCGGATCCAGGACAACGCCCAGACTTCTCACTCTTTGCTCCAGCTGGAGGGCGGACCCACCCAGACTGGGAAGAGGGCCACAGTACCCCTCCGAACCACCCCCAAAGAACAGAACCTCGGTCCATTCTGGAGCCTAGGAAAAAGGCACAGACACCTGGTTTTTTGCTCAAAACTCTTTAAAAAGTGCACTTTAAATGTACAGATGCAATTTCACCTGGGATAACTTTTTTTACTGATGCATGCTGGAAATTCATTATCTGAGGCAGTCCATAGGGAAAATTAGTTATCCGAGGCAGCCCATAGGAAGAGTCGTTATCCAATGCAGCCCATAGAAAAAAAATTCATTTTCCAAGGCAGACCTATACCTAGGAATTGTGACTTGTTATCCGAGGCAGCTCAGAGGGAAAAATCGTTATCAGAGGCAGCCCTATACCTGGAAATTTGCAGTTGTTATCCGAATTATTCGTTATCTGGGGCAGTTGTTATCCGAGGTACCACTGTAATTAAATTACATTAGAAAAAGAGCAGGGAGACGTGGAATTATTTGCATGTTGTGATGAAATTCAGCATTTGAAGAGAGCTTATTAGTACCAAGAATGTTATGTTATGCTGAAACATAACAGCTGAAATTCCAGAGGGGCAGTCTTCTGTCTTGAATCTTGCTCTTGGCACTTGCAAACTGCTATATGTGTGGCAGAGCAGTAGAAGTAACATTGGAAAAGCACTTGTATTTTTACATATCATTTAAGCAACCATTCTAGAGAAGGGCTGGGTATAATTCAAAAGCTCAGACAAGAGTCTTATGGAAATGTAGATTAACATCTTTATTATGGAGCAAGGAACACAACCTTCATCTCGTATTTCTAAGCCTCTAGCCTCCCAGACAGCAATGAAGAGCAGTAACCAATGGGGGATGAGCTTGCCATTCATAACGCCTAATCTCTAGCAGTCAGATAGGTGTTCCCCCTTATTTCCCCTTTGGCAGGGAAATGATTTGAGCCAGAGGTTCGGCTGCCAGAGGCTCATGATTTGAAAAACCATGCTGCCCCCACTTGGCTGCAAACAGAAGCAGGTGAAAACCTGGACGCAAGTATTGAACTCTAGTCTTTGGCCAAACCCATAAATTGCTCTTCCAAGTTTCCTCCAGCTGGCTTGCCTGTCAGACCGCCAGCAGACATTTGCCCTCAGTCAGCTGCCTTCCAGGAAGTTGTGGATTACAACTGTGTTAAGACTGTTCTGTTCTAAGCAGAACCCTTTTGCTCTGTCCCCAATTCAAGTCATGAAAAAAGGAGGGATAATTAATCATGGAGAGTGGTGAAGACAAAGAGGCTGAAAAGAACAGTGGGGTGGGACTAGGAGACCACAAAAAGGCAACATTGTTCTCACTAGAATGATGTGTGGCTTCTTTTGTGGCCAATTTCCCTCTAAGAGACATCAGCACTAAACATCAAAGGTGTCCAGGAACTGCCACCTGCTTCCATATGCTTTTTGTAAGGAAAACCATGAAAGAGTGCTATAGCAATAATATCATAATTCTGTGATAGGCCTCGTCATTGTAAGGTCCAAGAACCCAGAAATCCATTTCTTTTCATTAATTTGTCTAAAAGTTATATGAACATATAGGCTGGAATCCTAAACACATTTAGTATGGAACTGCCCAAACAATATATAGTGAAATTTAGTTTTGAGTAAATATACTCAGAATATTAAGCAGACTTTAGAAAAGTGTTGCATATGAACTGGGGTTGAGTCATGGCTACTGGACTTCTTTTTTTGAGAGATAGAAACGTTCCGCTGTTCATCCAAACAGCTTCTCTCAAAAAAAGAAGTCCAGTAGCCATGACTCAACTCCCAGTTAAACGAACCTGGATGACTGAGAATCTTCACAGACGTGTTGCATATGAAAACCACATACCCCTGAGAACAAAATCTCCTTGTTTAACACTCTCCTTGAGATTGTGAGTAATCAAGCACGAGATAAGAATCCGTATTTTCCATCTATAAGACACCCCCATATGAGACCCCCATCCCCCACTTTTCCAACCTACAATTACAGTTTCATAATAAGCACATGGTTCTTTCCTTGGCTTCCTTCCTGAATTTTTAGTCCAACTATTTTAGACAAAAATATAGTCTTATACATGGGAAAATACCACATGTCAGCACACGTGAAGGAGCATAAATTGCTATTGGTTAAAAAGTTGCTACTTGTATCCCTCTCTGTTTATCAACACATATGAATGAGAGAAGCAAGCAGTGAAGCAAGTGACTGAGAGAAGCAAGCAGCAGTTAATTAGCATCAATTCCAAATGCACCTCTTATTGTTTTACTTACACTGGTATAACTGACCAATAGAATTCATTGTCTGCTGTCCTCTGAAAAATAATCTTCTCTGAATTAGTAATATGCTTATACGTTAAAGGGACACCACTGTGGAAATCCCTGAAATTATTTTCTGTGAACTAATTAAATGAACCAACAAGTAAAATGTCACACCAAAAGCCTGCAAGATTTGTTCTCAAACAGTATTATCAGCAGCAATAAATTAAAAAAATGAGAAAGCACCTACATTTTAATAGCTAGAAGAAAATGGCCATGATCTAAATAACTACTTCAAATATTTACAAAGGCTTCATGACATTCAATTGATACTTTGTTGGCTTGCTACAAGCCATAATTGGGATACGTGTTATCTACAGGCTTAAAAGGAGGGTACCTCAAAAATGCCAGTGGTATCAGGAAAATGTTTTCAATGCATCCCTATGGAAAGGCTGTCCCAACATTAGGAGAAACAGGAACAGACTTTCCCCCTCTTTAGTGGCATTGGATTTTATCACCCCGATTGCAAGGAGCAATGGAGGGGTGTCAAAAACCATCCACCTCCAAAGATGGGAAAGGGCTTTTGCTGTCTATGGGGGAAGTAGAAAGCCTACCCCAACCCAGCCAAGCAGGGGAAAAGCTTCCCCCCCTTTTGCTGGGTTTGGGGGGAAACCCCTCAGTCAAGGCAGTGGAAGTCTGCTCCTCCAAGCCCAACACCCAGCTGATTTTGACAGCTCGGAAAACCACCTGACTGTTGAGCAGCCTTCGGCTCCTGGTTGATTGAGGGGGTCCCCCCCAACCCAGCAAAGGGGGGGGGGAGCTTATCCTGTGTTTTGCTGGGTTGGGGTAGCAAAGCACCAAAGCTTCTTCTTCCCTCCTTCTTCTCTCTTCCTCTTTTTGCCTTCCCTCTCTGTCTTTCTCTTCCCCCTTTCCAAGCTTCCCCTCCTCCTTGCTCCCCCAAAGCCTCTCTCACACATACACAGAGACAGCAGAGAGTGAGAGAGAGTGTGAGTGTGCTGCAGCTCCCGACTGAAGCAATTCCTCCACCCATCTGTCCCTTCCCTCCGGAGCGAGGCCTTTTGCTTGTTTCAACTCTTCTCGGCAGAGGAAGAGTTAAAACAAGCAAGAAGCCTCACTCCAGAGGGATGGGACTGAGGGGGAGAAATTGCTTCAGTCCTGAGCTGCAACTAGTTCTCGCTCTCTCCTCCTCCTCCTCCTCCTGCCTCTATGGTGTGTGTGTGTGTGTGTGTGTGTGTGTGTGTGTGTGTGTGTGTGTGTGTGTGTGTGTGTGTGAGAGAGAGAGAGAGAGAGAGAGAGAGAGAGAGAGAGAGAGAGAGAGAGAGAGAGAGAGACTTTGGGGTGCAACAAGGAGGGGAAAAAGGGGGGGAAAGGGGGAAACTTGGAAGAAAAAGACAACGAGGGCAAAAAGAGGAAGAGAGAAAAAGGAGGGAAGAAGGAGAAGGGGGGAAAGCTGAGCAGGGGGCCTGCCCCAAACCAGCAAAGAAGAGGGAAAAAATGTTGTAACTTGAGTCGTTCGTACCTCGGTACCACTTTATCTAGTTATCTGTGTTCCCAGAGTCATCTGGTGGGGCCATTGTGAAACAGAGGAAGCTGTTATACACGGGCCCTTGGCCTAACCCACCAGGGCTCTTATGTTCGTTTTAAACATATCTCAATTCAGTACCCCAACTTGTCTGACAATGCAAGGTAGTAGTGGCAGCCACTGAAGTAACTCAATGGTCACAACAGGCATCTAGCACCAGCTGCAAATCTTTGACTACCAACTAATAAGTTTTGTACTGACACAACTGTAAAACAGTCTAAGTACCTGAACGCAGTATGAACAGGCTTCTATGCTAACGTCATCAGAAGAGGCTTTTTTCTCCATCCCACCATCTTCAAGGTGCATCTCATAAGAACACATGAAAGGGCCTTCTCTGTTGCTGTTCCAAGACTTTGGAACTCCCTCCCGCTGGAGGCCAGGACTGTCCCATCTCTGCTATCTTTCCAGAAACAGGCAAAGACCTTCCTCTTCAAGCAAGCTTTTCCTGAATGATGGACTACTGATTATGTGACTTCTAGATGGATTACCGTGCATGCATGCATGACTACATTGACTGATCTCATAAGAACACCAGTGTTTTCCATGCTAGTTTCCATCCCTCATAATGGATTTTTTCTTTTTTTCATGTTCTTGGTAGCTTTAATGGTACCTTTTAATGTTGTAAGATGCATATTCTAATTACCTGTTGTTAACTTGAATATGTTTTGAATGTTCTGGGCTGTATATTGTCCCTCATTATTGTAAGCCACCTTGGGTCCTTTTCCAATGAGAAAGGTGGGGTAAAAATATTCAAAATAAATAAAATAAATAAATAAACATAACTGAACAGGAGCCAGTCCCATTTTGCATCAGTTAGAACATCCAAGTATGTCATAAACACATCAAACACTCAAGTCAAATATCAGAATGAATTTAAACTTGCTAATAAAGCAACTTCATCCTTACCTTATATCTCATTTTAGGGCACGAATGAATATAAAATCCCATGTAGTAATAGCTTAGGTCTGGGGCCTTTTCATGAAGTTGCCTAGTAAAAGCAATTTCCCTGCAAAGGAAGCAATCATTCTGAATGGATAAAAAGATAATACCAGAGATATCTGTTCACAGATGCTAACAGCTCCTATAATAAAGAAACAAAAATAAAATTGGATGACCTACATTTTGGCCTATCTAAAAGGAATAATTACACTGAAGTAAAGAATGAGAATAACAAGTGCAAAGACAGTGCTATATAAAAACCCAACAAAGCCACAGGCTCCTTTACTTAAGGGAGCCAATTCTGTGTTTTGTCCTGCCAAAAAGCTCATCTGAAATTCAAATGGCAAGTGATTAAGGACACTCTTTTAACAAGTTTCCTGTTAATATTCATGCCTCACTGTTTTAGAGACAGTCTAGCCCACTCATTGTGTTCACCCAGGCTAGGACAGTACATGTAGACTTCAGAGAATTTTAAAATCAGCAAGTTTCAAAGGGAAACTTCCAGTTAATGCCAGCAATTTACATGCAAATATCTATTTATAAGCCTTAAGTGCTACTTTCCATATCATCCATGTTCATTTTATTTATTTACTTGAAGCAAAAACTACAGCTTTCTCTTTTTCTTATTCATCATGAGACAGTGAAAGACTAGTGGTGGTCCTGCAACTTTCCCCATTACATCAGTCATGACAGCTGCCTTCCCATTACCTGAATGTTGAGAAGTGAGCCAGGGGCACATAATTCTCCTCATTCTGCAATAGCATTATCCCATAGCTTTTCAGATCAATGTCTGTGGCCTTGCTCGGATTCTTTTAGCTAGGCAGCTGGTAATAAAGCATAGATGTAGCAGACCCAAAAGTGTCTGTTAAGAGCCTTGCAGTCACTGGCAAAGCTGCAGAGTTTTACAGAATCTGGGGTAGCATTTTAAAACCAAGAAGTCCTGGAGGGTCTGCCTCTGGATCTCATTGTAGTTACAGATAATTCTCTTATGACCTGATTTTCTAGAAGTGAAAATAAATAAATAAAAAATACCAGGAGGATGACATGTTCCAAAGTCACTATCTCTATTTCCAATACAACAAGGCTCAGAACCATTTCTAGAAAATAAAAATGCTGGGAGTCCACAGTCTGGTGCTTCACTTTAAAGCATGGCTAGCTGCCCAGAAAAAAAACACCACAGTGAATTGTGTACGGGAGACAATAACAAGCATCCTGTGGGGTTAAGAGGCTGTAGCAGCGTGTATCCTTGGGGGAGCCAGAGGAGATGATGTGCAGTACAAGGTGGGTGTTCAATTGGACTGTGTGTGTGTGTTGCATGAATACATTCATTCAATTTATTTTTGAAGGTGTTTACATGGTTTATACACTTGGGTCAGGATGACTTCTTTTGGGGTATATTTTGCTTGCTTATGGAATATGTGACTTCTGTCAAATTCCCAGTTTTGCAGATTTTCTGTCATGTGATATATACTTTGAGATGTTACAGAACGTGATTATGAATAGCAAACAGCACATTCATAAGGAAACTGTAGATAGATAGTAGTGGCATGGGCCAAATTGCCATCATATTCCACTCTGCATGTCAATAATGTCCTTTTAAATTACATGCCAAAAGGAAAGAGGTGGACCTCTGCATTGACATGCAGAGTGGATATTTACAGTAAGACTACCTGAAAGCTACGGTTTATTCTATTTTTAAAAATTAAAAGAATGCTATCTTGCATAGTTCAACACAGTCTTTTCTCCATTAATTAGGATTTTTTTTAATTAGCAAGTTGCAATACCCAGAACAGAAAAAAAGTATTCTTATTTGTAGGCAAGGAGAAGTCAGTGTCAGATCAAAAAGACTTTGCTCTGTTTCAACTGTTGTAAAAAAAGGCAAAAGCAAAACAATACTGAACACAGCAATAGAAATAAAGGAACAGGAAGAATAGTTTGGACTTGGCTGCGCATGGTCTCTAGCCAAAGCCATCAGTTTACATCGGCCTCACAGAAATACTGCAAGGACCAACCGCAAAGTCTTTCGTAGATCTTCCCTTCCAACATCCTCACTACAAGGAAAGTAGCAGCTCAATGCTATGACCACAATTTTCATTCTTTCTGAAAATTGGTAGATCTAGTCCAGTGTTTCTCAACCTGTGGGTCCCCAGATGTTCCTGGACATCAACTCCCATAAATCCCTTCCAGTACAGCAAGTGGTGGAGGCTTCTGGGAGTTGCAGTCCACGAACATCTGGGGACCCACAGGTTGAGAACCACTGATCTAGTCAATGCTCTAGCTTCTTCGCTTCGGGGAAGCAGTACTGGTGCATGTATTCAAGGCAGTTGCTGGGTTTCAAAATCTTTGTATTAAATTGTTATTGCATGTTTAACTTATTTAGGAGGATGGTACTACTGTATATAAAAGCTAGAGCACAGCTTTTATATGCAGTCCATTGGTTCACTGCCTTCTGTGGTATTCTGTCTCAAAGTACTAGAGGGAACATTGCACTAAATTTCGATGTGAAGGAAATATTTTCCTTATTCATGGAAAGAGAGAGAAAATCTGAAAATCTGTACATGGCACAGTTTCATAATGATTTAACTTTGTATTTTAGATATTGCTATTCATTTAAGAAACTACATGATATTTTAAATGTCTCCTTACCTTAATGCAGAATAGACTCCTAATGACAGAGAAGAATAATCGGGATCATAGTAGAGATACACAGAAGAGATACACTTTGGAAGGATGTCAATTACACCCACAGCAATTATCTTTCCATCAAGCCAATACTGCTGGTGGAAAGAACCATAGCCACAATCTGGCCCATTAGGTAGATTGTCTGCCTGAAAAATACAAAGCAGGATATAATTCAATATTTTTAGCAAGAACATTAAAGAAAGAAAGAAAGAAAGAAATAGAAATTCAAGCACACATTGTGCAGTGCCAAATTATGCGGTGGGGGAAGGGGGAGGAGGAACTGCCAATCAGTTATATGCCTTTTGCTCGTTAGCTGTTCTGCCTCCTTAGCAAAAAAAATAACAGCATCTCTCAGGGAAAGCAAAATGAAAGGCTAAATTCTGAAACTGCGAGATGTGAAATTTAAGTATAGTGGTACCTTGGTTAATAAACATAATCCATTCCGGAAGCAAGCTCGTAAAGCAAAGCACTCATGTATTAAATTTCACCACAGAAAACAATGGAAATTCAAATAATTCATTCTGGGATCCCAGTTTCCATTATTGCCTATTGGGAAATGTGCTTTGGCCGGGAGGCAGTAGCCATGACAGCGAGGGGCTGCCAGTCGTGTGGGCCAGGGGCTTCTTCCCAGGGTCTCAGTGGTGGTGGTGGTGGTGGTGGCGGCGGTGGCGGCGGCGGCAGAAGCATTGGGGTGCCGGAGGTCCCTCTCCTTCCTTCGTCCTGCACCCTCCAGCTCACCTTTTCCTCCTCCATGGGGAGCACAGTGATGGTGGTCAGGGTGCCCTCATAGAAAGAGGCAAGGGCGTTGAGATCTCATCGGCTCCGGGCAGCAAGCTCTGGTCCTCTGTGTGCCTCCCCGAACAAGAAAAGCCACAACTGGGCCAGAGGAGCTGCCGCTGTCCTGGAAGCCTGCAACCAGAGACCGAGCCCAGGAGCAGCTGCTGGCTCTGGAGCCTGTGCCCCCACCAAGGTGCCCAAGTTCCCCTCCCAGCTGCTTCCAGGCCTGCAACAAGGAAGGGCTGCTTGCAGCTTGGCAGGCAAAAAGCCAGCACCGTCACACCAGGGGAAAGGTCACTTTTCTCCTGCTGCAGACAGCTTTTCGCCCACTGTTTCACCAGCTTTTCATCTGCCAGGCTGCAAGCAGTCTTTCCTCATTATGGGCCCAGAAGGAGCCAGGGAAGATGACTTGGCCTCAAACGCGGTTGCCTCTGGGCTACTCTCCCACACAACCCCCTTGTTGCCAGAAATTGTTGCCCACCTTGCTAGCACACTAGGTGGCATCTCGCCATAGCCAGGCCCCCTCTTTGGGATGCTCCATCTTGACCTGTCTATGGCAAGACTCCGCCTTGTGCGCTAGGAAACTGGGGAACAATTTCTGGCTATGTGGCATGCAACACAAGGAGCTGGATGTCAAAAAAGGTGAATGCACCAAGGTGAATGCTTCTTCCCCCACTTCAGGCGTGTTAGCTCTTTTTTACATCTCCCTCCTTCTGTTAACCGCAGGCATCTTACCCAGCACAAGGAGGGAGATTTTTAAAAGCTGAACGTGCCCAGAGTGGAAAAAAAAGCTTCTCCAACCTGCCCGCTGTAACACAAGGCATTGTATGTCAAAAAGCCGAATGCACCAAAGTGGGGACAGCTTTTCCTGCTTTGTTGTTCATTTTTTTGACATCCAAATCCAGATCCTACAGGGTGAGCATCAGCCCCAACTCAGTGAGGGGGTGAGCGGCGGTCCAAATTCAATGAGGGATCAAGCAACAGTGGTGGACAAGTGACCGCCAGTGCTTGTATATCGAGGCATCGCTCATTGATCAAGGCAAACTTTTAAAGAAATTTTTGCTCATTGATCAAAATGCTAAAAAAAAACACAAGTTACTCGTTAACCGAGGTACCACTGTATATTTAAGAGTTGCCTATTGAGCTTGGTCTTCAAAATTTTGCAGTACTGTACATGTGGTAATTTGCTAATTTTCATTTATTAAATACAGCAAACTCTTTCCTTTTTTCCATTCAGACTTATTGGATCCAGGTCTAAGCATTGCCACATTCATATTTAGAAGTTCCTATTTTGATGTAGGATCAACATTTTTTCAGCAGTTACTCATTACTATTATTATTCAAAAATTTTAGACACAATTAAATTATAAAAACACTGGTATTTTATAATAGATATAGGATTTAACTAAAACCCTGTGTATCTGTTAAATATCAGAACTGCTCATGTGTTTATGGCTTTAATTGTATTTCCACCATTTAATTTTTATTTTAAGATTTTCCAAAGCATTCTGAAATACTCCCTTTCTTTAACTTGTGTGAGCAGGATGTTATCTGGTCCTAATCTTCCAAGGGATTTATAATTTTCATCACTTAAAAGATCATCCCGATTATCTTAACACCCTGGCAAGTTCATAAAGTGAAACATGATGCCCAAAATAGATGTTGTCCTCTTCTCTTCCCATTCCTAGTTTCTTTTGTGTCAAGTTTAAGCTTGAAGAAGTGTCATCTCGCATTTCTGGCTGTTATGTAACCCACTGTACCCCCGTCATTCACCACAGCCCTCTCGGCTTCTTGAGTTTGCCCCCAGAGAAGTTCCAATCTTCCAGAATTAGCTTCAGACACACATGGAAGTTCCTGTAGAATGATGTCTGTGAAGAACTCCAGTCATTCAGGTAAGGTTATTCGGAAGTTGAGTAATAGGAAGTGGACTTTTTCTTGTGAGATTGAAACATTTCACTACTCTTTCAAGTAGCTTCATTAGTCTAATGACAAAGCTACTTGTGGTGTAGTGAAACATTTCAATCTCATAAGAAAAGAAGTCAGGTTGCCAAGATTCAATTTCTGGATTCCTATAGAATTGCTCCCTCGTCGTCTTCTGCTGGTAGTGCTTTGAGTGCAGACAGACCACTGGATATTACGCAGAGTTCTAAGGCTAAGTCAGCAAACCCACATCTGAATGTGTGTTGCTATTTAAACAGCATTAGGGCACACAATGCTGCTTCTAAACAACAAAGACAGATTCCTTTTCCAGCGGTTGAAATTTTAGATAAAAAGAGCTGAGGAGTAAAGTTTAAATCTGCTTCATTCCCACAATTTAGGGCTGGCTTGGATCTGAGCTATGCATATCTACTTTTGAATTTAAAAACAAGCATTTCATATGAAGTCACCCTAAGGAGGATGAAAAGTACACATTTTCCACTGAAATGCTACAGCAATATTACATTTCTTTCATGTGAACAAAGTATGGGGAATTTGAAAAATTACATGACACAGATACTATTAAATTTAATAGTGTGCATATAATGTTAGACAAAAATATTTAAAAAGCTCAAGAACATTCTTTCCCAGATAATGTAAATATTCTGCAAAATATGATATAGCACTATTTTTAACATTATGTTGATTGTATTTCTGAATTCCTTAATGTAGTTCTCTCTTACTCAGCCTAGGTTTCACTGTACAAATAGTTTGTTGAGCAAGAATGACTTCTCACTCAGTTATTCTGATAATATTATCAAGTATTATGTTGCTTTACTTTGCAACAACAGACAATAGATTTAGTCAAATATTTCAGTCCAGTAGCTGGGGGAAAATGAAGGGAAATAGAACTGTCTCACACTGTTCCAATGGGGAACTAAGGGGTCAGTGATCTCCAAAGTATTTCATTTGAACTACTTAGTTCCTGATCAGCTAAATAATATTTAAGAATGGATAAAAGGAAGAATCCATTGCTCACATTTGATGAACAGTAGAATCTGAGCAATCAGAATTTGGACAATATTTGGATTTAAAACTGAAATATAAAAATAGGATGTGAAACCAGATAGCTTACCCTCTAAAGTGAAAACAAAACCTGCAGGTATTCACATCAAAGTCCCATAAGTCTAATCTTCCACATTAAGCCTCTCACTCATGATTATTCTGAGTGAAAAGTGATTAATGACTCTGGTGTACCTTTTAGTTTATCCTTTCTCTAAAGCTTTGACCACTAAGGGCTGTCATCTTGAACTTCAGCAATGTAGCTCTTTCTGATTAATAGAGCTGAACATGACATATACTGAAAATCTGTGCAGAAAAAAAGTTATGCAAAAGTACAATGCAGTCATTGTTTGTTTCTTTTCTACACAAGAGTAAGTATATAGGAAAATACATTTTCCAGGGGGGAAATGCAGAATACTCAAGAGGTAAAACAGAAGGTTTCCATTTAAATGTCCAGAGATGCAAAATCATCAACAGAAGATTTGCTGATCTTTAAAAAAATTAAAAACAAAACAAAACAAAAAAAGAATATACAAAGTGAATTTTTAGAAATTGTATTTTAAAAGGTATGAAAATTCTGTGTTTGGTTTGATCCATACCGACACATTTACACTTCAAGTAGTTAGTTCAGTAAAAAGCATAAATATCTTATTTTTTCTACTGGGGAACTATTTCAACTAGGCAGCATATATACCAGGACAGCATATAGTAGTCCCAATCAAACAAAGGCACGTTTCCTGAAATATGCTGAATATTCGAAGCAACCTGGTAGGAAATGTAACTCTTCAATATTTGGAGGAGATGGGAGGAGTTAAAATACCTATCAAACTGTTAAGAGACCATTTGTCAAACACTGAACTCCTATAAGTAGGTAATTCTGTTTCCACAGGCTATCCTTAAACAATTTCAGATTAATTCCCTTAACTGATTTTCTGGAGACAGGCTACTTCTCACTCACTCCATTTTTGTCATAATCCTAAAATTGATTCATTTAACCCAGTCTTAAAAGAGTCACAAATGTTCCCCTATAATTAAGGATGCAAAATAAAGTCACAAAAGGCTTAATCTTTTGCTTCAAAATTATTCAAGGGATAAGTAGAAAAGAGGCTGGCTACCTTTTAAGTAGCAGATGAAGTTTGTTTTTAGATAGAGAATTTGGAAAATCTTTATAGCCTTGGATATATAGCCCTTTTATTTAGCCTCATTTAATCAAAAACATATGCAAGTGGTGCCACACAAAATTCAATTCAAGATTCAAACTGTCAATAAAGGCCAACCCAGGGGGGAATAAATGATATAAACCTTAAAGAGAAGTGCAGGTAAGCATTCATGTAGCCATACAAACTAAGGAAAATAATGGAAATCTATTGCCTTACTTGACGAGGTGATAAAAGCTCTTTACCTATTAAGCTTAACGATCCCCGATTAGCCTTCATAGCCTTCAGGTTGCCGGAATGTAAAAATGGTGGGGGCAGATTCAGCTCAGAAAAGTAACAAACTCTCAACACATGGCTTCATTCAAATAGCAAAGTATCAAATTACTAGTGCAATTACTATAACCTGACAATTTCATTACACTCATGTGGTAGTTAACTCTTTAAGACCTATAACAAACAAAGTCTTCTTAGACACTAGATATGAAGTAATCTGAAACCTTGCCATTATTCACTAGAAAAAAATGCAATGCTGAAAAACCTTTGGCTTTTTATCTGATTTAAAATTTGTTTCTTTTTTTT
Source organism: Phrynocephalus guinanensis (assembly GCA_037367245.1). NCBI lineage: Eukaryota > Metazoa > Chordata > Lepidosauria > Squamata > Agamidae > Phrynocephalus > Phrynocephalus guinanensis. Next base: position 62,304,632 of record CM074735.1, on the reverse strand, counting down.
TTTAAAAAAAGGGGGGGGACAACTGAAACTGGGAATCTCTCTCCAATCTCTTGTTTTCAACGGTAAAGCAAATGTTCTGCCTTGATGATTTCAAGTTACATTTTGGCAGAGTAGGATATAGTACAACAGATCTGTTTACTCTTCGTTCTCCAAATTTCCCCATGTATTCTTTTTTTTAAAAACAACAACACACAATTTAAGAAGTCCGTCCCAACAACCTGCATGAGGCACACTTAAGTGACGGCAAGGGGACATGATAGTAACACAACAGCTGTGCCATTTGAATACATTTAGTCTGAGCAGGAAACAAAGTGTGCTGCTTATAAAAGAACCCAGAAACTGCCTCATCAATCCAATTTTGACAGGGTTTCAAATACTCATGTTGTGGGTAATGAAGGAGATCAGATGAACTGAATTAGATCAAGAAGCCAAACACTGTTTTCATAAAAGGCAATTCTGCAATTCAGCAGCCTCATATGCAGGGCACAAGGATTGTTGTTGTTGTTGTTGTTGTTGTTGTTGTTGTTCAGTCATTCAGTCGTGTCCGACTCTTCGTGACCTCATGGACCAGAGTTCGCCAGGCCTTCCTATCTTCCACTGCCTCCCGGAGTTTGGTCAAATCCATATTGGTTGCATCGATGACACCGCCCAACCATCTCATTCTCTGTCATCCTCTTTTCCTTTTGCCTTCAGTCTTTCCCAACATCAGGGACTTTTCCAAGGAGTCCTCTTTGCAATTCCAATTGAATTCTCTTTAAATATTATTTGCTGCACTTCAGGTTTTAAGCCATTATGTTTTTAAAGCCCTTTGATGTCCCAGTTTACCATTTTTAAATTGCAACATGTGTCAGGAAAGAGTAATAACTTCATTGATCTGACTTCTGTCTTTCTCCCAGAATCAACTAGTCAATATCTGTTCTTTACATAGGTATAAATGTTACTTTTTGCTTAACTTTGAAGCCAGACTAACACTTCCCTAATTCAACCCTACTGCCAAAATATCAGACTGATCAAACGAAAGCTAGGCAACTTGCCTAGGGACAGTATGTGGATCAGGAGTTAACTACGGACACAGAGGTCTGAACGTAGATGGAAAATGCCTGCGCGTGCAACACTGCCCTTTTTACCCTATTAGATGCACAGCTCGTTGATTGTATTTTGATTCATTTATTTATTTAAAATATTCTTACCCTGATTTTCACTATAAAAGGACTCAAGGTGGCATCTTAAAAAATAGTTACAGCAATTAATTATTCTAATATTAACAATAATTAAATACACATTGTAATAAAATGCTGAATAAAATGCTGAATTTTGTCACACTAAACCTTCAAATTATGTGAACAGGGTTCTTAGTATATGTCAATGATACTGAATGTTTTAGAGACCGAGCCCAAACTGTGATTCAAAACCCACATTTTTTTTTTTGCAAAGTGCCAATACAGTAACCCCCCACCTATCATGGGGGTTCGAGATCCGACCTGATCTGTGATAATTGAAAATCCGCGATATGCGGATGCAAGGTCAGGTCAGGCTTGGGGCCTCGTGTACTTACCCCAGGCCTCACGCTATCCCAAACGGGCCTCCAATGGCCTTCCCGGAACCCTCGGAGGCTCCAAAAGGGCTTCCCCACAAACAGGAAGTGACTTCCAGAAAACAGGAAGTAATCCCCAGATCGCTTGGAAGCACTTTTGGGTCCTCCAAGGGCCTTTCTGGGCATTTTGGAGTACTCAGAAATGCTTTTCTGCGAACTGGACAGCATTTTTATTATACCCAAGAGTGCAGCCTAGCTGTGGGAGCCGTAGGCCAAGTGGCACACAGAGCTCCACCTACTCTTTATCTCAGTGATCTGCCACTTGAAGGACTTATCTCATTCTGCCTTACTAAAGAGTATAGTAGAGACTAATCTCATGCTTATAAATAAGTAATACTGACAATCATGCAGCACACAGGCACAAACATAACATTTTAAAGCAAATCAGCTGTCTCTACCACTTAAGATATTAGGTGCCAACAAGGCCTTCTCTGTGGCATCTCCCAAGTTAAGGAATTCTCTTGCTAAAGAAATTAGGCCAACAGCTGAAGACACATCCTTTCAGACAGGCTTTTAATAATCATGATTGACTCCCTGAATGGTATTTTTTAACTTAAATCGTTTTTGACATTTACCTGCTTTTAACTATTCAATTGTATTTTAATAAGTATATGGTTATTTCTTTAATGCTTAACTTATTATGTTTATAATTCTACTCTTCTAATATTGTGAGTTGCCCTGAGCCCTCTTATTAGGGGAAAGGTGTCCTATAAATACAACAAACAAACAAATGAACAAGCAAGAATGCATCTGGAGTTAACTATGACAAGGGGCAGTCATCCTTAAAGAGCAGGAAGAAATACAAAGCTCAGTAAGGACTGTGCAGATCTGCTATCAATAATACATATTGCTGCCTTTTTAAAAAGTATATCAAATATATTTAAGAGAACATCACAAATAAACAAATTGCACCAACACCTATACAATCAGATTTCTAAAATCAATGAGCTACATAATTTTTGTAATTCTCTGCATACAAATATTTATGCACACTAAGTACAGGAAACAATCTGTAAGTTGTGTCAAAACACGGCAGATATTTACAGTTGATTTTATTTAGAGATGATTTCATACCTCAAGTGGAGAGTCACAGAGGAACCGTGTAAACTGTATTAAGGATATTTATCGTACGTCCATGTCACCAAGGATACATGTTCAACATGGAACAAAACACAGAAAACACAGAGAGAAAAACAAATAAGTAAAGATTTTATCTTAGATTTATTACTATAATATACCATTACCAGAACATAACCTATGCTTAATACTTGACTTTTCACCATAATGTTAATTTGTGAACAAAATCTGTAAATAAGTTCAAAGCTGTCTCAGCCATGAATAATAAAAATCCCTTTTACAAAACATCTGCAATTGCAATGCAATGTTGCCTCATAATATGAATATAACAACAGAATTTTTCTTGTGGTGCTTTGCTATATACAAACGGCAACATATCTGAAAAACTATGTTTTGATATTCCTAGTTAGATTTAACAAATTTGAAAGGTAAAAATCAGGCACAGCCATGAACTGATATTTAATATTTTTAGAACAGGAACTGTAAGATTTTAATTATTTGGATTGAAAACTGCAGTGCAGTTTAATGAATTGTTATGACAACATATATGGCACATAGCATAGTTAGCTCAATCTTGTGTTAGTCTACATAAAGCTGTTCAGTTATGATCCACTAATGCTGACATTAAGATTCATCCTCATCTCATCTTCTTCTAGCACCAGAAATATGAGAAACTCAAGGCAGTATTCTCTGGAAGTTGAGTCATGGCAACTGGACTTCTCTTGAGCAATTGACTACTCATCCAAGCAGCTTCATCAGTCTGAGGAAAGTTAGTGGTGAGGCCTCTAATTTATACTTCACCTTGATTTCACATTACCCTGGTCTGAGTAGGCTCATAAGTTGGGCAGTAGCCTGAACAGGCTTCTTAGATGTACAATGGTCTGGAGTACGTCAAAGTCCCATCTATGCAACCCTTCCCAACACTCTTTAAGTATGGGTAGTTAGGTGTGGTCTTGCTGGTGGAAGTGTGAAGTGCTTCTGATTTGTCTGGAGAATGATGAAACGGCAGCATGATAAGTGGCAGACAGATTGTGCCTGAGTCACCCACCTCTGTTGAGAGAGAGGTTTTCAATACACACATGAATGGTAACGAGCCTATGCAGGCCATTGTCCAATTTTTGAGCCTATTCAGACCAGGGTGATGTGAAATCAAAGTGATAAATTGAATGACACATCACTAACTTTCGTCAAACTGATGAAGCTGCTTGGATGAGTAGTGAAACATTTTCATCACTCAAGAAAATAAGTCCAATTGCCATGACTCAACTTCCAGATAATCCCACCTGGATGACTGAGAATCTTCCCAGTCAAGGCAGGATTCTTGCACACAAATAAAATGTTGCTGAGAAGACCCAGCCCTGGCGTAGCCAGCTTTTGCTTAGCCAAATGGTCATTTCCCCTTCTACAACACAAGTAACCCAATACAGGAGGGCAAGTGCTTCACATTTATATGATCTTTCCCACCTCAAAAAGGGACTGAGGGGAAATTTTATGAAGGAAACCTTAGGACTTGTCCCTAGACTAGGAAATCACATGGAAAGGCATAGATATGAACAGTTCTGCCAACCATATACAACTTTATCTTTGTCCTTATAATTCAGTCTTATGTTAAATGGGTAAATCAGAGAATTCTAAGAGCATTCTAGTCCTTGAATTTCCCTCTCTGCAAGCTGTTAACTCAGTCAATCTCTGAATAGTTTGTAAAGAGTTAAGATTAAAGTCTTCCCAAGAACCTTTCTCTCTAAGCTGTTTTGACAAATTATTCTTCTTGTTATGTGCCATTGAATCAATTCTGACCTACTGGAACCCTAACAGGGTTTTCAAGATATTGAAATGATCAAGGGGTGGCCTGCCACTGCCACCTCAATGTGAGTTTCCATAGTGGAGGCAACACTTGAACCCAAGTCTCCTAAATCTTAGCTCAAAACTGCACATGCAGCTCACAAGCTCTAAATTCACTGTTAGTATCTGGTAAGTTTTACTTAGCTTGTTTTTATATTACTGTACACTTTATTTTGAAAATTAATTGGCCATTTCAGAATGCCTTCCAAACCAAGTTCAGTATATTCACCAATAGTCTAATGCATAGAAGCAATGCAACCAAGATGACGACATCAACTGCAGTTCCTATTTAATATGTTTATTCAAGAACCAAGCAGAGAGGCCACTTGGAAAAGTGGAAGCCTTTTTCCTGACAGGGAGCCCTGCCCAACTAGAAGTACCATTTTCTGCACTGGCCGTTTGGTTTTCTTCTTGCTGATCACACACTACAAAGCTCAATTAATAAGTGCTTTTTCCTTGCTTCCTCAAGCCTTTTTTTTCTTGCCGAGAGAGGGTCCAGTTTCATTTCCGTGTGACTTTTAATTAGCACTCAATTATTTTTTAAAATGGAGGGGGGGGAGAGAGAAACCATCAGGAGGCAAACTTCCAGTAGGGGTGTGGATCTGTGAGGACTTATAAAGATTTATTTTCTTAGACATACAAGTGTCCAGTATAAATACAGTGTAGATATGAATAAAGGTAAGTTCAGGTCTCCTTTATGAGGAGCCGTGATGACAACTATATTCATTTGGGGCAGCAGTTTTGCCCGTATGATCAGAGTCTTTCTATTCTTCTATATTATATATGCAAGCAAAAATCAGCATTTTGTGTTTTCTTCATTCATTATAACCTAAACCTCATGAAGAAGGCAACGCAGCCTATCACCACCATCAGGAGGTTGACTATTTGGGTCAGGATTTAGTGGCTATAATTTTATAATATGCTAGGCTCCAGTCTGTGATTTGTGTGGTCACACTGAATAGAAACATAAATTCATCAATCTTTGTGAGGCCTGTACTCCACAGTCTTACCTTGTCGGAGGAAGCTGTTCTATAGTGCCTCTTAATTTTACTTAATGTGAAAATTCTATGGTTAATGTGCTAGGGAAACAGGGGACAAGTAAAACTGTAGTCACAAGAACCCCATTTTCAACAGCTACCCTAATGAAGAGTGCTGAAGAAACGGAAAGCTTACACATTCCTTGAATGTTCAATTTATACTAATTAAGGTGCGTACCAGCTGTGGATTCTAGGTTTGTCCATATGCATTAGGTGCATGTAGAAAAGTGAAAGGGGGGGGCTTGACCTCAACACCCCACACAAGATTGGCCCTATTTCCCTTGACTTCAGCACACAGAGCTGAAGGGCAGACAAGCATAAATACTGTTCTGTACATAAACAGTGAGAAAGAGAAACAGAGGGTGAGACGGGGGAACCAGTAGTACCCTATGTGACATTGCATATATGCAGTTAATATAAAATGCACAACAAGGAAGAAACATCCAACGTTGCTGAAAGAAAATCAGTTCTCTGAACCACAGGCCAGCTGAAAACACATTGTATTTCATTTTTAATGGAGCTACAGTATTTCCAATGTATACTCAGGTGCCACAAATAATTCTGGACAAAGCTGCACGAAAGCAGCGTGCAAGGATTATAACTGCAGTACATTTTGTACAATGCTACACACACACACACACACACACACACACACACACACACACACACACACACACACACACACACACACACACACCTATTTTAAAGAAGGAATTAATCACACCACATTTTTTCCAGTTTTATATTATGCCTTGTAAATGTTCCAAAACACGCCGTAGATAGGAGGCATGTTTCTTGGTGGTAGGGCGAGGGAGATTAGAATCATCAAGGTGAATTAAAATAGCTTTTTAAAATTCAAATTGATCTCAATCACAATTTAATTTTTAAAAATGATTTTTTAAATTAAAAGTGAGATTTAAATCAGTACCAGAAGCACTCTGAGAAGAACTATGGAGAATAAAATGACAGTGTGGACTGCCTTCACATATCAGTTCCATCCCAAACTGCAGGATTTCCCCTGTGCACTTCACCATGGTCGAGTCAGTTTAATAAAGAGAAATGAGTTAGGTAGGTTAGTGGGAAGAAACAGCTAATTTCCCAGCACTCAGTTCTCCTTTACACATGTTCCCCACACTACCATTATAGGGAAAATATAGGTTTGGGTTCCTACCAAGGAGTGTTAGAAGCAGACTGTGACCAGCCTACTTTCAGGAATTCTTCAGAAACCAAACTTTCTAACAGTTTGTCAATCCACAGCCTCCAAATAGGCTAAACTGTTTCCAAGACATGATCAGCCTGGACCACAAAATACCCTGGTTTTATGTTTGCTTCTTTTGAAACATACCCTTCTCACCCTTGAGTACAAAGGCTACACACAGGCAAATAATGATTTTAAAACCAGCAGTCAAGGTATCTTAGTTATCTGTTGCTCAAGTTTCAGTAGTTACAGTAAAAGGTTATGTGCCTCGAAACCAGAAAACACTGCGGTCATAAGAAGTATAGCCCCAAACCCTCTTGTGTATTTATGCCAGCATAACATCAACAGTGTATGTGCTGCATTGCTGATTGCCTCAAGTTACAACTGTGGACACTATTTGTTAAGTAGTGAGTCACACAATTCAGCAAGCAACAGCTAATGTCTATGTCAATTTCTTATGTTGCAGCAATTTGCCATAAAAACAAAATATTATAAAATCATAGGTCATATATTCCCCCATAGCTACATTAAAATGTTTCATTTATGCCATCAATGTTCATGGAGTCTGTTCCATGAAAGCGTATATCAATCTTTAAATTGTCATTTGATGCTTTACAGCGTTAACTGGTTTATAACACTGAGCTGCTTGGGTAATTATGAACCAGAATTTTGGGTTCCGATACAATAAGGCAATGTAGTTTTTTTTAAAAAAAAATTCAGTGAATCAAGAGCTTCAAAGAACTATAACATGGTTTTCTTTTCTCTAACAACATTTGATTTTTGTTTTGGGGTTTAATTCTACTATGGTCTGTATGCAACTGAAAGCAAGCTCCAATTAACTTACAAATGGATAGTAAATATTTAGACAAGCTGTTTGGCAATTAAAAAGGAGATTTCTATACGCCTAAGCCACCTCTGAAGACAAGGGAACAGTGTGGCATCTATAGTTAGTCCTTCAAGAATCTTTCACAACCAAGGTGTTCAGAAGCCTGGCTAATCTGGAGCTTTATGGCCTAGGCATGGGAAAATTGTTGGTTTTGTTATTCTAATTATAGCTCTGAATTTGAGAGTAGTGATGCAGTTTCCAGACATCCATTCAGGTTTGAGAAATAGGTCAACTTCCCAGCAAATGTACCACCTTCTTTTTGTGTGTGTTTTGTCCTTCATAATTACTTATAGTTAAAACAGAAAATATTACACAACTGGAAAAAGAATATATATTTTGACACTGGGCAAATTCCAAGATTTTTTTCTTTCTTTTAGGATTTCTTTGGTCATGAATTGCTAGAATATTTTAAAAGTATTTACTCATTTCTAACATATTTTCAGCAAGTTCTTATTTTCAGATATTTTCATATATTTGAAGTTAATACAGAATGCATCAAAGTTAGGGGATATGCCGACTGCTGCACAGTTCTCCTGTAGAGTAATACATATTTAAATCTTTGATCAGAGCAGCTTTGACAGATTTTAAGCTCAAGACATAAGACTTCAAAAGACAGCATTCAAAACCTTCAGCTTAAAGCTACTGTATTCAAAATTAACTTGCCTTAATATATTAGCAGTAATGTAAATATTGCTAAAGAAAAACAGAAATGCTGTATTTTATTTCCTATTTCAAAATTACTTCAGCATAACAAAGGTGACTATACTAGCTAATTAATTCTGGGGAGATAGTAGCATGTTACAAATTGCATCTCAAGTTAAGACTAGTGGGAAAAAGTAAAAGATAATGTGATGTTTTACAAAAGGACCAATGAACAAACAGCACATCAATATAAGCAATGTGTAGTAGTCTAACAATTTTATTTATTGATTGATTTGTTGATTTATTGATTTATTTACTTTTATACCACCCATCTTCCGAGGAAACTCCGGGTGGTTAACAGCATCAATAAAACAACAATCAGACGTTCCAGAAAGAGTTGTGCAATGCCTTGCACAGGTAGAATCAAAGTACCGTACTGGGTTTTGACACTTGTAGCAAGATAATAGGTCTAGCACTAACTGTGCTCACCAGTTTGTGGGAGTTGCAGCCCAAGAACACCAATTGGGAACCAATGGTCTAGCTGCTGAATGACACTGGATACTCACCTAAATCCCAGGAGGGGCTGTGTTCTTTTCTTAAGGTTTTTAATGGGCCAGTTTGAGCATCATGATAAGCCATGTCTTATCATGATGTTCATAAGAAGTGATAAGCCTCAGATCTGTTGGAGAGTGTGAAAAATACAAACCTTCACTTCTGTTTTGGATCAGTTATTATTTTAAACTCTGAATAGTGGCTAACCTTTACCACTGTATGTTGAAACAAACCACCTTCACTCATCAAAAGTTGGCTCATTTCAAAAACACCGCCAACAATACTAACTAACCAAGATTTTCAAGGTTCATATGTGACTCACTGAGCTTAATCCAAAACAAAATCGGAAGTCCCTAAACTCCTTTCTGTAGGTAAAGAAAGACTGCTGTGCAGAGGAGTGGGTGGGGCTCTGAGGAAGCAGAAAGCTGTTCCAAGAGTGTAAAGCTAACATGATTTCCCACCATACAGCAGACCAACGGCCTTTGGGAGACAGCACTTTATGCCACCCAAGGAGAGTGACATGGGAAGGGGAAGACTAGCCAGACTCCATTAACAGGCCAGACAAGGACCAGCTGAAGGAACTTGCTCCTCTAATTCCTTTTGAAAGAATATGTATTCTCCAAAGAATTGTTGTCATTTGCACAGACTGCATTTCATTATTAGGAATAAGTATCATCAGTTTAACGGTAGCTCCTCCCTCTCAATCCCTTTTTCATTTTGAGCAGGGTTTTACAGACAAATAAACATTTACCAAGTTGCTCTCCGAGTCTTTCTCTGGCAGAATACTGGAGGGGGGGGCTCATGGTTTTTATTATCACCATTATCACTATTCTCAGGGTTCTTGATTTTCAGATATGGAAACATATCTTGATTTTCAGATATGGGGCTCGAGTTGTCTTCCCAGTTTCAAATGAACTCTTTTAAAAGCTCCTAAACAAGGAAGGCAAGCATACCATAATACACCCATTCCACTATTTGCATGTGCAAAAGAGCTCAATGTCCACCCTTATAATGCACCACTTGACTCTTTTGATACTGCACAAATAAATAAAATATTTGAAGTTACCTCAAAACATTTATATCTTTACCAAGAAGGGAATAACTGATGAAAAGGCAAAATATCTGTCTCCGTATACATCTCAGCATAAGATCAACCTGAAATATTTTCTTTGATTTCAATTAATATGTGTTGGTCTCCCTATTTAAACATTCAAGTGCCATTTGGGGGAGATAATGAAGAAAATAAAAGACTATTCACAACCTCCTCAGCCACATTGCTGTAGCTTTTGAGGCAGGGAATATTTTGTAGTTATTTCAATAAGTTTTCTTCCAAAACAAATATTTGATTAAGCCTAAGGTAAGGAGTTTGTCCAGTTTTGCAATGGAAACTGAGCAACACACTGGTTTTTCCTATAAACTTGTCATTATAAAATATGTGAAACGTAGTGGAGCAGAATGCTAGCTTCAGTAAAGCTGAATAGCAATAAAATGGTTAACTATGGCTATTTGAGAGAACTACTGTCAGACTTATGATCATGTATGGAAATGTTTTCTAACTGGTGTAATTGCCACTTGGTTTGTTTTGGTTACCCTGCAGATGTAAACCATTTCTTCAGAAGACACAGAATACCATAAAGGGACTTAACCAAATGTCAGGTTTAACAAAAAGAACACTATTGAAACTGCACATGGGAGCTCTCAAATAGTATACTCTTATCGAAAGCAGCAATGGAAGAGAGATACATGTTTTAAAGTTTAAACTTCGTTATTTGATATAAATGTGGAGCAAAACTTTGCTAGTACAGTTAATGGCATATTGGCTCTGAAAATTCAAAATTACCTATTTAAGAAAAACAGCCTTGAAATACAAGTAGTACACTATATACCACAGATTTACACACTTTGTGTGCTTGATCCTGTGTTTTTCACAGAGATTATGACAATATATAAGAAATTTTAGTAAGTTACCATTGGCTGTGGAAGTTGTAGTAGATTACTATGGAAGGAAGATGAATACTTAGAAGAGGTGACTTCTGTCAATGACTGAAATCCTATTGCTCAGCACAGTAAGTTGTGCTAGAATAAGCATATTGAGTCACATGGGTCAAATCCTCCATAAGTCCCACTGGTGCAAATGGGCCTACTCTAGTGCTGCTTACTACACTAAGCACTAGGGTTCATCAGTAGCTATCAAGCCGCAATTAAGATAAGCGCCTGCCTATGAGCACAGTTGTACATTAACAGGTGCAAAGGCTAGAATTCTGCTTGTACATGCAATCATGTAAGAGTAATGGTGTGTCCCTTCTCTTTCATGCAATCAGCATCAGTTGCAAAATGGCTCACACAAGTAGTTGTGCAACCCACCACATGGAAGATAGTCTACAAGAGAAGAAATCCCTTCCATGATTTCTTGTTCACGCACAGGTTTTCTCAACTGAATTTGGCCCACCGTTCCGTTTAGCACCCTGAATATTAATAAGAAAATACACCCCTGGCACATTTAAGAAAAGCATTTATTATGGGATTCCTGAAGAGGGAGCCCAGAAAATTCCCAAATGACAATTTATCGTTTTTCTGTGCTACAACTGATGGTCCTGATCCAGAACCATTCCATGATTTATACATATTGTTTGTTGAGCTAATGATACACAGTCCTTTTCCAAGGAGAAAGGTGGGGTAAAAATATTCTAAAATAAATAAATTTTAGTTGTCTATGTGAATGATGACACCATCAAGTTGTAAGTCTGCACTGATGCAGATGAACCATTCAGAGATACAGACAATTACTATGGAACAATACTTGCTACAGAGCAACATATTGTTTTCAAATTTGTATAATAAATGTAAGGAACTGAAAAAGCACTGAATACCATGTAGTTATGTTGCCATACCTGCACAGAGTGGGATGCAATCCGACAAAGGAAAATCCATTCTATTAAGATCTTACATAGCAGTGGTGGTTAACTTTTGGCACTCCAGATGTTCTGGACCACAATTCCCACAGTCCTTTGTCATGGTCAATACAGGCTTGGAATTCTGAGAGTTGTGGTCCAAAACATCTGGAATGCCAAAAGTTTGCCACCACTGTCCTATAGCAAATACTATTTTACTGTTGGGAACTCTGTAACACTGTAACTCTTAGGGAACTGAGTAGTCAAAATTGCATATTTGTACCCACTACCCTTTCAGTTGCTACGTTCCAAAATCAATGAATGGAGAATACTGAAAAGAATTACAGTACTCCTTATAAATGTTGCAACTTGTCTTGTTGACATGAGTATGCAGTCTGTAAAAAATATATCCAGGAAAGTACATTGAAGGAATGATATAACTACTTTTCTGAGACTGTGTTCTACTTTCTACATTTACTTTATAAAATACTCACTTGATTTGCTATTAGGAGTCCATAAAAGTCAAGAACTAGTACTTTTAGGTACACTATTATGTGATCCTGCCTTTAGTTGTTGGGGAATTTTATGCAAGATATCATTTCCCACAAACAACTGCATTTTTTTAGATACTCAAAGCAGATGTGGTCTAAGGAATCTCTATCTTGTACTTAGTGAACACTCAGTGCTCCAATATTCAGTATTCCTTATGCTCATTTATAGAATTCACAAGCCTACAACATTTTACCTATGCAAGAAAAGCATTTTTAATGTCAGTTTCTTCTTCAGCCTATTTAAAGTGATCACTTACAATAAGCCCCTATAACCATGCAGTTCACTTATGCAGACCAGAAAACTATATGACTTTCTCCCCTTTTACATATCATCCTACCCAAGCTAGATACACATATATACCCACTGTATTAATGGATGAAGCTAATCATGATTTAGTTCCACTGATTTCAAATACAATTAATATTTGTTCTCATTGTGCTGCCTTGAATTAGGGTGTTAATCAGTGTTCCTTTCTTAATATTTATCTCTTGTACCTCACTATCTATTTTTGTTGTATAATTCTATAAGCATTGCTATATCTATGGATCCTTTCCTCAATTAAGCATGCAAAAAACTGCAGCCTCACCCTTTATTTTAATTTCTTCAGGAATGTGCATGGAAACATTTGGTATAAAATATCTCAAAGTTCCAGGAAATATTAGAATGACAGGAAGAACTCCTGTGATTGTATCTTAATTGCATGGTTTCAACTGTTTACAAAACTAAACACTGTAAAGGGGTAAATGAATTGAAAAAATGCAGACACAGCCCCCTATCCTGAAAAGAACCAGATTTAGTGGCTTCTGTTCAGGATGACAAATGTAATGCTAAATATAAAATAAAAGTAGTAAACTGAAAATAGGAGGAGGATGTGTTCAGCTCTTAATAGCTAACTCATTCCCTTCAACAAAAAGCTGAACAATAAAATTAGGCTGCATTGTAAATCAATTACCAAATTATTTTTCCACTGCAATATCAGATATAAAGTTAAAAGGTCTGCATGTGGATTCACTGACACAAGGTATTTCCCACCAAAAACCAGCAAAGCCTTGGTACAGTTCATAAACTACTGTTTAATCTTGGTTTGTTTTAAATGCAGTTTAAACTAACCAAGAGAGCAGAAAGAGACATTTATTCCTAGTAGTTTAAAACAAAAAAAACAAAAATGAAAGCTTTCACTGTCCTTTTCACAGTGAACCAAGTGACTTTGTAGGCATTTAATCATTTAAATAGATGCAATGGCAAAATACATTATACTGTACTGCTATTTCTGATTGATGCAAATCCTGAACTGTTAATTAAGCTTATATTCAAATAATGCATTTAAAATACGATAAATCTGAGTTATTAACCTCGATCCTGAGTTTGTTTCTATTCATTCAAGAGTGATTTCAAGGGGCTATGCTTAGGTTGCTGGGTCAATGGACTGAGATTAAGAGATGAGAAATGTTCTCATGTATACATCGTGATAAGTAGAGATGGGCACGAAACAGAAATATAGTGTTTCATTTTGTTTCATTTCATTTTAATAGTTTTGTTTTGTTTTGTTAATAACAAATTTTAAAACCATTTTGTAACAAAATGAAATGAAACACTATGGCCCCTTGGATCTAAGAGGCACCAAAATGGCAGGGGAGCTTCATCAAGATTTTCCTCTGTAAACCATCAAAATTTAGAGACTTTTGGGGATCAGGGGGCTGAGTTATTAAACTCCAGAGGGGGTGCCCCTAGGAAAAAATCATTTTAATTGAATCAGGAAACCACAACAGCCTCCCTGCAGGTGAACAATTAGTGGCTTGGCTTCCTTCAATAAGAATGATTTTTTCCCAAGGGCAGTGATGGCGAACCTTTTAGAGACCGAGTGCCCAAACTGCAATTCAAAACCCACTAGTGCCAATACAGTAATTTAACCTGTATACAATTGGCTATGAAGGGGCGATGCCGGGTGCCCACAGAAAGGGCTCCAAGTGCCACCTTTGGCACTCGTGCCATAGGTTCGCCATCACTGTCCTAGGGGCACCCCCTTTGGAGTTTAATAATTCAGCCCCTGACATCCCAAACATCTCCAAATTTCAGGGGCTTACAGGGAAGAGCTTGAGGAAGCTATATTGCTGGTGTACATCCCACACCAGCAATATAGGGGTTAATTTAAGCAGCTTAACCCAATTAACTAGGGAAAATCATTCTAATTGAACACAACCAAGCCACTAATTCCTCACACGTGTGTGTGTGTGTGGGGGGGGGCGCTACTGCAGTTTCCAGATTCAATTTGAATGATTTTCCCCTAGGGAGTTTTTTTCCTTTGGAGTTTGTTACTCAGCCCCCTGACCCCCAAACCTCTCCAAATATCGGGGGCTTACAAGGAATAGTCCAATGATGCTACACTGTGATTTTCATGCTGATACCGTCTTTCCCCGAAAATAAGACATTGTTTTATATTTATTTTTTCTCAAGAAAATACACTAGGGCTTATTATCAGGGGATGTCTTATTTTTGGGCAATCTTCCCTCCATTTCTCCTTCCCCGCCCGGTTGGGAGGTGGAGCACAGGTGTCAAGTTTTATCCAGCGCTGCCTGGGACAGGAGGTGCAACATGTGTGTGTGCGCCACCTGAGGTGGGTGGAGGGAAGGCAGCAGTTTGGTTCCCCCTAGGGCGGCGCTGGCTGAGAGGCAACACACCCGCGCTCTCACTCATTGCCTGACAGAGACAGGAGAACGGCAAGAGAGAGAGAGAGGCAGCAAGGCAGGCAACGCGCTGTCCTAGGTTCGAGGGGTGAGCGAGGGGGCAGCGGTGAAGAAGCAAGTGACAGGCAAATTTGCCTCGTCCATCACTAGGTCTTATTATCGGGGTAGGGCTTATATTTAACAAATGCATTAAAATTCTGCTAGGGTTTATTTTTGGGTAGGTCTTATTTTCGGGGAAACAGGGTAAATGGCTGTGAATCCTATTTTTGAGTACATCATTTTAATGTACTAAAAAAAAAAGAGTTTGCAGCCATGTATTGGCACCAAAGTGGCAGGGGAGCTTCACTGAACTCCTCCCTGTAAACCTCCAAAATTTCAAGAGGTTTGGGGGTCAGGGGGCTGAGTTATTAAGCTCCAAAAGAGGTGCCCCTAGGAAAAAAATCATTCTAATTGAAGGAAGCCAAACCACTAATCGCTCGCCCTTGAAGGGCTATTTCAGTTTCCTGGTTCAATTAGAATGATTTTTTCCTAGGGGAACCCCCAGGCCCCCAAACCTTTCCAAATTTCAGGGGCTTACAGGGAAGCGCCTGAGGAGGCTCCTCTGTCATTCTCCTCTCTAGGACAAATCATTTCGTTCCTGGGGGGGGGGGGAGGTGTTTTGTTTGTTTCATGATGAAACATATCCTACCATTTTTTTATGTAATGAAACTACGAAACAGCATTTCGTTTTTCATTTCGTGCCCATCTCTAGTGGTTAGCACTGGAGTGGGAACATAGAAAAGGATCCAAGATGAGAAGGGGGAATGGCCGGGGGGGGGGGGGGAGACATGGGTAAAGAAAGGTGAGACTGAGGGGCATGCAAGCCTAGAGAGCTTTCCCCAGTACCTTAACAATTTTAAAGAGAGCAGGAAATATTATACCTATACTAGATATAAACCAGTGTGCTTATTTTAAACTAATAACTAGTGATAACATTGAAAACTACTTTCAAAGGAGTGTTTAAGCAGGGCAGAAGCAAGACTATTTGAAGTGTTGTGGTCTAAACATACAGAATACAACATAATCCAAACCTAAACTGTTACCCACACCATATAGACAGACAACCTTTTAACATCACTTTCAAAATGTCATGTTATTTAATTGCCTTCCCAGCACAAGTACTTTAAATTATTATCATTATGACTACACTTCATCAAACACATAATTTCATACGGAGTGGCATTTCTCTCATGACCCAACTCAGTGAATAACTGCTTCCTTTAAAGGTATAATAATCACGGCTTATCTGCCTTGATGATTGATAGCTAAATTATTCTACTGTTATTCAAACAGCCAGCAATAATATGGACAAAAAGTAAATTCAGTTAACTGTACCTGGTACTCGTTACATTCAAAAGGAGAATCCTTGTGTATGGCCATCTGATACTTGGCAAATAAAGAGGCAGACTGGGTGAAAGATGATTTGAATTGTGGATCCTCAAAAGAAACTGGTACTAACCTCACCTTCAGAGCAAAGGAAAACAGAGGTAATTATCTGAATGTGCTCTAATGCTCCTGAAGGTAAGGCTAGGCTATTATCTCCTCAAATCCATTTCAAAGCCTTTCCTAAGGAGACACACAAGGAAGACCAACAACCGCAGAAATGTCTAAAACTTTGAGGTAGTGGTGACTCATGTTAGATTGATTCTTCTCTAGATGGATAGCAGAGCCAGTTTGGTAAAGTAGATAGTGCCAGGCTAGGCTATGGGTTCAAACTTTAGCTCGGTCATGGAACCTCATGGGTGAAATGGGCAACAATAATACTGTAAATCATTCCTTGAACATTTCATTTACCTCAAAAACCCTGATAGGGCCAACCTAAATCAGAAGCAAATAGATGACGCGTAACAACTACTTAAACAAAAAAACATATTGTATTTACTGATTGGAGTTTTTGTTTTGTACTGCATCTCAACTTATTTAAATTTCCAAGTGAATTACGTCTTCCTGCAAAAATACGCAGACTATCAAAACTCTAGGTAAGCCAAAGATATGACTACCACTGTTCTAGAATTACATGCCTACAGCTTTCAAATTATTTCCAGAGCAACCCAGATATTCTAAATGTGATCAGTACAGGGAGATGTTTCCCTGAAACAAATTGTGTCTGCTATTACTGATATTCCGCGATAACATGCAGCTGGAAGAGTACTTAGTTCATGCAAAGCAATAATGATGACCAAAGATTTAGTCACTGTTCCATGTCAACTGACTTTGCAGTTGAATTTTATACAATACCTGATGAAACAGTTCTAAATTATAAAAAAAGATCCATTAGTCACAGTTCCTAAAACTGAAGATTAAATTAATTCTTTTGCAAAGCATTTTCTCAACCTCAGACTTCTTAATTGTTTTGGAGAAGTGATGGACTGTAGCTCTCTTAAAGCAATAGAGCTATACAAGCTTTAAGCAGCAGTTGCTTTTACTGCAATATAAGAAGATTACAAGATGGAGGAGAGAAATATGCTCCTTGTTCTCAGGGGAAAACCAGGTATGGCCACGTTTTTAGGAGTCAGAAGTCATTGACAACTTCTATTTCTACTTCTTTGGCCTTGATTGTTTTGTGTGTTTAGAATCAAAACGTTAAATCCAGTGTTCAATGGAACTATCTCTAAACATGCTATCCATAAAGTATGAAACATTCTGAAAACTATTTTAATTCCTTGCCATCGTACATTCCGGCATACTGTGATATCCCACAGGCCATCCCCACATTTTTAATCCATGTAATTGTAGAGCACATTTATTCAACTGATACTTTTTAAAATAATTAAATACCCTCATCCTAAAATGACCCTGAGTAGTCACTACACACACACACACACACACACACACACACACACACACACACACACACACACACACACACACACACACACACACACACACAAAACTAATGTGGAATTTAGGAGTTCTGCTGCAGAATGCAAGCAGGACATGGTGTGGGGAAAGTAAGTTGAATATGGTCAAGTGAAGAAAAAAGCTGGAAAGTATGCATTATGGGGCTGCCAGAAGATGAAGGAGGACACAAAGGCAGCCTGCAGAACGGGCAGGAAGAAGACATATAATGAAAAATGCAATGCGCAAAAGAGTGTTTAGAAGCAATTATTGGGTTCTAATACACAGCAATCTGGAAGCTGAGTCATGGCAACTGGACTTCTTTTCTTGTGAGATCAAAACGTTCCCTTATTCATCCAAGCAGCTTTGTCAGAGCATTCAAACTTAGCTCAGTCCTAACTACCATGCATCTTGCCCGATGCAAAATGTGGGCATCTTCAAAAAGTTGTACCATGTCCTACAGAAGCTGATGTGTAATTGTGAGAAGTTTAGGGACAAGACAATAAGTGTAAAATTGAAGGAGGGACTCTAGAGACAGAAGAGAGTAACAAATAGAGGGCGGGTAAAAATTAAGAGCATGCATTGAGCTAGTACAAGAAAAAAAATCACACAACATACTCTTCCCATACTTCGTGCAAATATTTACTCTCATCAAGCCTTTCCAATGCAACATACTTTATGGATAGTATCTTCAGCAGAAATTCAACCCAAGGTAATTGTGTTCAATAGTAGGCATTCCTCATGTGTGTGTGTGTGTGTGTGTGTGTGTGTGTGTGTGTGTATAGAATTTCTACTCCACACAATTAGCACAACAGCACTATTCTTATACTAGTATTTTTGAAATATTAATGAAATATATATTGCCCATCACAGAAGCATGAACAGAGTTTTTGAACATGCAGCTGTCCTAATGTTTGGACCATCTGCAGTCTATTTCACTTGCTGTCCTATTTTCCTCTTCATAACTTCACTAGCATCCAAGCAAAACACCTTATTATTTCTCCTTCTCTTACAAATGTGGTTAATTATTTGTGGCACCCGTGATATCTGAAAAAAACTGTTAGTATTTCCAGGATGTTCAGTTTGGCTGTGTTCGTATCATTTTTGAAGCTTCCGTGGGAATTACGTTTTTAAAAGAAAGAACGATTGATTGTCTCAGAATGGACCAAAGCAACATGCTGTCTGACCTGACTGGCGGTTGGTTTATCAGGTGGGTCCTTGTGAATAACCATCTGGTAATGCTTATAGACTTGGTAAGACTCCTGAAATGTGGCTTTGAACTGGGAACTTGGTGGAGATGATTGCACCAGCCTCACCTTCCAAAGAATTAAAGCAACGATTAATAATACTGCAACAACAGCCAACAGAAAACTGAAAATAAGAATAATTAGAAAATGGTTTGGCAATAATAGGTAAACATGTAAACCATAATTCCCTTACTTAGACTTGACCTCAAAATCACACAGTAAATTACCCTTGTTTATCTTGATTCTTCAAAAACCATTTGGTTCTAGTGTAACTATTTCAGATCTCATTTCTGATACTGATCTAAAACTACAGCAAATTTTACCACAATTTCATTAAATGAAAAATTGATAATACAAAATCAGTTTTGAGTTAATTTTGCTGTTATATAAAGAGGGCTGTGATTTGTCCGTTTGATCTACTCTGGAGATGGCGGGTTCACTCCTTTGCCTGGTGAACACACATCATAAATATTACTGTAAATCAGCCTGTCATCATAGCATTGCTGCCTGAAACTTTTTGGCTCTATGTCAGGGGCTACTCCTTTCTGGTACATGTAGGACTGCTCTAATTTGGTTTGGTTACAGCATATGCAATCATTGGGATCAAATAAAATAGCTGATTTTTAATTTAACAACAAACAACTGAAGCCCTTCAATGATATTGGGAAATTGAAAATCTCCCGTGTTCCTCTGCGGAGGGGGAGAGAAAGACCAAATATTGTTAGTTTTCTTTAAAGCCTAATTAGGCCAGTGCTGATGTGCTATAGCATTTTTTTTGGGGGGGGGATGAAAAATTAAACTTCCTCTCAGGAGAACAAGCCTGGAGAAGATGAGGAGAAGGGGGTTTTGTTGCTTGTTTTCTTTCAAAAAATATTTCTCTTTAAAGGAAGGTAGGCCAAATAAGATTACTTCATATGTGGTGTTCTTTCTTGATCTTAAGTCACCTAATCCTTGTATGTAGATGTAAGGATAACACCAAATGGCAAGTCACTTCCTATAGCGACCTTCAGGAACCCTATGTAGGCCTCTCCAGCCTGTTCCGGCTTTCTTCAAATCACATTGTAAAGTTTAGATTTCTTTTCAAATCTGTTAGCTCACTATATTTGGCAATTTAATACATGTTAATGCAGTGGTACCTGTTAAAATGAATTTCATTGTACGAGTCAATTTGTTTTAAGAAAAATTTGCCTTATGAAACACAGTTTCCCATAGGGATGCATTGAAAATGGATTACTCTGTTCCAGAGGCTATGGGTTGCTTCATTTTAGGAAAAATTTGTCCTACAAAATGTAGTTTCCCATAAGAATGCATTGGGAAAGGATTAATCCGTTCCAGAGGCTAGAATAAAGTAAAAAATAACCAGTTTTTTTCTCTTGGGTACATGCAGAATGGTTTTTTGTCTTGCGAAGCATCCCATGGGGAATTTTTTGTCATGTAAAGCATGCCTATTCCTGGAATTTTTTTCTTCCTACAGTACAAGTTTTTTGTCTTACGAGACATTTGTCTTAAGAGGTACCACTGTACTGCAATCCTAAATAAATTTAACTCTGTTCTCTTCAGTTAATATCTAGGATTAGAGCTTTAGATACTATATAACATTCTACAAAACAGCTGTTTCAAATCGAAAGCATATTTAGGAAATGGAAGCAACTTTCGCTCCTAAGGATAGTGTTCAAAGAACTGTAGGGTCAAGAAAGAACAAAATTTATGTGCTCTGAATCCAGCTTTTGCTATGGGTCTTGCTTTTAAAAGGATCAGAAGCAAGAACGTTGTCATAGCCAGGTGCATGACAACAGTTAGAGGTCATACTAGTATGAAACAGCAATCAAGAATCTGAGTCAAATGTCCCCCAGAATCAGAGAGAAGCTAAGAGGTGGATCAGGAATGAATCAGTCACAGGAGGTAGCACATGGCATGGGAATGGGTTCAGGGAGGAAAATTGCAGGAAGGGGTTCACAAAGCAGAGACTTGCAGCTCATGAGGATGGCCATTTAACTCCTGAGACCAAAATGAACTGTTTGGTAGTTTTTTAACTCAAAATAATTCAGAGCAAGTAATTTGGAGCCATTAATGAGCAAAGACAAAATAAATGATTCTTAATGCCAACAAAAGATATAAACATTTTCTCAAATCATCTCAGGATGAGCTAATGTGCCTGAATATTTTGCTTCAATTTCTAAGCACTGTAGCCAAATAAAGCAATTTTTGTGCATCCAAGGATGCCTCAAATAAAACTTGTAAAATTAGAATCTAAAACCTGGGCAGCCACAGTTTCCTCCTAGCAAATACCAGAGGAGGCAGGAATACTACTCAAGGAGACAACATGAAAGCACAAAGACCTGGTTCCCTGGAACTAGGACTAAAAATTGCTCTCCAGGGAGCTCTCTGTTGCCCAAAGGAGCAGCCAAAAAGGACTGGAAAGTCTAGCACACTGCCCAGATTAAATCAAATTTAGAGAAAATGACAAATCTTCAAGATGTCGTGAACAGTATTTAGTATCATTAAAATATATGAATACAACTCTAACCATGAAGCTGGTGCTGTTAATCAAACGGTGATGAACACAATGCTAAATTTGAAAACTCAATGCTACTGTTATGCATAGTAAGGCTGCCTTACCTAGCTGATTCTGGGTGTCAGGAAATGGCAGCAAATTTTATTTATTTAGTTAGTTAGTTCTTATTAGTTTTTTATTGCCAGGAATGAGAAGAAGTATTTACATGGAATGTGTGTGTGTTTTTTCTGTTTGTGCCAAAATTATTTGGATGGCCTTGGGTGCTTTGCACCTCAATAGGTGAAGGGGAGGTAGCACTATTTACAGGCAGCTCTCTGGCACCAGAATGTCTTGGCCTGCTCTTATAAATCTATGTAATATCAAATCTCTCATTATAGCTTTACGTTTCACAGTTTTTATTCGGTGAGCACAGAATGCCATTCATTTACATGGTACCACAGCACCCTCTTGTGTTTCTTCAACAAACGTATTTACAATCTTTGTTCTGGACACAGATAACCACCGACACACATAATGTCTAGGCTAAATCCAGTTTTAAGCCCAACTATAGTACAATGTTCCTGTAGTTAGCATTTTAATCCTAAATCGAGTAGTGGTCCTCCAAGAAACATGAGATGAACTGACTCATTGAAGGAAGCCATGGCCTTAAATTAAGGCCAGAGGAGAGTTATTAACAACAAAACCATCTGGACGTCATTAATTCATAGTTGTCAGAAGTTGGGAATGACTTGACAGCACAAGACAGCAAGAGAGTAGATACCCTGAAATGACTAGAACCTGTTAATCATCACTAATACAAATCTAATTGATTATCAACAGGTTTATTTTAAATAGAGCTAAAACTGGATTTAGCCCTACACCCATAAGGTGTGGGGGAAAATATTTGTAAATATATGCAACTGACATCAAACCTTTTCAGCACAACCAGTCTTGTTTTTCGACTTAACAACTGTTCACATTTAACCATCCGGTTGCTTTCAGGTTCATAATACCAGATAAAGCTTTCATTTAGTACATGATAAGCAATACATTAGTACCTCTAATTGGTGCACAGCGTCAGGAGGCAAGGTGGCAAAAACAAAATCTTCAATGGATTTGGGCTGATTTGACTTAGCTTTATCACTCTGCCCAAGCGAATTCTGAGCCTCAGTTCGAAGCCCAGGGTTCTGTGCTTGGTTCTGAAGACTTCTTTGCAATTTGTGCTCCTTCCGTATCTCCTTGGCTTTACGGCAGGGAGGTTTACTCAAGTCAGCTCCTTTGCCTAGAAGACCAATGTGCACATACTAAATAGAGAAAGCATATGTTTGAGGAGTCACACTCATTTGCCTTTGTATTTTTCAAATTATTAAAAGGAAGGTCATAAAACATTGTTAAGCAAGAGCATAAGGTGTTCCAGTATTCTAACTACATATGATTATTGTTGCTCTATTCATCACTGAAAATGTTAAGTAAAAGAAATACTTTCTTACTTACTTTTCTGAACAAAATGGAATGGGAACCACAAGGAAGAATGAATGAGAACATGGGGGACTTTCCTTTTCAAACTTCCTTAAGACCTACCTTACTATCAAAACTAGAGATGGGCACGAAATGAACTTTTTTCGTTTCCGTCATTAACGAACATTGTGATGAAATTGGAATGAACTGAACAGAACCACGAAAATTAGGTTCGTTACGTTTCATTTTTCGTTAATGGCGACATGCAATGAAATGAGCTGTTTTAAATGTTAAAAACGCCCTGGACATCCATAGAAATGCAGCAATAATTATTTATACTGTCTGATAATACCTACCAGGGGGGGGTTGGGGTCCTTAAAACGTTTGTTTTTTGTCTTCTCCCATCGCGATGTATTTTTCTTTTCCCTTTAAGGATGACAAAATGGATGTTGCCAGCCACAAAATGGAGGCAAGCCATGTGATGGGATCATGTAAATTCTTGGACAACTTCAACCAATAGCATGCCCAGGTTGCAGACTGGGCAGGTCTGGCAGCCACAGCACAGAGGGCATTAAAAGCTCTGGCAGCCCCCGTCCTCCTTGCAGTCTGCGGTGGGAGTTAGGGTGGGATTGGTCTCTGCAACTCATTATTTTCACTTTAGGCCAGCCAGGCAGGTGTGTCTCTGGTTCCTGCCAGCTGCAGCCTGGCTCTTAGGGGAGAGAAAGAAGAGATTTCTCTCTAGCTTCAGTTCTGCAGCCTCCCTGTCTGCGTGCGTGCGTACCTCGCGGTGAGTACCCTCCCCTGCCCCGCAGTGCAGTCTCTGCGGCTGCCTTGCACCCTGGCCAATGCCCGCCGCTGCCTTTGCAGCCTCCCTGCGTACCTAGTCTATACTGTGTCTCTGCCAGCATCATTTTTTAGTGTTTTCTCTCTGGTCTGGGGCGTTGGGGGACGCCCACGCACGGAAATGCTTTAAAAATCGCGCAAAAAGTGGGTAAAAACAAAAAATGAAAAACAAATAAACAAAACATTTTTTTTCAAAAATTAAAAACAAAAACAAAAACAAACCAAAACAGACCCCTCAATGAAAAACAAAAAAATGAAACACCATTTTTAGATTCGTGCCCATCTCTAATCAAAACCTTAAAAGAAACCCCAAGAAAACTGCATCCAACAGTAATGTTAACTCCAGATATCTTATGATTCCAACACTTTGTAGAATAAAGCAATCAATATTCTGTTTTGTTTATATTATTGTTGTTATTATTCAGTGTGATTCTTACTTAGCTGTTATTGTTCTTATTTTGATTCATAGATTGGATTTTATTTCATTTTGCTAAAAATTGTTAGTCCTTGGTATTATTATTTGTTGTAACTATGCTGTTTATTATTGTAATCTGCCCAGAGTGGCCTTGTAGCCAGATGAGTGTTATATAAATGGAATGAATGAATGAATGAATGAATGAATGAATGAATGAATGAATGAATGAATGAATATTCCCCTAGGAGGGGGGGGGTACTAGAAATATCCAAGCTAAAATAAGTGAAAGACAGAGCAAGACTAAACGTAACCTAGAAAGATGACTACAAAACATTAAAAAAACTATGAAGTTTAATAACTCAGGTACTTACTAAAGTTGTTTTCATAGCCTAAAAAGCGGCTAGTACTGAAACCAAAAAATGATGGTTCACAGTTTTAAAAGGCAATTTCAAAAATAAAATCAACATTGTTTTAAAAAAATTCAAAGGTGGCTGAAATTTGCTGCAGAGTTAAAGAATGATTTCCATTACTCTGCACCTTTCTTTGGGATAGATTTTCTCAACTGTTTTTGCCACTGAGAAACCAATCAAAGGCCAACAAAATTGAATATTTCTTTACAGCTTCTGTTATACTAGTGCTCTAATGGTTCCATTTACACAGATATCATAAAAGATTATTCAGAATAACACAAGAAACATTACGTATATGTAATGTCCTTAAAGACAGCAGCTACCTTGGGATCTACAGACATTGGACTGGATAGAAACAATGTCCGAGCAGTATTAACCAAGCAGTACGTCGATATAGAACAATCTACAACTCCTTACTATGCCAAATTTGAAGCAGGCACTCTGACCAATTACATATCTGTCAATAATTCGATCCTGAATAGTCTCCTAAAATAATACGAATTCCTTGCATAAGTTTTATGAAAAACCACATCAATATTTTTTCCTTAAATTAAACTCCAAAATGTGTTCCACAAATCAGTTTTAGTGCCAACTATCTTTATCACAGAGGCATTGTTTGCAAACTCTGTCCATATTAATTTGACATAAAACTATTTCAGTATCATTTGCATGCTCTTTCAATCATCCTTGCATCAAGATGCTTCAATAGTGTAATTTTGTTTTTATATTCTAGTTAAGCAGGAATCCTGACTGTATCTGAGCAAGTAACTAGTTACAAATAATTTGTATTACTACCTACTTGTAATTAATTCCTTTTTCTAACAAAGGCTTTCTATACGCATGCAATTTTTTAATTTCAGTTTTATTTATTTTGCTAGATGATGATAAGGTTGAAACGTTCTGTTTTTATATGTTGAATTATTGTCATAAAATGATTAGGATCTGGTTTGATGTGTTGGGATTGCATATGGCATAAACATTAACAAAGTTATGTATGAACTGTAAAAAAAAAGGAAATAACAGAAGACAAAAGAAGAAAGCTAGGTGCAAATCTAGTTGGCCACTTTCAGGGCAAAATAACTTACCTGGCTTGGGTGCTGTTCGGCCAGCTTTGACTGACTGCAGTGGCTGGCTTGAGTGGCCATGAGCTCTTTCACTACATGTTTCAGTATGTTCAGGGTCTACTTTCTTCACATTTTCCTCCTCTTTTTCTTCCTCTTCATTCTCCGCCTTTTCTTTATGATAGACACCGAACATCTCTAGTTCAGATTGGCTAGTACCCGGATGACCCTTTAATAAAAAACTGCAGCCAAAAGCATCTTTGGTGTTTGAATCCATAGGCTCCACTATAAGTAAAAAAAACAAGCTATCAGCACACAGAAAGCAGCAGCTGGAGCATCTTGACACAAGGTAATGTTACATTAACTTAGACCAAAACATTCTTGCAGCTACAGACATCAACAAGTTGCAGCCAAATAGCTAACATTAAGGTAAAATGTAACCTCTGCAGAATCACACAAGCCTATACAATGGAAAACTAATGTGGTGGTTCTTTTAGTTTGTAAAAGGTAAATTTCATTTTAAAGTTGGGGAAGATAATTTAACTTATTTTAGGCTCACATCACAACACAAGACAAAGTAGAGGAGTAGTCTGGTTATACATCGTAAAATATAAGAATTATGGCTCTAAGTGAATGTAGAAGATGATCATAATTCACATACAAAGTAATTGCTTTCAGTGTACCTTCTCCAGATTTCTGGTTAAATTCTTCCAAGGTCTACTGATGCGTGCTAAGTTTGCAAAGCATGGAAATACTGTATCTAAAGTAAAGATCTCTTAATTATATAGGAGGTACCATGCTGGATTAGACCATGTGCTTATCTAGTTTAACATCCTGTTGACACAGTGACTATCCAGCTGCATGTGTGAAGAAACCCATATTGGGACATAGCTGTAAGATTACCCTTTAATTGACACCAGAAATAAAGCATAAGAATACTGCCTAGTAGTCACTAATAGGGTTCTCTATTATTTTCTCCTCTAACATATACAAGCTAGTGGCCACCACAATAAATTCCAAAAGTGCTATGGAAATCAGCAAATAACTGATCTCATTTTAAAAGATTTTAGGTATTCACTCTAGGCCAGTGGTAGCAAACCTTTGGCACTCCAGACGTTTTGGACCACAACTCCCAGAATTCCAAGCCTAGATTGCCAATGACAAAAGACTGTGGGAGTTGTGGTCCAAAACATCTCGAGAGCTGAAGGTTCCCCACCACTGCTCTAGGCCAACATGCCTTGTTAAATCAAACCCAGGCTCAAGATAGTCTGTAGCGTTCTATACAAGAATCCCAGCACGTAGTAGGTGCCTGATGATCCACTGCCCTATTTTCTACCTGTGTTCACAAAATAAGATATGTGTGATGTATATTTCAAATGTGATACTGCTCCAGATATAAGTAACACAACAAATATGGAGCAAATAAATGCACACAGCAGATTTCTATATTTTCATAATTTCCCACAAACCAATGCGACTTAAACTAAAAAAAAATACATTGACCCAGATAGATAGTTATAGTTTTCTGTAACTTATACAATACTAAAGGTCTGATCCACATGGTG
This sequence comes from Phrynocephalus guinanensis, assembly GCA_037367245.1. Taxonomy (NCBI): domain Eukaryota; kingdom Metazoa; phylum Chordata; class Lepidosauria; order Squamata; family Agamidae; genus Phrynocephalus; species Phrynocephalus guinanensis. Next base: position 62,277,307 of record CM074735.1, on the reverse strand, counting down.
AAGCCATTTTAAATTGCAACATATAAGAGGAACTAATTTTAATGACTAAATTTCACCTTCATTATCTATTTTAGACAGTTCGCCTTGTGTTAAGAATTTCAACATCTTCTTTAGAACCTTCTTATGAGATTTGGAAGGTTGAAAATGTAAAGCCCGGCATCTAAAAGAACAAAAAGACATCAAAGATTATCTCCTAATGAATTGAGTATATTAAGTGTACATTTGATCCATACCTTATTACCTCCCATTATATTATCTGAATCATAAACACTGTCCCTTGTATCCCATTTCGCACAATACTGTCATATAAGCCCACCTCAATGGACATACAGTAGCACAGAAATGCAATTCACTGCTTTTAGAAAGACAAGAAAAGTCCAGTGCATCCTACCTTGAAAAACACTGCTGATTATTGTAACTTTTGTACACTTAATTATACAACTCAATTTTTACACTCAAAGCAATCTGAATGCATATTACATTTGGAAACATTGCTAGTAACGCTGGCAGACTGATTCTGGAATTGGCATTTCAAAAAAAAAAAGTACCTCTCCAAACTTGAACTGGGACACAGTGACATGGCAAGTAGAAAAGGGCACAAACTGTGATTTAGTGTGGCTCCCACACAGGCGTTCAGTGGGCACCATGCAACTCCCTCCTCCAGGTGGACTGCCCACTCAGCAGCAGCAGCAGCAGCAGCAGCAGCAGCAGCAGCAGCAGCAGCAGCAGCAGCACAGGCGCTCCTGCCTCCCCACCTGAATGGGTGATCATCCAAGGAGGGAAGCATGCTGCTGGAGGTGAGTGGATGAACCATGCCCATCTCTAGAGGCTAGTGTACTGCTCAGTCAGTATGCACACAAGGGCCCTCCTAAAATTCATAGGAGACTGTACAACACATAAGGGGGGAGAGAAAAAATACTACACATAGTAAGTTCTTACCTTATTGTATATTGAGGACAACATGTCTGATCCATAGTCGGCTTGTAAACGTATTTCCCACTCCTAAAAGTTTTGAACAACTTATTTAACATAGTTTTACAAGTTTTAAGAATATTCTTACACTAAACATATGGTAATGAATGCCTTATTACAGCGGGGTGGGGGAACCACTTTCAACTAATCAATTTGCAACCTGCTCTAATGCAACCTTTCCAAAATGCCATTCCCCTTTAGGCCCTAAAACAATGCTAAAACAAATATGAAATAATAACTATAACATTCTCTTGTGCCTGCTACATTCATTATAAAAGCCCAGATTTTAGTAAAGCAGAAGAAGTTACATTAAATTATGTTTGAAACTATTCATATACAGTATAACTTGTATTTCAGTCATATTGTTTCCAAAATGGTCTAGTCATTTTGATGATACAGTACAATCAATTAACTCATCTCTTAGTAACAAGACAACCTAGTGTTCCGATACTGCTACCCGATGTGACCAATCCAGTGCAAATAACCTCCCTCTGGAAAACCTGCTTCAAGGCAGCACCAGGATGCCAATCCTCACAGAGGTCAGATAAAACATGACTTCAGCCTTATTCCTGAGCAAAAACATTACAGAGGCGTGACATAAAATTCCTGGCCCAGCTTCTAGATATCCCTGCCCCCAGAGCTGCAGGAAAGCCAAATCCCAGATACATTAGCATAGGACAGATCCATTCACATTTAGGGTGCTTCCTTCAAGAAACAGCCACCACTTTCTTGCACCGACTTCCACCAGATTGATGAGTGCAGCTATATTTGCCACCATTCAAATGATGAACTATTATTGCAATACAGCGGTACCTTGTATAAAGGAATTACTGTAATTCGTTCCAAATGAAATTATGTTAAGCAAATTTTCCTTTATACAAATGTCCCATAGGAATGCCTTGAAAACAGGGTAATCCCTAATTATGTTGTACGGATTCACCCCATAGATGATTCTGTTAAGCAAATTTCCTCTATCTCTGGAATTTTTTATGTTGTACAGATTTTATGTTATACAAACTGGTTGTTATATCATGGTCCACTGTACATTCATTTGCCTTCTGTGCAGCTTTTGAAAAGGAAACCAAGTCTGTTCCCTACTCATTACAGTAGAAGGGAGAATTTCTAAGAATATGAGTGCCCGCTGATTTGTAAGCTACAGTACACTACTGGAACAGGAAAGGGGCAGCAAATGGCACTGTGCTTCTTTCTCCAGTACTGTCATTTATTGGAACACCCCCACTGTCAGATCCATCCTAGACAACTCCTTCCGCATCTTCTGCTAGCACTCATCTTCCTACTGTCTACATATAGCTGATTTCACCAGCAGGCAGTACATCCTGCAAAGTGGAAGCACTCTACTACCGCTCAGTCTCCAGAACCTTATCGTCACAAAGCCATCAGAGTGGCATTCACAAAATTAAAAACAGCCACGAGACAAAACCCTTGGCAAGCAGCAGCTCTTGGGTTTTCTTTTTTTTTTTTAAATTTCTTCTTTTATATATACAGCAAATCAAACCAAATTTTAGTATTATATTTTATTATATGGTCATAGGCCCAATTTTTTACAGAAGAAACAAAGACTACAGGGCTACACAGAAGGAAAGACATTGCGTAGAGACTTATTAAAAGAACCAAAAGTTACATAGCTATACAAGTAATTCAAAATATGGAGACTTATTGTAACGTTTTGTGAGTTTTTTAACTGAAAGTAAAATTTTTGCTACTGACTGGGTTATGACTTGATTCTCTCCGGAAAACAAAATCTTTAGTTTTCATTGCTATCCATGTATGGAACTTGAGTCATGGCAACTGGACTTCTTTTCTTGCAAGATCAAAACATTTAGCTACTCATCCAAGCAGCTTCGTCAGTCCGAGCCCTGACTCAACTTCCAGATAACCTCACTGGATGACTGAGAATCTTCACAGAGATTTTGCTATCCATGCCAGTTAAGGATGTCAGGGTTTGAAGCTTGAAGCTGGTTGGGAGACAGTGTTGCCTCCAAGCACAGCCATGAGAGCTACAGAAGGTATCTTAGTCTCTCAACCAGAACTTCATGTTATTATCCATTTCTCTGAAACAAAAGGTTGTGAGAAGGGTAGGAATGACCACAGAGAACTGCTACTTGTCAGATGAGGCTATATCAAGCTGTATGAACCTATGGTCAGAAGAGTAAGTGTGAGGATGAGATGTCAAGGCAGGAACTGCACAAACTGAACGGGGCATGCGGCTAACCATTTCTGGAGATATTTTACAATCCACACATTGTTCAGTAAGTAGTTCATGAACTTAAATAAAAAGACATCTACTTAAAATTTAATATACTCTTCATTTAAATAAATAACTGAATTATACAAATTATGCTCAGAAAACGTGCCTTACCTTCGCCATCCCCTGTCTATAAGATCTTGGTAATCTTCAACAGTCAGTGAATGTGCCCACATACCTAGAACAAATATAAGACACCTAAAACCACTGACAAGAATCCTGTCAACAGTTCTGTTGCACCAACACAGCTTTGCGCAATGTCCTGACCTAGCAATGAACAAGTGAAGATTGCTTGTCTGAATCAGTGCCATTTCCACAAGATGATACTGGACATCTACTTGTGCTTAACTCACGTGGGCTACACCCAATATGCAAAGAGGTTCGGTGCAAAGAGAATCCCAGCTTTTGCTTTCAAAGAAAGTGAGCAAACTATCATAAAAACATTGTGGCAAAGAAAAACTCAACAGCAACGTTGAGAGAACATGTCACTTGTTATATTTCTTATTGCACATTTTAGGACAAACTTTATGACCTCTTTTTCAATGGAAAGCTATTATAAGTATAGCAAATTCACTAACACTGTTTTGTAGCACAATAAAAATTTTAAAAAGTTAACATTTACTAGAAAACTTACAAATCAGATTAAAACGTTCTGTAATCAACAATAAAATCATACTAAACAAACTTTGCAAAATTCATCTAATATTTTCTTATGCTATAATTATCCTCTGCTAAATGATCTCAGACACTAGTCAAATTCACTATGCTGAGAGTTTATTTATTTATTTATTTATTTATTTATTTATTTATTTATTTATTTATTTACGGCCAATGTTATTCTGCTTCAGGTCTAACAAGTGCAAACATACACCAAATCAAGGTAAGAGTACCCTGAAGCCAGACAAGTTATTTGATGTGAAGTAGAAAGCCCACAAGAGTCTTTCACTCTCTGAAATACAGTAATACATTTTTATAACTAATGAATTGGTGCCCTTTCATCCAGGATTCATAGCTGAAGGCTAATGCCTCACTTTCTATCATGGCAGGACCAGCCATTCAACCCCCAGAGCTTTGGCTGGGGGGGGGGGATGGGAGCAATGACAGAAGGAACAACTGCCTTGTTCTCTATTTTACTTGCCTCCGGAATTCTTCCTCTGGGTACGAGTGTTCAGCACACTGAACTAAATCCTACACTTCCCATTGGTGAGAGCAAGCAGTGGCTGTTCTTTCCTGGAGCAACTGCCATCATCACATGCTCACTTCCCCTTGGCCTGTCTCTGTTGGATATATTGCAAGCTGCATATGATATCTTTGAGAGGTATTGGCTGTGAGGGACCTTTCTGGACTCGGGTGGATGTCTATCACCTATAAAGCAGCCCATTGTTCCCTCTCTATCTCATAATTCTTTTTCAGTAAGGGTTATATCAGTGTTAGCAATTGAGTCTGTCAGAAGTGGACAGTTAGAATGATATTTTTGGTCTGGTATGTAACCAGCCAATTAGTCAGTAATGAAGCCAGTTAACCAGTTATATTCAGTGGTGTAGCAAGTTAGAATTTTTTATACATGTTGTTTATTTGATTTATGAAAATTTATGAAAACAGAAACATATAGTTTCCAGTTGCCAGTTTCTGAGTGAATGAATTGAGACAACAAGTGCCAGTTGAGGCAGACTAATTTCCTTTTCTGAGCAAGACCTTAAAACCAGACTGCTCTATAGGTTCCTGCCTAAACCATTTTTATCCACTGAGTAATAAGAGAAAGCTTACTTATGTATTTTTTAAAAGTCACACAACATGCTTCACACTACTCTGCGCAAAGAGCCTCATTGTGAGGGGAAGAGGTCAGGAAATGAGCAAAACGAGCTGTTCCTTGAAAAGACAGTTCCATGTCTGCTAACTTCTTCATCCTCTCTTGAGGGATGAACTGCCATTTGGGCAAAGGCCCACCAGCATGCCACTTCAAGGTGCAACAGAGGACAGCGAGTGAGGGGAAGGAGGTACTGCTCCTTTGATGGCCACAAACATTCTAAGAATACAGTAATGGTCCAGAAGAAGACAAAGCAAAAAGGAAGTGTTCTGCTTATATATCACCCCATAGCACTTCAAGCAATATCTGGGATGTTTGCAATTTTAATTATACGGGCTCCACATCCCCCCTCCCCCCGCAAGCTGTGTACTTATTTTACCGACCCTGGAAAGATGGGACGCTGAGTCAAACATGAGCCGGCTACATGGGATTGAACCCCAGGTCATGAGCACAGATTTAGCTGCAGTACAGTAGAGGTCAGTGACTTGCACTATGAGACAAGTCACTGACCAAGCATATACATGGCTGTACTTTCTCTCTAAACAGGATTGTGGGGACAATTTTCTCTCTTCTGGAGCTCTGAGAGGATGAGAAAAAAGTGCAAGCAGCCAATTCTTCTCTATTTACTGACACCAGGAGGGAGGGAGGCTTGTGGGAAAGCATAATGGGGCAAGGGAAACCTGACACCTGCTCAAGGAGTCCTTCTCCCTATATCTTTTCTTAACTTCTACTAGAAGGTAGGAAAAGAAAGCAGAGTGCTACGCATGATCTCCTCATTCCCATCAAAATAAAAACCGTCCCAATTTAAGTAGTGTCTTAAGTGAGACCTAAGTAATTGCCCAGTAATAGACAGGAATGTTCCTCATCACAGAAGCCATGAAAGTCATATGCAGCAAATATAAACTGGGGTAGGGAGTAAACTGAAAGACATACAGAAGACAGGATAATTGTAAACAATTCCAGTGAACGATAATTCACTGAAGCATACCACAGTAGAAATAAAAACAAAGGAAGCCATGTTGATCTATAAAGACAGAACAAACCCCTAAATCCACCAACAGGCCATCATCAGAACCAGCTGCAATTCCACACTAGACAGAGTGGATGTCTGGACTTCACAAGGCTTTCCTATTAAAAATCCTCACTGTAATGCTTTAAATTGCAGGTCAGTTCTTGAATTACAGGTGGATTAGCAGCCTCTTAGCTACTTTTAGAAAGGTACGAGGTGATCATTGCAGGAGTGTTTTCATCATGCCCTCCATCTCCACTTCTGGACGTTTGCACAGCTTTGCAACCATCCGATCTGCATTAGACCTTGGCGGAAGTGCCCCCAACAACCACAGCCGCCCTCCTCTCTCGCTCCGTGCGTTCCCACAAGAGTGTCACACGCCAAAGACATTTAGCAAGACCCAGGTCCCAAGCTCCAGCCTGGAAACCTGGAAGGAGTGTGTATAGGAAATGACCCAAGGTCTTAAAAGGGCAAATTAAAGCCGCTTTGGGGGGAAAGTGAGTTGGATGACACGCCCGGCCCGGCCGCAGAACCGCCTTCCTTCCAATTTAACCCCCACCACCACCACCACCACCGTTTCTCGCATCTTCCTCAAACGTCTTGCTTTCCCACGAACACCCCACCACCACCACCACCACCACGACCGTGACTCGTACCATGAGAGAGGTTCCCCTGATCGTTCTTGCAGTAGCCGCAGCGGTAGCCGCCATCTCCCCCAAAGTACTCTACGATGCTCTGGGAACTTTGCCCCCCCGCCGCCGCCATCTTTGCCGGCCGGCTTAGAAGATGAACCCCGCGCCCGCCGTCCCGCACCGCAGCCTCGCTCAGCCGCCCCCCAAGGAGGAAGGGCGCTAAGTGGCCGCCATCTTTGCAAAGGGCAAAACTCCAGGAGGAGCAACGAAGGGGACGCGGTCGTCATCGCTTTTTAAATCAACCCAATCTTCCGGTTGCCGAATGGAGCCTTCCATATGCGGGGCAACAGTAAATAAGAACCGGTGTGGTGTGGACATTTGTGAAGAGGGGAAAGGGACATCTCTGGGGTTCCCTTTTTAACAGCAGCATTTTTGGAACATCGTTTCCACCAAATAGAACCAATGACGTCGAATAAGGAAGCTGAATAAGGAAGTCAGTGCCGTTTCTGGCAGCTTCTCCCTCTACAAACATATTCTCAGAAATTCCTCAATTGGAGAGTCAGTGTCTTGAAGAAATGTATCAATTACTGAATTTCTACGCGTTTAGATTTTAAAGGTAATAATTGCACCAGAACAACGGGGGAAAAGTGGAAGTAAAAAGGTTTTGCTTAAAGTCTTCAGTTTCACTGTCACAGAAATTGATTTTGCAATATTGTTGCTGAGATATTTCCAGGGAGAAACAAAGGCACTTGATATATATTTTTCCGCCTATCCCAGGAGCCAAAATAATCTGACTGGCTTTTGGTAACATTACCTATGAGACATCTTGAGGTCCCTGAAGAAGAAAAATAAAGGTATTCTCGCCCTCCCCAAAAAGAAGCCAACACTGGACTGATAATGGATTTTTATTTTTGTGATGATGATAAAATATGCTAGTGCCATATTGTATAAATCACTGCATGCCAAACAAGTGGTTGCAGCTCTCAATGAAATCACTCGCGATTATTACTGGCTGCTTGAAGCCTACCCTCATTAAAAGATCTATTACTTGGCTGGCATTGTTCCTCCAGAAGTACATCCAGAGGTGTTATCCAATAATGAACAAGATAAGGTAATGCAGCATCAAATCCAGCCACCTTATGGGCACTAACCCTCAAGACAATGGCCATAATCATGGGAACATTGAACACCGGCCAGGTATGCGAACGGTGTATTCGACTGTAATATACTGTATTGCCAATTTCAAAAAGGGCGCAACCACCTGTCTTAGTTTGGCATGTCCAAACTTCGGCCCTCCAGATGTTTTGGACCACGACTCCCACAGTCCTTTGCCGTTGGCAATCTAAGCTTAGAATTCTGGGAGTCGTGGTCCAAAACATCAGGAGGGCTGAAGTGTGGACATGCTGTAGCATTGCAGGAGCCAGGGCGAGTGTGTGTTGGGGGGGGGGGCTGAGTGGGCGGGATTTCAGGCAGGGGGGGAGGCGAACGGTCAACCTAAGCCTTTTTCGCCATCTTTATTCCGGGCTCTGCCGACGCAAGCCCCGCTCAAGCGGCCCATTCGCCGGCCGCCCCGCCGGGAGCGACGCCTATTGGTTTCCTACGAGAGCGCCGCCTACACAGCCATGGCAGCCGCCCAGGCTCCTTCCGCCGAAGCGGTAGCCGCCGAACGTGGCGGAGGTCACCCCACCGCTGGCCTCGGCGCGTCGGCACTTACCGGTGGAGACTTTCCCCCGAGGGGCCCCGCAGTAGCCGCAGCGGTAGCCTTCTCGGGCGCCTTCGTATCCCACTAGGGAGGGCATGGCGCCCTCCGGCTCCCGCTCTTGGCTCCCGCGCCGGCTCTTGGCTCCGAAGCCGCCCGGGAGAAGCTGGCAAGCGGCCGCTGTGGACGATCTCCCGGGAGCGGGGGAAGAAGAAATGCCGGCGTCCTCCCCGCGAGGCCGGTATTGCCTCCCTTCCCCTCCCAAGCAACACCTGGCGCCAGGCTCAGGGTGCGCCAGAGAGAGAGAGAGAGAGAGATCTGCTCCGGCGGCAGCGCCACGGGATTACAAAACGGTTCCCTTCCGGTGCGGGTCCGTCCGGAGCACAAGCCAGCTTGGCATCGCCACGCAACCTTCGCCTCGGCGCCCGTTTTTGCCACCCCGTGTCTTCGCAGGGACGTTACCACCCCAGCCGGGGGGGGGGGAATCGTAATTCCTGCACCAAACGAATGGGTCTGTTCCAAGACCAATCCAGGCAGATTAGATGAAGCTTTTTGGCAGAGCCCAAGAAGTGCTGTCAGCAGCCCTGCTAAATAAATCCATCGTGGTTGGGCTTCGTATTGAACCGTTCCTGTATCAGAGACCACTCTAGTGAAATCAAGCTGCTTAGCGTGGCCAGTGGTACCATGAGCCAGGAAAACAGTCACCCCCACACCACACAAGGCTAAAGTTTTTGATTTTACACACCAATGCGGATACTTCTTCCACTGGCTTGGCTTTGGAGATCCTCAAAAGCCCCTTGATTTGCTGCCAGTTTCTATCAAGTGTACACATACCTTGTCCTTTAGATGGGAGGGGAATGTGTGTGCAAATATGGGTTACCACCCCCTCCAGAAAGTTGTTTAGCTGTTCATTCTTAAATGGGCTGTGCCTACACCAGATTACTGCGTGGAAGAATTAAAAATCAGGCTCGGGAAGTCAACACAGAAATATTTTGCTTTTGACGTCTCAGAATTTTTACACATAAAAGAAAGCTTGAATTAAACCCTCTTCTCTATGCTCTCTCTAGTTTCTCAGTCGACATGGCAGTGCTAAATCAGTAGTGTACAATCCTGGATTTTGTTCTTTTTCCTATTTAGTACCCAATAGGAATAAAAAATAAACAAGAACTTGATCGCTGTAGGCCATTGTTAGCAAACCTACGGCACAGGTGGCAAAGGTGGCATTCGGAGCCCCTTTCTGTGGGCACCCAACATCGCCCCTTCACAGCCACCTGTATTCAGGGAAAATTGCTATATTGGCACTTTGTGAAAAATTAGTGAGTTTTGAATTGCAGTTTGGGCACTTAGTCTCTAAAAGGTTCACCATCACTGCTGTAGGCTAATCTAGGTATTAAAGCTAAAAATCAAAATGTATATACAGTATTTTAAATCAGGGCTGTCCAACTTTGAACAGGCTGAGGTCTACTTTTTCCAGCTCAAAGTGTCTGAGGGCTACTACACTAATACCTCTATTTACAAATTTAATCCATTCCGAGAGCATGATCGCAAGTAGAAAAATTCGTAAGTAGAGCAGCGGTTTCCCATAGGAATGCATTAAAATCAATTAATCTGTTCTGGAGGGAACGGATTTCAATGCCTTCCTATGGGAAGGCTGACCATGCACACACTTCCCTTGCACCCACTCGAGCTGGCTCAAGCAGGTGCAAGGGAGGTGTGTGCATGCTTGCGCAGATCACCCCTTCCAAGGGGCAACCTGCGTGACCATGCACATGCTTCCTTTGCATCCACTTGAGCTGGCGTGGCGGGTGCAAGGGATGCGGGTGCATGGCCGCACAGGTTGCCCCTTCCCAGGCGGATTGGGGGGAAACACACCACAGGCGTGTCAGGAGGCTGGCAGGGACCTGGCGGATGACTTCTGACTGCACTGTGGGGTGTTGTGCAGGCCTACTATAAATATTATATTCCTTGAATACAGTGGCCTCAATGCTATACATGTTTTTTCAGACAACATAGGTAAAGCTCAATAGCATCCACATATTAAGGGCTGGATTAAAATTTATTGGGCAAAATCTAATTCATGCTAGTGTATGGGCACTACACCCATCAACAAGGAATTGCACAATTGACTATGTGTTCAAAAACTACCAGCACAAGTGGTTCATGGATAGCACTTCTGCTTCAATGCTATTGTAACTACTATAGGATCAGCCTTGATTTGCACACACACACTTAGGTGTGTATCAGGATTTCTCGGGCCACTGGCTAAAATCCTGTTGCCAAAAAATTTTTGGGAGGGATTTTTTGGAAAATTAAAAAATTCAGATTTTACTTCTTCTAAAGGTCAAAGGGAAGCAGGTCTTTAAAAAAAATTGCAAGCGCAGATGACATTGTAAGTGTTATACAGCATTAAATTCCACCAATCCATTTCAGTCATTTTGTCTTTAGAAACAAAACTGGAGTGGATACATAATATATATTATAGACCATGCCCATAGTGTGGGATTTACAAAAACTAGCTGATAGCTTTACTTTTAACAACCCCAAGTACATTGAGAGGGCCTCAAATTAGAAACATTTATTAGGATCTCCCACACACAAAGTCTCTGAATTAAAGTGGTAATAAACAACTCCCATTATGGGTGAGAAAGAGTGAACACACTAATACGTTTTGGGCAATTTTCTGTGCAATTTGAAAAATAATAGTGCCTTACATTTTCCCCATTAAAACATGAGGTTTTTTTCCAACTAAAAAGAGCTGCTGAAATTGCACAAATTTATGGCAATTTCAACAAGAAACACAAAGCAAAGGAAAAAAGTTATGACACTTTAAAGATGACCTTTAAAGTGCTATATCTTTTTTATATTTTAATATACGCCATTCTAAACCTCCAATGGAATGAATGCAAAATATGAGAAAATATTTCCAAAATAGAAATATAAAATTTAATTTCGAGCTATTTTTGCTGTTATGCGACGTGAACTGCACTTCACAAAGTATAATATAACATCAGAATATTGAAACTGCAAAGTTTCTTGATTGAAACAAATATGAATTTTTTAAACAGAAGGCTTAGCTGGTTTCCATTTTGGTAGCTGTCCTCCCTTTTAAAGACAAATCAACATCAGGTAACTGGTCGACAAGTCCTCTTACTGAAGTCTGAGATAATCTGAATAAAAAAGAAGAGTGAGATTCTGCCCAGAAGTAGAACACAAGTCTCAAGTAGTCTTATTTTTCAAGCTCAACAACAGAAAAGAGTGGTCTTGGACATAGAATGATGTGGCAAAGTTTATGTTGGAAAAATATCTTATATTCCAGTTGGTTCCATGTCATGTCGGTGTTGGAGTGGCAGATGGAATCATGGGCTGTGAAATTTCAAAAGTCTCCACAATGTGCTGTTAGGAGAGAATAATTGGCTTTTAGTAACTCATCCTCCTGAAGACAGAATAAAATAAATGCACTGAAATAGCAACTCTGCCTTTTTATTCCAAGGTGACCTGCATATGACTATGCTAAACAAGAATCTGTTTTTTTTTAAATATAAAAATGCAGCCTAACTACCTAACTAATCTGATCAGCACTAAAATTACTTAACTAAATGTTACCCTAGTTCAGGATAAGATTTTGCAATGTACATAGTAGAAACGTTGTTCCCTGTAGGCAATTGCTACTATTTTTTCTAAACTAATCTTTTCATTTCAGACACTCTGAATGCTAACACCAAGTAGAGTGATGATTAAAAAATCTACTAGTACTGTAGCACCAGCATGACAGAATGTCCTTCGTTTCCCATCTCTCATGGTGACTACATGCCTTCCCAAATATCAGTTCTGAAGGATTGCTCAGTTTTCCCGAGGGCAGAGATGAGTGGATTCCAGGCGTCAGGGGGGAGAATACTCCTCTGCCTCCCCTTGCTGTTAAATAAACGGAAGCCAAGCATCAGATCCTGCCCAGAGGACCTCTACTTAAGTAATGATTTCATATGCTCATGAGTGTGTCTGCAAGAGGTAAGGACAAATGGACTGGAAATAAGCCTCAAATACTCTTCAAATAGCACAGCAATAAAACTGTTGCTATTCCATCCTTTTATACATCTACAATAATTTACATGCACTGTTACTTAAGTAGTAGCATATAAGGCCAAACCATTTCCAGGGTGTAAACTGGAGACTTAAATTAGCTTAAGGAAAAGGAAATCAGTATACCTGCCAATCCTCATAACTGATTGATAAGACTGCTTGTTTCCGTGGTATAGCATCCTGGTCATTTCCTCCTTGTTCTGGATTTAATGGCTCTAACAAAGCATCAGAATTTTAGCACATTTACTTTTTTTTTTTCAAAACAGAAAAGCCAATATGCCAAAGCAACACAACACAGATATACAGTATGCCAATTCAAAGCAATGGTTTATATATATATATATTTACCTATTATAGGAAGTTTGTCCTGATCAAGCTTTATTCCTGCAAGTCCATCCTAAAAGTAAAACCATTTCCATTTATTGTCTAGATAGTAATGAATCAAACACAGTGAAATAACATGAGTATGTACTACTAAAAGGGAAAGGGATACAACCGACCTATAATTCATCACAGTTCTGGAGAAAAGGACCTTAAGAAGCTAACTAAAAAAAAAAGATGAAGAAAGAAGAGAAGATTCAAGAATAGAGATGGGCACGACTTAGCGGTATTCCCGTTTGCGTTTCCGTTACTCGTTTCCGTTACTCTACGGAAACGGTAACGGGAATTACTCTGCCAGACTTCGAGCTCGAACCGACGAACGAACAATTTTGGTCTGATTTGTTGTGCTCGTTCCTTGCATCGCGCGATCGCGCGATGCCACGCGGCACAGAAAAAAAGTTTTTAAAAGTTTAAAAAAAAAACCCGTTCCCGGCCAAAAAGCAGGCGGAAAAATGCCTGCCGTGCCTCAGGGCACCTACCAGAGGGGTTGTTTCTGGAGGTCCCCGGCCTCCCCCCCCCATCCCCCGTCCTGGGCTGCTCTGGTGGGATTCGCAAGTCGCCGCAGGCTCGCAGCCAGCCAGCAAAAAGCCCAGTCTCGCCGGCCGCCGCAATTAAAGCGCAAGCAAGCGGCACGGACGGCACAGGAAAAAACTTTTAAACTCTCCCCCCACCCATTCCCGGGCCAAAAAAGCAGGCGGAAAAATGCCTGCTTGACTAAGGGTGCAGGGCAACTACTGGAGGGGTGATTTCTGGAGGGGGGGTCCCGCCTCCCCCCCCCGTCCTGGGCAGCCGGACTCGAGTCGCCATGCCATGCGGTGCGGGCGGGGGATCCAAAATGGGGCGGCGAACACAATATTGTTTTTGAAATCGTGGTCCAAAAACACACAAGCACAACAGAAACATGCGAAAATTTATAAACTGCCAGATTTTTCACAGTAGCAGTGGGGTTTTTCTTGCAACAAAATGTCTCTCCTCTCCTCCTCTGTCCTCCATTTATTTTATTTTATTTTATTTTATTTACACCTGCGCAATGATGGGCTGGCCGACTGGCCAGCCATGTGGGAGTGGACGACCATGCAAATTTTTGGAGCCATCCCACCAATCGCATGGCCACTTGGCCATGGAGACTTCTGGGATGTGCCAAAAAGCCCCCTAAAACCTGCCCTAGCCCCCTAACCCTAACCCTAACCCTTGACTCCGTACCCATATGTCACAGACTGTCTTCTTAGTGGGTCAGAGAGGCACCCAGAGGTGCAACCCACTAGCCCACCGTAACCTTACCCGTCACTAGCCTAACCCTAGCCCTAACCCTAACCCACCTTAACCCTAAGCCAGATGTACTTGCATTGCACTACACACAAGTACAATTCCCTTCTGTGTGAGACATGGTGGTGCGAGAGCCTTAGTTAGGCATCTCACTATGGCTCTGGGTTCAGTGCCATCCACTAGTCTTCACAGTCACTGTCTGCACATTCTGTTATGCAATATCCATATGGCTATTGCATACCATTTTGCAGCAGCAGCAGGTGAGGAGGGGAGACCCCCATGTTGAGGGGTCTCTTGGAGCCTGCTTCCCCTTCCTAGTGGGTGAGGATAGGAGGCACCCACGGGTGCCTCCAGGAGCCCACTTTCCCTTTATAGCAGGCCAGAGGAGGCACCCACCCCACAGAGGTGCCTCCAGGAGCCTGCTCCCCCCCCCAAAAAAAACAGTACTAATGAAAACGAAAAAACGAACCGACTAATTTTTGCGAATTTTCGCGAAAAACGGAAACAACCCGAAACGGAACTGGCCCGACTAACGACAACTCGGAAAAATTTTTTTCAAGTCGTGCCCATCTCTATTCAAGAATACTGGATCACCCCGGGGGTGGGGGTGCACTTTGTAGTGTTCGATGATATTATTGTCTATTATTGTTTATTATTGTTTATTGTATGTTTGTATGTCTGTAATAAATAATAAAAATAATAATAAAAAAAGAAATAACATGAAACACTAAACATAGCATTCACAAACTCAGATGTATTAGTTATTATTGCTCATTTAACAGAACAAGCTGTCCCCATTTTCCTCTTTTTTTAACCAAAAGAAATGGAAAACTTTCACTTATAATTCTAAACCACCCACAGATCCCCATGTCAGCTAAACTCAAGAAAACATGCTTATACACGCACCATGATTAGCAAGAATAAGCCTTTTTCAAAGATTTAAGAACCAAACAACTTTCCAATTTGAAGTTTTAAAACACATATGATTAGAAGCAACCAGATTTAGACATGATTCAAGCTTAATAACGAAACTAAGATTTTAGAATCACAGGTGTAGGCCTTCCTTTGACACGGGGAAGCGGCATTTGTTCTGGCTTGCAAATATATGCAACAATCATTACCCAATTTAAACATGTCACATTATTGAATTACCACTGACTACCCTATGAATTTAGAAATATCTTCTTCATTTGGCTAGTATGATATAGAAGTATATGTATGTGAGTTATGTGCACCAATAGAGAAAGCATATAATCCAATTTATAGTTTCAATATAAATCAGGCCAAAAGAATACTTTATTTGAAATTATCAATGACAGAACCTATATGCTAACGATCAAAGGCACACATCGACAAATTACACAGAACCCTCCGCAACAACATTCAAGCACTGTGCATTTTCACTGTTCTGTATCAGAGAAAAATTATAATGCTTATGCTAGCAAAAGGCATGAAAATAATTTGCTTAATAAGAAGCACAAAGTCTTTAAAATATTTCTCCTTACCCTTATCAAGAAGGATACATGAAACATGTTTTCCACAGTTCGTGCAAAAGAATTAGGATCAGTCACAAACTCAAGGAAGGATATTGGTGCATTAGCTGTAGAATTAAGAGTAACAGACACATTGTGGTTTCTGCTTTGTGTATCTTCTCTCTCTCTTGCAATTTGTATACTCTCTCATGCAGCAAAACACATGCGTCTCAAACACATGAAATACATTGTCTAACCCAAGTTTGGCCCTTGATGCTCTTCCTCTTTCCACGAGAGTAAAAGAAATCTGAAAACTGTAGGAGGGACACCGACAAAACTTCCATTGCAAATCCTTCCAGGAGAGGGGGGGGGGGGGGAATTATACTGTAACCTGAATGTTACTTCTTATAGAACCATTGTTATAATGGGATGATATTGCAGGTGGATGAAGCCAGAGCAACTTGCTGGTTGAGTGTCATTTTCCAGCAAAAACCTTGAAAATTCACCAGCTTCTTTAAAAAAGCAAAGGAATGAGCACTGCAAATTTGCCTGAAACAGTTGCATTCAACATTATCTACAACCATAGTCGGATGCTTTTGCTCCGGTACTTGTGTTGTTAATTCTGCTTGTTTACTGCACAGAAAGGCAAAATGTTGCCTTTTTTTCCCTTTCCCATGCACCACGGCCATTCTGAAGGGAGTAAAATGAGACCTAACTGGACTCACAATACAAATACAGTACTTACGATCTTGTTCATGATAGGCCTGTAAGAAACCCAAAATCCTTTCAACTTCTTTTTCTGTTGCTTCTTGATGAGATTCTTCCATTTTCTTCAACTGAAAAAGAGTAATACCAGTAAACTATCAGTAAGCCCTCTCATCACATCTTCTATAACATTCTCAGCTTATGTCAAAAGAAACATTTTGTAGCCCTCACTGAAGTCAGTTTTATTTTTTTGTACTGTTTACTCAAAGTCAAGGGCTTCTACCATAAAATACAAATTCATATTTAAGTACAAGTTATATCTTCAAATTGATCTGTCTTGTGTGTTTTGCTTTTGCATACTTCTTTCTCCTTTTATTAATAACTAAATATTTGTACCTGAAGACAAACCTTTGTATAGTAAGGTTTCAAATATTATGTACTACATAAAAACTGTAGTACTTAAAAATGATGAATTTGAAGATTAACTTTCCAGTGCTGCCATACCAGGATTTTACAGACACACTACAAAACGCTGCGTTATAAACCATTTGCTACTTCAATACATGGCATATCTCCATTGGCTTCCTGTTATAAATTCCCATGCTCAATTCAAGATGTCCCCTACAAAACAGATCCAACCCACTCTTTACAGTCCTAGATGTTCTAAATGATAACATCAGCGGGGACAAAACAGCGAACATCAAGAACTGGGCTTTTTTTTTTTTTTTTTTCTTTTTTGGTGATTCCAGACCTCTAGAATAAACTTCCAGTTGAAGTTCACAAGTACCTGCCTTCTCAGTTTCAAATATCAGGCAAAAACAAAATAAAACAGTTATGACACCTTCACAACTCTTATATTTTAATGTAAGCTTTCATGGATAAAAATGCGGATAGAACTTTTTGCAGATGGGCTTGTTACCTGTGATTATCTGTGATATTCAATGTTACTTAAAACCTTTCCTCTAAAGAGAGGTTAAACTGATTCAGTGATTTTATTAAATAATGTTATTGTTTGGTTATACCTGCATATTGTACTAGATCAGTGATGGCGAACCTATGGCCCGGGTGCCAAAGGTGGCCCTCGGAGCCCTTTCTGTAGGCACTCGACATCGCCCCTTCATAGCCACCTGTATACAGGTTAAATTACTGTATTGGCACTTTGCAAAAAAAAAAATAGTGGGTTTTGAATTGCAGTTTGAGCACTCGGTCTCTAAAAGGTTCGTCATCACTGTACTAGATTGTCCTTTATTGTTTGTATGCCTATGCTATGAACTGTCTAGAGAGTGCTTTGCACTAGGTGTGGAAGGAAGGAAGGAAGGAAGGAAGGAAGGAAGGAAGGAAGGAAGGAAGGAACTGAACATTACATTCATCTTGCTTTACAAGGAAAAATAGATCATATTAAAATAAGGAAGATCTCCATTTCTGTGCAAGAATCAGCCTGCTAAATAGGGTCTTATATTTGAAAAAGATTATTCTGTCAAGAGCATCATTTTGTATTTAAGTACTTAATTCTGCTTTCTCACAATACAGTATTGTTAATTTCATTCTGGCATCATTGAAACAGCAACAATAACCACAACTCTCAAATACTGTCCATACACACCTGAGCTGGCATCACCCTCCTTTCTTCAGCCCCTGCCTTCTTCCGTTGCCTCTCAATCCGTGGCTTCTCAACAGGAGGATCAGCAGTAAATGTTCCTAACCTAAAACAAGTAAAATAGCAACAGCAGGGTGCAACATTCTGAATTGTTTAAAAACATAATATACAGTTTAAATGTTTTCTGGCACCAAAGTGAGAAAAATAAGATACAGTAGTTTACCAGCAACCAGAGTTTTAACCCCTTCCAGCATAGGCCAATGTGAACAATGGTTACAAGTTATAAGAGCTGGAGTTCAACACCATTTAGAGGTAGACTCCACCTCCCCTCCCTAAGAGTATTACTGGATGGAAGGGACAGATAGTTCTGCAATGTAATGTAAGGCTCTGTTCTTCTCTATTACCTCCGAGGTCCGATTTGTCACTGTGGTACAATTCAGGGAAATATTCCAGACCATATTTAAATGGAGCAAAGGAACAGCTTCCTTTTCACCAGCACATACTGTAAACTCTTCATCGCTACTATGCTTAAATTGCTGTGTAAAGTTATGATAGTTCTTCTTGTGCTAGCAGCCCTTTAGAAATTGACAAAATGAGGATCAGAATGTTGTTTTTGCTTCACCGACTGCTCTAGTAACACCTTTGGGAGCATATCTTAAAGCCACCAAAACATGGGAAATTATTCTACTTAAATATATTTTAGGAACAAGAAAGATTCTATGACTACATGCAATACTGGGGAATGAGTGGGTGTGTGTTAAACAGAATACTGTATATACTCAAACATAAGCCTAGTTTTTCAGACCTAATTTTGGGCTGAAAAAGGGGGCCCTCGGCTTATATTTGGGTCAATACTTTTAGCCACTTAGGCAAGTCATCTGTGGCTAAAAGTCATTTTAAACATTGCATACCGCTTCTCATGACCCCCCTCTGCATCACAGGGGAGTGGCACACAATGTTTAAAATGACTTTTAGCCACTGACCCAAGCACTTGCATTAGTGCATAAAAGTTATTTTAAACATCACACACCACTCCCCCAGCTCACAAAGGAATAGCTGCCAGGCCCTGCTGCATTTCCCACCCTAGACTTATACTCGAGTCAGTACGTTTCCCCAGTTTTTGGGGGTTAAATTAGGGGTCTCGACTTATACTCGGGTCGACTTATACTAGAGTATATAGGGTACATAAATTCTATTCACCAAATAACTGTTTGCAAAATTGCCTGAAACATTTAACACCCATTCTTATAAACCAAATATGCCATCATCCAGCCTTCAAGTCCTACTACATAGCTCAAACTCAACCATTAATTTAAAGACAGAACAGTCCCTAATATGTAAAATGTTACAGAATACAAACTGGAAGGAAGCCTCAAATAAACTTACATGAAATGGAAAACCTGGTGCTCTTCTAAAGTACTTCTTTGCTTCTTCGCCAAGTTTATGCCACGCATTACTAGGTAAAAATCCTCCAGCAACTTGTTCATTTTCACTGTCACTTTCTGCCCTTTCAAGCCGATTTAAGCCCATAAAAGACAACTGCAGAAGAAAATGTATACGCTATCAGATTCCATTTATAACAGAATCTGACATGACTATGAAATAAGATTCTACAAGACATTTGCAAAGGAAATATCAAATCAGGTGTGTAAGTAACATGGTGATTGATGTTTTCTTATAATATATGATGGAATTATGGAGGAAAATGCTTAAATTTTAACGTCACCCCAACTTCAGATGTAGAATCTAAACAGAGAACATAATACACAGCCATACTCATGGCTAACCACTGCTGGGTGGCGGGGTGGGGGTGGGGTGGGATGTGCAATCTAAAAAACAAAACAAAACCCTGACCCAGCAGGGCTCTTCTTCATTTCTAAGCAGACACACACACACAGGGGCTCTGTTGGCACAGCTGTGTGTGCACAACGTTGATAACATGAAGAGGCCGAGGCTGACATAAGTCCAGTAATTTAAAAAATCCAATCCACCACTCAAAAGTTTCTGAGGTTCCCCAAGATTCCTTTCATTAGGGGGAAGGATGGGGGGGGGGCGGCGCTCAGGATGGGATTGAGTCTTTAATGGCAGCAAGTTTCAGACATTACAGACTTCCCCCATGCTTCCCCCCCATACACTTCTGTAGGATGAAAAGGATCCCTAAGGAATAGGAATGGGCAGGGTTAAAATCCAACAAGGAAACATGCTGCGATATCATCTGTGCTAGATCTGTGATGCTGACCAATCAGGAGCTGTGCAGGGACAGGCATCATCCCATCTCCCTCTCTGATTGGCCAGCAGCACAGAAGCAGGAAAGATGACTTCTCAGCACGCTTCCTCGTTGGATTTTAATCCTGCGGAAGACAGAGAAAGGTAAAGCAATTGAATCTGCATGTATCAGCCGGTTCCGAGGACCACCTGGGCTTGCGTGGTTCATTTCATAACCTACTGTTTCCGGAAAAAAATGCCTATTCCTACTAAGGAACATTGGAACCTCAGGGGAGATGGGAATCCGATACAGTACTTTTGTTCTTGTGTTGTTAGTCATGACCGACTCTTTGTGACCCCATGTCCATGGAGTTTTCTTGGCACGAATACTGGAGTGGCTTGCCAGTTCCTACTCCAGGCGCCTACAGCACCTGCTACAAAAGCCCATGGATGAAGACATGGTCAGGCTTGGTGCTGAGCTGTGATAACAAGATATTCAATGTATTACCTAAATATGGTGTATTCTCATTATTCTGTTCAATTATTTAAACTATTATGAAGACACTTCCACTTGTTTCCTGGGAATAGGTGAGCCAATTAATTCTGTCCTTTGTTAAATGGTGGAGGGATTAGGTTCAAAGCAAGAGTAAACTTGCCAATATAGGTGCATAGAAGCCAATAGATGGTTCAGAAATCCAAAGAATCAGAGCAGCTGAAACTGAAAGGTCCCCTAATTCACACTGAATATTCAGTGCCGTGCAGAGCCCTGGATTGCCACAGATACTACAACCAGCCAAGAGAACCAGGTCAGATTTTTTATTTCCTTATCTAGTATTACCACCATTTTCCTCATTTGAACTGAAGTTCACTCTATGTAGTGTCTCTCTGCAGAATCAACTGACTAGTAAAGCCTAAAGGCAGTTGTACGATCAAGACCTAAAACACCTTTTGCACACTCTATGCCCAAACAGTATGGTTTGTGTCATCTTACTCAGCTCTGGTGTGAACGGAACACTCTTCAACCATTGGGGCCCTGGGCAACGACTGGAGAGGGAGCAAAAGTCAATGCTAACATACTGGTCCTATGAAAGGAAAAGCTACCAACTATAGTGTGTGCCCACCTGATATAACATGATAATTCTGAAACACTCTCTCAACTTATCTTAAGCAATTCAAATCACTCCACTATTGAAATTGTTCACTCAGGATAGCCTACCTGGTAGCATTATAAGAACTATACAGTTCCATGTAAGTGTAACAGAGCTGGGGAAAGTGGTACAAGGCATAAATGACACTTGCCCGAGAATGAAAACTTGGTACAGTGGTATCTCTACTTAAGAGCAATTCAACTTAAGAGTGAAAAAACCGTTAGCGTTTTAACTGCTGCCTTACAAATTTTAGATGTGGTCTGCTCTACTTACAATTTTATTTTTTTCAATTTGCTTATTTATCTACTTATTTTTATTTTTTTAGATAGGGCTTCTCTACTTAAGAGTTGTTCGACTTACAGCATGCATTCGGAACGGATTAAACTCGTAAGTAGAAGTACCACTGTATTTAAAATAAGTAGCAAGTTTGCAGCTCCTGTCTCTGGATGCGCTGCGAGTATTTTAACAACAGCTAGCTGTCTTATTCAGCTACCATTCTGACTTCCAAGATTTTAGGAGACCTGTACGGTCCCACACAATATCTTGATCCTCTCTCTCCATGACTCGCAAAACAGAAAGAAAAACTCAAAATGGTCTAAAAATCCAATGTCAAAGCAGCACACTATGTCTTTCTTTTTTGTTCTCACTGCCATCCTAAAAGTTGCCAGGAAACCAGACACAGAGGATTTTCCTGCCCTCGGTTTTCAAGTACACAAGGGTCTGCAACACTAAGGGGAGATCATTGCTCTACAGGATATCACTGCAAACTCCATCAAATTCTAGAACTGGTCGCTGCCGAACATATGTATAATTCTGAGATTAAGAACGCAGACAGACAGATGGGACGGGGAAGTCCAGGGCCACCTTGGAGTGGGCTAAGGAGGGAAGCTCCTGCTGTGATTGGTGAGTGGGCAGTCATGCTGATGAGGTGGGGAACAAAGTGCATTTCACCCAGGGAATGGATGAGCCCACAGAGGAAGCAGGAGGGGGGGCAGGTCCCGCACCAAACTGCAGTTCATACATATCCCTAATTATTTTTTCCCAAAAGCACTATAATTCACACTGGCAGATGTACAAGAGAGAAACCACAACACTGAAATCCTAATCTACTTTTATTAATCATATGCTTTAAATTCAACTACCCAAGTTGACTCTCATCTTCATATGGCAAACTTTTTTTGGCAAACTTTTGAGGTGAAATAATTGTTCTGAGGAATAAACTCCAAGTTAACCGTTATAACATAGTGGCTAAATTCCTGTTTGGAGATGGTCTGTATAACTTACTGTGACTAATTACAGCTAATTGATGAGATACTGGGTCATACTGTGATTGTGCAATTGGGTTTGTCACCAGTTACACGAATAAGATGTGCCCCCACCATCTCTCATCAAGCAGCCACAGCAGATTACACAGACACCAGGACTCAGGACATTGTTTTGGAAATCAGCTTCATTCTTTGGTTTCAGACATTTTTTTCATCCTCCAAAACAAATACAATGCAAGAGAAGGCTTAGTTACATGGTTACTGGTTATTTAAACAAACCATGATTGCAGCTAAACTAGAGCTGGGGAAAGTTTGGACTAACGCTCCTGATTGTCCACGCACAGTCAAGCTGGTTGCAGAATTCAAGGAGACATCATGCAAAGAGGACCTTTCCTAAGCTCTGTTCTGAACCCAGTATCATGATCCACCTAAATAACTGAATCTGACATTTCCGACTGCAATGTTCATGGACATTCTAAATAGCGACTACTAAACCTGTAACAATGAAATGATTTGTCTTCACGCCTTCTTGCTCATGAGATCAAATTGCTAATGTCATGGTAAAGAATTGCTAGAAAGTTGCAAATCACAATATGAGAAAATGATGTCTGCAGCCAGCTTCAAAAATAATATTTAAAAGGAATACATTTATATTACTATTACTATTCACTGCAAACTTACTAAATCTTCAGCAAATGCAGATGGATCAAATACTGTCATATCTGAGTGCAACTGGTTTGCTTTTTCCTTTCCTAGATTTGATGCCAAAACTAGGAACTGAGCATCCAAAGCAGCCTCCCTTGCCTGGGACACTGTTATGAAAAAAGAAAGATATTTTGCCATGGTCAAAAGTAATCAGAAAGCAAGAAAGATTAAACTATCAACGTCTCTCAATTTTTGACGATTGCTTCCAAAAGCTCAGGGTTTCAGACCTTCAAGTAAGGTTCACTTAGGTATTCAACAAGATCCACTGGAACAGAAACTTACTAAGATATATCACCAACTTCCCAATGTCATATTCTAAAAACACTTCCCTGAATGGCATAAGGCAGGGGTGTCCAAACTTCAGCTCTCCAGATGTTTTGGACTACAACTCCCAGAATTCCAAGCCTAGACCGCCAATGACAACAGACTGTGGGAGTTGTGGTCTAAAACATCTGGAGGGCCAAAGTTTGGGCGCCACTGACATAAGGGATGCTGAACACCTATCACACTATGTTTATCTTATTACTGGAGTAATATTGCTAAAATAGTTATTCAAATCTCTGATGAGTTATAACACTGGTAATCCCAACAAATGTATTTTAACTGAATCATACCCCTCCCATCATACTGCATTAAAGGTTATACAGTCTGTTTACAAACTGCTCCGAGTAAGAAAAAAATATAGATTACAATCTGTTTAAAAAGGCAGGGGTGAGAACTCTAGCTTGATTAGGATAGCTCAGATTAGATATTTTATTTTAGTGCCATGTACTTTCAATTGTTCAGAAATCTGTGGCAGTTTAGTAATGCAACAGAATGTAAATTATTACTCACACAATGATTTCCTCTTTATTTATTGATTGATTTCTATACCACCCAACTAGCTACAAGTTACTCTGGACAGTTCACAACAATTGTAGCTATTCAGAAGATGTTCTCATTAGAAAAAACTGAAGTAATGCAGACCTCTTTTCCTTAACAACATGTAACTCAAATCTTCAAATTATTGGAATATACATTTCCTGCTCTTGGTATACTGTTTCTTTAAATTATTTCAATCATGTATATGAGAGACTCTCTCTCTCAACTGCTACACCTTGTACTTTATTTCTCTGTTTCATGGGAAAGGGAGTCTCCGACTCACTTCAGCTACAAAGACTGCTGAAGCTGACTGCAAGAATCTGGATACCAAGCCCTAAAACACATCATTCTTTATTGTTCAGCCTGTCTATTCTCATCCCATGGAGGACTCAGACCAACTATAGCTACAAAGTCTACCAGCAACTAATCCATTCTGCTGACTGCTATTCAATTATGTAATTGAGTTAGTATCGATCCCTACCCCAGCAGTTACATTGTAACAGTTGAATGGGCTGTTATTTCAACTTTAACATTTCCTTACGATATCCCCCCCCCAACACACACACACCCTTCTATATAAAGACACTGGACGAGATCTTATGGAAAACCAGCACAGTAACACCCTGCCAGAGCAGTAATGTGGGACTGTCCAGTTTGCAAAAGCACTGCACCCACCCAACCGACTGTCAATAGAATAACCTGAGGAACTCCTATGCGCCAAGATATCTTCTTGTTGTAGAAAACTAATCAGATTGTTGATAGTACAATCCACTGTATTAGCTGTCTGACTCAATAAGATTTTGGACAGTGTAATTTATTGGATTTTATACTTTTTTATTTTGACATAAGCTGCCTGGGGGACAAAGAAAATGGCATATAAAACAACTGACACCTATAAATCAGAAAGCAAAGGTACAGTTACTACTTTTATAAGTTTTGCCACCTTGGTATTTGACAGTTTGTGCCTGCTAACTGCAGTCAATGAATGCTGCCTAGAAACATTGTAGCTACTAGCACAATTAAGTCACACAACTATCAGCAACAACTTCTACAAGAGGGAAAAAGGGAGAGAAAGAGGCCCTCAGAGAAGCATTTCAAATGTCTTCTTATTAGAGATATGAAGGCAAGCCATTGCTTCTTTATTTTCCATGCTTTAAGGAATGCACAAAGTTACACTCAACTTTCTTAAAAGATAGAATGGAAAAATGTGTGAAAATTCCCTCATAACAGCTTACCATTTTTTCTCAAAAGTGTAAATAAAATAATAAAACTGAAGTACAAGGAAAAATAACTCAAGGGAACTATAACAGCTCTTATAGAATTACAATTACAAATCTTCTGTACTATTTTATATTGTTGATGCTTTGTTACAGCACTGTTATCGAGTATTTTAGGAAAGATGGGCATTTGCTTACAAAACATGAAAAGCATCAGGGAGATATCATCTTACCTCCAGCAAACAGCTTATTAGCATCTTCCAAGGCCTCTGTCAGTTTATCATTCCTGGTGCTCAGAATCGTTTCATGATTCTCTGTGGGGGGAAATTTGATTCTTTTAAAAAGTACACTACAAACCAAAGAAATGGAAACTTCAAAATTAAAACCAAACGCTTGCAGACCTCAATCACAAAATCCAATTATACTTCGCTTAACTTTTTACTAATCCCTACCTGAGTGAACTGCTCTAACATTTTAATGTAAGAACATCAACATTTAAAACTGACATAATGTATAAATTGTTGTTGTTCAGTCGTTCAGTCGTGTCCGACTCTTCGTGAGCCCATGGACCAGAGCTCGCCAGGCCTTCCTATCTTCCACTGCCTCCCGGAGTTTTGTCAAATTCATATTGGTCATATAAATAATTAAATAATTCTGAAAAGAAATGCTATAGAAGTACATAGTAGTCACAGCCTAACCTTGCACAATCAGCACTAGAGTGGCAGCTATGCCTACAGGGAACACAAAGAAGAAATTTAAAGGAGCAAGGAAACAAAGAAAATCTAAATATCCTTATCTTGCTTATAATGCCACAATTACAAAGCAATAAAAGATGGGTAGTTACTACAATACTGCACATATAATGGAAAATAAATGAGGAGAAAGGCAGATTAGGCAAAAAAAATTAGGGTCTGGACACCTTCAATATAATTTAATAGGCCATTTAAAAGCTGTTCAGTTTCCGTGCTATATTTATCAGAAAAAGCAGCATCAGAACAGTGATTCCCCCCCCCCCAACTAACTCCACAGAAAGAGTAGCAATTCCTTCTGAGTGGCCCAACACAAGGCATCTGCACCGCTGTACAATCTGATTTGGTACAGAGACTGCACACTGCCTCCAAGGACCCAAATGCAGCCTCAGGGACCCCCATGCCCCAAAAATCCCCCCTGTGTATCCACAATGTGCAGGGGCCTTTCATCATCTTTTGGAACACCCCATGTCCCCACCAAAGGTTTTAGAAGAGTACGGCTTCTTTTTTCATCAGATTTTTATTTTATTTTTCAGAGGTGGGGGTCTTGGCAACAAATGCTGCCCAAGAACAGAAGCAAAGGTGTGGGTATTTGGGGGGGGGGGTCCCTTTCCCCTTCCCTCTTTGTGCCGATCAACTAGCAGGGGTTTTGACAAGGATTTTTTAAACATCTCCCTGCAAACAGTTTGTGTTCCATCATGCTTGAAAGCAGCTACCATTGTCCCAGTCCCAAAGAAAACAGCAATTAACTGCTTCAAGGACCAGAGACCTATTGCAGTAACATCTGTAGTAATGAAATGCTTTAAAAGTTTGGTCCCCCAACACCTTAGGACATGCTTTCCACCGGATTTTGACAAACATCAGTTCGCCTACAGGAAGAATAGGACAACAGACAGTGTCACAGCTACCGCTTTTCTTACAGCTAGTCACCTGGAGAAACCTGATATTTATGTCAGGATGCTGCTTATTGACTATAGCTTGACTTTTAATACCATTCTTCTGAGCATCCTTATTAAAAAGCTGACTGACTTGGACCTTTCTCCTACCATCTGTGACTGGATTCAAGACTTTCTGAGGGATCGGTCACAAACAATGAGGATTGGGCCTGTTACATCTACCTTGCTGAAGCTTAGCACTGGCTCCCCACAGGCCTGTGTGCTTAGTCCCTACCTGTATTCATTGTATACGTATGACTGCATATCATCTGACCCATCTACTGTAATCATTAAGTTTACAGATGATACTACCATAATGGGTCTTATT
The DNA here is from genome assembly GCA_037367245.1 of Phrynocephalus guinanensis. Classification (NCBI taxonomy): domain Eukaryota; kingdom Metazoa; phylum Chordata; class Lepidosauria; order Squamata; family Agamidae; genus Phrynocephalus; species Phrynocephalus guinanensis. The sequence goes on along the minus strand of CM074735.1, from coordinate 62,250,011 downwards.
ACAGGTGGAGACGAACCAGCATACAGGGGAAAGGTCCAAAAATTATCCTCATTGTGCCTAGAAAATAACTTGCACCTAAATATCAGCAAGACAAAGGAGATGGTGCTGGACTTCTGGAGGAACAGAGAGGAGCCTGCCCCATTGTACATCAAGGGGCAGATACAGCAATTTCCTGTGAGTTCATTTTAGTGAAGATCCCACCTGGAAAATCAATACAACCCAGGTGGCCAGGAAATCCCATTTCCTCACGCTTTTGGGAAAGAACAATGTGGAACAGCAATTGATGACCTCCTTCTACCAGTCTACAATAGAAAGTGCCCTCACATATTGCATTACAGTTTGGTATGTTGGTTTGACAGCTGTGGACATAAAGACTTTGCAGAGGGTGGTGAACACAGCAGAAAACATCACGGGCTGTCCCCTGAGTCCACTGGATGACATCGCCAGGGACCGCTGTCTCAGGAGAGCGAGGAAAATCCTCAGGGATGACACACATCCCTGGTCAGCACTTCTTCACTCTCCTACCCTCCAGAAGGAGATATAGAAGCATAGCCAGCAGGCTAAAAAATACAGTGGACCCTCGTATAACGAACAGTTTGTATAACATAAAATCTGTACAGCATAAAAAATTCCAGAGATAGGGGAAATTTGCTTAACAGAGTCACCTATGGGAAGAATCCGTACAACATAAAAAATGGTTATCTGGAAGTTGAGTCATGGCTACTGGACTTCTTTTTTGAGAGATAGAAACGTTTCACTACTCACCCAAACAGCTTCATCAGTCTTCATCAGACTGATCACCTGGATGACTGAGAATCTTCACAGATATAAAAATGGTTGTGATTAGGGATTGCTCCATTTTCAATGCATTGCTATGGGAAATTTGTACGAAGGAAAATTTGCTGAACCAACTTTCATTTGGAACCAATTAATTCCTTTATACAAGGTACCACTGTCGTTTTTATCCTGGGCTGTTAGCTTGTTGAATGTGATAACGTGTGATAGACTTGTGGGGCTAGCGAGTTTGAGCAGCAAGCACACAGAGTGAAAGGAGACTGCGTGGTTTTTAGTGGGATGGTGTTGGGGGGAGGGGGAAAGAGGCCCAATCAATCGCATTGTGCACAGGTTGTACAATTGTACCATTATTATTATTATTATTATTATTATTATTATTATTATTATTATTATTATTATTATTATTATTATTATTATTATTATTATTATTATTTACGCTTTGTTGCTGGTGGCCTTAATACCGCCTTCAGACAAGAACACACACACACACCGGCGCTCTCCACTCCCCCCCCTCTCTGCCCGGCCTACCCCACAAGGTTGCTGGGAGGATCGAGCTGAGCCACGAAGGAGAAAGTGAGCGGGCGCCCGAAGAAGGGCGAAAAGGCGGGGGGGGGGGCTCCCTTCCCACTGCCTGCCTGCCTGCCTGCCTGCCAGCCACCTGCTCCCGAGGGAGGCACCTACGCTGGAGGAAGCTGATCCTCTCCCGGTACTGCTGGCGGAGCAGCCTCCGTGATGTCTCGTCCTCGCCGCCGCCGCCGCCGCCGCTTTCCGAAGTCTCCGGGACGCTCCCTCTCTCCCTCCGGTCCTCCTTTTCGCCTCCCTCGTTGGCTCGGCCGCCACAGCCATCGCCCGCCGGACCTTTGCTCGTGCCTCGGTCGCCCCTTCGGCCAGCGGCAGGGACCCGGGATCCGCCGCCGCCGCCGCCGCCGCCACTCCCCGGTTCGGCCATGGCTCTCCCTCCGGTAGCCTCGCCCCCACTTCCCCGCTCCCTTCCCGCGTCTTGGGAGCCCCGTGGGCGGGGCCAGCGGGAGGACACGCCCCCTCCCCGGCGAGCGAGCGCAGGAGGGGCATGTAGACTCTAAAACGAAAGAGTGAGATCGGGGGGGGGCGCTTCTGTTTCAAAACGAATTGCCGCCTTATCCACGGTTTTTCTGAGGCGGCCCCGAATATGTGGCTCTAGGTAGCCTCGGCTCTTGAGTGAAAAGCCCGTATCACTGGCCTCGGCAGAGAACGGAGAGAGTGTCTGCTCAGTTTTACACAGGGAGTCCCAAAAAGAACTTTCCTGAAAGAAAATGGGCTTTTCTGGATCCTTTTCAAAGCAATTGTTAAAAAGTTATTGTCGGGTCTATTTTTCTATCTCTACGGTGATCGTGGTAAAAGGAGACAAACAGGAGACGAGCCTTCGAGAGACGACGACGGCAACTGAGCAGGGCCAAATAGAAACGCGAAATTCCCACCTCGCTACATTTCTAATTTCTAATAATAATTATTACATGCGGTCAAGATGAATTACTACTCCTTCTTTGGCCCTTGCAAAATGTGATTGCATCCCTTCATAGTCTTTGGTCTACTGAAAGTGGGCATTTCTGCCTTTTTAAAGCGGGAAGACTGCATTAAGGTGGAGGGCTTTTTAACCCCACTTTCTACCCGCGTCTTGTATTACTTCTTCAAAATATGTATTAAGGCATTGGCCAAGAATACGGTGCACTCTCCTAGAAGTTAAAGAATATGCACCATAACGGCTTCCTCATGCTGCTTCAATGCAATCAACTTCTAACACCATTGCCCTCAACGATACAAAATAACCACTATTTTGACACAACTGATGGGTTGTCTCTCTTCCTATAATACATGTACTTCTAATTACTGTATTGCACAAGAAAAAAGTTCCCAGTGTAGTTGAGTCCGATTTCGTTCAAAGTAACGTTTGAGTACACTGCAACAACAAACTGAAACAACAGGAGAACCTGAGAAATTAATAAATTTATTTCAGTGTGAGCTTTCGTGGTTGACACTTCACTTCCTCTCAGTGCACTATTTCTTTAGCGATATGCACCGCCAAAATGTTTAGGATTCAAGTCTTTGAAACAAATGCTTGTCTTTCAAGTCTTTGAAACAAATGGGCGTAGGCTCCATCAAAGAGAGGGATGCATATTTCAGAGTAAATAAGTATGCCTGGTATTACAGTCGAGAAAATGTAAAACCCGAAACCTGAGGCGCGACAAATGCTGTGCAGTCCAGCAGAGGGCAGAGGCAGCTTGCTATGGCACTTGTTAGGAACACTAACACTTTGTGGTAGCAAAAGATCCTGGACTATTTCAACTATTCCAGCATTACCTGATTACATAAACTAATGAAACTAGTGTGCTGTAGTGCAGTGCTCCCCAACCTTTTTGTCCCCGCGGACTGGGAAATTTTTGAAAATTTTTCTGTGGCCCGAAGCTGGGGGTGGGGGTGGGGAGGGGGGGAGAATGCGAAAGGGGGGTCCGGCGGGGAGGCAAAAGGGGGGTGAAAGCAAAGGATGGGAGGGAAGGAGGAGGGGGAGGCACGAGAGCGGCGGCGGCGGCACTCACCGGCTTGGGGCGTCGGGCGTGCCACTCCCCCCCACACACGGGCGGGGTGGGGGGGAACCCGGGGCTCCTGGGCAGGCGGGCCCCCGCCTCCTCCTCCGGCGCCAGGAGCCGCGTGCGGGTCTCGCTGCTGGCGCCCCGCTTGCTCCTGCTGCCGCCGCCGCCGTGGGCCTTCTCCTCCGCCGGGGAAAGCAAGCGGGGTGCCAGCAGCGAGACCCGCGCGCGGCTCCTGGCCCCAGCGCCCCGCGCGCGGCACCCGCCCGGCCACGCCGGGAAGCGCCCTCGCGGCACCGACGAGCCGCCGCCGCCTCCTCCTGCTCCTGTTCCTCCTCCTCCTCCTCCTCCTCCTCCTCCCGCCGCCGCCGCCGCCGGAGGAGCAGCAGCAGCCACCCCCCTGCAATCGCCCCCCCCGCCGCCACCACCGCCGCCGCCGCCGCCGCAATCGCCCCCGTCCCGCCGCCGCCACCACCCCTCCGCAATTGCCCTCGCTGCTGCTCCTTCGGCGGCGGCGGGAGGAGGAGGAGGAGGAGGAACCGGAGCAGGAACAGGAGCAGGAGGAGGCGGCTCGTCGGTGCCGCGAGGGCGCTTCCCGGCGCGGCCGGGCGGGTGCCGCGCGTGGGTCTCGCTGCTGGCGCCGCGCTTGCTCCTGCTCCTGCTGCCGCCACCGCCGTGGGCCTCCTCCTCCGCCGGGGAAAGCGAGCGGGGCGCCAGCAGCGGGATCCCGGGGGGAGGAGGAGGAGGATGGGCTCCTCCGCCTCCTCTTCCCCAGAGGTGAGCAACGGACTGAGGAGAGCCCGGTCTTCTGGGCCGCCGCCAACGCCGCCGCGTCCCTCCTGGCGGAGCCCAAGCGGCCGCCGCCGGGGCGCCAGCGTTTTGGGGCGGAGTCGCCGGCTGGCCGGCCCGGGAGGAGGGGAGGGGAGGGGAGGAGGGTGGCAAAGGCAAAGGCAAAGGCGGCGGCTCCTCCTGCGCTCCTCCAGCCTTCCTCCTGCACCGGCTGCCCGCGGGAGAGAAGAGGAGGAGGAGGAGGGCGGCGGAGGAAAAGGGGAGGAGCCTCCCCGGCCTCCCCAGGAGGCCCAGTGCCGACCAGTCCACGGACCGGCACCGGTCCGCGGACCGGGGGTTGGGGACCACCGCTGTAGTGGACAGAGTGATGGACAGGGTCACTTGGACACAGAGATTCACTGGGAGAGTGGAGCTGATAAAACCACTCCCTAAATATCTCACTTATCTTGAAATCCTTACTAGGGTTGCTATTAGTTCAAACTTGGCAGCAGAAACAATAACAATCAAACCAGAATGGACTTAGAATTTTGTTTTCTTTTTGCAAGGTACTAGTTAACTATGGTGGTTGACTGTGTTTTGTTTGTAGGCTAAAACAAAAATTATTTGAGCACAACAAGGTTTAAATAGGTCTAACAAGAGAGCAAACTTAAAAACATTGAAGAATGACTCACTGTGACAGCACAGGGAGGAGAAATGCCTTTATTTTAAATGCATCCTTGATAGAACTTTCCCAGATGTACTCTTCAGAAAACCTATTTATAGCCTGAATTGCTGCTTTAAACTATTAATCTGCCTCACTCAAACTTTTAGGATTGGTGGCAAAAATTCTTTGTTTGTTTACTTCATGGATTTATATATTGTTGGCTTAGTGCAAAGCCCTGCTCAAAGTGGTTAACAACACTTAACAGTGACTGAGCATTAAATGTCTCAAATTAAACAAACAATAGATGCAAACCCAAAATTTGAATGCCTCTTGAAACAGGACAGTCCTTAACATGCGTATCCTAGTTGATTTAGAATGGTATCAAAATATTAATTGGCAAATACCAAACAAAAATACCACCATGGAAAGCAAACAGACACTTCTATGGATGTTGTGTCTGCCTCCTATCTGGTGGTGGGGCTAATTGTTCGAGGAGCTGCTCAGGAATGGGTTTGCTCTGAAGATTCAAGTCCAGGAAGGTCTCTCTCTCTCTCTCTCTCTCTCTCTCTCTCTCTCTCTCTCTCTCTCTCTCTCTCTCTCTCTCTCTCATTTATTTTTGTTTCAAAGGGGCAGCCTCTGAGGAAACTGACACCTCTCTCTTCTCTTGATGAGAGCTGAATTCACTTTTGCAGTTTCTGCATGGTAAAATGCACTATTCTAACCCTATTGAATAAGTGGAAATTGGGGGGTGGGGTGGGGGTCAATTCCTCTATAAATTCATTTGAAATGGGCATACTCTAGATGTGACTTACTTTAGCATAGAAAGTCACAGTTAATAGAGCCATTTAGGTGAATGGGATTTACAGAGGAGTTAAGTCACTAAATCTCCAATGGCCCACTCTAGTGTGATTTATTTATTGCACTAAGCAACAGGATTTTGGCTGTTGTGCAATTATTTCTTAGCATAGTATTTCATGTTGATACCGATTGCATTAGGCATGTCTGAGGACATATTTATAAGTGCCAAATTTTTGCAGGTACTTGGTCAACCACCAATGTGCAGTAGGCAAATGTCCTTGATCAATGTTAGGATACCACATCTGTTGTGAATATAACAGCCTAAACAGAGGGAAGTAGGCAGTTTGGCAGTAAAACAGTAGAGTAGCTGGTAGACCAAAAGTAGGGCTGAGAATTTGGTGGAAAAACAATCACTTTTCAATAACAGTGAGACCAGATTCTATACATCGCAAAACAAAATGCAATCACCCATGTCCAAGAGCCAAAACCTAAATGCATAAAAAAGTAACACAACATTGCAGTTTAATTTCTCTTGCCACTTTAATAGCAGTCTGGAAAAATCCTCCCTCATATCAAATTCTTTGTTTGGTTTCAGGAACCTAAAACAACCTCTTTCATATCAAGAAAGCATGCAGGAGAGTGATAACTCCATCATCTGGATTCCCTCTGAGTATTTCCTGCCAGGGTGGGCCTTGAATCCTGTTCACATGTTCTTTGCATGCCTCCTGTAAAGGGGAATATTCCGTGTGGATTCATGGGTTATATGGAAACCCCTGATCTACTTAGAACTAAAAGGGGGCAACGTCCATCTGTTTCTTTAATTAACAACAATGCATTTTTGGGGGGGGGGGAGAAGTACTGTTTAAATACTAATCCTGTCAGTCATCTATCAATTGCTCATCTTCCCACAGAACATGTGGGGGAGGGTCTCAAGGCAAATTAATTAAGCTATGCTGGTTTTTCAGCTCAACTTTATACTGTACATGAAAATTATGACTCATAAAAAGAAGAAATTCCTTTTAATTATTACTCTTGAACAGGAGTTAGGTTTCCAGGTAAGATTAATTTGATCCTGACCCTAACATTATCTACTGAATATCTAGAGAGGCCCTTGTAAATGCATCTGTTTAGAACTGGAACCAGAAATCCCAAGTAAACATCTCATTCAGTTTTAATGATAGATCAGGACATTTTTCATTCAGCTACATACCTAAGTGATACAGCATTTGACCTTCTACTTGCATCACCTGGGAGGGTGCATCCCCACGTATTCATTTTGTTTTATGCTGTTTTCCCACCCACTAACTGAGAGTTCCTGTGGAGAAGTGACAGGCTGCAGCTTTGAGCTCCAGGGATCAGATTCCTTATGCTTTGCTGCTATCCAGCATAGTGTTCTCAAACCTAAGCCAATTCACATTAATAGAACACTTTCATGTGATCCAGGGGGGAAAGAGAGCCTTACATAGAAAAAGAGGAAAGGGCAGTGAAGGACCTTGTGTGATCAGAGGAAGAAGTGTGTTTGGAGACATATTTAGATAGGTTGATAGATAATCTAAAGAAGACTAGGTAAGTAAACCCTCAATCACACTTTTATAAGTAATCTGAGAACAGAAAGTTTAGAAGTGATCTGCCTAACTGATTTTGTGTTATATAAAAAGATTTGTGTTTTCTATTCCTCAAGATTTGTGTTTTATATAAAAAGATTTGTGTTTTCTATTCCTCAAGAGAATTAGTAAAGTAGATAAGGTTTTCTTTTTCTAAGGTAGAGGCTGAAATCATACATGCATGTGCTGTGAAATGCTAATCTGAAATGAGAGACCTTTGTGAATAGTGGAGGCAATTGTTATAGTGGTGTTTTCATGTTTGCTGTCCTAAGAATTAAAGACTTGAAAGTTTTGTGTTAAAGCTATAAAAGAATGTATTTTTCCCTTTGCTGGAATCTACCCACTGAGCCTTATTGCTTTGAAACAAGTATATCAGGAATCATGGCACCTTGACAAGTGCACGGCTCAACAGTTCTGAAATATCACATGAGTACATTCTTTTACTAATTAAATTTTTCATAACTTGCAAGTTAGAACTCGAAATGTACATTGGCTTGCTCAGACCAGGAAGCACAGCTAAGCATGAGAACAACTAAGGTAGAAGCTAAGGGGTTTGTTTTGTTTTGTTTTGTTTTTTGGCTTGACTTCTCACCAAGATTTCACCATCCTCGAGTTTAGGAACTTGATACCCCAAGTAAAAGTGCTGCATGTTCACTGTTGGTTTTGTAGCCACTTGAAACAGGGTAATGCACAGAGAACCAAATGGAAGAAGCAGAATGTTCTACATATTTTTGGCTCTGTTGATGAATTAGTTCCTCTTTCAACAGCCAGATATGTTGTGCAATGACTTATTCTGGGTTATATACAACCTTTTGTATTTCCCTCCTCCCCCGGTATAACCTGGTATCACTGGATTGGGAGTCTCTAGATCTATCCTTCAAATGCTCTCTTTTAACAACCATGCTTATTTGATAGAATATATTTTATGATACTAACTAGGCAATTCAGGGAGTTATGGTTCCAAAAGTTAATACTTCCAAGCTCTGCACTGAACTACAGCTTCCAACCCACTTTGTGCACAGCAGAATGGTATAGAAATGAATATAAACTGTTTCTGATGAACACACTCTTTCTTACCTAGTTACTCTGGAAATTGAGTCATGGCAACTGGGTTTCTTTTTTTTGAAATATTTCAATCTCTCAAGAAAAGAAGTCCAGTCGCCATGACTCAACTTCCAGATTAACTCACCTGGATGACTGGGAATCCTCACAGACTTACCTCGTTACTGCATTCTGAAACAACCCCTCTCCTAATTCTACTTCTCATTGTCCCTTGATGCAGAGCTGATTATGTGAACAGCCTTTGTGAGAATGTATTAAGGTGATGTCTGGTGATCTCAACTCAGCTGATGGCATTTTACTGTGTAGTACCTGTTTCACAGTTGCAGTTAGTATTACCGTCCCCAAATGATTAACACTGGTGTGGCCTTAACCTTGTTTCATCATAGGAGTGAAGGGGAAGCTGCAATCATTTTTGAAGCATGAAGTTCACCTCAGAGAAGGCCTGGAGGTGGTTCCGACTAAACAGTGAAAGTGAAGTAGTTAGTGCAGATGGTTTGAGTTACCTTGTTATGCAAGGCGAAAGTTGGAGGGAAAAGGAAGATGTATTGGAAAAAGCTGCCTGTAAAACATCCAAACTGTTTCATCGCTCACTGTTCCCAAGTCTTTCCAAACTTTAATTTGATGATTGCATTTAACCATTCTCAGTTTATGAGAACAGCTACAGTTGCCCACAAATCTGGCACCCATGAAGCTGCCATTTATGAAATCTGTGGTAAACATTTGCTTTGCGTCTTTGTCAGAAGCTCGAGTTATTCATCGCAGGGCAAGGGTCTTTTGTTCGTTGAAGGGAAAGCTAATCGTATAGGTATTTCCAGCCACAGGAGCAGTTTATGTTCTATTCAAAGTGGCTTCAAAATTGGTTAACTGTATTTACAATGTTCTTATTACAAGCAGAGTGCCACTTACCAGCTCTCAGCCAGTCTTGTAACCACAGCAATGCTCAGTGTTACTGTTGATGTAAATACAAAACCAGCAATTTCACAAAGTTGCTCCAGGCTTTTCAGAAAACCATAAAAGCCATATAAAGTTGCACCCATTTCTCTGCTTTGGTCTTCCTGCTTTGTGTTATAACACATAGTATATACTAGAGTCATCTTGACTGTGATGGCACAAAGTCAGTACTTATGTAATGCTGAAAATTAGGTTGCTGCTGAAGTGTGGAAGGAGAATGATAAAGGGTCTTTTATTATAGTCAAAACCTGTGCAGTGTTCCAGGTTCACTCACTTGATCCTGCCATCATCTCTGTTTGCACTGTCGGTAGGATGCAACAAATATGAAAGCTCCATGCCTGGGGAATGAAGTATCTAGGGATTTGGATGTGTATTGGTGATACGAATTTTATTTCCTTCAAATCACCATTCTGTTGCTACCTTATCATCTCCAGATGGACAAAGATGAAAATAAGCAGGCTTACCCCATTCCCTAAAGAAAGGACATAATCCTAACCAATCATGGTGACTGAGGGCCAGCTAAGATGACACAAGACCAGCAGAGGTTTGCTGAATCCACAGTACGAAATGTACATACAGAGCTTTCTTTTGTATCAGCACTTTCACTCCATGATGTATTAGCAAAAGCTGCCTGTAAAGCTGGTGTGAAGAATTGGATCATATCATGTAGCGACTCTGAACCCAACATACTTCATAGGCTTGTTGTAAAGATAAAATTAGGAATGGGCACCATGTACACTTTGAGTTTTTTGAGAGAAAGTGAGATATAAATATAGTGAACAAATAAATAATGTAGGAGTATGAAACCCACACCAGTGGCAGACTTGAACGTCTACGTAGAGTTCACTCCATCCTGGATCTGTCACAATTTGTTTCTTCCAGCACTACAGGTGGAATGGAGATTCAAGTTCTAACTAGACATTTCAGATTACGATTGACTAGAAAGAAGGAATTCCTTAATTGCTAATTGTATCTGATTTCCGATTTCCTATTATTTGGGAAGGCTTTTTTAAAAAATTGGAGAAGTCTTCAAGCCATGTGCACATGGGAATAACATGTTTAGTCACATCTCTTGAATGCTAATATAGTGTTGGCTCTGGTAATAGATCATGTTTGGTCCCATGGCTTGGAACACGTGGTTTAGAGAGAGATGCTGGGAGCGTGTCCACTACCATTAAAAAAACCCCGCAGGTGCATAAAACCTATAGGTGTGGGTGTTTTTAAAAAATTTTATGTTACAATCAAACACAGTCCTCTCAGTTAGCCACACAACTCAGCACAGAAGCCCCCAGCATTGGTCCATGATTGTACACAGATCAACTTCAGTTCTACAAGCAGTCACAAAGTCAGAGTCTTATTTGTAAATTGGGGTTCCACGTGTGCAGATATTTTTAGGACTGGAGACGACGAGTCTGGCCAATCTCTGGCTCCCCTCCAGTGAAGTCTTAGGATAGGGTTTCTGTGTTCTCAAAGACCAGTTCCATTACAAAAGAGAGTATTCTATTAGGGTGGGGACTTTCCTTCAAATTTGGAACACTAATAATCAGGAGGGAAGGACACAAATGGTCAAAATACAAGCAACTGCCATTTTAATTATGGTTATCTGTTCATGTTTAGGTCCAGGCCATCTCAGGCTAGAGATCAGCAGGCAATAATGTGTGATAAAACAAAATGAGATAAATGGCAAGAGTAAGAATGGGGAACTTTCTATATGATTCGTCTGAACCGAAAGCCATTCCTCACAAATCACAGAGGGTTACAGGATACACCAGGCCTGCCCAACAGGTAGACCGCAGGCTACTGGTAGCCCGCAAAGGGTTCAAAATTAGCCTGCTGGCCACCATAAACAAGTGAGGGAATAAGTTTTCAACCCCCTCCCTCTCCCATTCCAAGGACCACCACTGCACCAGCAAAGTTCTGGGTCCTGCCAGCCCACTGCCTCAGCTGAGCAGGACAGTTCAAGGGCCATGGCGTGGTCCCCTGCTCCCCCCCCCCATCGGCCAGATGATCGAGTGAGTGCAAGGGAAGTATGTGCATGGTCAGTCTTCCCTTGGGAATGCATTGAAAATCAACGAATAAAGGGGACGGATTTCAATGCATTCCTATGGGAAACCGCTGCTCTACTTGCAATTTTTTTTAAACTTGGAATGGATGAAATTTGTAAGTAGAAGTATTAGTGTCGTAGCCCACAGGCACTTTGGGGCCAGAAAAAGTAGACCTCGGCCTGTTCAAAGTTGGACAGCCCTGGGATACACTATCGCAGACAAATAGACAGTACTGCTTGACTCACTTTGCCATGTGTTGATTTCACTGAGAAAGAAGCAAACAACCCTCTTGAAATATAAGTGCTCCTAGCTCCTAAAAAGAGAGACCATGCTACTCCCTAGATACTGTGACTGGAAGATGATAACATAGAGTATAAATAGTGTGTGAGCCATCCTGGCAAAGCAAATGAGCCTGGTATGTATAGACCTTTTATGCAAGCTTCCAGAAGGAAATTGATCACACACCAAAACAAGATTTGTTGATAATCATAGCTAATAGAACACAAATGAAAGAACCAAAGGAGACCCAGATGTCATCAAACAATTTGGCCTCAGAATCAGAAATGAAGCAGGAGAATGACTCATAGAATTCGCTGAAGCCAACAATCTGTTGATTTCAAATACTTCACTTAGGCAGCCAACCCAACAACTGTACACATGAACATTACCAGATGGCCAACATAGAAATAAACTTACTATATAATTGAAAGTGGTATATGGAGAAGCTGTGTTCTCTCCTGCAGACCAAGACTAGGAGCAGATTGTGGTACTGACCACATATCAAGTATTAGAGGAAGGCTTAAAAAAGAACTCAAAAAGACTCCTAGTGCCAAATATAATTCAAACAACATTCCTGATAAATCTAAAGTCCATATAAAAATAAATCATGATAGCTCAATTCAGTTAACCATGAACCAGAAGAACCTTGGAATGAAACTGGAGATGTTATCAGGAAGGAATGCAAAAATACTATTCCTTTAATCAAAATAAAAACCTAGATCACAGTTTTCCCAAAGGGGTCGCAAAGTGTTTTCTGAGGGGGAGGGGTCACCACAGTTATTTTTAGTTGCAATTATGTACTATATTTATTATATTAAATATGGTATACACAATGCTGTCTTTTTAAATCCAGGGGTGAAGAATCTCCAGCCCTCCAAATGTTGGACCACAACCCCCCCCCAGTCCTTTATCATTGGCATTTGGCAATATAGGCTTGGAATTCTGGGAGCTTCATTCCAGCACATCTGGAGGCCCAAAGGTTCCTCAACCCGACCCTCTTGGCCCACAGAAAATCAATCTGAACCAGAATTGCAGGCAACCTAGATTTCTCAATTACTTCTGCATCCCTTTGGGCAGATTTTCCTTTTATGGGCATCACTCCCACCCTTTCTGAAAGATCTACTCTTGTTTGTTTCTTTCATATCTACCTTTGGAGGACTGTTGTCAGATCTGTCGGTCCAGGCATTAGTCCACCTCAAAGAGGCCTGAATGAGATTGGTGCATTCTGCATTTCAGGGATTGATCACCTAAGATGGTGGCAGGATTGAAATGTTGCTGCCATAGTAGCAGTGCATTTCACTCCACTTGAGTTTCTTGCTGCTGCTCCTGCTGCTGCTGCTGCTGCTGCTGCTGCTGCTGCTGCTGCTGCTCCTCCTCCTCCTCCTCCTCCTCCTCTTCTTCTTCTTCTTCTTCTTCTTCTTCTTCTTCTTCTTCTTCTTCTTCTTCTTCTTCTTCTTCTTCTTCTTCTTCTTCTTCTTCTTCAACAACAACAACTGTATAGGATATGCCAATTAGGTTTTTCGTTTGAGTAACCTTTAGCACTCAACACTTACGCCACCTGAGGAAATCCATTATGTTTTCATTCATTCTTTTTCAATAGCCAAATGGATGCAAGGTCCTGCTGGAGCTTTCTCCTTCCTTTACTCACTCATGATCCAATGGGGGGGACGGGACCATAGCATCATTTAGTAATTGGCCTTGCTCTCTAGATGATGAAACAGAGATACCTTGTTTTATTTATTAACCCATCTCAGTTCTTTCTAGCTGGTTTGTGTGTTTGCTTATGTTTATAACAGTCATACAAGCTACATTTAAAAGTTTTTAATTTGCTTTTTAAAAAATAGGATTAAAAAATCTTACCCCTTTTAAACAGCTGCAAATCTATACCACAGTAAACAGTTTAGAGTGGAAGAGAGCGTCTATAATGTACAAGCTATCAGATACTGCTTTTAACACTGAAAGGAGGAATTCTGACAACAATTATTGCTGTTTCTGTTGGTGATCTTAAAATATTCCTTATGCTTTCTCACAGGAGTGACTGGTTCCATGAGATTGGGAAAACACCTAAATTACTCATCCACATGATGGGGCCCAACCCAAAGGGCTTTCCTTATGAATCACTAGGAAGAGCAATGTCCTTCATACTCTATATTACCTAAACTGCATGGGATGAGTTCCACATGATCTATGGTTTATGTATAGCAGTAAAATGGTAGCTACCAATATGAATCAGCAAACACAAGACCTTACCTAAAGAAGGGTGGCTAGGACCTTCCTCCAAGTTGCACAGATTTAGAAGGCAAAAACCTCTGCTGCTGGAAGGATGTGCCTGTTGGTCACTCCTTCCCAGGCAGAAGGAAGCCCCAGACCAGTGATGACAAACCTTTGACACTCCAGATGTTTCTGGATTTAAACTTGTCGTTTAATGTGTGTAAACTATTTCTACAATTAGACATCCGTTATGGAAACTTGAGGCTGTCCCATTTGTTTTTTCTATTAAAGATTAGCGAAATTAAGTCTGTGTTAAGAGAAAAAGCCTTGGAGTAAAGTTTAAATGTTTGTCCTGGCTAGTTCTCAGTAATTTGTTTATTTAAATTTAACTCCTTCCCTCTAGTGGCTAGGCCACGACTTTGGCCGTTACTTCATGAGCTGCTCGCTTCGCGGCTAGCCTTCTTTTCTGTGCGAATCGATCGTTTCAGTCCGCACGCTCCTCCTTTTTGGCTGCGATGCCACCCCGACCACGCCCCCTTTACCGTGCTCCAAGCGGGGCGAGTGGTTCCCCTGGATGCTGCCGGGGAATCTTTTCGCTTTGCATCTTGCTTGCTCCCAACGTCACGTGTGGTCTCGGTTTTTGGCTTTTATTTCAAGTTTTTTTAAAAAATATTCAAACAGGGATATCGATGCATCGCTATATCATTTCATCGCTTTGCGCTGTTACTTCCTCGCTCGAGTAGGGGCGGCGGCGGCGGCGGCGGCGGCGGCGGCGGGAGCAGGAGGAGCCGCTGCCGCCTCGCCCAGCCAGAGCAGGGCACCCGGGGCAGGCAGCGTGCAAGCCGCGGAGGGCGGGCGGCTGTGCCATGCGGGGCTCCCCCCGAGTAGCGGCGGCGGCGGCGGGGGGGCTGCCAATGATGCCAGGAAACAGTTGAAATCAGTAGAGCCATTGCAACTGACAGTCCAGCATCAGTGCATCGATACGCCGAACGTTGAAATAACGAACGTTGAAAAGTGGCATGCGAATGCGAAGGGAGCACGTGAGGTTGTGCTCGAATCGGTCCTAAAACTGCAGCTCGTGAGTACTGAGAAACAGGGGCGGGAGCGAAGCGAGAACACGTGACCGCCACGAGACCGCCTCCGAATCCAAATCGAAGGCAATATTGCTGCGGAGTGCCGCGCCTCCTGAAGTAAGGGCCTTTGAGTACCTTACAATATCACAACATAACCATTAGTAAAAATCAGCAATAAACATCAAATTAAGACAGCAAACAAAAGAAACCCAAAGTTGTAACTGTAACTATAAATGCAAAAAAAAGAACAATGATGGCAGAAAAGAGACACAATAGATTTTTTAAAAAATTAATCCAGAGTAAGGTCATGGAAGGGCTGTGCAAACAGTCATGTCTTCACTTATTTATTGAAGCCAAGGAAGAGAGGAACCACTTGCACCTAAGAACATAAGAACATAAGAACATAAGAAGAGCCATGCTGGATCAGGCCAATGGCCCATCTAGTCCAGCTTCCTGTATCTCACAGTGGCCCCACCAGATGCGTTTGGGAGCACATGAGACTAGATATCTGCCTCCTGATAGCACTCCCCTGCATCTGGCCCTTGAAGTACCCTGGTTTTAAGCCTGGAGATTACACATCTCTCTCATGGTTTGTACCTGTGGTGGATTTTTCCTCCAGGAATCTGTCCAATTCCCTCTTGAAGTCATCCAGGCCAGCGGCCATCACCACATCTTGTGGCAGGGAGTTCCCCAGACAAACAACATGCTGGGTGAATAAATATTTTCTTTTGTCTGTTCTTACTCTCCTAGCCCTCAATTTGAGTGTATGTCCCCTAGTTCTGGTATTTTGTGAGAGGGAGAAGAGCTTCCCTCTATCCACTTTACTCATGCCCTGCATTATTTTGTATGTCTCAATCATATCCCCCCTCGGGCGCCTTTTTTCCAGACTAAAGAGCCCTAAATGTTTTAGCCTTTCCTCATAAGGGAGGTGCCCCAGCCCAGGAATCATTTTAGTCACTCTCTTTTGCACCTTTTCCAGTTCTACTATGTCTTTCTTGAGATGCGATGACCAGAATTGTACACAATACTCCAGGTGCAGCCTGACTATTGTTTTGTATAATGGCATTATAATGTTGGGTGAGAATTTCACAACATGGTGGCCACCACAGAGAAGCCCATTTTCTTGCTGTTGATTTCCAGGACTCCCTTGGGATGATCAAATGTAACATCCCAGAATATGAGACGCAGGTGGGATAGGAGGTCATTCTGCAAAGGAAATGTTCAGAGAAGCAGCAAGGACCTAAACTGCTTAGGGCTTTGAATGTCAACATAAGCACCTTGAATTTGGCCTGGAAGCATACCAACAGGCAGTGCAAACTCACAAGGACAGCTAATATTTTGATACACCTGCCACCAGCCTGGCTGCTGTGTTTTGCTCTTGCTTCAGCCTCTGGTATGCCTTCAAGAGCAGCCACAATAGCCTTCTGGAGTAGTAGGAACTGCTACTCCAGAAATAGAGCAGGAGTCACATACAAATACATTAACAACACACTGAACAGTCCCAGCTGTTGCTTGTGCTGTAACCAGTTCTCCACAATCAAAAGAAGCCAAGTTTTGAGCTCTTTTCCCTTTGTTATGTCAGATAAATAAGCTTTTACCTTTAAAATAGGAGCAGCCATGCTTTTGTGCCTCTTTAACATCAGCCAGACATGCTGATCTATACACAGCCTGGACCTTAAGATGGAATAGATGTTATGTCTGGAAGAATCCCAGGTCTTTTTATCTATGAGGGCTTTGCTCTTCTGCCTCTATATGTGTTGTGCTAGAATCACTAGAGTAGGCAGCACCTGAAAAGTGGTTTAAAAACCTTGCAGGTATATTTCTGGCTTGCATGTACAAACTGGTCAGAATGCTGGTGCAAAGAAAGAAATGCTGCTTTGGCCTGACTTCGTTCAAGGGTGCCGTGGTGCACCTAGTTATTAAAATGGGCTTCAAATGTGTCTAGAAAAGGTCAATTTCACACTGTGAGATTTGTTGTGATCTGACTGGTGCTTATAGGGTTCTTTTCTCTGGGGGAATTTACTTTAACCCTTCAGAGCATCCTCGAAGGCAGAGCAAAGAGCTATTTTTCATCTCAATGAATCATTCCCCTAATATTGCATGCTCTAGCCCTGCACCAGAACGAAAAGGGGCAGCTTTTAAAGGGGAAATGGTGAATTGTTTTAAGTAGAAACAAAAGCAGGCAAGGTCTTTTTTCCCATGCCAAACAGTGCTATCAGGGACAGGATCAGACATAACGTCACCACCCTGCACAGTCCGTACCATGACTGTTTCTACTTTCTACATTTATATCTTGCATTTCCTTGAATGGACTCAAGGTGGTAGATAAGTCTTCCTCCCAGGTTTTATCCTCACGAGAACCCAGTGAGATGGACTAGATTAAGCAAGATAGAGAGGATTATCCTAATATGTCATGGCTCCATGACAAATCGAAGTGGGATCTCTGGAGCCCTAGCCCAGTCTTTTAATCACTGCATGGGACTGGCTTTCACACCCATCACATTGTGGTAAACCTGTTAAACCCTTGATCTTCAGCTCTGCTCCTTGTGTGTCTATATCAGCTGTGTCTTGGAGTCTGCCTTATGCCAACAAATTCTTATACTCACTGATGCTGACATTAATAATAGCAATTAACTGGCTGGATGAATAAATGTCATGCGTCTTGCATCAGCACATTTCAAAGACTGCAGAGTTTCTGTCTGTGGAACTCCACCTTTACCGGGTGAATCACTCAGAAATAATTCATAAGAAGGTGGTGATCCTGGCATTAGACACCAGGCACTGTTTTCCCCATTGTCTTCAGAAAACAAGCAGAAATAAATTCTAAATTAATTAAAACCAGACACACACATCCATGCACAATCTTATGGATCTACCCACTTGAAGCAGCAATAGGGCTGTTGCTTTTCTTTCTTTCTTTCTTTCTTTCTTTCTTTCTTTCTTTCTTTCTTTCTTTCTTTCTTTCTTTCTTTCTGTGCCTTTAACAACAGCAGGACTTCGTACATCTGAGTCTTCTATTGATTGGTATCAGGACAATACTTTTATTGTACCACTAAAAATATTTTTAGAAGCGGACTAAGGCTCTGAAAACTGTCAGCTGCAAAGTCGGCAGCTCAGCTATTCGAATCCTGGGTGCCACGCAGTGGAGCGAACTCCCGCTGATAACCCCAGCTCCTGCCAACCTAGCAGTTCGAAAGCATGTAAATGCAAGTAGATAAATTGGTACCGCTGTAAAAAGGCAGGAAGGTAAAACAGTGTTTCATTGCAGCCATGCCACTCACGTGGCCATGGACTTGCACAACACTGGCACTTCAGCTTGAATACGGAGATGAGCACCACCCCTAGAGTTGGACACGACTAGCACACATGTGCTGGGGGGGGAACCTAAAATATTTTTTGAAGTTAACTTTCAGGCCTTCCAGGCTATGTCACTAACCTCAGTATCACAGAACTTGATCTATAGAGAGAGAGATAATGGATTTTATATTCACAACTCAGAAGCCTGATACTACCACACACTGAAATGTTTTGTTTTGCTTTAATTTATAATCTCAGCCCTGGAACTTTATTTTAATCACAAATCCTGAGGTTTCACTGTTAGGATATGAAGGCCTTCTGGCCTCTTCTGTTTCTTATTTATTTATTTATTTATTTATTTATTTATTTATTTATTTATTTATTTATTTATTTATTTATTTATATACCGCCCATCCCACAAGCAGTGTAATGTCCATCTGTTGAAGAGCCTTGAAGGTCCCCAAAGCTCACCCTGTGGGTAACACTTTGATCATCCAGTAAAGATACCACCGAGCGCTGATTTGGGACTTTGGTCATGGATCACATGGCTGTGTTTCCTTTCCTTTGGCCCTGATGTAATTTGAGTGCTGATGAGTCCATCTCTTCATTTGTTTTTGCCCTTCATCCATGCTGCTTGGCAGGTAGTGGATGTCTGGCTACGACTGTTAGGCTGTAACCCTGAAAACTCCTGTCTGTACTGAAAACTCCTATTGCAGTTCTACATGGGATGGCTACAGGGCTTTTTCTGAGCCCAGCTCTCCTTCTTACTACAGTGGACCCTTGTATAACAAAGCTTGTATAACATAAAATTTGTACAACATAAAAAAAATTCTGGAGATAGGGGAAATTTTCTCCCCATAGTCGCCTATGGGGAGAATCCGTACAACATAAAAATGGGATCACTCCGTTTTCAATGCATTCATGTGGGAATTTGTATAAAGGATAATTTGCTTAACATAATTTCATTTGGAACGAATTAATTCCTTTATACAAGGTACCACTGTATAACAGGACCTCAGATGCAGGGCAGCCAGGCATGAGAAAGACTCCAGATATGTTTTGAATCGCTGACTTCCTAATGCTTTATGCTGCCTGGTGCATACCTGACTCCTTCATGGTTCAGTGCTGTAGTAACCTATTTGGAAGTTCAGTTGCCCGTAATGACAGTCCATACAGACGTGTTCTCTCTCTCTCTCTCTCTCTTTTCTTGAATAATAATTTCCTCAAAAAGTCTCATTGGGGTTTCTATAGGTGCATATATGGGGTCAATTTTGCCATACAATTAAGGCCCTGTAGTGTAGCACTCCTGCCCACCCACTCCAACAACCCCCCTCCTCAATTAAATATACAGTATTAAATATCTGTCCACTAGAAGATGCAAAGCAGCTTTTCCCTTAAAAGAAAAAGTGCACTTTTTGCAACGATATTTTTGTGCAGTGGGGATTGTGAAAGTGAGAGTGCATCCTGCTGGTGTCCAGGGACCCTCAGGGAAGTTGTTTGCCCCCCAACATACAGAGTTCAGTGAAGACTTGATTGTCAGAGGCATTGTTGCACAATGAAAGCAATGTGCATGTGACCGTTTGTAGGGGTAAGTGTGCGCATGCTTTGTCATCACTTGTCTGCTACCACAATGATTGGTTGGTCCCAAACAAGCTGAAACAGTTGGAGCTTTAAGAAATAATGGTTCCCGCTGCATGTAGAGCGCAGCTTCACAAGTGCAGTGCACAGATAGCATCAAGTGAAGTGAGGTAGAATGAATCATATACAGAGACAAATCACCCACAGGTAAGTCTTCAAACGCATGGCTGCAAAAGCTAAGGCTGTGGCCACATGGTCAAATATTGTTGGATTTGCTCTGTTTATAAAGCAGGAGAATATGAAATTTTTTTTTTACTGACTGCATGGCACAAAGTGTTATTCAAACCAGCCCAGAACTTTTTGCCCCCCCAAGTGGCTCCTTGCACCCTTGATGCCTGCACTGCTTCCTAGAGTCCACACAAATGCAGGGCTACAACTAGCACCAAAAATATTTCTTTCCAGCCCCCCGCCCTCCCACCCACCTTCTTTGTGCCACTTCGTAGTAGTCATGTATTTTCGTTCTGCTGCTGTCTGATTTCCTCTAGTGGTGGATCTGCTCCTCTGGAGCCTAGCACCTTATTGGGGTTTTTTTTTTTAAAAAAATGTGTTTTAATGATGTAAGTTACCTTAGGTCCTTTTTTTAGGAGAAAGGTGAGGTAAAAATATTTAAAATAAATATTAAATAGGCCATTTTGCACAGAGAAAACAACGTCATGCAGTGGTCTCTTCAGCTTGCAATTGTTTATTATAATTTCCTGGAAGCAGGAACATCTTCTGGCTTTAGAGAAATATGATGATGTAAGTGAACAAGTTTTCCTTGGTTGCTAGCACAGCCATGGAGCTTCAGGCTTGTTGTGGTCTCTGAGGTAATCCCGCTGCTGACCCAAGGTTCCTATTCTCTTCTGCCTTGAATATTGCCTACGAAACTGACAGCGGCTTGACCTCCTTCGCATTGAGTCTTGGAGACCTGTCTCATATAGAAAGGCAGTACATCCCAGCTTGTATGTTGTGTATCCCCCTCTTAAAAGGAAGAAAGTATTATGAGAAGGCAAACATTGTCCATTCTGTAATCTATACTGGTGCTTTTCAAATCCACCGGGACGTTTCTCTGCTTCTTAAGTAGCACTGCACGGTAACAGACGGAGCCCTCTGACTGACTGGTTCTCTTCCGCAGCTGGGGTGGAGTCAAACTTATTTGTTCAACTGGTTATGCTTAATTTAAGGTGGGTCATTTAAATGAAGATTACATTCGTATGATTCAGGGGGAAGGAAAACAGAGGAGGAACACAGAAGTAGAGACTTGGGAGGTTTTTGTGGCTGGAAGGTGTCTGCTGCTTACATATGTTTTCCTAAAGTGCCAAAAGAGGTCTAAGAATGATCTGACTTTTCTCCCCTCCTGGAGTGTAAGTGTATTAAGGATTTCTTCCTATTATTTCTAGATCAAATAGCTTTTATTTCAGGCAAGTAATGCCTCTAATTACTTGGCTACACTGGCATATTATGTGACCACTGTTTTCTGAAACAGCAGTTGTGCTTGAAGGGTTTTAATAAAACAAAAGCAGTATGTTTCCAATGTATGTTTTTCAGAATTAAAGTGAGAAAACTAATGGTAACCAAATTTCCTAAAATGTGTATATTTAAAAGAGTAACATTATTAGGAAAATGTCAGAGGATGTGTACATTTGGAGAACTTAGTGGGTTCTGCAAATGTGAGCGAGGCATCCCTGTGTCGAGTCAGATTTTCAGCGGTAGCGTTTTTGGATCATGTTTTAATCTGCACCTCTCTCTTAATAAATAATATTGTGTCTTAATGAGGGCATCAAGAGAGATAATTTATGTCTATTTTTCATGGCTGCGTAGATATATTTTCAGTGCTAGCCTGTTGAAATGTGATATGAGGAGTCCAAATGGCTTTATATTGCAGAGTAAGTTGTTGAAAGAATTAAATAGCTCGGGAAAATATTAGAAGGATGCTATAGAAGGGTGGACCTTATTTGTTTCTGCTGCAATTTTAGGGTTTGCACGATTAATCCTAAATTTGTTTGCTCTGATAAGAGTCCCTCTGAGTGCCATGGAAATCACTCTGCTGCGTAGGTTTGGGGAACTGGTTATGGAGGGGGTGGTGCTCGACAGCCCAACATAAGTCAGCCCCCAGCTTCCATACCTTCCCTGAGGAATCTCCATGTAAATAAACACCCAACATTATCATCAAATAAAAAAACATTTTCATAAAAACACACTAGCTGCTGGACATTCCTTCACAGGAAGGGTATTGGATGGAGGCAGGCGACAGCAGCATGGTGTGTGTGTGTGTGTGTGTGTGTGTGTGTGTGTGTGTGTGTGTGTGTGTGTGTGTGTGTGTGTGTGTGTGTGTGTGTGTACTACTTCTTTCCACAAAGTGAAGTGGGTGTGGGAGGTTAGAGGGCCACAGCAAGGTCCTCTCAGGTTGGTGGGTACCAACACAATTTGGTGCTCCTGGTGTGCTGTCCTTTAAGGTAGCTAGTTAGCGTAGCCAAATGCTGGTCTATAATTCATAGTTTTGTGGTTCCTCCCACTTTCTCAAGGCAGAGAAGCAGGAGGTGGAGCAAAACCATGACTGAATCCAATGGCCAAAGTTATCTCCAGTCACTGATGGGAGATAATGGTAGAATTTGACTTCTTCCCACCCACAGACTATAGATGGCACTTAGGGAGGAGGGTGGTTTAGAGTGAGGCAAAGGTAATACAGAGGGCCCCATAAAATAGATTAATTCCCTATACATGTTAGTGCTTTTGGAAGTGCAGAAGGTTTATGTCAACAAAAGAAATAAAAGAATCATAGGGCCTTTTCACACGACCCCTAAGATCCGCTGGTCCCTTAAATTCGGACCAGAGATCTTGGGGGTTCGTTTCTGTTCCTGCGTCCCCACCCCTCAGCACTTCCTGCTCCTGTCGGCGTGAGGGGAGGGAGGGAAAAAAGGACAAAAGAAGCCTTTACTAACCTGCCGGTGCTGGTCAAACTTGCCACGAGCCCCGTTACTTCCTGGTTCCTTCTCAAGGGGCTCTTAAAGGGGCGGGAGGCAAAAAAACCAACAACAGACAAGCGAGGAGAGCCCAGCACTCTTATCCGCATCAAAAAAATTTCACCTCCAGAGAGAAGGTACAAGAAAAGTGCGCTGGGTCGCACTAAAGTGGGCGGGGTCGCACTTAATTGTCTGCAAACTCCGGAGCTAGTGGGAAAACATTTCTAAGCTCCGGAGCTGGGAGCCATTTGCAGCGCAGCTTAGGGGTCGTGTATAAACGCCCATAGTGTTCTGATAGGGATGTCAGCTACTTTTGAGAGTCAAAAGCTTTTTAGCTGATCCAAAGATAAGTCTGTGCTTTTGTGCTGTCACCTTTCAGTGGATGGATTCATTCAAGTCATGTAAAGGATTTAAATTTACAGGAATTGGGTGAATTTGGTGCTTGGCTATGGGGTCAAATATTGGGTGTTTGGTTCTCTACTGTGTTTCCTGGGAGAAGAGTCAGCCTGTGTAGCCTTGGGTAAGCTGCACAGTCCAGAGTACTCCCTGGGTAAACCACTTATCAGCACAATACATATAGTAACAAGTACAAAACGGAATTTACTTGGTGGCATGTAATTATTAATGAGAGTACAGAAAACTCTTTGCATGTACTGAGTTTTTTTCAGAACAGATTATTGGTTTGGGAAATTTAAATTTTATACTAAATATATCAATTAAAACAAGAAGAAGACCAGGGCTTTGATTCCCTATTCCATTCACAGGTCAATGTTGCTTATTTTGTCATTCCTTATCTAAAGTAGTTTAATGTCTGGTTGTGATTAGATAATCAATTTTTCTGAACCAGAGCATGATAAACAGGATTGCTCTGCAGTGTGGCAAGCAATTGTAATATCCACATCAAGTGGTTTATTTACAGGAAACCACACCACATCTCAAGTGATATTATTTAGCACATTCCTTGTTTTAAAAAGAAAAAAAATTGTCCAGTGTTATCTCTCTTTCCATAGGAGAGGAGAGGGAAGGTAATCTTTTAAAAAAATGTAAATGGCGTGCCATGCCACTGAAATAGTTTGCTACTCAAGTGATACAGCACTGGATTTTAAATGGTGAAAAATAAATCTGAAAAAGATTGACTAAAACAACAGCATCAGCAACAGCAACAGCAACTGCATATGGCATACTGCCACTCTGGGGGTATCCACCTTTATTTAATACTGGTAATAACACATGCTGGAAGAGAATGATCAAAACAAAATGACCCTACTACACCAGTGGTGGTGAACCTTTGGCACTCCAGATGTTTTGGACCACAACTCCTAGAATTCCAAACATGTATTGCCAATGACAAGGATTGTGGGAGTTGTGGTCCAAAACATCTGGAGTGCCAATGGTTCGCCACCGCTGTACTACACCAATAAAATAGTAGTTCCTGCCAGAGACCCAAAAAGGTGTGGCTAAAGGTTGAGCAGATTCATGATATATTGAACCAGCTTGCTCTCAAAGCAGTACAAATTGCCAAATAAACTATTATCTGATCGCACCCTCAGTTTACTAACTAGGTTATGAAATCAAAGCCATGGATTATGAACCAAAGGACTACAAGTGATCCTAAATGAACTGTTAGACAGCTGAACATTTCTGGTTGGCATTACTTTTGAGTAAATGCGCACAGGATTAATGCATTCTAAGCCACTTAGTCAAAATAAAAGTGGAGTACATTTTTTTTATTTAAAAAATAAGCAGCAATGTCGTATACCGAGTGATGTAAAGTGGACATTAAGAGACCAGCTGTGATTAATCAGAGAGAAAAGTACTTCATATGTGTACATATAGTGTATGGGCACTGAGATTTCACCAAACCAGTGCTGATTTTTTTATGTTGTTGGAATAATCAATCCAGTCATCTTTTAAAAAGTAAAAACATTAGAAGGAAGTTGAACAATTTCTAGAGTGGTAGCCATTATGCTTTGTTGCCCAAAAGTGCACGTCCTGCAGCACATAGTGTACTTATTAATGTGTAAATTTGTGTGGCTCATTTTTTTCACTGTATATAAGCAAGGTTAACCAGACTCTCTGGTATGTGTTCTGGTATACATGAGGTGAAGACTACATGGAGGTTATTAACAGAGTGGCCTGGGCAATGTTAAATGCGAAAAGTACTGACAGTGACAGATCATTAACATACATTTTTCAATAAACTGTATAGGGTTTATGTGTGTGTGGATGTGTGTTTTGCTTATGTGTAATAAATCAGGCCTGGTTTAAAACTGGATTGCCAGGTAATCATTTCCCAGTACTAATTATATGCCACACTAATTATGCTAAAATTCGAACTGAGATTGATATGCAAAAGCCATAGAAACTAAAATTTATTTGGATGTAGACTTTTGGAATTTCAGCTTTGCAGGAATAAGAAATATGAGTTCATAATTTGATCAACTATGCAGATTTAGAACTGCAAAATCTTACCAATAAGGCAGCTGTACTTGTTGCTGACATTTATGCTGCTATTCCTATACTGAGGAAAATCATATGGAGCAGCATCTTAAGAACTTATAGGAAACCAAGAGTGGAAGGGTAAATAATTATTCCTTAGCTATAGTTAACTCCTGCACATTCATGAATTTGAAGTTACAATACCTCAGGTTTACATATCACAAGAAACAATGGTATGGTATCTTGTTTTGTTTTTTTAGATCGGTCTTGGCATATGAACCTCCTTAACATAACATGGTTTGTTAAGCAACCAGAAACCACAGTCTTAAATCTATTGATTCCTATTTGATTAAGAACTAGGACTTGGTTAAACCATGGCCTCTTTGGCCTTCTGAAAACACAATTGTGGTTTATTCCTGTCTTATTTTTATTTATTTTATTTATTTTATTTATTTTATATTTAAACCACACCATCTGACCAATGGTTACTCTGGGTGGTGACCATTGCTAGTCCCTTGCTAGTCACTCTGAAATTGGAGCAAGCAAAAGACACAAGTGAGAATCAACCCAAAAAAAAGGGGGGGGGAGACAGTTTATGTCAGCATATGCCATACGTTATGTGCCTTGGGCAATAATCCATAATAAGTCCAAATCAGGAAGATGCATCCATATAGGCTTACTACAATTCTCTAAAGCAGCCTCCCCCAACTGGATGGCCTTCAGATGTTTTAGGACTACTTATTTGTGAATGTTGTCCACACTGGCTGGGGCCAAAGGAGGTTGATGTCAAAAAGGTCTGCATGACACTGAATGGTGAAGTCTGCCATAATGGATCAAATGCTACCTCTGAGCACCTCGACATTATGCTCTCAGGAGACCACCTTTAATCCCTATTTAATCTTTTGTGCAATTTTCATCTACACAATTGTCAAGTTTTTCACTTGTACCATGACAGATACAGATAGAGATGGGACTGGACTGATGCACTATAGGCAAGGCCACTGAGTTTCCAGATGCCTGCTAGAAAAGGAAAGGTTTTGTCTGCTGATGGAAAGATAATAGGGAGCTGGCTGTCCCAGCCTCATTTTCTTCCAGAAAGTTATTTCCTCCAC
Organism: Phrynocephalus guinanensis; assembly: GCA_037367245.1. Lineage (NCBI taxonomy): Eukaryota > Metazoa > Chordata > Lepidosauria > Squamata > Agamidae > Phrynocephalus > Phrynocephalus guinanensis. The sequence goes on along the minus strand of CM074735.1, from coordinate 62,223,769 downwards.
AGTCTTTACATAGACACATATGTGTTCTTCCTTTCTTTCAGCCAGTGTTTCTAATGATCCGAGTGATCCAGAAACCTTCAGGTCAACATGGGCAATGAAAACAGCAGCCCAGAACATCAGGTGAGTGTGTGAGAATTAAAGAAACATCTCAGAAAGGTACTGTGCTTCCAAATGTCCAGGGTGAGAGTCTTTAATAACAGGTACTAAGACGATGCCAGCCCAGCACTCTTCTTGCATTCAAAGTCTTGACATGAAAGGAAAGGTTGGTCTTATTTGGAGAGAAAATGGCTGAGGGAAGCTCAGCTCTATGTTCATGTGGGAAATGGAACCAACACTGGGAAATGAGACGGCAGAAAACAAGGCATAGCAAGAAAGAACACACTGTAATATGACGAATAAGAGAGAATGGCAACCTAAGGCAATTCTAGAACATTGTATAAAATGTGCAACAATTGCTACAAACTTCACCCAGAGAAGACAAAGTTGCTCTTATAAATTACTTGTCCAGATCTTGTATAGGAATGTTGCATGTATATGTATTTACTATTATGATTTTGGTATGCCAATTTTATATCTATTTAAATGTTGTCCTTTTTTGCTAAGGCCATGGCTAACGCAAATAAATAAATGATTGAAATGAGAATAAGCCAATGAATGGGCAAATTAGAGAACTGAATGTCAGGATGCTTTGGATGAGATTACACCCTTCTTGGAAAAAATATTATATCGATATTTTTGTGGCTGTCCCTGGATTTACTCTTAGATCAAGATGCTTAGGTTTTACTAGTGGCCAGGAACCCTGTTGCTCAGCTGAGGCTGGCATGCCAAATACTCCTGTTCCAGGAGGTGTTTTATCTGACCATGATGACAGATGTCTTACTTATGTATCTTTTACTTGGTTTCACTGTGCTACATATGGAGCTGCCTTTGAAGGCTGATAAGAAATGTTATCTGATAGGAACTGCTGTTGGCCAGGCTGTTGACTGGGACCCGATTCAATGTTCATATGATTCCCCAGGGGGCAACAATCATGACAGTTCTTGTTTTTCACCATGTTGATTTGAAAACCAGCAGAACATTGCTGCAATGGTTGGTTCCATATTCTTTTCCACAAAGGAAATGGAGCCTGTAAAGTAGGGGCACCCAACTGGATGCCTCAAGACATTTTGCTGCCTGAGGCAGTAGACAATAAATTACCCTCCTTCCAGTTTATGAACCAGTTTATGGAGGTTTAATCTTCTTTCAGCACTTCTTCTTTCCTCCACAACAGGCCAGTTTATAGGACCCAAGGAAGGTTCGGTGGTATCCACATTTCCGTTTTTCAACAGAGCAAAATATCAAGGGAATTAAAGAGCAGCAGAACAGAGGCCCCCGTTGCTGCATTGCCTACTTGAAGCAGTTGCCTCACTTGGCTAAAAATAGGATCAGCCTTGGGCTCCGGGACCACTTGTGGTGCTCTAAGGCTTTGCATGGTCCCATGTATTTTCTCTTACACAAATCTTTATATAGATACCATTCAACGACTGAGAAAATATGTACAGAGCAAAACTCAAGGACTATGAGCTCAACTGTTGTCTGCCAGGGTCACTTTCCCCATCTGTTGGAAGAGAATGCTTGCTAAATCATCCCAGAGTGGAAAGAGCATCTCTGATATTTTCTCATATGGATGTTCTCCAGATCAGCATCACCTGAGGGTCTCAGGGCCAAACAACTTGTACACTCCTTCTGTCTCAACTGCCCTATATCTTTTGGCAACAAGGTAGCAGGAAACAGGATGAATTGTCACACGGCTATGAAAGACAAGAAGGTGGTTGTGAAGAGAAAGTAGTTATCCATGCTGCATTTGTCCCAACTGTCCCAATGCCTCAGCCTTGCATATGACTGTTGTGGGTAAGCGTAAGCCACCACTGGCCATTCTGTATCTGTTTGGAGGATATGCACTTCAAGGTTCTTAGGAGATACTGCAACACTGTGAAAGGTCATAAACACAAATACTTGGGCAAGGTTGCTTCTCCCTCTGGGATACAAATATCCCTGTAGCCCTCTGATGCAAAGAAATCTTACCTTTTGAAGATAAGATAGGATAAAATAAATCTCCAATATAATGAACAAGCAAGAAGGGTAGGTGCACAAAAAGTGTAAAGTGAGAAAGAAAACTAAATAGACAAAAATATCCAATATACAAATATACACTATTAAAATTTGGATATAAAAATTAAATATATAAAAAAGAAAAGAAATAAACTACAATATACCCCCATATGAATAGACTGTAGAGTTATAGAGTCTAACAGCAGTGGGGAACAAAAGACCTGTGGTCCTTCCCACACTGGGGAATGTCTGAGTCTGCCACTGAAGGAGCAACACAAAGCCTCCACTGTCTGGTGCATTGGGTGAGAGGTATTGTTCATAGTGGATGTCAGCTTGGCCAACATCCTCCTCTTACCCATCTCCTCCACAGAATCCAGAGGGCAGCCCAAGACAGAGCTAGCCCTCCAGACCAGCTTGTTCAGTCTGTTCCTATCCTGCTCAGTACAGTATATGATTATATTATTCCAAAATAAATCTTCTACTGAAATGGGTTTGCTTTCATGGGAATGGCTTGGCAGCTTGACAGTTCTTTATTTCACACTGTGAGTCCCCTTGTTCACTCTGTGAAAAACCGGTTTCCTTTGCTAAAGGTTGGGCAGAAAACTGATTTATCCTGTATCACAGGATTTTGCCCTGTATCACAGTGGCAGGCAACTCAATTAAAGTTCTTTCCCTCATTAACTGAGAGTTGAATTATACAACTGCATCTTGGGCTGATTGTATATGAAGGATGCATGAGCTGCTGTTGTTTTACATCAAAGAGAGTGGTGTCACATTAATACTGACACATTTAATTTGGCATATGCTTTTGTGGACTGTGGGTCACTTCATCAGAGGCACATGACCACTCCCCAGTCCCTAAAAGCTTACGTCAAATTGAACTTCATGTTTATTGGAGTGTATCAAGGCTCTTTGTTATTTTACTGCTTGCAAGAAATGAACTTGGCTACCCTCCCTGGAGGCTGTGTGCCAGGGTGGGGAGTAAAATAACCACTAAGTATGTGCATGGCAAACAAACAAACAAATCCGTTTGAATTTGGGTTATTTGGGGTGGGTGTGTTGGTGTGCTTCCTTTCATTTTATATAAAATGGAGAACTCACAACTAGCTTTCCTCAGACTGCCGAAGCTGTTTGGACCAGCAGTGAAACATTTCAATCTCTCAAGAAAAGAAGTGTTTTCAATATTAGTTTCCATCACTCATAACTTTATATGGAACTTTACTCTTTTTAACTGCTCATGTTCTCTTGTAGCTTTAATGTAATTTTGTCTTTTAACTCTGTAAGACCGATGAAGCTGTTTGGATGAACAGCGAAACGTTTCTATCTCTCAAAAAAGAAGTCCAGTAGCCATGACTCAACTCCCAGAGAAAAGAACTCTGTAAGATGTCCCTCCATTCCCTGTTCTTAATACTTGAACATGTCTTAATTGTACTGGACTGTATATTATCCCTCATTATTGTAAGTCCCCTTGAGTCCTTTTCCAAGGAGAAAGGTGGGGTAAAAATAAACTAAATAAATTAAATACACTTCCATATTCTATGCAGAAGTGAGCTGATTTATTTCAGTGGAACAAGCATCCTAGCATCACAAGACAAATCCAATCTATTTTTGATTTTCAGCTATAATAGAAACTGGCTGCTTACCATGGGAGCCATTTTAAGTTTAGAGTGTGGCTAACAGTGGCAATAAAATACTTTCATTTATTTATTTCCCCCAGACAATTAGGTGCACCATTACTTGCACCTTAGCCTCCTAAAGGAGACATATGCAGACTATTTGCCCCCAAAGCAATGTGGCCAGCCTTTAACAGCTAGCATGTGTTCATCCTCCTCCTGGGTCAGGTCAGTTGTTTTGGCAGAAGTAAGTCTTTTCTGAAATCTGATTCCTGACGCCATGGGGATGACCTTTGGTCCACTTCCCAGCGTCCACCTGCAGCCAGAGAGGTCTCTCTCCTAAGCTGCTTATGGAGGAAGAGGCGGCTCTGGGAAGAACCCAGACTGATGGATCTAGCATACACAGACGTTTCAGCTACTGCCAGACTGAACACGCATGTATCCATGATGAGTGTGTGTGCATGCACACACTTTTGCAGAGCGCAGTGAGAGATGTGATGACAGTAGACGGTAAGGAAGGACAGCTTGATCAATTGCCTTGGGAAGATTTACTCGAGCACTCAATTCCCCTATAAACACAAGAGTTATTAGGAATGGAAACTCTGTGTAATTCTTCAGAGTTGACTTCCAGCCAAAAGTCAGAACGATGAAGGCATGCTGTAACAACTGCCTTAAAAGGCTTGCTTGTAGCTTTCATGGGGAAGGCAGCGCAGGATGGGAAAGGAGTAGCAGAGAATGGGAAGCCAATCAGGAAATCTTGCTACCATTCCCTCCCACCTTTTGACATTCAGTTATTGAACCTGAAACCTTTTTTATATTTAGTGCTGTTTAATTAAGTACTTAGCGATTAACCAGGAAGCCTCAGAAAGCTTGGAATGTGTGCAATCCAAGTCTGGGCTGTATCAGCACTGAAGGGCTTTAAAGCAATAAAAAAACATTCTGGTCTCTAGAGAAACAACTTCTCCAATAAATTTTCCAGTAGCATGCCTGCAATGTCTAGTTTCGGTAGCACATGCTACCATCAATTAATATACTTTTACTGGCATATATCTCACTCTATTTTGACCCTGGAGTTCTTTGTAAATAAAAGATTGTGGAGAAGCATACCTAATTTCTCTTGATCAAATGAAACAGGAATCTAAGAATTTTTTAGAGAGTTGGATTTGTTCATGTTTACTTGATGCGTGCTTGTGTAAACTAAACAGAACATTCTTGTAAATCTTGTAACAAAATCAGGAATCCACATATTATAGCAATTCATGTGTTTACTTTATGCTTCAGTGAAGTACACATTGGGTATTACAAATGTACACTGACGCTGCAGGTCACTCTGTTGAGCTGATGTGGTGGTTGATCAAAAGGCCGGTAGTTCAAATCCATGTGAGGGGTGAGAGCCCATCGCTTGTCCCAGCTCCTGCAAACCTAGTAGTTTGAAAGCAGATAAAAATATGAACTGATAAATAGGTACCACTTCAGTGAAGGTAACAGCATTCCACATGCTTGTGCTTTTAATCATGCCAGTCACATGGCCACGGAAATATGTCTGCAGACAAATGAAGGCTCTTCAGCTTACAAAGCGAGATAAGCACTGACGTTTAGAATCGGGAACAACTGGGCTTCATTGTTAGAAGGAACCTTTCCTTTACATTTATTGCAGTAATGAATATAGATATTCCAGGTATATAAACACCTATGTAATAATAGTTATAATATTATTACACATCGTGTGCCATAAAATCAGTGTTGACTTATTGCAACCCTTTTCAGGGTTTCCTAGGTAGAGGATACCCAGAAGTGGTTAATAAGAACATAAGAACAGCCGTGCTGGAACAGGCCACAGCCCATCCAGTCCAGCATTCTGTCTCACACAGTGGCTCACCATTTGCTTCAGGGTATTTCCAAGCAGATGTCTTCACCGGCTTATGATTCCCCGCAAATGGCATTGAGAGACATCCCACCCATCTCTCCAACCCGGAGGTTGTCCTTAGTCATCTATAATGATAGCCATTGATACCTTTGTTCTCCATGAACTTGTCTAATCCTTTCTTAAAGCTGTCAAGGCTGACAGCTGTCACCACTTCTGACAGGGAGTTCCACAGACCAGTGATCCTCTGGGTAAAAAATTACTTCCTCTTATTTGTTTGAGATCTAGAACCCAAAAGTTTCATGGAGTGCCCCCTAGTTCTATGAGATAGCCTGGGACAGCCTGCTTTGTCCATGGCTCTTCACCTAGTAAGAACAGTGGGAAACTGAACTCTCAACTCTGACACCACCTAAATCACCAAGCTATATAGTCAACAAAACACATATGTAGGAAACTGCTTTTTTTTCAATGTGATGATTTATTGCAGGGGTCAACTCTGAATACTGCCTGTTGGGGAGGGGGATATTACTTACCTTAATTCTTTGTGGTAAGATCGTAGGAAAATCTTTCGTATGTGTGAAAAATGCAGAGTAGCAAGTGCTGGGGTTTAAAACATCTGCTGTGATCATTGTAGAAATTCATGCCATTGCACTAACCTCCTGTGCTATAACTACTCATGTGTTGCATCAACATGGGATCATTTTGCTTTAGAGGTTTCTGCTGCTAGTGTGGACGCCAGTGAATTGTTCCAGCTCCATGATATATCATTCTTATTAAGAATGCTACTTTAATTCTCTTTATCAGTAGGAGCATTTTGTCCCATTGTTTTCTGAATTGTTGCAGATTTTTTTACATTGAGAAAAAATGAGCAAAGTGAATACTGGAAATACATAGACCTGTATTTTTCCATCTATAAGATGTTTCCATGTATAAGACGCCCCCAACTTTACCAACCCAAAATTACAGGTTCACAACCACATGGTTCTCTCCTTGGCTTTCTTCCGTGTATAAGATGACCCTCAATTTTTAGTCTAGCAATTTTAGAAAAAAATATAGTCTTAAACATGGGAAAATGCCGTAATTGAAATGTTGTGGGCATTAGCATAGCTGGAATAGAATTAAAGCCCCTAGTAATCCAGCATCCTGTTCTCACAGAGATGTAAATATTTGCTGAGGTTTTTGAACAAACATTTCTTTGTCATAAACCATAACTGAATGAGTGCCCAAACTGCGATTCAAAACCCACTAATTTTTCACAAAGTGCACATGACAATGTAATTGTCCTTAAACAACAGAGAGGTCCACAAACAGAATTTCAGCCAATATATAAGATCAGTGACCTCAACAGGCACAAATACACGTTGGAGAAAGAGCCCATGTGACCTTAAATCAGAAGCAGGTAACTTGCGTTAGTCCAGATGTTGTAGAACAACTGGACTAACACAGATGTTCCCCACCTCTGTTTTAAACTTGTGATAATAGGATGCCCCAGTGCCTTTCCTAAATAGCTCTCCTATTTCCTGTACTTATCCATGGACATTGGAGACAAAGTTGGAGACATTCCCCATAGAGAGTTAGGTCTCATTCTCATATTACATGATTACATGAGACAGCAAATGCTTGTTCAGAACCACAACAGCAAGCTTCATGAAGCAATACTAGCTATAGCTAACTCTGGGTCCTTGACACCAACGCAAGAGTATGCTCTGAGTTAACAATCAAAGGTTGTTGCATATAGATTTTGTTCATGGTAATCTGGAAAGGAATGATGAATGGAAGCTGTTCTTCCACCTTCTTATGATCTCTTCACTTAAAGTGGGATGGCAGAGAAAGTATACTTAGTTCAGGTCAAGCATGGGTGTGCCATGCTTCAAGAAGAATTAATAACAGCTTCCTCCAGCCACCACCATATTCACCATCGGGAATTACTAGAGATTTAACAAAGAGGAATAAAACTCTTTTCTCTAGAGAGTATTTCAAAATGCCTAAGGAAAACAGCAAAGGGAACTTCTAACGTCTCTCTAAGTCACACACACAACCTCCAGTTCTTCTTCTCCTGTTGATTATCAAGCCACAGAGGATGAGGGGGAATGAAGCCAAGAGGACTTACAGAGAACTCTCCCTAAACTCCTAACTCACTGCAGTGAAGTCTTATGAGCTCTGCATAGTTTTTGGTTGTCAGTTTTCTTTTCATTGTGAATGAGTCTTTATGTTACCTTTCCCCCACATTACAAATTCTGCACCCCCCCTCCCGTTTATTTCAATAGCTGCCATTCAGTGAATGCTGCATTCCTATATCTTGGTTTTGGTAACTTCTGAAAATATGAGTTTTAATTGTGTCTTTTATACATGTGTTTGATGGAAGTATGGGATGAAAATGAGGATTTCTAACTCATCTCTTAGGTCTTGGTGGAACATATAATCTTTTAGAATGTGTCAGCTGGAGAGAAGCTTGGGGCAGCACCCCAAAACTCAGTGTTTATGAGTAGCACCTTGCAGTATACAGGACTTTTCTCTAAATGAGACAAGCTTACACAATTGTCCCTTTCATTCATGGGTGTCTGTGATTTCTTCAGAGGTCCAGCAAGAAATGACTCAGAGAAACTGTTCTTCTTTGTACAATAAAGGTGTTGTGTTTTTATTGACTGTTTATTTATATAGTGGCTCTTATATGAAGTTATTTAGAAGAGACAGACATTTTTTTCCTAACCTTATTATTTAGAAGAAAAGGGAGGCCACTGTGGTTCAAAAGTTATGACTAATCCCATAACCTGCTGCCAGCAATGAAATTCAGACCATTTTTAAAAATAGTTTCTGAAAAATAAAATAAATGTATAGGAAATGACCAGATATTTGATGCAATGGAATTTCATGGCTGGGATACTGCCAGTGAGTGATGCCTGCCATATGAGGTGGCACCATAGACTGTAGAACAATTCTTGGGGACCACAAGCAGAGCATCCCTTGCTGATTTCAAATCAGCTCAGGGTTCTGAGGAATTTGGGAGATAGTATGCTAATTCTTGCCCTCTGAATAGATTCTGTTGGCTCACTGGCAGCAAACACAGCAGTTTCAAAGTGGGTGTAATATGCTCAGTCATATCTGTCCTGTTACCATCTAGGCAACAACACTGTCAGCTTTTGGACCATCATCCATGGAAGACTCACACCGAGAATAGCTGTAATGACTGAATAAACTACTTTCCATAAGCACTCCTCTCCAAAGGGACCTCCTGGGCCAAGCAAAAGTTTTGGATTGAAGAGTATTCCCGGACTACATATATTCTCTGTTGAGGGAATGTTACACTATTAAAAGCAGGCCATTTGTCTGACTGCTGGGTCTGGAAGCCACAAATGTACAAAGCCTCCATCTTGTCAGGATTTGACTTCAAGACTCTCATGCAGTCATGTAATGTGTGGATTAGTCCTAATCCATTGTGCTACTGCATCTAAGCACCAGTCTGGCACTCATACCACCTCTCCTAACTGAGATGGAATATGTGTAGTTGGATCTCATATACATATTGCTGACATAATGTTCCAAATTCCAGGATGATATCTGCCAGTGGTTTCTTGCAGATATAGCATGAAACCTATATAGCAATGTTACCCAAACTGGGGGGTCGTGAACCCCAAGGGGGTCAGAACATGTTTCTTGTGAGGTCGCAGGTCATCTTATGTATTGTAGCTCTTGTTAAATAATTTGTTCCTTGATTCTTTTGGAACTGGACATTAAAGTTAGCATGCTTATCTACAGCATGTATGAGAAACAGACCCTTTGGGGTAGACAGAAGTCTTTACTTTCTGATAACTATATCCCATTAAACTGCCCATTTATGCAAATGTGGGAAGGGGAATCACCAGTTCGTTTGCTATTATAAAAGGGGCCATGACTCAAAAAAGTCAAGAACCACTGTTGCATGGATGGAACTTTGTAGAATTCCTCAGTATAACTATCACACAGCTACTCAGAGGTCTCTTCCTGTTAGTGACTTCAAAAACAGGAGTGGAAGTCCTATAATATCATGCCTGTCACACTCAATCCACTGAGCTCTTCCAGGGGGCTACTGTAGCCAACAGCTCCAAGAGCCACCAACAGATTTTTTAAAAATCAGTGGGGTTGCATTCCTGCCTTCTCTGTCTCAAAGCTGGCAATCAACAAGGGCAACCAAACCTTTCTGTGCTGTGTTCAGGTCTGAAAGCAGACCAGAGAAATTCCAAATAAACTACTTCATCCAGGAACATTTGCAGTCAATCAGATGTCACCCTTCCAAATAGCCAGCTCAATAATGGGCAGTAATAGTAAAACACCTCTAGGTCCAGGGGAGTGTCTGTTCCAAAGAAGACACACGGACACCTCTTCCAGAGGTGTTGGCATAGCACTCTCCTCTAATGAGGCTTTTGTTACTCCTTAGATCCACCCAGTCAACTCATTTGTGCCAGAATGTCCTAGTCAGGAAAAACCAACCAGGCATTTAGCTGGTCTAACCCTAATAACATGCTGCCCCTCCCTACATTCTCAGGCCAGAATACCCAAAACTGATGACATAGTCTGCAACAGAAACATTGATGCAGTCCTAATGCATTTCTCTCAGTAGCACACACAGCAGCTTCTCTGAAGACTGGCCGCAACATTTTCCCTAGCAGGACGCAGTATTCTATAATTATTATTAATGAAGAAAAGAGAGATAGGATGTGGGTTTCCTTGCAACAGTTTCCATAGGCTAGTTGGATGAAGCAAAAACAGCAAAACAATGAATTGTTATGTAGTGTCTTTTATAGAGTGGATTTATGTTTAAAAATAAATACATTATTCATGTACTACAAAAAAAAAAACCCTGTAAAATGGGGGATGTTTAAAATTTTGTCCATATGTGTTTTCTTGCTCTTTGACAATAATTTTGAAAATTTCTATTCCGAATTAACCATATCTGTCTCTTTCCCCCTCTCTCTTTCCTCTCCCTGCCTCTCCTTATATTTTCTGTCCCAAAGAAGACTTCCTACGGGGGAGGAAAAACTAGCCAAGAATTCTAGGATCCAGTTAAGAGCGTGATACTTGAGTTAAGCAGGGTGTTCTCTGTCCCTCTTTGATGCATACACTACAGATTCCTACCCCCACCCCCTTGTGATTGATTGCACTTCGACTACTTCCCTGCATGTCAGGGCAAAAATTAAGAGCGGAATGAATGCTGAGATTTCAATTAAGATTCCACTTGTTATTTTGCAGCAGTACTAATTATTCTCAAGCATCCATTTGCTTTCCAACTGAACATCTAGTATCTTCTTTTATTCCCCTCCAGGACATCCCCCCTGTTGCAGAATCTGTGCAGCCACCCAGTCATGAGAGAGAAATGAAAAAGAAAAAACAGAGGAAAAAGAACAGAGACAGATCTGTCGACCAAGATGATGTTGACACCTCGCCTTTGGATTCTGCTGTTTCATTACCAGTGCCAGAAAATGGCTCCTCCTTTGCTCCAGGAGCAGGCAAGGTAGGAACAAGACCCTTCTTAATTTGTTGATGAAAGAACACAAGTAATGAACTAGGCATCTTGCCCAGTAGAATTTCTCATAAATTAACTTAGTTAATTGTGGAGTCACTCAAAATATATCACTAACAGCTTTTTTGAATTCGTGGGTGGTTTAGGCAAAAAAGTTTTTGAAAAACCTTTCACAATTTTGATGTAGTGAAAAGTAGAATCGAGTTAATTGACAGTGCAGAATCAGGAAGCAGTTGATTGGGGCTACTACAAGTAGAAGGATGTGATGATTTTGTATGTATATGGGGTAGGGGGAGAATTGTGTTGCTTTTTTGCTACATTCACACACTTTTCTCAGCTTATGATATCTTTTCCTTTCTCTGAAGCATCACTCACATTTCTTCAGGTAGGAAGCACGGGGAGAAGAGAGAGGCAGAAATGTCTAGCAATGTTTCAGAGATAGGTAAGCTTTATAGCACATGGGTGATGTATGGAACAAATCCGTTGGGGGTTTAAATTCCTCCAGGTTCCTAAAGTTAATATTTATATCTTAAATGAAGCCAGAGTTAGAAGCTTTTCTTTGAGAGAAATAGCAACGTTGTGGATGCCTTTTAGTTGCCCCTTTTGTCAAGGAGGACACGGCTCCTCTCCTTGCATGTTGCGTTCCTGATCATGACTTTCCCGCTAATAAATCTGAATATTTAAAAGAAGACGAAATTATAAATGCATTCATATATTTAATGCAACATCTGGTTTGGCCTTAGAGTCTTTAGCGGACTCAAGCAAACAAACAGGGCCTATTTCTTCTGCAAGAAAGCACAACCGGGGAAGTACCCTGGAAATAGCTTTAACAAGGACTGAGCCTTTGTTTAACTTGTAGAAGCAAGAGCAGCATGACTGCATTCAAACTGTGAACTTGTGATGAAAGACATTCTGAGAGAAATGTCTTGCATGTCAGTTTGATATTTACTATAACTGCTTTCAGGAAACTTCTTTCTCTCCCACCCCCACCCTACTTTTCGCAAACCTTCTTCTGACAGAGAGAGCTACTCGGTAATGTTGGACCAGAAGGAAAGGGCATCTAACCTATTACTTGCCCCAAATAACCTTCTTTTTACTGGGCTTGATGTAAATGAAGATTTAAGGTCCCAAACCCCGGTCATAAGCAGGTACAAAATAATGGGTGTGAGCAACTACAAACCAAAATCACAAGTAAACGCTGCTATGCCTGGTTTGAGGAAAACACGGTTGATTTTGTCCATATGTGAAGGCTTGCATTTCAAGCTTGTTTGTGATTTCCGCAAGTATGCTTATAGGGGTGGGGGAAGCTGCTTCTGTATTAATTAAATGATTCTAAACAAAGTTTGGAAGTGACCTGTGAGAAATTACATTACAGTTATTCATAGTGGGGGGTTTTAATGGTCTTCGGTGGTATTACTTCTAATCATTTTAAATCATTTAGGACTTCCGTACCTGACAGAACTTTTGCTCCCACCAAGTACTGCCTGTATCACCATTTCTTCCCAGAGAGGGCAACTGGGGACTTTGACTCCAGCAGAGGCCTGGAAATAGAAAACTAAAAATTGGCCTTTGTCTACAATGGCCCCTTGCCTCTGAAATATTTTACCACCTGAAATTTGCCCAGCTCTCACTGGGAACATTTAAGATATCTTTTAAAAGCAGAGCCCAGGGCATAACTCCAGCATTTTTTTAAAAAAAAATTAAGATCTTGACACTGCCTCTGCTCTTTTTCAGTATTTTAACTTTTTCAAGCTATCCTTTAGTTGATATATTGTTTTAGTTTATTTCAACTTTTCACTTGTTATCGTCTTGTTATATGGTTTGTTTTGCACCTCAGTGAACTGCCCAGAGTGGTCTTGTAGCCAAATGGGCAGTATATAAATCTAATAAATAAAATAAAATAAATGCTAACATTAATGATGTTAAGATTGCCATTTGGGGAATAATAAGCAGTGTTTAACTTGTTACTTTAATACTTTCAAATTCTTGCCTTTTAGTTATTATTTTTCATCTTTCTGTGTACCTGCTTATATTTTCAAAAACAAACAAACAAAAAGTAACACTAGCACTAGTACTAAGTTTTTTGGAGGAAAAAACAAGCAAATAAATTGTGGCAACAAATTACCTTCCTTTTTAAAAAGTAAAGTTGATGCTTTAGTTTTCAAAGGAACACTTCCAAGCTCTGTAGAATCTGTGCTCTGAATGGCTGAGTGTAATTGGGTGCTGCACATTTCTGAAGAGGGGCTACTTAATTGTTTGGAGTGCATATATGTTTGGGTGTGTGTCTTTTGGTGGCATTACCCTACTTGTGTTTTAATCAATGATGTCAAATTAAAATACTAGGGATGTAGCTATATCCCGTCTATTTTAATTTGAGCAGAAAAGATGAATGAAATAACGTAATCTAAATACTGTATAGCAAAAAGGATGTGGGTATCGTTAAGTGTGTTATAATTAATGCATAGTGGTAAATGGCTTAGAACTCCCCATTGCCACCTGGAAATCTGCTTTGGTAAGTGAGTCTGATAATCTAACTCTAGCAAATTGGTATCAGCATGGGACCAGACAGGTCATGAACCTGTACACTCATATTCAATAAATTTGTATGTCTCTCAAGAGTTTGAAGTGGCTGGACTTTTCACAAAATAGATACACAGAATTAAGAATTAAAAACAGAAATTTAGTGGCCTATCTTATTTTGGAAGCCTTATAACTCATTTTAAAGTACATTTATTTAGAAATAAGTCCTATTGGCTAGGATCAGTGCTTCAGTAAGATTTGCTACATGAACCTATTAGAACTTAAGCCAATGCTACTTGCTTCATATTTGTTTTTACCATCAATTTTTATTAAGTTTATTATATGTCACTTTGGAAGCCTCCTTGGATGATTTTTTTTACCCTTTGCTATTTTTTAATAATAATTAAAAATCTGCCTAAATTCTCCATTTTCAATTCCTTATTGCTAGGCTTTTTGAAAACTGCCTTTTCTGACAAACCAGCTAAGAATTATAGGGGCAATAGAGTGAACCTTCAAGAAATTCTCAGTTACAGGATGGCTATATAAATAGAAAGAAGGAAGGAAGATCAAGCAAGTATTTAGGTCCTTATGCTGACAAGAACTTTAGAGTCCTTGACATTATAATATGCCCAAGGACAGGAGTACTGGAAAATGTCAAATGGCCTGTGACAAAGCCATTACATCATACATCAAATGTCCATAACTGAAGCAGGGCTTCAGGGAATAGCACTTTAAAATTATGCTAGAGTTCAATTTCAGTTCCTTTAAATTCAGTGTAAAGTTACTTTTCGCATTAGATAGATATTCTAAAGTAACATTAGCATATGTTCTATTTAGAGATGGGCACGAACTGGAAAAAATGGTGATTTGTTTTGGTTCGGTTCGTTTTAAGGTTCGTTTTGTTTCATTCTAAATCCACTTTGAGGTTCGTTATTTGTTTCATTCCATAACAAAATGAATAACAATCTCTAGTTCTATTTGTTAAATTTGTTACTTATGCTTTGTCTGTATGTTTGTCTTCTTCTTCCCTGGAAATTAAAGCCACAGACCTCCAAGCATTGGCATTTCAAATGTTTGTGATTTACAATTCCTCAAAAGTATAATTAGCGCAGTCTATGGGCAGAGCTTCTGCGAGTTATAGCCCTAGAATATGACAGGCTCTGCCTATGGAAACCCTGGCAAAAGTCTTAACAAAAAGTTGTTCAGCTGATCCTAGCCTTCCTATCTCCCAGGCCATACTGACCAATATGCATCACACCCAACACCGCTATAGGGTATTTAAACAACTGGAAAGTATGCAAGGAAGAGTACACAAGCTTGAATTCTTCTCATGCCCTTCCCCTAAATATATGTATAGGCACTGGCTGAAATCCTGTTGCACACTTAGACCACACAACCATGTTGGCTTTATCAGCCAGGCCTATTTGGGAGCAATTAAAAACTTGATCGCCTCCCAACCTCAGGTTCCCAGAATCTCTAAGGTCTCCTTCACCAGTGGGAAAACCTTGTCAACTACAAACAGGGTAGGGAATGATTGAATGCTTAAAATTGCTGCCACTGGTCCTTTTGGTAGGACTTTCAGTTGTGCCCTACTCTACTCCACAGCTCTTGAGGTCTTTTCCAGGATGAAAGGGGTCCCAGGGGGTTCTGGAACCTGGGCTGGGTGAGTGTCAAGGAAGCTTTTAATTGCTTCAAAACTACTGGGGCAAGGCCACCTGATGTCATCCTAGATTCACAGTGCAGTTCCACCAATAGGATTTCAGTCATTGAGATGCTTGTCTATCTAGGGGGACGTTCTGCAGAAATGAGGATGGGTGGGTGGGTGGCAAGCTGTGGCCCCAGAAATAAGGGAAAAAAACATTTTTTTTTGCACGGGATTTGAATACAACATATGAGACCTTGCCCTCTCCCCACCACATATCTGTTTTCTTGGATTTATACTGATCCTCAAAAGGTGTTATTCTTTTCATTCTTGCACATCAGTCAAAGTTTTGGAGACCCGGACAGTTTCTTTAATATGTTGACACACTCTTTTTGAAAATGTTTGCTAAGTCCTAAGAAGGCACCTCCATTCTCTAATCCAGGTTCTTTATCCTTTGGACAAGTAAATGGAGGTTATCTGTCACCTTTTCTCCTCTTGAATGTGCTACTATTTTTTTAAAAAAAAATCTGTGAGGTTATATGTTATAGGTCAGTGGTGGTGAACCTTTGGCACTCCAGATGTTTTGGACTGCAATTCCCACAGTCCTTTGTCATTGGCAAACAGGCTTAGAATTCTGGGAGTTGTGGTCCAAAACATCTGGAGTGCCAAAGAGTCGCCATCACTGTTATAGGTCATACAGATTCTCCTTTTCCTCTTCCCATGCCGATGTTGTTGTGTTATGTCGTTACAGTTGTGACCGACTCTCTGTGACCCCATGTCCATGGAGTTTTCTTGGCAGGAATACTGGAGTGGCTTGCAAGTTCCTATTCCAGGTACCTGCAGCACCTAGTATTCCCTGGTGGTCACCCATCCAAGTACTAACCAGGGCCAACCCTGCTTAGCTTCCAAAATCAGGCAAGATCAGATGTGCTTAGGGCATCTAGGCTCATGCCTATAACAAACATTTTTGTATACAACATGAATACAACATTTGAATGGGAATGCATTATTACATGTCATTTAACATCTTATATACAGTAAGTATTCTTTTGTCTATGTTCTGCTGAGGTACCTCATTTGCATGTAAATGAATTTCTACAGTCATTATGCCCTAGGAAAGGCAATAGCATAGGTTGCTGAATGTCTGGTTCACCCCTACACATATCCCCTTCTCAGATAAAAATAGTCAGGGGTTTCATTGCAAGGATTTGCTTGCACTGATTTCCATATGCCAGAGATGGGCAAAGCATGGTTTACAGGCTGCATGTGGCCCCAAAGCCTTTTTTTTTTAGCTTTCTAAAATGCTCCTTGAGTTGGATAAAAAAGGAGACCAGGTCATTTTATCCTTGAAACCACCACCACCAGCAGTGATTTTGCTATAAAATGGTATGAAGCCCCCTTCCTGCTTAAAAAGTCCACTTTTCACATAAACAAAATGCAGATGTACAATTCTAGAAGCCGCTCCCCCCCCCAAAAAAAACACCCAGGCCGGGTGGAGCCACAGGGGATCCTAGGGGTACAAAACTGGCCTCTGGATGCTTCTAAGTTGCTCTTTCCCTGTCATAGATGATAGATTTAGAGCTTCTATGATTAATGGATAGCCCACAATCTGGATGTCACCACTTGTGACTTGCTAAACCGAATACAGGCCACTGTTGGGACTGGCCAACATTTTATTCTTCATAGCTACAGACGTGGATGTTGAACAAGAGCAGTTTAGGGTAAAGTAAAACTGGAGGATGATATAAGGATAGGCATTAAAGGCAGCTGCAACCTGTCAGTGTGATGTGAGAAGGCAAACAGCAGTTGCCAGTCTGGGTCTGTGACCTACACTTCAGCAGGGAGGCATGGTGGGGGGTGGGAATGGATGGATGCAGACATGGACATTTTCTCAAACATGGGTTTCCCTAAATTTGATGGGTCTCCCTTGTCAATTGTTTCAGCTATGAAAACAGGATATGGTGAAGCTGGCTCCAGAATAGTTCATGGAACCAAGTTGACTAATAACAGGAAGGCTGCCATAAAGTGCAGTATTTTGTATAAAAAGAAGTGGCCATTTTGATATTTCAGCTGAGTGTCAAAATGGCCAACAGATGTTGGTCAACATCTTGCACATTTCCTCAAAAGTAGCTTTTCCTAAATTTAGTGGGTCTCTCTCCTTTTTAAATTATTTCAGGGTATAGCCTAGGGCAGGCATGGCCAAACTTTGGCCCTCCAGATGTTTTGGACTGCAACTCCCACAGTCCTTTGCCATTGGCAATCTAAGCTTAGAATTCTGGGAGTTCTCAAACTCTTGAGAAACATCAGGAGGGCCGAAGTTTGGACATGGCTGGCCTAGGGGAATAGATAAATGTGTAATAAGAAAGTGTAACTAGAGAAACCTTTTGACCTTTTAAACCTTGGAATAATATGATCATTACATACTGTGTTTCTATTTGAAATTCAGTCCTGATGAGTTTTCCATATTATTTGTTCCCCTTAAATTTATTTTATGTCCTTTATGGAGGAAAAGAGAGAAACAGCATGTAACCCAATAATTTATGAAGAATGATCTGTAGAAAGCTAATCCACCTACCTAATGGGATAGACAACGGAAAATGCCAAAGGGGTATTTTCCCCTGTAATAATTCTCTTAGAATTTTTATTGCATTTATCATGTTGTACATATCATAAAATTCCAGAGAGAATCTGGTCTCCTGTCTCATGAAAGCAAGACAGACAGCTTTTTAGTGCATGTGGCTGCATGGCTTTGAAACATCTGTCATGTGAATTTTTATTTTGGGGGTGTGTGTGCTTCACTTTATTGCTGAACTGAAATGAATAAACATTTCCATTGTTGACAGCCTTAGTAATGAAGGCCTTTGTAGCAAGGAAGAATCGCCCAGCGAAAAAATATTTTCGGTGTCTCCAGAGGTAACAGTGCTGGGAAACGTTCCATGTGAAGAAGGAAGAGGAGGAGGAGCTATACCTGGCTTCCTGGAATGGGATGAAGGGACAAAAGACAGAAGACAAGCTGAGCCAATGCCTTTAACTGAGTGCACCAAGGGAATATGTTGCTTGGAGTTTTGAGGGTACCTTTGGGGAGTTGCCTACTCTGGTTTCTTCTCTGAATCCTACAAATGACAACGACAAAAGATCTATTCTTCCTGATCTATATCTGGACAGTGGCTCGGAGGTTGAGGAGTCTGCTTCCACTTTTGCAATATGGGATAAAAGAGATCCTGATAAATCCGGCACAGAAAATAATTCTTCATCAGATGTCATTTGGATGTCAGGAGCTACAGTAGCACAAGACGTTTCAAGTGAATTAGACCCTTTATGGCAGATTGAACAGCTGAGTGACAAGAGAAAAGCACATGTTATCCCATTACCCGAGAGTCAAGAAGGGGGAGGTTGTTCTATCACTCAAGGGAACTGCCAGGAGGAAGGATTTGGGGAAGTGGATCATAAGGAGAAGCCTGTGTCAAAACCAGGTGGACAGGACACAGATGGCCTCGGCAGCCTGGTAATGAAAAAGGAAACCTTAATCCCAAATGATCCCACCACGAGAGGTTCAGACATGGAAAAATATGGAGCACTTTTTGAGGATCAGAGTTTTGTCAAGTTTGCTGATGCTGTCAGTGAATCTAACAGTGATGCTGTAACAACGAGAAAAGATGAGCCCTGCCAAGAGTTTGCTGAGCAGGATAGACAGCAGTCTTGCCCTGGCCCAGTTATGCCCTTGAACCCTTTAAATCTGCCTCTGATAACTACAGTAGAAGACAAAAACGAGAGCTCTCCATTTCAAAAAGAACAGCCAGATCAAGATACAAGTGGAAAAACACAAGGCCTATTCTTGACTGAAAATAAAAATCACAGTGTGGATTTACAAGTTAGCTCAGGGCCTTTTGCTGTGTCCTTGTCGCCTGGAGAAAATGAAAAGCAAAAAGCAAGTATGTCTGAAAACCGAGGAGAGCAAGCTGGAAGCAATGAAACCACACACGTCACAGATGTGAGTGCGGGAAATGTCACTCGAGCTGACCCAGAAAATCTTGTGTGTTTTATGAAAGAAGATTCCATTGTAGATAGAAG
Source organism: Phrynocephalus guinanensis (assembly GCA_037367245.1). Lineage (NCBI taxonomy): Eukaryota > Metazoa > Chordata > Lepidosauria > Squamata > Agamidae > Phrynocephalus > Phrynocephalus guinanensis. The sequence goes on along the minus strand of CM074735.1, from coordinate 62,204,471 downwards.
AACATCACTGGCAGGAAGCAGGAGAGAGTTTGCCTGTGAGATTAAAAAAGAGAGTCTAGTACATGAGGAAAACAAAGATGTTTCTTTGGGAGACAATGGAAGTCAGGAGAGGGAGGACTTAACAAGCGTGAACATACACAAAGAGGCAAACTCTTCCCAAGGGGTGCTGCTGACCTTTGATGTTGACAAAAGGCAAGACACCACTGAGATGCACTGGGAGGATTACTGTTTCCAAAGTGGTACCAGTGATAAAGAAGCAGACGCTGGTGCAGAAAATTGTCTCACTGCACCCAATGGCCAGTCGCCCAAATTAAGTCAAGAATCAGAGAGAGAGAAAACAATCCCAAATGAAAAAGAGAATAAAAGCCTTCTCTCTGCTGAAGCAGAACAGTTCCGAGAGCAAAAATGTTTGCAGAGCGGCACCGTCTTAGGGGAAGGCACACTACTCAACTTTCCAGCTAGCGAAATGACAGAGAAAGTTTGTTTATCAGATGCACATGGTTCACTGGGGCTGCCCTCAAAAGATAACATTGTTATGCAAAGCAAGCAAAATGAATCCTGGGAGCACACATTTTGTCAAAATACTGAACGGGAGTTGGAAGGCCACACTGCGCATGAAATAGCATCTGAAAGCAATGCAACGCTGGCAGGAACAACACAAGTCCCTGGAGCAGAAGCTGAGAAGCAAAACCTAGACAAGCAGGCCGGGATTGCTGAATACGTGGCGACAGAAATAGCACAAGAGAGAGACCTTTCTGAAAGCAAAGCAGATAGCCAAATTCCTTGTGGAGTTGCTGACAGCGCCCCTGTGACTGTTCCTGAGCAAAGCAATGTACTGGATCAGAAGGCAGGTAATGCAACTGATCAGGAGGAATATGAAACTGAAATGAAAAGTCCAGCTGTTGACATGACTTTGGAGCAGGAATCTCAAAGCACATTGAACTCCCCACAGCAAGCACCGCAGGAGCGAGTGAGTGACGAAATTGACCCAAGTCCGAAGACATTGTATTCTGGCAGCCCACAGGCATCCGTGAGCGTTGTGGAAGCTGCTTCCCAGCAGCTGGCATTTCGAGACTTACACGACAGCAGCATAAGAGAAATCAATGTTCCACAAGAAAGTAATGATGGTGAAGCGGCTCTGAAAACTCTTTCCAGGGGAGTTGCAGACGTGCAACAGGTGGTGGCTTTTTTGATGCCCTCTCCAAAAGTGGAACCGACAGTCAGTCCAGAGTCCCCTGGCTCCATCTGCAGTAATCAACAGCACACTGCAAAAAGAGAACTCAGAGACTCAGATCTGAACAATCTTACAGCAGTAACAAGTCCTGGAGGACAAGAGCACAATGAAACACCTCCTGCACTGGAGTTGAATCCACCCAGGAGCCACCAAGGGATGTGTGCGATTGAAAAGAGAGTAACAGTAGATGTGCTTCATGAGTCCCAAACAGTGCATGGTGAATCAGAGATGAAGCCAAGTGATCCCATAGCTCTCCCAGTTGGAAAGGCACCTTTGTCAAGTATAACTGAGTCTGCAAGAGAGAGTGTACAAGAAAAGAAATTGGAAACTCAAATAAACCAAAATGTGGAAGAAAGTTTTCCTAGCAAGCAAACCTCTAGTGAGCCCAGGCAGGAGGTCTCTGTTTCTCTGGTTTCAGACAGTCCCAGGGAAGAAAGAGATCTCAGCGATGCCTTTGCTGCAGTGCCTGATATAAACAAGCAATCTGGTGGTTTGTGCAATCTGACGGGCAGCCCAGATGAAAGCATTGTTGGTGTTACTGAGTGCATTCCAGTGATGCAGAAAACAATCTCTGCCAATGCTAAACAGCCAGAGACTTTGCTAGTGGGTTCTGATGACAATGATAAATTGAATAGCATTGACCTTAGCTTGCCAACAGAATTAGAAGAAAAAGGTTCAAATGTAGAAATAAAAGAGAACCCCGGTTTAAAGGAGAAAACCATCCCAGAAGATGAACTTGGAGACATAAGTAATAACAAGGGGTTGATTTTCACAGCTGCTGAAAACCCAGGAGTACAGAAATATCCTCTGGTGTCATCTGAACCTATTGGAGAAATCCTTGCCGATGGTACTTTGTACAAAACAGACCATAGTGAAAAACTGGAATTTCTACCTGTTGGCTCACAAACAGAACTAACCGAGCTTTCTGTGCCAGCGTTTTCACAGGATCAGCACACCAACATAAGCCAGGAAGCGACAAGCAGCATGAATGATGCCATTATGGGAGAATTACAAAAGAAGGAACCAGAAGTCATAGCCTGCCAAAATTTCTTAGGTACCACTCCCAGTTTGCAGATTGTTGCTGGAGCTGCTACGTCCCTACACCTAGTCAATGTTTTAGCAGAGGAAGGCTCCGGTGGCGAAAAAATGCCTGAGGTACTCAATTCAGGCGATATTCCTTCAGAGACAGTCCCAGAGAAAACGTCTGTCTTTCCAAACTCCCTATCAGAAGAGAGTGGAACCTTGGCAGAAATTCTGCCAGCAGCCTCGCAAGACTCTTGTGAGACAGGGCAGTTAGAAGGAAGTTTGTCGCCATTTAATTTCGAGAAGCTGCAGACTGAGATCTCTGCAATTAAAACAAAAGGAGCAAAAAGTGATGCAAACTTCAAAGCCCAGCCTTTTGACAGCTCTGTAAATTCTCTCTTCAGCCTTTCAAGCTTAGAAGAGAAGCTTCTAAGCCTTTCATCTTCTGGTAAGCAAGCAGGCTGTAATGAGGGTACGGCAACAAATATCAGCTGTGTAGATGACAAGTGCAGTACCATTGCAGAAAATGCAGGGAAAGCAGGAAAGAGCAAATGCACTTTTACAGAGGATTCCAGCATCCCCGCGATGGAAATAGAGACCTCCAAGCAGTCCACGGCGACCTCGGAAAAGGAACAGAATGATCTGCCTTCCAAGACCTTGGGCATTGGCTTTTTTGATTTCAGAAGGCATATTAGCAAAATATTTGAGAAGGCAGTGCCAAGTGCTTTGACAGCAGAGTCGGCTCCCCTTTCAGCTGAAGCCAGTACAGGTGAAGGAGACAGCCCGGCAACTAAAGAGATAACAGAGTGCAAGCAAGGCTTGAGCAAAGTTGATGAAATTGATGGAAACAGAGAAGCAGGTTGCGACCAGACAGCAGAAGGATGTATGTTGCTGTTTGAAGTTGGCTCTCTTGAAAGAACTTCTGAAGAGAAAATATTCCAGGAGGGGAAGCCATTGCCAATCAGTCCAGAATGCTACTTGCCAGTTGCCTTTTCTGAAGATATCCCTATCCAGAAATCCTGTTTCAATGCAGAGCCTTTGATAGGTGTGCCAAAAGTAGATGATCAGGTGGATAACTTGAGCAAGGGGACAGCAGAAGAGCATGGATGTGTTAGTATTATAAGCAGTGGCAATGATGAAAATCAGGCGAGCCTGGGAACAGGAATGCAGCAACCAACAAATTATTCTACATCAGAAACAGATCATTTACTGTCTAATACTGAAGTGTCTTTAAGTATCATTGCCTCAAAAGGAGAGCTTCTGGAGAGTGATTTTGATGGAACAACCACGTCAGAAGTGGAGGAAGGCAATTTAATTAGCCAGTGTGAAGTGGATTTATCTAGGGAAGAGCTAATGCATTATGGAAAACAACAGCACTGCTCGATGTCAGGTGAAGACAAGGGGAACAGAGAGAATGTAGTTGACTTAGGCAACACAGCAGCATTGCCATCTCTACTCGGTGGTCTTGATGTCCACCAAGAACAAACTGAACAGCCATGGCTATTGCCTGCAGAGGACCAGCAGAACTCCACCTGTAGTGATCTTTTGGGTGACAACAAAGTTAAGGGTGAAGGATTTGTGGCAGCAACTTTCTTGGGAAGTGATGAACTCTTACCCATCTTAGTTGATGCTCCAAAACAAGAGAAAATACAGGACGTAGAAATACCTGGATTAATAGATTACTTTAAACATGAAATGGATCCTGGTGGTGTCTATAGAAGTGATGGCATACCAGAACACAGCAGTGTGAGTGACGTGCGTGTAGAAGAACCCGATGACAACAAGCTGAGCACTGCAGAAAGAGAACCACATATTTCCATTGATGCTCCCAAGACAGCTATTACAAAGGCATCACTCACCAATGACCATGACTCGGACTTGCAAACTAGCAAATGCAAACAAGAGATTGATGCCAAAAAGCCTTCCAAAGTCACCCAAAGGAGGGAGCAAAATGTATGTGTAGATGATGAAGCTGCTTCTGCAGATCAATGGAAAGAAGAGAATTTGGCACACAAGAAGCCGTTTTTGGATCTCCAGGATAAAAGATCAACCACTTCAGTCGGTGAATATGAACAGTGTCTCCCTAGTGAATCTCAAAACATGGCCACAGATGAATTACTTCCTGGAAGGTACTTATTTTTACAACCTAACTCTAATACAGGTCTGTTTACTAAATTTCAGATAAGATGGCATGTTGGGTGGGTGGATGAATTCATTGTTTTGACTGTGCAGAGTTAAGCTGCGCCTTTTAGGGGGGGGAAAAGCTTCTCTAATTACCAGTTATCTCCTTAGAAAAAACTGTAAATCTTTGTATGGATTTATCTTTTGCAAAGGAAGATATTCATGATTTGAGATATAATTAAGAGTACCCTGGAATACTAGAAGGATAGACTTTTAGCAGCCCTTCTACTTATTCATAGCCCTGCCACAGCTGTTATTCTGTATGTAGTTGCACTGGGTTTAGGTCCAATTGAAGCCATCGGGGCTTCTTTCTGAGCGTGCATTTCTGTGCTTGCACAATTGTAGCACTCCGATCTCTTATATGTTGGCTGTGATTCAGACAGTCTTCAGTATCTAAAAGCCAAACATCACTACATTATGATGAAGTGCAAGCTTGATTACAGGAAGCACACTATGAGTGTCATTCATGAAGGTCCCCACTGAAATAAATAGGCTACTCTGGGTGCTTACAAAATGTCATGTTTTGTTTTGTGAAACAGACTAACTGGGTTAACTGGGTTACTTCTTTAAAATGTTTGTTTCTGATGTATATTTAGTAGGGCTTGTTATCATTAGTTGGCACGTCAGATTCTCAGAGCCATCTTTGTACAAATAATGCTCAAGCCTGTAAATTTTAGGTCTCCTTCTCATTTAAGTAATGATGTCCCTGCTTTTTCCACAACCTCAGTAATTTCCGTGAGCTCTGTCATTCTCTCCTTGCTGTACCTGAGAAAGACAGTATAGCTGTAGCAGCCAAAGACACCTCCAGTGAGGAAAGCGATGACATCAGAGTAGAAAGGTACAGTGGAATACATTAATTATTTCAGAGGGAAGCACAGCTCTGTTTTAAGAACCATACTTTCTGAGGGCATGGAAAAGGTATAGGGTGCAACCTTGCTACTTTTTTTAGCAGTAGAGAGATGCTAAAATCACCATGTTCAGATGCTCTTGTAAATTTTAATTGGTGTCATATTCAACTGAACCAGCATTTTCTGAGGTTTAGTGGGATAACCTGTTTGTGGTGTTAGGAGTCGACACTCAGCCATGTAAATTAATAACACAGAGTGCTTTTGTAAACTGTTTTGTTACTTCCTCCCTCGTGGGTAAGCACCACCATTTCCATATGTCTATATAATTAAGGGCAAAGTCCTTTCAGAATGTATGGTATGACTTCAAGTGATACACTATTTCATTTTGTTGTGTCATGAAAGATGTATTATTAACAGCTGGCCAGCCCAAAAGTAAAACAATGTTTTCTAAGGAAGAGGGTGATGAGGAATGCCTCTTTTAATGCAATGGCCCCTAATCCAGTTGCCTCGCATAGTAATTTGCACTAGAGGAAGCCCATTGAATCAATGGTGATTTAGTGAGGGTTCGGCAGTGGAAAATGCTGCCATGGAGGGTGGTGGAGTCTCCTTCTTTGGAGGCTTTTAAGCAAAGGTTGGATGGCCATCTGTCGGGAGTACTTTGATGGGGGTTCCTGCATGGCAGGGGGTTGGACTGGATGGCCCTAGAGATATTTTCCAATTCTACGAGTCTACGATTCTATGATTCAAAATTTGGTTGATTCAAATCCATATAGCATAAAGGGAGGAGGCTTTTAAAAATAGATTTGGCATAAACATCTCTTTAGTAGGCATGGTTGGTTGGTTAGCTCAGTAGTCTGGGTATCTGGCAGTGGAACCAGAGGTTGGGAAATTTGTTTTCCCACTTTTCCTCCTAGGAAACAACAAGCCTGGGTAGCCATGGGCAAGATCTTACCTCCGAGTACTCACTACCTAGAAAACCTACAAAGGGTCACCAAAAGTCAGAATGGACTTGATGGCACATAATTATTATCATTAGTCCATGCATGTTGTATACATGGATCACACTATATGCTTGAGAGAACTCCTGTATGGCATTTATCCTCCTTGCTTATTCTTTTGGATAAAAAGCTGTTACGTTCTATTGGGAGGGGATGTTTTTCAATCTTCAGGATCATTTATGAGAAAATGGCATTTTAAAATGTCTCAGAAAACTTGTTCAGATATCTTGTACATTGTTTGTACTTTCTTACAGCTTCCCTTACTTTCTTCGTTGTATTGATTAGGAGAAGCTCCTTTCTTTTTCCAGCTAACACTGCCAAGTGGGCTTCTGCTCTCAGACTTGAGAAGGGAAAAGGGGGCAGAATGGGCATCTGTCCAAGAATGATAACAAGTGGCAAACTTTGATACCTGTGGCCAATGGGGTCAGTGCCTTCAGCAGCAGCTGGTGATTCTTCACAAGTCTATAGCTGCATTGTGGCATAGTCCTAAGGAATTTTTATCACCTGTTTTTCCTGTTTGAGCATTTGCTCTGTGTGGCAGCAGCTGACATGGTTTGCAAAACAACTTCCTTTTTTTTAGCCACCTGCCTTTGGGATATGGACGTGTTGCAAATTGCACATTCAGGAATACAGAATAATGGGAAACAGCGAGAAGCTGAGAGCCTCCTAAGGCAACTAACAAGGAACATGGCTTTTGTTCAGACTTGCTTACTTCAGGAATGTATAATTATGGGATGAAGCAAAAGTGTCATTTTGACTGCACCTTGCTTTGTAATGCCTTGTGCCACCCATTCTTAGTAATATGAGAACTGTTGTAGACATAATTGTGTGTGGAAGCTGATTGTTCCCTCCTTGGTGATGCTGCCGTGTCCTGCATCTTCAACTTTTTTAGTCCAATGTTTCTTATCTTGCACTGGTGGCTGGCCTTATTGAGTGTATTCATTCTTTATAGTATAGATGAAAGTTGTGTCCACTTTTATACTTTGGCATATAAGACTTCTGGTGGATGTTTTTCTATGCCTGCTGAAACATAGAACACACAACTGAGTGTCAGTTGCTACAGTACTGTACTACCGAATTAGGGACATTTGGAGAAGATAAATAAGACCTACATAACTAAAAATTCCCAACAACACCCCTCCTCCCCAAAAAACCCCTGAAAAATGTTGACGCAATTTTGGAGAAATTACATGTCTAATACTTAACTGTACTTTGTTCAGAATTCTGAGTGTGTCCTCTGTTTGTGTTAGACCAGAAGAAAAGCAGACTGGTAACGGCTGGGCAAATATTCCTCCTCCATTTGTTTTTCAGTTCATTTTTAAGCACTTCAAATTGCTTTTTCATTTGTGAAGAGAGAGAAAATACAGCGGAGCTTCAGAAGCCCTAATTTTTCCTTGGAATGAGAGAGAATATTAGTGAGAGATCTTGCCCTATGGAAAAGTGACAGAAAGAACTGTGGTGGAACGCTACATAGTTTGTTATCTGAGTCTTGTCAGACACCAGCTATGATGGGCAAAACTAGCAGCACAACAACTACCGTTTTTAGCTACATATTGTAAATGAAAGATGCTTGACGGTGAGTGCTATAAGGTGGACTCCTAAGTTTTAGCTGGGTATAAAAAAATACCTTTCTTTATGACCACTGTAGAATGGAAACTTGGGAAGGAATACAGAGAAGGAATCAGACATACCTTAAGAGTGACAATGCAACCCTAATACTGTATAATGATGTGCTGGTTGTGATGCTTTGGGAATAAGCAGAACCCCCCAACTGCTAGCTGCCATCAGAAATCTGCTGTCAGGGGGCTCTTATCAGCAGAACTGTTTTGCTACCTACAATCTGCTGGCAGAAGACAGAGCTACAATTAAGGGGGACCCAAAATCAAAAGGCAAGTCTGCCAGCAAGTGCTAGGAAATAAATGGCAACATTTCCCAACTCCTATTTACTTTCCTTGTTTTGAAAGCATAAGCTCTTTCCTTTTGTGGAGGGGGGCACTGGCTCGTCCTTCTTGGTGGAACATTTTGTTTTCCTTCTTTTGAAAACATAAATTCTTGGCCCTTCTGGGCTGGGGGTGGAGGGATTGGGTGGGAGATAGTGTAATTTTTCCCCCATGTCTCATTATGACCCTGGCAGAAGAACTAGCCTGGCGGGCGGGGCAGAATGAGAGAAGATCGGAGTTCTATCAAATCTCTTTTTGGGAGATTAGAACAAGATGTCTTCTAGCTGAAAAGCCCAGGGAAAGGTACCATGGGAGCACACAGCTGAACTGAGGTGAGTGTAGGCTACAGGCTATATCTTTTTAGGCCACTAATAAAAAAAAACATTGCAAAGATTGTACTACGTAGGCTCCATCATCCTTGAACTGAGAAAAGTTTAGATTCATCATAACTTCAGCTGGCCTGTTGTCACCTCAACAGACCTTCACCATCCTGCCATAAATGGAAGGCCACTGGTAACTGGTATAAGATGGCTTGGGAAGAAAGAGAAGTTGTGTATTCTGTTTCTGTACAAGGCGGCAGATAATACTGCTGTTAGTTTTTCTCTCTGAGATGCAAGTTCAATATGATGTAACTGCTTAAGTATTTACTGGCCTTCTCATTTGCCCAGAAGATTGCATGCAGAAAAATAAAAAGCAAAGCAAATTGTAATTAAAGGGATAGAAAATGTAAGAGGCCTGGGCAATTTTCCCGCACACCTAATATTGAGGTTGGGGAACAAACCAAGTGAAGCTCCCTGAGGAAAGAATTCCAAATGGAGGCACAGTAGCTTCAAACACCCAGCCTGGCTTGCTGTTTACCCCTTCTGTGCTTCTCTGTGTTGTGAATCTGGTGCAAAGTCCTCTGAGAACTCTTGTCATCGGTCAGGTTGAAGCAGCTCTTAAGGGCTTCAGATTCTTTCTTTTATTTATGCAATTTATATATTGCCCTTTTACTGCAAGCACTACACTGGGCAGTTTACAGAAAATTAAAACTGACAATACTCTACATCGGGGCTGTCCAACTTTGAACAGCCCGTGGGCTCCTTTTGCCCACCGCACATCGCAGTGGGCTCCTTTCTGAAGCGCCACAGTCCCCGCGGGCTCCTTTCCGAAGTGTGCGTGCGCACTCCTCACCAATGTTCCACCTGCCCACCCACCCTCCAAGGTCCCCAGTGCTGATCCTGAGTAGGAGGGAGGAGTCTCCTACTGAAGGGACAAGCAAGGAGGTGTGGCGCAGCAGTGGCAGAAGGGAAGGGAAGACTAAAAATCAGGAGCAAGCATCTGGGTGGGCAAGTGAGCAAAAAAAAATAAAAAAATTCCTCTGACAGTGGGTCAAGAGGCGGATGGGGACCTGGCAGGTGACTTCTGAGAGCTCCGCAGGCTACCAGTCGCTCGCGGTCAACAGTTTATGCAGGCCTGCTCTACATTAACCAAACAGAATACACAGGATATTTAAAAATAATGTGGCAATACAACAGACAATAATTGCAATTGCAACCATAACAATTAACAACTGTATAAAAATCAAGATTTCATTTTTTAAAAATGTTGAAGTTGACAGCATCCAAGAGATTCAGTTATTAAAGGCAGCTTTTAAATATTTTATTCTTTGCCATTTCTCTAAACATAAGGAGGGAAGGAGAGCTGCCTAGGATGTCCTAAGCACATCTGATCTCGCCTGATTTCAGAAGCTAAGCAGGGTCGGCCCAGGTTAGTACTTGGATGGGAGACCACTAGGGAATTCCAGGTGCTGTAGGCAGCCTGGAGTAGGAACTGGCAAACCACTGCAGTATTCCTGCCAAGAAAACTCCATGGACATGGGGTCACGAAGAGTCTGTCATGACTGTAATGACACAACACACACAAGGAGGCAAGGAGCCTAATATATCTCTGTCCTCATTATCTTCCAGACATTAGGGGCCACCATTTGTTCTTAAATCGTATCAGAACATTGCGCAATTCAAAATCATGGACACACATGAAATATAACAAAATCAAAAACCAATTAAAATGTCTATATATTATTTTTGTTCAGAAGGAGCTAGAATTTGAGATGCGCACAGAAGCCATTCCTTGAATGTCCAGGCATTTCGATGCTATTCTGGTGCACTGTTTCTGAAACTGTAAGACAAACTGGTCGGACTAGCCCAAGGGATACCCAAGTGTACTCACAATGCTCTTCCACTGCTCCTGTAAGCTCCTTCTATGTCCACAATTGAAAACGCATGATTTCTTAATATTCACCTTTTTGGCCTCCCTTGGTGGGACGCAACTTTTAACAATACTGAGAGTGGCATAAACTGTTAAGCATAGATAATGTTAATGACATGTATTTCTTGGAGACTAGATTTCACAGTTTCATACCAATACCACACTGAGTACTGGTGACCCAGGTAGTGGTAAAAGACGATGGAGAGTAATGCAACAAGACAGCTACAATATATCTGCCAGTTTGCTTCTGGATTGTTGCAATTCACTGGTCTGGCTGAGAACCAATTTATTCATTTATGTCCCTGTACATTTGGGAGTCATGTTTTCCCATGTCTTTAAAAAATTACATGAAAAGCACAGTGCCGCCTGATGGACGGCAGGGCAGGGTCCCACTACACATCAGAACTAAAAAACTATGACCAACTTCCATCATACCTGACTCTAGGCCAGGATAACTGCACTTCTGTCAGTTAAGATCCACCAACATCTGGAGGGCCACAAGTCTCCCAACCATGCCAATGGGGGCATGATAGGAAGAGCCAAAAGCTTCAGTGCCCCCCTTCTTCCCTTTGGAACTGTTGGCGGAAGTGCAGTTTGGAACTGCTGCACTATCATCAACAGCTTTCAATGTAATGACTCCCAGAAACCTTAAACATTGGCCATACTGCCTGGCACCTCTGGTAGTTGAAGGACACGGTTGACAGTGTGCCTCAGTAGGCATGAACAGTCAAGCTCATGATCAGTTCAGGCTCTCAAAAGCATGGCTCTTTACAAGTCAAGAAGCTGAAGCAAACATCTTTACTGCTCTTTCCAAACAAAAAAAAAATGCTAAAACTGGGAATATGGCTTTGTAGAGAGGAGAGCAATCAAGTGCTCCTGGAAAGAAAAGAAAACAGCAGGGGGTGGGATGGAGGAGAATCCAAACTGACCTTGCTATTTCACTTCCTCCCCAGCACCACTTGATTGCCCTCCTCAGCTTTGCTCTTGCAGATATCAGAACCTTCTTTTCAGTAGGGAAAGGCACTTCTTAATAGGCTGCACAATCCCCAAGCCTTTCCCCAATGAAAAGAAAGCTCTGGTCTGTGCAGAAAGCAAAGAGGAGAGGAGTTTCCAGAATGTGGAAAGGAAAGGAAGCAGTGGTTGGTGGGATGGAGGAGAATTCAAGGAGGGTTTATTAATTTTATAAATGTGGGGTCTTAAAAGTGGGGGATATCTAATATATGACAACAATGTCTTATAGATGGAAAAATACAGTAAAACCCAGTCTAGAGGTGAGTGGTAATAAATGCATAGGTGGACATAGGGTGGTGAATGAATAGATTATAACATTAACATCTTATTTTGGACATTGCCTTTAGGTTTGTCTCCATGCAAATACAAATTCAGGTTCCATCAGAATTATGCCTGGTAGCATTACTCAAAAGGACGCAAAGAACAAAAGGAGAGCCAGTGGGGAATATGCTGACAGAAGTAGTAGAGAACTAAGAAAGTAAATACAAGGCATTTCTTAAAAGCAAATCCAGGCCAAATGGCAGAAGATGAATTCAAAGGTTTTCATCTCATCTTCTTTAGCAAAGGCATAAGCCATGTGTTTTAAAGAGAGAAATTAGAGATGATGTCATTTTCAAATATTAGTACTGTTTAAACAATAGACGAAATCCAAATGGAATGTGAGAACTTCTTGGATTTTGTCATTGAGCTCAAGGAAGGAGCAGGCAGGTTACTTACTTTTTGGGAATCTTTCCACCAGTTCTGGCAGGCATTCATCTTGGGCCTGCTTTTGTTTTCCATTGGAAAGTATGCAAAATGTCATGATTTCATAGTACTGAGGTCCAATAAATTATGCTTGGGTGGCTTCAGTGAACATTTGCATTGCTACAACTCGCAATCTCTTACAAATAGTAAATAACAATTGTGTGCCATCAAGTCAATTTTGATTTTTGGCAGTGCTTTCCAGGGTTTCCTAAATAGAGAATAATCAGAAGTGGCTTACCATTAGCTTCCTTTGGGGATGCCCTTGGACAGCACAGCTTGTCCATGACTATACAGGCTGACTCGACTTGCAGAAGGCTTAGTGGAGCATCAAACTCTCAGGTTCTGACTCCACAGCTAGATCTTACCACTCAAATCCTGACTGTTTTACAATTTGAAAGTGGTATAATTGGTAGCCATACTCTAGAACAGTGATGGCGAACGTTTTAGAGACTGAGTGTGTACACTGCAATTCAAAACCCACTTCATTTTTGCAACGCGCCAATACAGCAATTTAAGTTGAATACAGTAGTACCCTGGGTTACAAATGCTTCAGGTGCTACCCTTCACGAAGGCAAAGATCAAAGAGCAGGTTTCTGAATTTTCCATGGCCACAGCGAGGGTGCTGTGCCCACAGGAAATTCAAAAACCTGCCTCTTTGATCCTTGCTTTTCCAAAGGTAGCATGGGGTGCTACCAATCAGGAAAACAAGGATCAAAGAGCAGGCTTTTGAATTTCCCACGGCCACAACACCCTCACTGTGGCCATGGAAAATTCAAAAATCTGATCCTCACTTTCCTGAAGGGTAGCATGGGGTGCCACCGTTAAGGCAAGTGAGGACTGAAGAGCAGGGGGGCTACCTTTTGGGAAAGCAAGTATAGAAGAGCAGGCTTTTGAATCTCCGGCAGCCACAGCACCCTCGTTGTGGCCTTGAGAAATTTAAAAACCTGCTCTTCAATACTCGCTTTCCCAAAGAATAACACCCCATTCCGCCTCTCTGCCCTGGGCAGAGAGGTGGATGGGGTGCTATACCATCAGGAAAGCCAGAGGGGAGTGGAGGCAGCTTGTGGGCTCATTTGTAGCTCCAGTTTACTCTGCAGCCATGCCACTCTGGGCACCCCATTTACAGCTCTGTGTAGAAAGCCAGGTGAAGGGGGGGGGAGCAGCAGTTTGTGGGCTTCTTCGTAGCGCCAGTTTACTCTCCAGCCATGCCGTTTTTGGGATGTCCAGAGCAGTGTAGCTGGTGAGTAAACTGGGACTACGAATGAGCCCACAAGCCGCTGCATCCCCTTCAACCAGCTCTCTGCGGGAAGCACAGTGGCGTGCTCCGAGTGTAGGGGAAGTGCCGTGGCTGTGAAGGGGCAATGTCGGGTGGCCACAGAAAGGGCTTCACATGCCACCGTTGGCCCCCATGCCATAGAATCACCAACAGTGCTCTAAAATGATAGGGCGAGAGGAGAACTGAATGTTGACTACTTCAGGACCCTACATATTGCAGGAAGGCTTCTCCAAGTGTTTATCAACCCACATAAGGTAATAAGATGTAAACAGAAGTCAATGTTGATTTCCCCTCATGTTCTCAAAGACCAATAACTTTAGCAAAACATCTTTCTGGTGTACAGGAGGAGTGAAGAATGTTTGGTGCCCCAAAGGGTTTAGACTACTCATTCTCATGTGGCCTCCTGGAAGGCCCTGGCACATTTGAGGAGGTTCACAGACTGGAAACCATTCTTAACACACACCCTTATAAGATTTGTAATGTGATTTACACAATCCTGAATCAGTTTATACAGGTACAGTATTTATTAATTATTGAGATCACAGCAGTGGCCAAAAAAAAGTTAAGAATGGCTAAACAACAATCCCCACAGTCTTTCTTTCTTTCTTTCTTTCTTTCTTTCTTTCTTTCTTTCTTTCTTTCTTTCTTTCTTTCTTTCTTTCTTTATTTTACCCCACCTTTCTTCTTGGAAAAGGACCCAATGTGGCTTACAATAGCGAGGGACAATATGCAGTCCAAATATTTAAAACATATTCAAGTTAAGAACAGGGAATTAGAAGAGGCATCTTAGAACATTAAAAGGTAACAATAATGCTACAAAGAGCACACAAAATCCATTATGAGGGGTGGAAAGTAACATGGAAAACACTGGTATTCTTATGAAATCGGTCAATGTAATCATGCACGGTAATCCATATAAAAGTCACATAGTAGGTAGTCCCTCATTAAGGGAAAGCTTAGTCAGTGGATATGATGGTCTGGTTTGAGGGAGCTGAAATCCTGGACATATGTTGGGACAACAGTTACCCTGCACCTGGGACATCAGTAGAAGAGCTCAGAAATCATTTATAAGTGGAAAGAATGTTAAAGAGGACCTGGAGGAGGTATTTATAGAGCCAGTGGGATGGACCTGTTAGAGATTATAATCTCAACAAAATTATGCACTGATAAAAACAGGGTGTGCTTTTGATAGAGCTATTTATCTTGCTTCAGGGAATGTTTTACCAAGGGTAGGCCAAGATCCTATTTGGGACCTTATGTTGACAGAAGGAGTGTCAGAATATCTTTAAAGCGGCAAATTCCCCTTCCCCAAACATCTTTTCCACTCCCTCCCTTAGTATCTGCTCCAGAAGCTGGGAAGCTCTTCAGAGCAAATTTCAAGTGCTAGGAAAGGCTGGGAAAAAAGAAAGCATCCCACTGCAGGCCCACCAGGGATGACGTGTGGAGCAAGAGAATTGCTTCCTGCAAGGTCCCTTCATCAGCGTGTTGATCCAGTCGGGTGCTGGCCAAAGGGTTTCTCTGCATTCCAATGAAGTACCTGTGATAGTTTCGGAGAGGGTAACCATGTTAAGTCTTTTCAAGAATTCCAGGCAAAAAAAACAAAGAAAAAACAAAATAAAACAAAGGATACAAAAGACACAAAACATGTGGTAGTCTACACTGGACAAACAGAACAATCTCTAAGAAAATGCAACAGTGGACACAAGTTTGACATAAGGAACCACAATACTCAGAAACCTGTCTCAATCCATTTCAGTTTACCAGGCCACTCCTTGAAGGATCTGAAGGTCACAATCTTGGAACAGAATCATTACAAATCCAGAATACAAAGAAAAACAGTTGAGATAAAATTTGTACGCATGAATGACTCACACAACAATGGATTAAACATAAGCCAGGTTTTTTGAGTCATTATCAAAATATCAAATGTAATATTACTATATTGCCACTGGGTTGTTTCGTGGAAATTCATCTCCCACCAAAAGATAAAAACTTTGCCACTCTCCACCCTCTCTTCCACACACACACACCTGCTCTAAACTGGTGGCTCTTTTTAATCTCTTGGGGGATTTTTACCACATGGCCATAAAACAACACCTACATATCAACAAACTGCCTTCAAAACCAGCTCCCGATTTCCTCTCCCCCCTCGCCTCTCCCCCCTCACCCCAACTCTGTCTCTATAGGAATTTACAACAGGGCTTGCATGCAAATATGCCCACATACAACAGCCAATGAATAGTTGGTATGAAACATATATTCCATTACTTATTATATTGCACACCTCATTCTGCTGCTGTATGCCTGAAGAAGTGGACATGTCCACGAAATGTTACATTAAAATATGAAAGTTAGTCTTTAGGGGCCACGTGTTTTGTGTCTTTTGTATCTTTTCTTTTGTGTTATTTTTCTTTGATTTTTGCCTCCAATAAAGTAATGTATTCCAAAGGATCATTGTTAGTTCAGTAATCAGCATTCTGTTTTGCTAAGGTGATTTCATTGCCAGATCTCTGTATTTTGTTTGTTGTTGTTACTGCTGCCTTGAAGGGGATTTGAAGTGTAATAGATAAATTGGTCAGCTCAGTGTTTCTGTATTCTACCAAAACAAAAACCTAAAACAAATTTCTATTTCCATGAGGCAATGGGAGCTAAGGCATAACACATCTGGAAGGGAGCAGGTTCTAGATGGCCAGGCAGTTGGGTTGCTTCTTGAGAGGTACCAAACAGAGGCTGGAATCAACATCATCATCATCAACAACAACAACAACAACCTTCTCTCTCCCTTCATTTTGGCTTCAGGGAGCCTCTTGCTGTAAGGGGTAAATGAGGGGAATCATATTTTCCAGCAGCAGTAGCTTTTCCTTCTCTGGAACATTGTTTCATGTCTTGGTGGAGCTGATGTGAATTTTTCAGCTAGAAAAAAGGTGATGTATGCCAGAAGGATGACATATTGAAAGGGCCTCTCTCCCCCCTCCCTTACAACTTTCCTACTGGCAGTTGTTCCAAAAATCCCAACTGGGACTAACTCGAGTATATATCATTTCTAGCTAAAGCACTTGTGGTACTTCTTTGTTTCCCTTTAGAGTGAATAAGTGACTGAACATCTGCCTGTGTGCTTGTGTGTGTGTGTGTGTGTGTGTCACATATCTCAAATTCTGGAAGGAAGCTGTCCCTCTGAGGAGCAAAGGAATCATCCATGGCAATTATCTCATTTTATCCTTACAACAGTTCTGGAAGATAGATTTTGGAGCAGTGATAATTGCCAGTCCCAACACAAAGCAAAAGGTCAGGTTTTTATGCTGGGTGCGGATCTGAATACAGGTCTCTCCAGAAAAAGTCCAGTTTTCTGCCTGCACCTCTCCACTGTGTCATTAAGTAGCATCTTTTTACCGACTCTAGAGAAAATTACTTGTACAAAAAGAGTGTATATGTGTTATTGACAATTATGGATTTATGTTTGACTCAGACCCAGTCTTCCTTCCTTCACAGTACTGTCCTCAGTAAACAGAAACACTAGCAAGACACATATTTAAGTACAGGACATCAAGACAACCCTAAAGCCCAGAGTGATAACTCAGGGGCACCATTGATGCCTGTTTACCTAGGAGTGAGCTGCTTTGCAGTCATTGAGATTTACTTCTGACCAGGCATGCAGAGGCTGGTACTACTCCAGAGTAAACAAGCAATGACCACGGTTTTAGGAGAAACAAAAATCCCTTCCTTTATGTTAAAAGTCCAGAGCAGTCATGGGTGTATGTGCAGAGTTACAATTTACATAATGGCACCTAAACAACAGCTTCTCTCAAGTTTTCCCCATCCTTATCAATATCAGCTGTCTGGATAGCTCAGTTTGGTCAGGAGTTGGATTCCCCACTGTGCAACCCCAAACAGTCAGCCTCTTTGGCTTTGGTCAAGCTGCACATTCCCAGGATACCCTTAGAAAAAGTGGGACATCTCACTATTTTTCCTCTAGGAAGCCCTGCATAGCATAGCAGTAAGTTAGAATTGACCGAATGGCAAACAATGATTATATTATAAATAACGAAAAACCGCCTCGCCGGATGAATACAAAGGCGGAGTTAAAACTGTTAGGCTCCGGATGCCAACCCCTCCCTCCTGACGTTGTTCAAGCCTAATTGCCCTGTGGAGTCGAAAATGGTTCGAAAATTCAAAACAGTCTTCCGCCTGTCATGCCGATGACTCAAAAAATCCTGGAGAGCAGCTCCTGTAGGCGCTGCAGAAAGAGACAGAGGGGGGGGAGAGAGAGAGAGAGAGAGAGAGAGAGAGAGAGGAGATATTGTTAAAAATTCGCGCACTAAAAGAGACTTGGCCCCCTCTTCTTTGCATTGAAACACGCGGGTGAGGAAGAAGAGGCAGGGTGGTACTAGTCTAGATCATCCCCAATCCAGTAGCCCTTAGCGCTTCTTCCATCCCGAACCGCCTGAGAGGCGTTGCAATTGTTTGGGGAAGGCAGTGTGTGTGTGTGTGTGTGTGTGTGTGTGTGTGTGTGTGTGTGTGTGTGTGTGTGTGTGTGTGTGTGTGTGTGTGTGTGTGTGTGTGTTCTGCGGGGAAGGGTGAGGCGTGCCGGCAACATTCCAGTGACCGCCAAAGCAGGCAAGGCATCGGACGCCTTCGGAGCGATTGCCTTGCCCGCTCGCTTCTCCTCTGGGAGCCCTGGGGGAAGAGGGAGGGGGGGAGGCGGAGCCTCTTAAATGGGCGCCTTCCGTGCCGGAGAGCCAGTATGATGTATGTGTGTGCGAGCAGCTTCTTTCTTTCCAATACGCAACCCCTTCGCCTTTTGTGTGCTTCAACTTTCCAGCAGCTTCCCGCTCGCGGAGGACTTGTGCCGCACCAATCCCACGAGCTGGGGAGTACAGTGTTTCTTCTTTCTTCTTCTTCTTCTTCTTGTTTTCCTTTTTAGTTAATGCGATTCCTGCCCATCCTCTGCGAAAATAAGTTTTGAACTCTGGTGGCGTTCTCCGGCGTACAAGGAGACTTTGGCATATTAATCGCTTTCTCCCCCCCCCCCCCAATAACGAGGGGGATTTTTAAAAATTAAAATTGATTTTTTAAAACCAAATGCTTTTCATACACGTTGCGTCGGGAGGTGATGCGACTCGCCGTTTTCAGGTTCTAAAGTTTGATCAAGCTCCCCAGTGCGGCGATAGGTGATTCCCCCCACCTCCGTCTTTTTTAGTGCCTGGTAAGTGCGGTTTGTTTTGATAACGCGCATTTTGCGAATAATTGGAGTTAGGGAGGGGAGCGGGGGGGGCAATTGTCTTGGATCGAACTGGGAAGAAAATGTCCTTTGAAAAATGTACCTTGCTTCTTTTCCCCAAGTCCCCTGCCCCCCGCCCCTTGCATACTTCATCCCGCATGGAAGGTGTCGAATAATAACCCCGTGTTGATGGCGGCCTTTTAAGAGAAGAAATCACGCCCAACACTGAAGGGGGAAGTAGTTGAGAGCAGTTGCGTACTTTGCCCTTCGCTTCGCCTGACGTGCCTTGACTCACAGGGATGTGTTTACCAGTTCCATGGAGACGTCGTGAGTTGGTTGCATGCGCCGTGCAGGGAAACTTTTTTTTCTGGCTGCAGGTTTTACCAGCTGCAAATTGGAGGCCCGAAAGGGAGGGGATGAAGCTCGTTACGGTACGAGGAAGAGCAAGTGCTTCCCGCTTTCTGTTGCTAGAAAGTCATGCTTCACATTCACGAGGATTGTTTTGTTGCCGTCGTCGTGACAATGAAGGGGGCATTGGTGAAGGACGCGGGCAACTTTTCGCCTGGTGGCGTGAAATTATAGGTAATGATGAAACTTGAAAAGAAGGGTCCTCTCTCAGGGAGCCGTCCATGAGCTGAAACTGAAACGCTTGAATGCATGCTGAGTAACTTGATTCCCAGTAGTTCATTCATTAGACACCGTTTCCTATATGCGAAGGTGGCCCCTTCAGATCCCCAAAATATTTACAATGCGCTCCTCTGAATGCTTGCTTGGATGTGTTTACTTCCTGACAAATCTCTGTAGGACTGTATTTTTCAGTTGCAAGCCTACACACATTTACCTGGAAGTACCTCGAGTTAATTTTGGGGGACTTCATTTGACCTAACTACGCATAAATAAGATCTTCTAAAAGGTTCTGTGGATTTCTGTGGTGTTTCTTGGAGTGCCCTTCTGCGCAGGCTTGGAAGTTAATTCAGAAACACTCAGTTCTGTGTAAACTGACAGCAGAGAGAGTTTTGTAGATGAGCCTAAAACTTGCATTTTAACTTCACCCTGCACATCTGTCCCGTTTCTGTATGGTTTGAATATGGAAGAAAAGCAAATACAAACACAATTTCTCCTGTTTGTCTTTCAGAGTGTTTGAGACTTGTGGGTACGATTAAGCTATCCAGTTGCTTAAAGGCACCTGCTGTTTGCTTGGGTTTGCATTGCTTGGGTGATCAAATTTATTCTTTTAATTAGGCTAATTATTTTCACCTGGTCTTCAGGGCGATGCAATATGTTCTTTCTTCAATTGATCCTTAAAGTATTGTTACATAAGGTGTGCTAGAGTTAGAGACAGCCATTTATCTCATTCCATCTTGTGGGGCCAAGGAGCATTTTGAAGCTGGTCTCTTATGGCTAGGTCTGAAACTTTAGCTCAAGATTTTTTTCTGTTTTCTCTTATGGTAAGTGGTACATGAGCCTGCTGATTCTCTCTGTCTCCCATATAGTGTTGTCAAATCTTGGCACTTCCGGATTAAGTCTAGCATGTTTCACTTTTCTAGTGTCAGTGACTTCCAGATCACATCTTATGATGTGGCAGTGGCAGTAGATTCTGAACTTTACCTTCCAATCTCCCTGGGTATTCCTTTTTGTTAAAGAGGGGCACAATACCCAATGTGGTGTCGTGGATAGAGTGGCAGACTAGAACCTGGGGGTGTGGAATGAGTAAAACCACTCTTGGAAGTCTCACTAACTGTGATCACCCTAATTAGGCTCACGATCACTTGGTTTTGACTTGATACCACATGACAACAGAGCAGTGTGGGCTGTATAGTGCAGTGATGGCAAACCTTTTAGAGGCCGAGTGCCCAAAATGCAATTCAAAACCCACTAATATTTTTTGCAAAGTGCCAATGCAGCCATTTAACCTGAATACAGGTGGCTGTGAAGGGGCGATGTCGGGTGCCCACAGAAAGGGCTCCGAGGGCCACCTTTGGCACCCGTGCCATATAGGTTCGCGTAGTGTGTCCTAGACTGCTCAAGCTAGTCAGCTGCTGCAGATGAAGTTGAAGATGCCCTCCTGTTAACTGCCAGCCAGCTTCAGTATTGTTAATTAGAGGAGGGAGCACTGACTTTTCTTGTGCCTCAGGCATCAAGTGGTCTTGGGTGGCCCTGTGATTGTCCTTTAGTCCTGTGCTTTTCTTCTGCCCCCTACTACAAAACCAGTAAGGCTAGCTGGAATGAAATGGCTGGACATTTCAAGTCTGGGCTGTACATTGCTGCAGTTGTATGAAGACTTTGAGAGGCAAAGGAGGTCTGGCGTGCTTAAATAAGAAAAGTTTCAAAGGAGGGTGGTAATTGTGGATATTGAGCCATAGGCAATGAAGAATTGGTAAACGACTGGCAGTGTCATATTGCCTGGCTTGAGGAAGAGTCCTAGAGGAGTTCACAACTCACAAATTTTCGGTGATGCTTTTTAGTGCTGTCATACAATTGGGTCTTCTGTTGCGGATTTTGTGTTGTTTTGTTTTAGCAGATGAGTGTTATAACTGAAAACTTCTGTACACATAGGGGGTGGTTTTACATCCCTGCACAAAACCAGGATTCTTTTTACTCTGTATCAGGTCAAAAAGCAAGCAGAACTGCCAAACCCTACAAAACCAACCAACCAACCAACCAAAGAAACCAAACAAGAACAAAAAAAGCAAAAAATAAAGGCATTACGGCACATGAAAGGTTAACTGCTAAATTTTAATGCAAGCGATCAAGGTCACTTCTTCAGACATACAGTAAGAGTAAGACTTGATGATGGTCATATGTATACATAGCCCCAAGATCAGCTGTGGATACAGATAATGCACAACATGACAATGGTTCATTAGTAATGGAAGCAGCTACCAGGCTGTGAGTAATTTCAGTTATCAGTCAACCAGGAAACAATGACATAGTTGGCACAAGTGGCAAACAGGATAGAATTTCATGCTTGGTAATGACTTAAGAGTTTCCAGCATCCGTGAATACTATATTCCAGCTGTTTCTCTTTTAAATCTGGTTTGCTCTGTGTGTGTGTGTTTTTTTCCCCTTTCCCCAAATGATCACTTGCACATCTTTCAAAGACTGTCCAGGTAGACTGAAATGTTCTGAAAGCGATTTTTACATATTGCCATTACTGATACCCAATTTATGCCAACTCTTTTTGCACAGAGATGGTCCTGTTTGTCCTACGTAGAGTGCAGAATGGCATTGTTGGCAAAGGTGGCATGAGCCACTTTTGCAGAGGAAAAAGAAAATAAAACCTAAAACTCTATGTTATTGTTGGTATTCATTTAAGCTGATGTCATCTGGACAGTGGGAAAAATATTCTGCATGGATCAGTCTTATTCCAGATGATTTAGTAATTACTGTACTTCTTCAAGATACTCCTGGAGAATTCTGCTGGTTTCCTCTATCCTTTGCAAAAATAACTGATTTTTCAGTTTCTTTCTTTCTTTCTTTCTTTCGTTTCTTTCTTTCTTTCTTTCTTTCTTTCTTTCTTTCTTTCTTTCTTTCTTTCTTTCTTTCTTTCTTTCTTTCTTTCTTTCTTTCAGTAAATTACTTTGGGCTTCCCTTCTTCCTCTTTCTCCAAGATAATAACTTGAAATGGGATGAACGAGTACTTAACAATTTAGGTGTGTGCACGGAATGAGTACCATAGGAATGAAGTTCTGGGCCCTGGGTTATATATTTTCAACTAAGTTCATCAGTGGGCAAAAAAAACTCCCTAGCTTGCCAAGATTCCAGAGGGCTGCTATAAAATCACATTTTCATCTGGAGATGCAATCATTTTTTTACTGATTCACTCCCAGCCACATATGATATGTCGTGGTATATGGTTATGGAGATGACCAGTACACTGAGTTTACAATTATTTTTTAATAATCATGTTCTTCAAGGCAACATTTTACTTCCTTTGCTTTCGTGCTAGGGTTATTGGGAATTTCATTATGATGTTGGAAACAGAGTCTGTTTTCAGTGTCTTTTGCAGATTTGGCAGAGTCTAGGAACAACACTCCCTTTTCTCCTTTTGGGAAGAAAACTTTGGGCAATAGTGGAGGGGATAGAGAGAAGTCTGCATCCTTGCCTTTTCATTTAACCTCCCTTCACTTTAGGAATGATTTTTCTAAGGCCCTGTTAGTTCCATAGTAGCAGGGATGTGGTGGCTCAGTGGACTAAGGCTACCAAAAACTGTCGGCTGCAAAGTCGGCAGCTCGGCAGTTCGAATCCCAGGTGCCATGCAGTGGAGCAAGCTCCAGCTGATAACCCCAGTTCCTGCCAGCCTAGCAGTTCGAAAGCAGGTAAATGCAAGTAGATAAATAGGTACTGCTGTAAAAAGCAGAAAGGTAAAAGGGTGTTTCCTTGCAGCCATGCTGGCCACGTGGCCATGGACTTGCCCAACGCTGGCTGTTCAGCTTGAATACAGAGATGAGCACCACCCCTAGAGTCGGACATGACAAGCACACATGTGCAGGGGGAACCTTTACCTTTACCTTTTTAGTTCCATCGTATTATGCATGGATTAGGGACTGCAGTTTGTTTTTTTTCTACCTAATGGAGCCACCTTTCTTTACCTAGCTGCACTCCTGGAGCCGTAGATGGAGGTTTTTTGCTGGCCCTGCAGAGGATGTTTTCACATGTTGTGGCATTTGTTGCAATCTGTTTAAACAACAGGGACATTTTTAAAAAAAACATTAACAGGGAAGTGATCTTCCTGTGGCAGAGGAAAAATTACTTTTTGAGTTATAACATCCAGAATATTAGCTGCTGGCTTTGTAGGCTTAGGTTTTCAGGAAGTTATAGTTTATAAATAAATAAATAAATAAATAAAGAAAGAAAGAAAGAAAGAAAGAAAGAAAGAAAGAAAGAAAGAAAGAAAGAAAGAAAGAAAGAAAGAAAGAAAGAATCTTCCTCTGTCTGATGGAACTACATACTGAGCCAAGAAATATTTGTTCACCCCCTGCATAATAGTTCATCCAGTTGTCATTCCTCAGGTGAATGGTGAAAATGTGTTGTGATCAATTATCCCAGAGGAATGTTACCAAACCTTTGTTGAGACTGTGCTCTCTGTTTATGTCAGATCTAAAAAAGATGAATACTGTATAAGTCATTGGTGCGCATCTTGAAATTATCAGTTGTGTTCCCTGGATCCCAGCTTTGAGCACAGTGGTGGCCAAACTTCAGCCCTCCAGAAGTTTTGGACCACAACTCCCACAGTCCTTTGTCATTGGCAAGCCAGGCTTGGAATTCTGAGAATTGTGGTCCAAAAAACCTGGAGTACCAAAGTTTGGCCACTACTGATTTAGCAGGTTATTTATTTTGTTCCCTGGATCCTAGCAGATAATATACAGTATCAGGTTTTCTTAGGATACCGTCATATGACATCTGAATAGTTAAACAATGTGCTGATTGAATGATTTCAACAGGAGTGGAATGACTCTGCCAATGTTTTTTGAGGGGTTTTATTGATTTGTAAAAAGTGGATAGTAAGGATAGTTCAGTGAGCCAGATATTGGGAGTCCTATCCCTTGCTGCACCTCTAGGGAGAAAAGCCAGCCCTCCAGAAGAAGGTTATGGTAAACCACTCCTCAGCATCCTCTACCTGGAAAAACCTTCAAAGTATTGCCCTAAGTCAGTACTGTATTAACTTGGTGGCACACAATAATTAAGGAGAATGCAAAACTGTCAAAGTTGAGTTTTATATGTATTCTTGAAGGCTTTCACTGCCATGATCTGATAGTTGTTTTGTGTTGTTCGTGTTGTTTGGCTGTGTTCTGGAAGTTTTTCTTCCTGATGTTTTGCCAGACTCTGTGGTTGGCATCTTCAGAGGGCAAGGAGCTCAGGGAACTAGGAGTTCTCTCTGTGCTCTAGGGTATAGAGTGAGTGAGACTGGGGTTTTAAAGTTGTGGGAAAGAGGAAGCTTGTCCTATGCAGGTGTTCGTCATTGTATTATGGTGGAGGGATTAGGAAGTTTCACTGCAATCAGGGGTGACAGCAATCCTTCTCTGTAGTTGATGAGTGTTGTTAGCTGTTCTATTGTGTGAACCGATCACCAGTGCTTGTGGCTGGGTGGGAAGCATTGAACTTTGATTTTTTGCAGGCTGTAGTTTTCAATACTGGAAGCCAGGCATTGATGTTTAGACTTTCTTCTTTTTTGTTGGAACTGTGCTTATGTTTGTGGATTTCAGTGGCTTCCCTGTGTAGTCTGACGTAATGATTGGTAGTGTTGTCTAGTACCTCTGTGTCCTGGAAGAGGATTTCATGTCCAGTTTGTTTTATGGTGTGTTCAGCACCTGCTTATTTTTCTGGTTGTTTTAGTCTGCAGTGTTTTTGAGTTTTATACATTTCATCTGTAGAGAGAGAAGGCAGTTCCAATAACTTGACAGTGTAGTAGTTCTAAACAGGGGTGTGAAGAAGCCTTGGGAATTCATATTATTATCTGTGCATTTCCATCTCTCTCTCTCTCTCTCTCTCTCTCTCTCTCTCTCTCTCTCTCTCTCTTAAGGTCCTTCCTTCCAGCTAGTAGGACCAAAATAGCAAATAGTTGAGAAGAGCTATGCAGCCCTAATCTGCTCAAAGCCTGTACACAGCAACCACCCTTCTACAACAACCCCATGCATACGCAATCCTAATATGGCGATAGCATTTCAGTAAAGTTTATTAAACTAAGCTTGAGTGGGAGATCTGCCACCACCACAACAGAAAGAGGAATATTCCAGAATGCAAAAATCCTGTTTATTCAGTGACACAGGCTTTTTCCCTTCATCCTGCAACTCTTCAAAATGGCTGGGGGAGTGGTTGCAATGGATATGAATACAACCTGGTGATGTCAGTCTGAGGCCTGCCTACCGCCTCGGTGACAGGAATGTCCATGGGATATATAAGGTTTTACTATGTGGTTCAGTTGTCTCTTGCCTTCTCTTTTGGTGCTAGCAATCCAGTCTGCTGTATTACTTCAAAATTTCTCTTTCCTAAAATCAAGTTGCTGTTAATCATTTTCACCTTGCAAATGTTGAAAGGGTTCTGAAGGTATTTCTCTGTCCTGGAGTGAACAGTAGTCCTTAATCCATGCCAGAGGCACTCCGGAATCACACAAATTAGTTTATTTTGATACGTTTTTGTACATTCGTCCAAAGACAACAGCTTTGAGCCTCCAAAAGCCAAGCTTATTGAAATGTGAACAAACCACATGGTCTTATTATCTCCCCACCAGTGTTTTTTCCTCTTGTGCATCCAGGAGATGAAGAGCTTCTTGTTTCTCTTTCTCCATGACTGAGCTTTGTCACTTTGTCTGAATCAAGAATCATTGCTTAACTGAAAAACAGATCATTTTGCTCCAGCTTGCCCATGTAATGCCTGTGGTTCAGTGTGATGTGTCTCATGTGTAAAGTTCAATTAAAAGTTGTGGATGGTTGTTTAAAAAAATTCTTCTCACTATGGCTGCTTTCAGGGAAACCTTTCCTTGGTGGAGAAATAATTGTACATTGCTGTGATTTCTGGGGCATTTTCTAGTTTGAACAATGAGTTCATACATATCACCTGGTAGACCTTTACATTTATTGATGTGATTAAGAAATTTCCATGCCACTTTTCATTTTAAAATGTTTAAGTGGTTTGGGAAATTGCACTGTTGGAATCTTCAAAATGCAATAAAATCAAGTACAGTGGACCCTTGTATAACAAACAGCTTGTATAACATAAAATTTGTACAAAATAAAAAATTCCAGAGATAGGGGAAATCTGCTTAACATAATCGCCTATGGGGAAAATCCGTACAACATAAAAAATGGGATCACTCCGTTTTCAATGTATTCCTATGGGAATTTGTATAAAGGAAACTTTGCTTAACATAATTTCTTTTGGAATGAAATAATTCCTTTATACAAGGTACTGCTGTAATACGATAAGCTAACAGTTCTAAAATAATAAAATTTCATGTGCCTTACCCACCTTCGTTAGGTGGCTGAGGAGACAGCCTAGAACAGTGATGGTGAACCTTTTAGAGATTGAGTGCCCAAACTGTGATTCAAGACCCACTAATTTTTTTTTTGCAAAGTGCCAATACAGCAATTTAACCTGCATACAGGTGGCTTTGAAGGGGTGATGTCGGGTACCCACAGAAAGGGCTCCAAGTGCCACCTTTGGCACCCATGCCATAGGTTCTCCAACACTGGCCCAACATTTCATTTTTCAGTATATTGAGGGGAGAGAGACATAACTGTAGGCAAACTGTAGTTCAATTGAAGTATGCCCACCATTACTGTTTTTTTCATTGGGTAATTATTGACAGAGAATGTTCTTGACTGTAAAATTAGCTTTACATTGGAATAAATTACCAAGATGTATGGTCAGCTGCTGGAGGTTTTCAAGCAGCGGGCAGACAGCCATGTTTTGTGAATGCTCCAATTTAGGCTTGTATGTATTTAGTTGAGGTTGGGCATTATGGTCTACAATGTTCCATTCCATTCTGCAATTCTGCTTTAATTTTCCAAGGAAGAGTTTGAGAATTTTGTCTGTTCCGGAACCAAAAAATTAAATATTTGTAGAAAAATACATTGTAGTTGGAAGATTCTTTTCCTCTGAGTTTTGAGTCTTCAGAAATAACTTCTTCTATTCTTATTAGAAGTTAGCCTCTATTCTGTTTAAAGCTCTGAGGGCACTGCAGAATTAAGCCAAGTTCTTATTCTTAAACTCATTATTTACATGAATTGTTAATGACAGTTGACAGCTTATGATTTCAGTGCACAAAGTAAAAAGATGCACTAGAGGTATTTCCATTTTTCCTTCTTTTTTGAAGGCATGGTTTTCTTTTACAAATAACTTGAAACTTGGTAGTCTAAAGTACTACACTTTAAGAAATCAATCACCTATGGTTTCTTTCAATAACATAGCTGATGAAAAGTTAGACTCTACATATTCTTCTGTTTAAAAACAACACTTGAAGCCATTAGCTCAACTTCAAGTAGAGATAATGTTTCTTAGCAATGCCAAATCCATTTCTTACTTTTTAGATGAAGGAATAGATTGTGGACTTCTCTTGTTGATTTAATACAAATTAGACTGAAGAATAAATGTACAAATCACATCTCCACATCTGGAGGAGCCTTGTGGCGCAGTGGTTAAATGCCTGTACTGTCGCTAAAACTATGCTCACGGACCGGGGTTTAATCCCAGGTAGCCGCTTCATGGTTGACTTAGCCTTCTATCCTTCCGATGTCAGTAAAATGAGTACCCAGCCTGCTTGGGGGGGGGCAGTGTAGCCTGCATAATTAAAATTGTAAACAACCCAGAGAGTGTTTCAAGTGCTATGGGGTGGTATATCAGCAGAACACTTTTCTTTGCTTTGTTATCTGGTGCTTGGGGGAATTGCTGTGTTGGTGTCCTAAACAATAATACAGTACCCCCCCGCGCCTATCGCGGGGGTTAGGGACCCACCTGACCCACGATCATTGAAAATCCGCAATATGCGGATGCAGGTCGGGTGGGTGGGCAGAGGTCTAAAAAGGGTTCTCAGCCATGGAGCCAAGTGCTTGGCTCTGCGGATCAGAGCCCTTTAAACATCGCTCGCTGCGCACCTGCAACCCCTAGGAGAGGGTGGGTAAGCGGTGAGCGATCTTTGGAAAGGGCTCACGGCCGCGGAGACAAGTGCTTGTCTCCACGGCCGAGAGCCCTTTAAACAGTTCAGAAGGGGACACACAGAGGCAATTAGAAGATATTCTTTCCCCCTACCTCATAATTCCTATCATCCTTTCTGTGCTGACAGATAAAACATCCCTTAAATATCTCAAATACATTGGAAGCACTCTTAAAGTCACTCTAGATAAGTTCTGACTTGACAGCATGTAGGGTAACACATTTTGGATGTGCAATGCCATATTTTCTCTGAAATTTACTGCAAGCCTCCCAAATGTGAGCAGGCAGTCATGAAGGAATAAAAAGGAGCACCAGAGAACTGACAGTGGACACTAACCTGGACTTCAGCAGATACCCAATAATTCCAGCCACTAACATTCACTCAGCTCCTTCTCTTCACAAAGGTTTTATTTTCAGCAAATAGCAATGGTATAGTACAAGTTAGAACTGCTAGAAGTTGGAAACAAACTGAGTCAGATTAAGGCTGTATAGTTAGGATTTTGATAAGGAAAATGGTTCCAGGCCAATTTACACCATACATTTATTGCTAGTCTGGATCTTTGAGTTGCACTGGCCTTCACTCTCTTAAAGGAAGTATTGCGTGAACAAGTACACATTTAGGCAAATTGTTTTATGAAAATAATAATTACAGCAGTCCGTTATGGAACTGGCAGAGCAGTAGTGGATAATTCTGTCCTGTCTGATCAAGTCATATGTTTGCCAAAACCAAATGATATGTGGTTGGACAGAAACAAAATGGCCAGGGATGTCTTTAAATACTTAACTAGCTAACTCGCACTAACAAGTATTTTTTTAAAAAATGAGAGCAAGGCCCAGACACAAGCTTTGTCCCCCCCCCCACTTCATATCTTATCACATATGTTCGGGGCAGTGTAAAGGAAAGACCAGCCGATGTTTAGATGTTTTCTCCAAACCATTACTTTTTATCTAACTGTTAACAAAGGCGTAGCTAGGGTTTGGAGCACCTGGGGACAAAGTCGGTTTTGTCCCCCCCCCCGCCCTCCCAACTGCATTTCACCCACCTGAGCAAGGGGTGCCTAATCCTGGGGGAACAGTGAGGGAGGGGGAGAAGAGTCCCTCTTTCTCACGCTCCCTTGGGGGGTTTCCCCGACCAGGCTCTCCTGTACAAATTGCACAACGCATGGATAGTGCCAAGCAGGCGATTTCCCCCCCCCCCCAAGCATCACCTCCATCACATGCTTCTGTTGCCTCCTTTCCTCAGGTTAACAATTGCCAAGCCTTAGCAGGGGTGGGGGGAAAGGAGGAGGGGGGAGCAATCAACGGAGGTGCTGCTTGGGGAAAAACATTGCCTGCTTCCCTCTCCTCCTTTTCCCCAACTAAGGATCGCCAAGCCTTAGTGGGGGTGAAAGGAGGACTGCTGGTGGGATGGCGCATGGGTTCCTCCTCTTGCTCCCCCTCCAGGTGCCCCCAGATTGCTGCGCACCCCAGGGCAAATGCACTCTTCCGCTCCTCCCTAGTTAACGCCAGTGAGTGTTAATTGTTATATTTCTACGTATATAGCTGAGTTTGACTGGTGTTATATATGTTCTCTGTATAAGTTTGATCATCTCCCATATTTTTGATGACAGTGTCTTTATTGGGGCATTGAGCACATGGTTACATCCCATTGTCCTTCATTAATCTCCTGTCCTAAATACCACCTCCCCATGCCAATTTCTCTAGTGTCACCATTTTGCTAAAACTATGTTTTGGAAGCTAATGCTTTTGAGTGATGTGAATGATCAGCATCTGAAAAATGTTTTGGTCTCACTGATTAGTTCCATATCTCTGGCATAGCAATAACATGGATAATTTGGTACAACTGCATCTGGTATTTTTAGTCTGCCCTAGTTCCTCTCTTCATTATTGACTCGTTTTGGAAGCCAAGCCTATGTATAAGTCTCATCATTTATACAACCCCTAATTTCCAGATGACTAAATTGTTTAAATTGATGGTGGTCAAAAAACAAAACATGGCCATTGGTGAGTGAGAAAATATTCTTAATTTCTATATACACGAACTCTCTGAATGGGCAGCCTTGTATTAGTGGTGGTATATATTAGTAAGACAAATTAATATTGATTGCAATTACTTTGGGAAGAGTAGTACAGTATGTTATAAACACTGTGATCGTGCTTCTTATTCAGAAATGTTGGGGACTTCTAAATACGTCCATGGTCTGTCATACTCAGTAATCTCTTGGGCTGATGCTTTCATGTCGTTGTTACATGACTTTCCCTCAAATGTTAAAAAAGTACCATCTTTCTTCTTCTCCCCACCACCACCAAGTGAGCTGCTCCAAATATTTAAAGCAAACTTCAGTTGTACATTCTCTGCAAGCTTGACCCAGATACCTGAAAACTATGGCACATGAGAAAGGAGTGTTTGGTTGTTGATCAAAGCATTGCCCCCGACGGTGCTTGATTTGCAAGCTGAGCCCATGGATCTTTCAAACGTAGTTAGTGTTCTCCACTAGCAGATGGCATGCAAACTGTGAAACATATCTCCGAGGTGTTTCAGTCCCTGTAAGACACACACCTTTAAGTACAACCTGGACAGAGTTTTATGCTTACATGCAGTCCTAAGAATGTATAAGGTAATTAGGAATGTTCTCATTCTTTGACTGTCACGAGAGACTGTTCCGCCCCCACAACACACAGAAGTTCTGTTTGCACAGAGCATTTACTTATTGATAATTCATTCAATACATTTGGCATCTTTGTGAGAGTCCTTTTCAGTCGCTCAGTGGTTGGGTGAATGAAATGTAAAAGGTTGGAGAGCCAGATACCTCCACTCTCTTTGCCATAGTTTTGCTCACCCAAAGAGATATGCCTGAAAATCAGAGAACCATCAACCCGTGAAGGTTATCCATGCTGGCCAAAATATGAGTGCTGCCTTCGCTTGTTAGTTACTTGACTCTCTCTGGTAACTTTAGAGCACCTATCCACTATCTCATTGCTTTCTCTGCCTGGAGTGTGATGTTTCTGCAGAGATGAAGTTCTTTTTTGCCCACGGGTTCTCCAAGTGAGCTAAAGCCCTAGTCGGATCTGTGCTTGGATGGAGAAGCTACACACAGACAGGGGCCTTCCTTTGGTAGATGCACAACTATTCACTAGATGAAAGTAAATAAAGAAAAGGACTAGGTGGGCCTCTCTAAAGGTGTTCGAAACATCAGATAGGTAACCATTGAATAAAAGCTAGTAAAGTCAAAACTTGCCTCCCTCTTCATGCCTTTAGCCTGCTCAAATACTACAGAGTGACTGGATATACTTTGTAGCAAGCTCTCTAGTGATGTTTTTTTAAAGCTGTTATATTGTAATGTCTTCTTTTCTACCATGGTTGTATCTGAAGGGCTAAAATAAACTTCACATTTGCTGGGAATTTGGTTAATTGTGTACTTCAAAAACATCAGATATCTTGAATGTACTGTATGTCACTGTTTTTTTCTTATTCAGCCTTTAAGTCTTTAAGCATCCCCAGGGCCACAACTAGGAGGGAGTGGGGGAGCATGTGCTCTAGATGCCAGGCTAGGAGGCTGACACTAAAATGACAAAATAGTATTTGTTCCATTCTATTCTGCTGGGTGGCACAGAGAATCCATGTTTGCCCTGGGTGATAAAGACTGTAGTTGTTGCCCTGAGCATCCTTAGTATTCCTGGAGAATTTAGAGTGTATGGGTGCTAGTTCAACACTCTTAAAAAAGAGTATTTTCTTTGGGCCAGTGAGGCCTTCTTGGGGTTCTACTGTACCTCATAGGCAGGAGCCTCGTGGCACAGTGGCAAAACTGCTGTACTGCAGCCAAACTGCTCACAACCCAGGGTTCAATCCCAAGTACTTGACTCACAGTTGAATCAGCCTTCTGTCCTTCCTTAGTTGGTAAAATGAGTACCCAGTTCACTGGGGGTGGGGGAGCAATGTGTAGCCTGCATATTTAAATTGTAAACGGCCCAGAGAGTGCTTTAAGCACTATGGAGTGGTAAGTCAGCAGTTGCTTTATTCTGCTATGGCGTGAGATAAAAGAGGTAGGGGAAACTATGACATGATGCTTGTTGAGTAGACTTCTATTTATTTACGAAGGATTTCCCATCTAAGAATCCCTTAAGGACTTTGTGATATCACCCTCAAAGTATTTTAGAGGAAGACCATATTTACTCTCATGGTATGCTTCTCGAAATGTGTCACTGTGGTCTGTGTGTCAGAATCCTTTTGTTGTGGCCATGGGTGAAATTTATGTTGAAATCATAATCTTCTATTTCTTTATGTTTAAATTGTCTTCAGGGAGTATTGTGGGAAGTTTCATCTCCTCTTAGCCCACAGCTGGCAACACTGGTTCAGTAGTTTGGGGAAGTAATCTCTGCTGCAGTTTTGAAATCCTTGCTAGGTTTGCAGTGATATTATGACTCGTTGGATAGTTCAGTGGTTTGAGTCTCTGACAGGGCAGTTGGAGGTTGAGAGTTCAGTTCCCCTCTCTGCCTCCTGTGAGTAGAGCCAGCCTGTGTGGCCCTGGCCAAGATGCAGAGTCCTATGAGGTCCCCAGAAGAAGGGAGTAGTAAACCACTTCTGATGCTTCACCTGAAAAGGGCCACCATAAATCAGAATTGACTTGATGGCACATGATTATTGTTTTATAATTGTCTAAGGCATAGTTACTAATTTTGGATAGATACTCATAGAATTAGTTTCAAAAGAATTCCTTAATGTTTCCCTCTACCTTTTGTTGGATGCAGTTCCTCTCTCCCTGTGGATGTCATCCGGAGGGAGCCAGATGGAGAGACTTCTGACCAGTCATTAACCACAGTTTTCTCCAACGAGCGTGCAACTGTTCAAGTTTCTCCTGATCTGACAGAGTCAAGGTATGTGTTGTGAGAAATTAGTTGTGTCTCCAAGGCTATCAGTCATTGTCACTTGAGCAGTTTCATTCAAGGAATGACAACCAAGGATATGAGCCATCAGTGGTTTTTTTACTGTGGGAATCTGAATGACTGGAAATATCCTTGTGGCAATGGGTGCAGATCATAGGATGGTTCTGAAACAAGCCATTTAATACACGCATGCTCCTTCCCGTGGGTGTAATCAACACAGCTGAAGATGGGCACAAACAAATGCCACTGGTGCATACACAGGAAGAGAGCTGAGCTGGCTCAGTGTTGGTTACACCTTTTTAAAAAACCATTCTTGGCAAGTGCCACCTGAAGACCTTTGCCTTTCATACCTGGAAACACTTGTGGATGGGTCATCTTAAATTTAAATCAATTTGATAGCACATTATTGCTGCTGTGTTTGACGTAGCTACAAAAGAAATAGCGTTCCAGATAATAGAAGGCATTTTAAAATGTTGTAGAAAATAGGAATTCTTTAGCAGTATATGTCTCAGCAGTGTAACATGGGAGTCTGCCTATTGTGTTGCCCTAGCAAAGTGGTTCACAACCTTCCTTCAGTTGTGATCCCTTTTTATAATAGCCAAGTTACCTGTGGAACCCCCCACCACTATATTTGCATAAAAAAGCATTTTTAATAGGGCAAAGTCATCCCTTCCCAGAAATTGGAGGCTTCTTTCCCCCCTAATTTCTCACATGGTAACTTTAACATCCTTCTCTGAAAGGTCAAAGGGGAAATTATTTAGCAAGGGCTATAACACATGAAAAATATGCCGTCTTCTCATTTGGATATCCGCTCATATGTCCGGAGAGCCATGGTTTCTTCATCTGTCAATTGTTCATGTTGGTTAGAGCTGTGACCTTCAAATGCAAAAGAGCATAAGAATCTTTCCTCTCTCCTGGGTTGCAGAGCAGAGTTAAAAAATACTTTATAAAGAATTGATACTAACTGTTGCAACTACAGTACTGCTTGATGCTAATTTTAGGATCTGTGCAGTTATTCCAGCTATCATTTATGGCAACTTTTAGTAAAAAAATGATTGCATGACATAAAATCAGTTCTGATGTATGGTGACATTTTCCTGGGTTTTCTCAATAGAAAATATGGAAATAGTTTATCATTCCCTTCTTCCGGGAGCACTATGAGACTGTGCAACAGGCCCAAGGTCACACAGGCTGGTTCTTCTCCCTGGAAGCACGGTGAGGGTCTGAACTCTCAACTTCTGGCTCCACAGTCAGATATGGAAACCACTGAGCTTTCAGAGGCAGCTTTTAAGATTCATCTTACAGACAAATAAAAGAGAAACCAACAGTAATGTGGAACTAGCGGTCTCCATCCACTGAAGAAAGTTATAGGATTCACTTCGTGGATTGTGATTTCTTTTTGTGTCACACACAAATAGAGGTTACAAATTCACTTCTCTTTAGAAATTAAAGGGTCTAGAATAGATGCAGTGTTAGGCTATTACAAATTTGGAATCGGTTGCAATTCATCTGCATGCATTCCTGGATCTAATTTGTAGCAGAGGCACTGCTGGTAAGATGCATTGCCTTCCTTGCTGTCCAGCAATGTTCTGTGATTGCAAAGAAGTCCCAAGTGAATCCTCAAGAAAGAGGGGCAATTTGTGATGGGTCACTTCCCTACTTATCCTATTTCATCAGACACCAGGCTGAACAATCATGTATTTTCCAGATGGATGTCTTAAAAGCATCGCTAGCAGATGGTGATTATAGGGAGTTACGTAATGCCCTTCTTTCCCAGTACATATGCTTTGGCTAGAATGACAAAGAACGGAAGAGGTTGATGACATGATAACTGTCTGCCGCCCTCTGAACATGCAGAATTGGGAAGAAGCGATTGTGAAACGAAACCCAACACATGCATTCAAAAATTAAAAACCAGGAAGAGCATTCATGCACAGGTCTTTCGTTACATTGTACATACAGTGAGAAGTGGAAGTTGGACTCTCCTCCTAGAAACACCATTCCCTTTGAATTTTAAAGGTTAATTTGTACTTGCACTTCTTGGACTTTTTTATTACACTGAAGTGAAATCTGTGTATGAAAATTATATTTCTCCCTTCACTGATGCTGAGGTTATGGGTGCCAGATCCCAGTGTAGTTTAAAATCCATGTATAACTCTTCAGCCCTCAAAAATGTAACTGCAAAGCATAAACTGTTGATTAACAAGCACACACTTACACACAGTGTCATCAGAGTTCTATTCTGTAGCGTTGACAATTCTTTCCTCCCAGTATTGAGTGTGATGAGTCTTAAAGGTCCCTATGATCCCCTACATGTTTTGGAAGCTCTTAGAACACTTTGACACCTTTAGTATTCACTCATGGGTTTCTGGCCAGAGGAACAGTATTTATTGTGCATTTACTTGATAGGTTGATGGACATCAGTGTATAACCGAAACAAATGCTATTTAGTCCCTTGGAATTCAAGGCAGTGGGGGGAAATGATTTTGGAGGACACAAGTGTACATTTATGATATCCATTGGCAGAAATCTGCTTTGAGCTTGAGTGGTGATCATTTTCAGGACTACTGTATCTGAGGTTCACTTATCTTATGTGCTCATATTGCTGTGATTGCTTTTGTATGTAATACAAAATTAGCTAGTACCTGTTTGTGGCATGTACCTTAAGAACGAGAATTGCCTCTTCTTCTTTTTTTAATACACGGTGCTTCCTTTGTAATTTTGCCCATTAATTCCATTTGCCCTGAAGATTTTTGGGACTGTCAGGCACCAACATAGCCCCTTCAGCAACTGCTACTTTTAAGCGCCTTTAAAATAAAATCCCCACAACTTTTGTCCAACACTCTTTGCAGGCCTGTTTTATTTTTGTGTATGAATGCTAGTCTGTGAAAGATGACTTGTCCTTCTCATTGTGTGTGTAAGTAAGTAAAAAAAAAAATAGGTCATTTTGTGCTAAATGTCTTCCAGATGGCAGGGTGTAATAGGAGCTTCAGATCCTGTCCCCTCCATCTGTCCAGTCAAGATATTATATCTTTGTTTTCGTCTCTCAGGGGCAACTGTCTCGAGCCTATTGCTCCATCCCCCAACTCGAGTGATAACGTGCCACTCAGCATGGGTGTGTGTGTGTGTGTGTGTGTGTGTGTGTGTGTGTGTGTGTGTGTGTTTTCCAGCACTCCATGCCATTAAAGCCGTTTTCATTTTTTAGACTCTGATGGGAATAAGACAATTCACTCACCCAAGTGTTATGATGGGAAGCTAACTCTGCAGCAGTTACCCCGAAAAGAAGTTGCTAATATCTCAGCATCATATTCATAAATGTATGCAGAGGATATACTGATCTGAAAATGCAAAAATGCAGAGACTGAAACTGAACAGGATGATGCTGCTTTCCATGGCTGGGGACAAGATTTCTTGAGTTGTCACAGATCTGGTGTATTCATAGTTCTTTTCTCTTACATTCGTTTATCTCGTGGAAATTGCATGGATAAACCTTGAGTGGTATTCCGAATGTGCATACCCTACACTTGATAAGGCTATTGTACAGTGGGGTCAGGACTCACTAGAAACACAGTAATCCTAGGAAAATTAAAAGTCAGTGGGAAAAGAGGGAGCTCAGATAGAAAATGGATTGACTCCATAGAGAAAGTCAGGGCCTTGAGTCTGCAAGAGTTGAGCAGAGCTGTGTACTAGAGGGTCTTTTGGAAGTCCTTCATAGTGTCTTTATAAGTTGAAGGTAACAGCAGCAAGTGACCAAGTAAAGTCTCCAAAGTGAAATACAGACATTTTATTCATTCTCTATGCCTCAGCCCCTGTCCCTGTGACAGGCTGAAAATAGATGTGGTGAACATGTATTTAAATCCAGTACAGTGGTCCCCGCCCATCGCGGGACTGCAGTATATGAAAAAAGGCCCCCTGGTGTAAGGGGGGAAAGGCCTGTTTCAGGCCTTACTTACTTACCCCATGACTGGCACTGCCCCAAACGGGCCTGCAAGGGCCTTCTCAAGCCTTCTGGAGGCCCCCAAATGCCCAGGAAGGCCCTCGCAGGCCCGTTTGGGGCAACGCTAGGCTGGGGGGGGGTAAATACAAAAGTCCCCAGCTAGGTGCCACAGGCCCAACCCAACCTGCATCCGCATATCATGGATTTTCAATTATCACGGGCCAGGCTGGGCCCCTAACCCCCGCAATAGGCAGGGGGTCACAGTATATTGGACTTCCTTCATCTTTGCTAACTAATTGCCGATTTGTGGGAGGTGGCAGTGGGTCGGAACCACTGCACAAAAGACACAGAGGTTATTTTATTATTTTATGTATTTGTTGCATTGTGCTCAAGGCTGTGTGAAAGGTGGACCTCCTCCCCTGGTTATGCAGAACCTCAAACAAGAGCAGCAATTTTCCAGCAAGAAAGAGTTCCTTCCTCCATTCCACAGCTCCCGGAGACTTACCCAGGGCAAAAGGAATCCCTAGGGATCCCTGGAACTAGAGGTAGAGGAATAGGAAACTTTTAATACTCAACACCTGCCGCCGATGACATCATCCAAGATGCATGGCATAATGTTAGACAATGGGATTCCAGCATAGACCTAGAAAAAACATGTCAAGGGTTACCCTGAATTGAGATTGCCATGATGATATGTAGGGGTGGTTCCTGCCATTGCTATTTCCTATGCAGATAGCAGCAATAAAATTGGTCCTTTTCTGGCAGAGCAGCAGAGAGGAAGGAGCTGGTCAGAGGAGCCCACGGCCAAAGGGCAGAGCTAACTTCTTCTTTTTGCAGGAGCAAGGGGCGGAGTTTTAGCTTTAAATAGCTGCTACCAGCAGTCTCTCAGTCCTTTTCTGGCAGAGCAGCAGAGAGGAAGGAGCTGGTCAGAGGAGCACACGGCCAAAGGGCAGAGCTAACTTCTTTTGGAAAAAAAACTTCTAAAAAAATATCTGGGTTTAATTGAGTTCCCAAGCCAAGCAACTCCTCAGGAGGTCCTACACTTCCTGACGTGCTTGCAGTTGGAGTAGAGGTGCTTTAGCGGCCCCTACACTGTTAGATTTTGACTAAACAATAGAAGAAGTAAAGAGTCTTACTAGATTTAAAAAAAAGTGCAAGTTTACATTTTTTAGACCTTGAATACATATTATTGTAATAGTTAAAATGGAGTTGGAGGGAGCAGCTGTAGTTACCTGCAGTACTTGTGCTATGTTTGTTATCTTGACAGAGCGTGTGCAGAACTACATCTGCTGCAAGTGCAAGCTGGTAGTGCTATTGGAAGAGAAGGTCCAGCAGCTAGAGGCTCGCATAGTGGACCAGCAACATATTAAGGAGCTTGAGCAGTTCCTGGACAGAGCGGAAGAGACTATCCAGGT
Organism: Phrynocephalus guinanensis; assembly: GCA_037367245.1. NCBI lineage: Eukaryota > Metazoa > Chordata > Lepidosauria > Squamata > Agamidae > Phrynocephalus > Phrynocephalus guinanensis. Next base: position 62,165,861 of record CM074735.1, on the reverse strand, counting down.
CCAAGAAGAGACAGGGCACACTTCAGAGGAGGAAGTCACTCCCCCAACTCAGGAGGTGGATGGGTGGAGGAATGTGACTCAAAGGAGTAGAAGGCCAAGGCATTGCTCAGAGAGTCTCATCTTGCACAATCAATTTGAAGCTCTTTCCCTCAGCACACCTCATGAGGCACACATAGAGGAAGAAGTGGTTCCACCGGAGGATCTCTCCCTCATCACTATTGATGAGATACAAGATCAGGTACATGTTGATGACCAGGCTGCAGGAGAGAAGCTCATTGTGCTAGGGGATTCTATCATTAGAAATACGGAGGGATGGATTTGTGAGGAGCATGATAACCGGATGGCCACTTGCCTGCCGGGTGCAAAGGTTGCAGACATCACCAGAAATATAGATAGCTTGTTAGAGAGAACTGGGAAGGAGCCAGTGATCATGGTACACGTCGGTACCAACGATGTCGGGAAGGCCAAGCGGTCAGTCTTGGAAGCCAAATTCAGGTTGCTAGGTAGAAGATTGAAGTCCCGGGCTTCCAAGGTAGCATTTTCAGAAGTGCTACCTGTTCCTCGTGCAGGTCCCGCCAGGCAGGCAGAACTCAGAAGCCTCAATGCGTGGATGAGGCGATGGTGTCGAGAGGAGGGCTTTAGATTTGTCAGGAACTGGAGAACATTTTGGGACAAGCCAAACCTGTTCAGGAGGGATGGGTTGCACTTGAATCATGATGGGACCAGATTGCTGGCACTCAACCTCAAAAAGGCAGCAGAGCAGCTTTTAAACTGATAACTGGGGGAAAGCCGACAGGAGCTGTGTGGCATCCGGTTCGGAACACCTCATCCTCGGGGAATGAGGTTGGAGAGGGTAGAGAATCACATAGAGATGACATAGCAAGTATTAACACTGGCAGAATAGCGGAATGTGACAGTTCGTCTACTGAAAATAAAAGCTGTGGGGGGAGAAGAACAAGGCAGCAGCTGTTGCGGGACCCACTGTACAAGTGCTTCTACGCCAATGCTCGAAGCCTCCGAGCAAAGATGGGAGAACTTGAACATCTGGCAGCTAGGGATAACATTGATATAATAGCCATAACAGAAACCTGGTGGAATGTGGAGAACCAGTGGGACACAGCAATTCCAGGCTATAAACTCTATAGAAGGGATAGAGAGGGGCGGGTTGGAGGAGTGGCCATCTATGTCAAAGAAGGCATAAAATCCAGCAGAATGGAGATTGACAGAGGGTCTGACTCCGCCATAGAATCACTGTGGGTTAAACTACCAGGTCCAAAGAGTGATGTGATAGTTGGAGTATTCTATCGTCCACCAGATCAAAAACTTGAGGGGGACCTTGAAATGAGGAGAGAAATCATGGAGGTGGCTAAGAGGGATAGGATAGTAATCATGGGGGACTTTAATTATCCCCACATTGACTGGGCCAATGCGAGCTCTGGGCAAGAAAGAGAAACTGGGTTTCTCGACTTGCTGAATGACTGTGCCTTAGAGCAACTTGTCATGGAGCCCACCCGAGAACAGGCAACTCTAGATCTAAATATTGTGTGATACTCAGGACCTCGTCAGGGATGTGAATGTCACTGAGCCTCTGGGGAACAGTGACCATGCTGCAATTACCTTTGCCATGCATGTCGGAGGAAGAGTGTCAACCAAATCAGACATAAAAACCCTTGATTTTCGAAGGGCAAACTTCCCTCAGATGAGGAAACTAGTTAGAGAGAAACTGAAGGGGAGGGTTAGAAGAATCCAATCTCTTCAGTGTGCATGGAGCCTGTTTAAAACAACAATAATAGAGGCCCAGCACAAGTGCATACCACAAAGAAAGAAGAGCTCATTTAAGTCCAAGAGGACACCGGCATGGTTAACGAGTGGAGTTAGAGAGGCTCTAAAGCACAAGGAGAGGTCCTTCTGTAAATGGAAATCCTCCCCAAATGAGGAAAATAAAAAGGAACACAAACTCTGGCAAAAGAAAATGTAAAAAGATGATAAGGGAGGCAAAGAAAGACTTTGAGGAACGCATGGCTAGCAATATAAAGGGTAATAATAAAAGCTTCTTTAAATATGTTAGAAGTAGAAAACCTGCCAGAGAACCAACTGGGCCTCTGGATGGTGAGGGAGGAAAAGGGGAGGTTAAGGAGGACTTGGACATTGCAGAGAAATTGAACGAGTTCTTTGCGTCTGTCTTCACGACAGAGGACCTTGAGCGGATTCCGCTGCCTGAGCCACCCCTCTTGACTAAAGAATTAAATCAAATACAGGTAAAAAGAGAGGAGGTTTTAGGACTAATTGATAAATTGAGGATTAACAAGTCACCGGGCCCAGATGGCATCCACCCAAGGGTTATTAGGGAACTGAGAAATGAAATTGCAGATCTCTTAACGGTTATATGCAACTTGTCTCTTAAAACGGCCACAGTGCCGGAGGACTGGAGGATAGCAGATGTCACACCAATTTTTAAAAAAGGAAGGAGGGGGGACCCGGGAAACTACAGGCCAGTTAGCCTTACATCTGTCCCAGGGAAGATGGTGGAAGGCCTCATCCAAGAGAAAATCTTAAAACACATAAAAGAACAAACCTTGCTGAGAGAAAATCAGCATGGCTTCTGTAAGGGTAAATCTTGTCTTACAAACCTTTTAGAATTTTTTGAAAAGGTCAACAGGCACGTGGATTTGGGTGAACCGGTGGATATAGTCTATCTGGATTTTCAAAAGGCTTTTGACACAGTCCCTCACCAAAGGCTGCTGAGAAAATTGCATAGTCAGGGGATAAGAGGGCAGGTCCTCTTATGGATTGAGAACTGGTTGAGATCCCGGAAACAAAGAGTAGGTGTCAATGGGAAATTTTCACAATGGAGAGAAGTGAAAAGCGGTGTGCCCCAGGGCTCGGTCCTGGTACCGGTGCTTTTCAATCTGTTCATAAATGACCTGGAGACAGGGATAAACAGTGAGGTGGCCAAGTTTGCAGATGACACAAAACTTTTCCATGTGGTAAAAACCAGAGAAGATTGTGAAGAGCTCCAGAAGGATCTCTCCAAACTGGGGGAGTAGGCTGAGAAATGGCAAATGCGTTTTAATGTAACCAAATGTAAAGTAATGCATATTGGGGCAAAAAATCCAAACTTCATCTATCAACTCATGGGCTCTGAGTTATCCGTGACGGATCAGGAAAGAGATCTTGGTGTGTTGGTGGACAGCTCCATGAAGGTGTCTCCCCAATGTGTGGCAGCAGTGAAGAAGGCCAATTCCATGCTAGGGATTATCAAAAAGGGGATTGAAAATAAAACAGCCAACATTATAATGCCGTTATATAAAACAATAGTAAGGCCCCACCTGGAGTATTGTGTACAATTCTGGTCACCGCATCTCAAGAAAGACATAGTGGAACTGGAAAAGGTGCAGAAGAGAGCGACTAAAATGATTACTGGGCTGGGGCACCTCCCTTATGAAGAAAGGCTAAAACAATTGGGCCTCTTTAGTCTGGAAAAAAGGCGCTTGAGGGGGGATATGATTGAGACATACAAAATAATGCAGGGTATGAGTAAAGTGGATAGAGGGAAGCTCTTCTCCCTCTCTCAAAATACCAGAACTAGGGGACATACACTCAAATTGAGTGCTGCGAGAGTAAGAACTGACAAAAGAAAATATTTTTTCACCCAGCGTGTTGTAAGTCTATGGAACTCCCTGCCACAGGATGTGGTGATGGCATCTGGCCTGGATGCCTTCAAAAGGGGATTGGACAGATTCCTAGAGGAAAAGTCCATCACGGGTTACAAACCATGATGATGTGTAATCTCTAGGCTTTAAACCAGGGTACTTCAAGAGCCAGATGCAGGGGAGTGGTATCAGGAGACAGATATCTAGTCTCATGCGCTCCCAAACGCATCTGGTGGGGCCGCTGTGAGATACAGGAAGCTGGACTAGATGGGCCTTTGGCCTGATCCAGCATGGCTCTTCTTATGTTCTTATGTTCTTAGGTAAGTGTCTCAGAACTCTCATAACAAGAAGTATCTCCATATAACAAGAGACTGTCTTTATGGAGGGCATTTCTACCAGAGATCTCTGGAAGTATTTTGGGTGTCCTTCCACAGTTCCTCTAATTTTCTACCAGTGCTGGGTTGGGACCCTGCCCTATGTTTGTAGGGTTCCATCTGTGCCTGGAACCATATGGGCAGCAACAGTGGTTGCAGGTGCACAGCATTGATGCTGTGTTGCACAGCCACATACCCTTGCAGCTGAGAGAGGATGTTGGCGTCTTTCCATTCCCCCTCCCCAATTTTAATAAATAAATGACTGAAAGCAGTGGTTCTTAAGTAATGTAATGTGATGACGTACACAGATAAAACTGCTTTTGTGGCTTTAAATAAATGCTGTGGATGTGCATTGAAATGATGATGATCACCACCATCATCTTAGAACTACAGAGCTGGAAGGGACCCTATGTATGGATCATTGGAGTCTAGCTGATGCTGTTTCTAAAAACAAGCAAGTTCACGTCCAAACTTCTTTTTAAATAGACTCCCAGATTGTAGAACAGTATATTGTTGTGAATGGACAGTATAGGCTTTTTGTGGAGTTCCTTTTTGTGTTGTGATTGAAGAGGCTAGATCATTGTTTTTAATGCTGGAGTCCTTTTAAGAAGGTGTTTAAGTGAAGCCTCAATACTGTATTGGCAAAATGTAACTTTTTGGTTCAAAAATGGGAAATAAATAATTAATTTGTCTTTTTTGCTCCGCCTTCCAATTTTTTGAAATTATAGTCAAATTTTGGATTAAAGACTTGGATTATAGGTAGCTGTAGTTTCAATAATTTGTAAAAGGGAGGGTGGATAAATTTATATAAAAGATAGAAAGAGTATAGTACTGTATATGACTCTCTGCTCTACTCTGGTATCTTAATTAGAGCTTAGAAAAGTTGGACTAAAGTTACTGGCCATTGTAGTTGGAGCATCCCGGCACTTGGATTCCAAAGAAATGACTGCCCAAGCTCTGGTCTGAAGCACTGTCTAACATAATTAGGCTCAAACTCGGGTTGTTGATAAGTTGTCCTCTGTTGTAAATCTTAGGATACTTTCCAAAATATCTAGCTTAGAGGAGTAACAAGACTCACAACTGGCTGACCAAGAATCTGGAACTCTGGAGGGGATGTTTTCAGGTTTTTCTTTTCCTTCCTTTCTTCCTTCCTTCCTTCCTTCCTTCCTTCCTTCCTTCCTTCCTTCCTTCCTTCCTTCCTTTGCACATGTAACAAAATGATATTGCTGATTTTGATACTTCCCACTGTAGGCTGGAAGTGAAAGAAACTGTTTTTTAAAATTGCATTCCCCTTTTCATATAGCATAGTAGAAGATGTAGGATAAAACTTACGTACAATCCTTCTCCTTGATGTTGGAGCTTTGTTCTTAATGGCAAATTTTAAATTTGTGGAGAACAATGAGACAATCTACCCCAGTTACATTTTGGAGTACTCTTGTTCCTTCAAACACTTGGGGACTTTATCATTTCATTATGATGCATATGTTAACCAGATATTCAGCTTTTAGAACTGAGATAAAATAACAATAGTCTGTTTTTGGTGTTCAGTGTTTTTTTATTTGATCAGTCCAATCTCGAGAATGTTGAAGTATGCATGAAGTTATTATGCCATGGTACTTCATTCAAGGCATGCTTGCTTTGAAATATTTGCTCTGATGTAAATGAAATGTACTAAATATACACAAGCTTATGCCTGACGAGCAAAATCTTTCACATGCCTACTCAGAGTTAAATCTTAGTTAGGTCTATGAGGATTACTCTGAGGTAACCATAGGATTGAAGCTTACACATAGAACAGAGTAACAGCTCATACTGTAGTTGAGGTCATTTTTAAAAAAAAATTAAGAGCTGTGGGCTTTGTTTTGTTTGAAGGGGAAGCTGGAGTTTAGGACTACATTTGTTCCTATAGATCAAAATGGTAGAAATTGTGAGATTACAAGGCTATGGTCATGAATAGCCAAATTCGGCCTGTATGAAGTTTTGGTGAAAACAGAAACCTCTGCATTCTCTGAAGTTGTTGTGTCCTTGAATAGGGACACTCCTGTATGACAGAGGATATATAAACTTAGTATTGATTAAACATTGTGAAAATGTATGGTAGGGCAGCGCTCGTGGTGCTAAATATAAACATTGTCATCGCTTCTAGGTGTGAAAGGCAGGCCAGCAGCCAGAAAAATGTAACCTTGGGTTAATAGAGGAAGGTGAGAGATATTTTTCTGGAGGAGAAACAAGCTGAGCAACCACAGGGTTACGGTTTCCTCTGAGTTGTGTGTGACCGGGCTTGGAATATCTAAATGTTCCCTTCCTGAGGACCTAGAAGTGGTCACATTCTTTAATCTGATTTGAATTCTACCTTTCACTTTGAAGACCCAAATGGAGATGGAGCAAGGGGAGAAGGCTTACTTTGACTTTGGATAAAGGGGTAGCACTTTCCAAAGGGGGAACATATGTGCAACTCCTTGGGCACCTAGGCATTAAACTAGCCATGTGCATGCCTATTCAGTGATAAGTCCCACTGACTCGACCAGTGCTTATTCCCACTTGTATATAAGAGACCGGGACTGACAGGGATTCAGTATTTCCTGTCTGATGGTCCTGAAACTCTTGAATGTGTTTCTGAAGCAGACTTGCCTAATTCACTGAGACATACATATAATATTCCAAGTGAAAATTACAGAGCCAGACAATTCAAGTATTTTAGAAATATAATGGTGAAAAATAATGATTGTTATCTATTGATTAAATGTATCTGTTTCAATGCAGATTAATTAAAATGAAAGGGAAGTAGAAATACAATTAGATCATATAAAGTGCCTACAAGGAGTTTAAAGTCCTCCTTGGAGGCTTATCTAAATAAAATGACTTCACTTATCAGAAGAGGAGTAACAGAAGGGAGAGTCCACCTCTCTTCCCTTGACAGGTGGTTCTACTGCCTGGATGTGGCTGCCAAGAAAACTTACTCTTATACCTCCATTGGGTGTGTTTCTGAGTAATAAGATAAAGACCACGCCTGCTCTGAAGTTTTAAAACATGGATAGATGCGTGGGAGAGAATATGGTATTTAAAATAATCTGGTCTCAAGCACCATAGAGCTTTCTGTGTCACAACCAGCATTTCAGATTGTGTCTAGAAAGTGGCTAGTACTCTGTGAAGCTATAGTAGCAAGCAGACCACTTGTTTCTCATAGCTAGTAACAGTTGATAATCTGTCTGCAACATTTTGGTGCAGCTGAAATGTGTGAACACTTTTCAAAAGCTGTCCTGTGTATAATAGTCCAGATGGGATGTATTAATTCATGTATTCCTATGACCACATCCTACATGTTGAGGGATGTGCACAGTTATTATACCAGCTATAACAGTGCAGACACACTCTTGACCATTGCTAAGTTCAAGATGCAATCTAGACCAGGCATGCCCAAAATCAGGCCCGTGGGCCAAATGAGGCCTGTTTTCACATTTTTAGTGGCCCACAGCCTCTTCTCCCCATCGGCTCAGCCTGTCATGCATCCCCGCCAGCTGGCCCTTCCCCATACTGGATGGAGGTGCCAGCTTGCATTTTTATGGTTTGCCTGCCCTCCCTGCCTCTGTCCATCCCCCCAGCCACCTGCCCAGCCTACCCGCCTCAGCTCCTCTGCTGCAGCATCCTCCCTGCCTCCTTACATGTTATAGAGATGTGTCCAAAGTCCGGCCCAGGGGACAAATGCAGCTGAATGGTCGGCCCCCTCACATTTTCACACTGCCAAAACTGGCCCTCCTTGCAAAAAGTTTGGACAGGTGATCTAGATGTTCAGACAAACTGCCCACCTGGGAGAGATGTGACTCTGTTCATCAGAAGGTGATTCCATGCTTTCTGCTTCTCTGTACGGGGAACCAAGGTTAGCAAAACTGGCCTCCTCATTTCCCGTTGGGTTACTCTTTCGCATCTAACAACTTGACATTGAACAATAGACCGAGGACGACTGTTGCCAAAGCCACAGAGGTCACATTGCACCATGGATTTAGCTCAGTCTCGTTTTCAAAGAACAAATGGTGTTGGACCATGTCTGTTTGTCTTAACATGTGCATCCCCCACCTACATATGTTGCATTGAATGTGATTTGTTTGTGATTTGCCAATGGAAAATGAACACACAGCAGGAGGAGAAACGTATTTTTCATATCCATTTGTTGGACCCCCGGACTCTGTGAACTAGGAGACAGTTGATGATCCACCAATATCCCTTTCCAAGAGTGACCTAACTGCCTCTCACTAGCCCCAGTATCTCCTTCTGTGCAATACCATTCTGTTTTGTTCTTTATTTTATCTGCTTTTCAAAGTCATTCTTCATTCCTCTGTTTAGCCATATTTTTATTAATACATAGAATAAGTGTAGATAGGCAGAACATCCAGTGGGTAACTAACCTTGTGAGTTGTGCTTCTCCTCAATTGCATGTGTTTTTAACATTGTGCCACGTCATACTTGATTAACTGATCTGAAAGTCAATAAGAGAAAGTGTCTAGAGCTAACCAAGTAAAACAAGGAATGTCTAGACAATAAAGGGCGGCATTTTTGAGCATTCTGTGTCTGTACCCGCCTTCCATCTGAGCTTGAGAGCAACTGTTCTGAAGTGGCTTTCATCTGTCTTTGGGCATACACTGAATTCCTTTTCCCTCCTACGCTCCCTTTCCATACCATACTGTTTATGGGCATTTAGATACTACTGTGGATCTCTTCCAGGATTCAGATTTAACATGAATGAGACCCACAGTTATTTCTTATATCAGGATGCTTGCAACCTTGTGGCTCTTGAAATTTTGTTGGCCTGATATTCCCATCAGTCACAGCCAGCATAATCAACCGTGGGGATGCTGAGAGTTAGTTACAGACCACCAACATTTACCCTGCCTCCAATCAATCCCATAGCTTTCATGAAGCTAGACCAATTATTGTTCACTACAGTCCTTCCCAAGGTAGTAACTTTCTGGTGCTTTCCACCACAACTTGTTTCATCTCTGATCATTGGCTATGCTGGTAGAACGTGATGGAAATAGATGTCTGAAAACATCTGGGGTAATGATTCCTGTACTTTGAAGCCTTTTGATCTGCAATTCCCAACATTTGTAGGTGACAGAGCTAATTGTTTGTAGCTTAGGGAGTTTACTCCAAAAACATGTGGTGACCCAAGTTTGGAAAAAGGATCTGAAGGGTACCAAATAAGACTGCTTTATGCAACAGAGTATAATTATTGAGTATTAAGGCACAAACCTTGATTCAGAGGTCTGGCCCAATTTGTGGCTGCCCACTCAGATGAGGAGGCGGTGCAGGAATTTGTGCAATGCTGCCTTTGTCCACCCAGCCCGAAATAAAGAGAGGAGACACGTTTCTGGGATTAACATTGGGCCACAATTTATTAACATTGTATCAGACTATTTCTCCTACTGTTATCCTAGAAGGGGAACCTGAAAGGGTAAGTGGCTCCCTGGTACAGTGCTACCTTGTATAAAGGAATTAATTTGTTCCAAATGAAATTATGTTAAGCAAAGTTTCCTTTATACAAATTTCCCATAGGAATGCATTGAAAACAGAGTAATCCCTAATCGCGACCATTTTTATGTACAGATTTGCCTCATAGGCGATTCTGTTAAGCAAATTTCCCCTATCTCCGGAATTTTTTATGTTGTACATGTTTTATGTTATACAAACCATTTGTTATACGAGGGTCCACTGTATTTACAAATGACATAAAAGGGGTGCGTCAACTGGAGAGGTAGTGCCCCCCAGCAATGGAAAATTTGTGGGCAGCCCTCCCCAAGCCCTTTATGGCTAGGGTCATAAATCACGCTGTTCTGTCATATCTACTTCTATGCTTAATTTTGGGAATTTAAGGGCTGCCCTTTTACAAGGTCCTATTTCCTACTCCTACCCTTTTTGCCATTTGCCCTTTACATGGGGCTTTACTGTGAGGTCAGGTGACCCAGCAGTTGGCAGCTGGCCAATCCTCCAAGGTGTTCTGGCAAACCCCCGTTGGCCAGCTTGGCTAGTGGGCAGCGTGACTCCCCCGGGTGGGTCGACAAAGGTGCCCCTCCCAGCACTGGGCTGGTCGGAAGCCCCATTGAGGAGGCAGTTGACAGAGGGGGCAGAAGAGGGTGGAACAGGCTGCAAAAGGTGAGTGGCCAGTCAGGTTGGGGAGGCAAGCACGCATTGCCTGAAGAATGGGCAAGCATGCAGGGGAGGCAAGAGGACGTTGTGCCTGCAAAACACCTGTGTGAGAGTGGTCACAAATTGGGCCAGACTTCCAAACCGAAGGTTCATGCCCATCACTATTCAGTATAATACTTTTCTAGTTGCCTGTGCAGTACAAGTACTCCTTTCAACTGAGTTTTTTTCAAGTTTGCTTTTGTTGAAAGGGTTTTTATTGACAGGTAGGGTTGAAGGCAATTTAGAGTGCTGAATCAAATGTTTGTGTATATACAGGGGTTATTTCCAAAACAGCAGTTCTGTGCAGTTGAGACCACATTAAATGTAAGAGCAGCAGATCTACTTCTTCTTAAACTGTCCTTTGCCACAGACAGGTAGGAAATGTGTGGGGCCATTGTTTAAGGGGTATCAGAGGCATGCAGGAGAGTAGATAACATGAGAGGACTTCCCTCCCAACAGCCTTTTCCCTCGGTTGCTTTGCTTCCAGCCAGGGCTCTGACATAAGATGTGAACTCAGCTGAGAGGGAAGCTCTAGGAAAGCATGTGTGATGATAAGCCACCTGTGCTAGAGGAGAATTCTCCACACATATCACTTTGTGGTTGGTCCAGGTTGAGATACTTGGATCTGCTGCAAGGATATCAGCAAGAAGTTCGTGGATCCTTAAAAGATTGATCTAGATCAGATCTGCACACTCCCAAAAGCATACTTGTGATGTATTTGTCCACAACTCAATCCAAGATCCAGGATTGTACAAAAATGAAAAGCACAATTTTTTAGAAAGGTGGAGTTCCAAAATTGTCTGTCCAGAAGAAAAAGATGAAAGAAAGTTGGGCTCAAGGCTTCCTAGCCCTCATTTTTAGCTGTGGACAGGTTGTCAGGACCCATCTTCTTTTATTTGGGGAGTCACATAGGAATCTGCAAAATGCCTGCTGGATCAACAATTTGAGCATACTTCTGACAATGGGTTCTTTCCTTAATAAGCCATACCTGTTTTCTCATTTGTACACAAAGGCCTCAAAACCCTCATTAGATTTGAAATTCTCTTAGTGTCCAAGAAGTGTGACTTGAGATAGGCTTCTGCGCTTTCTGTGGAAGAATAATATCCATTTCAAGACTAGTCACAAAACAAACTAGTTTGCAGATTATGTAAAGGAAGAAAAGATCATGCCATGACACAAACAGTCAGCAGTTGTAGAATTCCTTCTTCATGTGATGGATCATCTGTGATGTAGAGAATCATAGACTCATTGAAGGGACCTTGACGGTCTTCTAGTCCAACCCCCTGCCCAAGGAAGGAGACCTCATACCATCCTGTTAATAGCTTGTATAGTGGATTTTAAGAATTAAGAACTGGTTGTTCATGGAATGGTTCCGGTAAATGGTAACGAAGAGTGATGGCTGCAGCAGAGTGAAATGGTTTATAAGGGAAAATATCCCTTATCCATGTCATTCTACCCTAACATCTCTATTTTCTGCCTCCTACCAAGAAGTGGTTCTCACCAAATACATTAACCCTGAAAGTACTGCAAGCACCTTTTATTGCTTTCTGAACAGGCTTGATTGCATAATTACGTATTTTGGGAGAAAGGATACTAGTTCATTTTTTAAAAGAGAGAGAATATGGAGAGAATATCAATCTATAATTTCATTTGCAATATGAGCTATTCTGCTTGGCTTTCTGGTGGTTACATGTTCTCTCAAAATGTGTTCTGCAGTGTTTAATTTTAGGAGTCTGTAACTGTACCTCTGGAATTACACAGTCTGCATTTTTCTAGTTATTGTGCATTTCATCTTATTGCCACATAAGGTCAATGGGAAATTTAGAATAAGGAAAAAAACAGGCCCAGAGGAAGCTAAGAAATTAGCAGTGGGTAAGATTGTTTTTTTAAAAATTGTGTGTTTCCGTGCTAAAAATATGGTCATGTACGTTAGCTAATCCAATGTCAGAAATAGATTTAGAGTCTTAGCATGGAACTGGAGAATACCATGGGAACAAGTATTCTTGCAATTACAAGGAAAGGTTCAGGAAAGGTCAATGAGAGAAATAATATCTTTGAGATAATTGTAATTAGGGTTGCTTCAAAGTACTAAGTGACAACTGCACAGTTGTTTTCTTTTAGAAAGTTCTGCGTTGGATAATACGTTTATTGGATTACTTCAAAAAATAGAAACAAAGTGCTTTTGATTCCTACAGAATTATTCTTCAGGCAAAGATGGTACAACATTGTTGGTGAGGAGCTGGGGAAAAGCTAAAAATGCCTCAAGATCTAGTCAGATATGATGACCATTGTTCAGTCTGCAGTCATTTCCTCCCTTCCCAGCCGGGCATGCTGAAAGATCTGCCTTTTGTTTTGGTCAAGGTACACAGGTCTCTTGTAGTGACTTGGAGCATTAAAAATGTAGCAGTGCTGAAATATTTCTTAAAAATATATTGAATTTAATTCTTCTATTTTGCATAACAAACAGATCAATACAGATGGTATACAAGGTTTTAAACAGTCAACTGAAGCTACACTGGCCATTGTATGTAGTGGTTAGAAGCCCTATAGTAGCTCTCAGATTGGAAGAGATCGTTTCTCCTATATGGATGTCTTGCAGCAAACAACCAGGCATGAGCGTGCGTTGAAAGCTTACTCTTTTTAAATGAAGGATGGATTCTGTCAAGATTATGTAAGACATGGTCCATGCAGCATCCATCATTTCCCCACCTTCTCTGATAATTTATTGATATCAGAGTTTCTGGAAGATGGAAAAACACTTCAGGCCACAAAGTTGTATTGGAGTGTGTGGGGTGGGTGAGTTTGTAAATCAGATTTTGCCCTCAAATTAGCTTCAAATCCTGGATTAGCCATTTAAAACTACATTTTAAAACTACAAATGCCGTGGAAGGTCATTGTTTGGCTTTATTTATAATCAACCCATTGTGAGAGAATGAATTTACCTTGCAACTTGGAAGTTTGCATGTCACAAACTCCTGAATAGATAGAGCTCATAGCATCGTTGGGGATAAATTCCAATTGTGGTCCCTCCATGCTTGTCTCGAAAGATCTCTACAAAAATGAAATTTATTTTATCACCTTGAAATGTGTTCTTTATGAAGCAAGCCTGTAGCACGCCCTAAAGGCCTAGAAGTCATCTGCAAGACAGCTTCTTCCATCCACTTGTAAGAAACATTGACTTTATGGTTATATAATGGAGGAAGCCATATTGTGGAAAAGTCTTCCATCCATCCAACACTATTGTCCTAGGAGCCAACATGCTGTATTTCTAATGATGTTTCCTGGTCAACACTGGGGCTTTATATGTGCATTTCTATATTTTGGACAGAGAGGGCACCTTCTGTGATAATAATTTTGGCAGAACATATACTGAAATAAAAGTTCAGCTGTTGAGTTGAGGACTGGAGATTTTGGAGATTGCTCATTACGAGGGTCACCATAAGTTGGAAGTGAACTGACAGTACATAACAACAACTCTCCTATCTGGGGAGGTGGGGGAAACGATCAACTTTCAGTTTTTCCAGATAGCAAGTTGTTAGTTCTTACCCATTCCATATCCATATTCATCAGCAGCCCTTCTCCTTTTGACAAAATGCTCAGTTAACTGAAGTTACAGACATCCAGTGAAGAATCAGGTGACAAGCAAGAAGTGTGCAAGTATTACCAGTAACCCAATGTGAGGAATTTGCATGACACTTTGCAGGCAAAGTCACTTGGATCGGCTCTGACTTGGGTGCTGTCAGTAGTATAGATCCTGTGTAGATTAATTTTGGCCCATGATTATCCTGTTTTAATCATGGATACATTTCAGTTGGTGCACAGCTGAGACTATGGATAGGATTCTTGAGAAGGTGAGAGCCAACACATGTATGCTAGATCCTGGCCTGTGGTGTCTTTCAAGGTTCGGCTTTGTACCCTGTGCTGCTGAGCATCTGCAAGAAATTGTTGGGAGATGCTGTCCAGAGTTCTGGGGTTCAGTATCACCAGTAGCCTGGTGATACCCAACACTGTCTTTCCTGTTCTGAGTTCTAAACCAATGTTTGGTATCAGTAATGAGCTGGAAATTAATCCAGACAAGCCAGAATGCTTGCAGTCAATTAAAATTCAGATTAGGGAATAGGAATGCAGTTTATGCTAGATGGGGTTCCTCTTCCACTGAAAAGTCAAGTCTGCCATTGAAATACTGTATAGTCCTGGATCCATCCCTTGTCCTGGATGCCCAGGGTTGCATTTGCACTGTTAAAAGTGGTGTATCAGCTGTCCTCATTCCTTCAGATGTCTGATTTGGCTACAGTGACTCATACCTCAATTGCATTCTACTTGGATTACTATAACTTGCTCTATAGAGGGCTGCCTTTGAAGATGTCTTGAAAATTTCAGCTGGTTTCAAATGCAGCTGCCAGACTGGTGCCAGTGACAAGGAATGTATAATGCACCTGCTACAATGACCGCACTAACTACCAGTCCATTTCTGGGCACAATTGGGCCCAGGCTATCTGAAGAACTGTATCTCTCCATATGAGCCTTCCTAGGCCTTGATATTGTCCGAGGAGAGCCTTCTCTGTCCCATGGCCATAACAGCCGCATTTGATAGGGACATAAGGGAGGATCTTCTTGGTGGATGCTCCCAAGTTCTGGAATGGTAGCCCTTGAGAGGTTAGGTTGAAACCCTCCCTTTTATCCATCTGCTGACATCTTAAGACCCGTCTTGCCATGCAGGCTTTTAATGAGAATAACTGAGTCCTGGATGCTAGCTTTTCATAGAATCATCGAGTAGTGAATTTGGAAGGGGGCTATAAACCGTCAACTCGAACTTCCCGCCCCATGCAGGAATACAAATTTAGTTTGAAGGCCTCTAGTGTTGGAGCATTCATCACCTCTTGAGGTAATTGGTTCTGTTGTTGTACTCTTTTAACAGTTAAGGAAGTTTTTCCTGATATTCATTGAGCCCGTTGTGTGTCCTTTCGCTAAGTATGTTTTTAAAGTTTTAAATATTTCATATTTGCTTATAAAACTTTTAATTAGTTTAATATATATATTATAATAGTTTAATTGCTTTTTATGTATAAATTGTTATATTTTTAATTTTATTTCTTTGAACAGTCTGAGCTGTGGGCACATTTGATGATGGCTTGTATGGTTTCTGTGAATCGGTCTTGTTTAGCATCCAGTGCTGTTTGCTCTGTGAACAATAGAGGGCAGTCTGATAACAGAAATACATGTGTTGGTTTTAAACTTCCTTGTTCCACCTGCTCAGTGATGTTAAAACTCTTCAGTGAAAATGTAATGTATGTACTTGTAACTCATCACATGCAGAGCTTTCCAATCTTAGTTTTGGATGAAACAGAGCTCTGTCAGAATAACCCTGTATGAGATTCCCCCCTATTTTGTAATTTTTTGAAAACCAACGCCTCCTTCGATTAAGATAGGATACAGAGAACGGCATCTCCACAGAGTTCTTAAAGTAGAATCACCTGTCCTGTAAAGTTCCCTTGATTTTAGTGCCTTATAATCTACACGTCTCCAATCGGATGTCATTTGGATGTGTTGGACTACCTATGCTGGTAGCACTGACCATGGCCATATGGGCAATTCTAGTCTAACACATTTAGAACATAGTTTGGATATAGTCGATCCCCACAGCTGATCATTGGGATGTTTTCAGCATAAAGTGGGCTCTCAGTGTTTGAGTTGCTAACTGGCTTTCACAAGGGGTGGAGGGCTCATTTGAGAGAGCACCTCTGAAGGTTTACAGATCCTGATGTTTATGGAAGCTTCTTGCTAGCATACCTGCTAAGGTATGCCAGGAAGCTCTCTGGAGTGAGGAAAGATCCTTGAAAGATACTATTATTTATTTTAAATAAATATTCACACTTCAGTGTTAGTGTCTCTCTTTTGTTTTTAAAAAATGTTTTGCACTGAAGTTTGCAAGATTCTTGACCATTGGCCACATTAGCTAGAGCCAAGGAGAAATGAAGTTCAAAATTTTTTAACATGTATGGTTTTTTTATATATATTTTAAAAATATATTACTTAAAAAAATAACTAATTATTTTGCAGCATTTCCCAGTCTGGTTGTTGTCAAGACACAGACAGTATCACCCCTGCTCTCAAGCCGGCTACCAAGGTCGAACAATCTTCCCCGGAGGGTGAGAGGTTGACAGAGGAAACCAAGAGGTACTGTGTATGCTAAGGAATGTTCAGTCTTGGTTGTATCTTACTTCTGTATATGTTTATGATATTGGTCCCACATTGCAGATGTTGTCATGCATTAGTATTTGACATAGTTATATTAGTTAGATTGTAGAATAACTAATTTATCCTTTCTCAGTGCGTCAGCTAAAGATTGTGATCTATGCATATAGTTGATAGACTATGCAATGAAAGCTTTAGTGATGGGATAAATCTCAGCCTTGTGTGATTTTTCTTCTAATCTACATATGTATTTTTTTAAAAAACAAGTTCAGAATAAGGTTTTCTTACAGTTTCTTACAGTCATGACATTGCAAGGGATTTAAAATGTTGTATTCCTTTCATATGGAATCAGTACATCAGTGATATCTGGGGTACAGATAAGACCTGAACTTGTTTGTTTTGATTGTGTTACTGTGACACAGAATGCAAAACAGCTTTCATAAACCTAATAGGAACCTTTTTCATCTTCCATTTTAATTAAACTGAAAAACCATGTCTTTGATAAGGATCAAAAATAACTTTTTGATAATGCACAAATGTATTTAGTCTGATCTAGGAAAGGCCAAATGGCAACCTAAAACTTCTTTATTTAGCTAATAGCCTTTCATGACATACTGTAGATTTCACAGTACTAAAGCATGGGACAGATGGCATGTCATTATTTCATGTTAAACCAATTTCATTGGACTAGACTTCCTGCTGCAAAATCACCTTAGCTAACAAAGAGATCAAGTACATACAGTGGTACCTTGACTTACGAATTTAATCCGTTCCGAACGCATGCTCTTAAGTCAAACTACTCTTATGTCGGGGTACCTATCTAAAATTTTTAAAAAAGTTAAAAATTAAAAAATAAATAAAACAAATTGTAAGTCGAGGAGACCATATCTAAAATTTGTAAGGCGGCAGTTAAAATGCCAACAGTTTTCTGCACTTAAGTCGAATTGCTCTTAAGTCAAGCTGCTCTTAAGTCGGGGTACCACTGTATATGATCTAAACAAGTAATTCCAGAAGTTCCCATTTATTTTGCTTCCATTAACCCATTGTCCAAATGTTTCTGTAATTACTAAGCTGAGTTCTGAAAGCTGGCATTTCAAAGTATTTTCTAACTGAAATCAAATGGCTTCACTTTGACCATTGTCTGCCCCCCTCGCCTTCCTTGAACCCTGCAGAAATTAGATACTCCTAATGTCTAATTCTGGTGCAAAAAAAGGGAGGCATCCATCTTAATGCCAATTATCAGCTATGAGACTTATGAATGCACACCCTTTTTAATGGAAAGGTCACATCATGCTAAGAAACAGTATATTGAACCATGCATTCCCTGGAGGACAGGTTTTCCTCCACCCTACCAATTCAAGCTGGCAGCTTGTGACAACATCCCTACACATTTCCAGAATCTACAGGAGGAAAAAAGCAAGCATCCATCATGCATCAATTAGCACAAATAGGGATCACAATAAAGTGATACGTTGTCACTGCTTCCACTTCAGCGAATAGCAGCAGGAGGTCAGATGTCTTAGGGCTAGATGAATGATGTAGAATATGTGAAGCATGTGTTGCATGCCCTCTGAAATGTGTTCTAGCAAAACTAAAATATCAATGCTCGCTTTTGTTGGTGGACGTAGTGTTTTTCTACATCTGCAGCATCATGGGGGTTGATTGATGTGGTTTGTCTAAGAGTAATTAATCAGTGTCCCCCCAAGCACTGGTAATACGTACTCAGTACCGTACTCTATACATATATGGCTATATTAGAATATTACTTTGCCTTGGCCTGGGTTTCTTTTTCTTATGGGTGTAGATTAGAGATGGGCACGAAACGAGCGATTTTTCATTTTCATTTTCGTTTTTTCGTTTCATTACACAACGAAAACGAAACGAAATTTTAAAAACAAAACAAAATGAAAACGAAAATGAAACGACCAAATTTGCCGTGTTTTTCGTTTTCATTGCAGCAGATGCATTGAACTAAAAAGAATGCTAATGAAACAGCAATTTTTCATTTTCGTTTTCGTTTTCTCGTTTCGTTACCTAACGAAATGAAACACATTTTTTTTTCAAAAAACGTCACAAAAACGAAAACGAACCGAAACGGACCCCTAAACGACAAACGAAACACCATTTTTTGAGTCGTGCCCATCTCTAGTGTAGATATAAGAAGAAGTGTCAGAACTAAACACCAGGATTTGTAAACTTTGCTGTTTTTACTTTTTAGATTTTCAAAGCACCCTTTCCTTTGATTTATTTCCACAACTGTAGGCCATACTGATTGGGCTATTCTAGGAAGTCCAGTCCAAATAAGGAGGTTTTCTAAGCTCTGTAACTTCTTGCTGTCTTTATTATCAAATGCAGAGGGGTAAAAACCAAATCTGATCTTTAGTCGTGTATATAAAGGAGTAGTGTATATAGGCAGAAGATTTTTAACAGAAATAGCCATGAGCAACTGTTGGGCCGAATGAACAAATGAGAAAATGATTCAGTTACATTCCACTCAGTGGGACTTTGCTTCTGTGTAAAGTAGGTGATAAGCATATGAATATGACCAAGATGAAAAATGAGATTGTTAAAAGCTAGGCAGGTTTTGTAAAGGAAAACAGAGAACCACTTAGGAAAGACACTTCAAACAGAAAGTGAGGCAGAGAGAAAGCTGACCAGGTGGTTTAAAGAGTATGTTAGTACCGTAATAGAATGGAACTACAAACAGGTAAATATAGGACTATCGTGAGAAGAGGGAGATTGTAGAGAGAGAGAGAAGAAGCATCAACATAATATGGAACTGTTACTGAAACCAATGTAAAGCAGGGAGGAGGAATAAAGCTGCTACACCAGGAAAATGAAGTCAAATGGACAGAGAAGCTCAAAGAAGAAATAAATTTATTTTATCGATATTTCTATTCTGTGTTATTAGCCACAGAATAGCTTGAAGCAATCCCACTGGCATCTGCCTCTGGCCCCCCAAAATCTATATAAACTAAATTTCTTGGTTTGATTGCTCTGAAGAAATAATAATAATAATTTCTTTTTTACTCATTCAAGTTTCTTGTATTTCTGTTAGAGGAATGAACTGAGACACAAGAAGACCAAACAATGAAACATTGTAGTAATCTATCTAGTAAAATCGAATTCTATATCAAAGTTTGTGCAACACTCAACGTGAGTCCCTTGTAACCTCTTGAGGCTGTTTGCCCATTTATTTCCTTTCGAATAAGCAGACACTCGATCTCTTAACAGCTTAAAGCAGCATTTCTTCTCGTGAAACAGATTTTTCTATTTCTTTATTTGGTAAACTCACTTAATTTGCCTGCTGGAGCCTTCATGAGTGGTAGGAGCATAGGGTAGCTTCCATATCTGGTTCATACCATCAAATAAACCTCTCTGTAACTGGATTTAGCTTTTTCATTGGGAGTATTCCAATGATGCATGTTGTCACGAATAGGCAGCATGCTGGAGCACATAGTTTGAATACTGCCAGTGGGCTGGCTGTGATGAAACAAACCACAGAGATCCAGTGCTGGTTTATTGTGCATTGCAGCTGCTGGCAACTTTTCTGCTTATTCCCTCCCAACAAAACAGAGGAAGACCCATGGTTTATTTCTGTCTTCTCCCTGCCCCCTGGGTTGTTTGCTTAAGAAAGAAAGCTACTGAAAGAAGGCTGCTTGTTGACAGATGATATAGTAGATCCACCATTAAGTCAAGGATTTGAAGGCATCGGTACTTGTCATGATTCCTTCAGATCCGTGGCTTCTTGTATAGTGGAAATGTGCCTTCCTGTTTATATAATCATGTTTAAACATGAAAAAAAATACTCTTCTTAATATGACGGTTGTTGGGGAATATCCCTTTATAAGAGCAAAAATATTGCTGTGCCTTCTTCCTGCAGCTAAATTCTCCGTATCTTGATTTTACTTGAATAGGTAAAATCTTCAGTATTTCCCATGGGACTTTTCTGTCACAGGGCAAAAATATCTAATGACATTTCCACACTCTCATAAAAGCAAACACATTACCCCCCTAATGGTTATTTGCCATTGTAATCAAAGTTGTCTCCTAAAGATCCCACGGTTCTAAGGAAAATGGAATAATGTGTCAGGTCCTGTCAAATAAGAAACGCAAAGGGATTGCCTATGACACTGATGTCCCACATTTAGCGCCATTGTGGTTTGACATCTCAGAAGGATAACCTTCAGTAAACTACTTTGCAGTCCTCATCATTTCATCTTTTAATGACAGCTGTAGCATTTTTACAGCTGGATTGGTAGGAGCAGCCCTGTCCCCAGAGAACTTTGACTTGGCTTGCTAACATTGGTAGTTAGCAGCCATTGAATTTGTAAACTATTAAAACACTTTTTACATGGCAGTCTGTTATCATATTTAGGCATTAGTTTAACATCCCATTTCTCCTTCAAGGAGATGAAGATAATATTCGTTCCTTGTTTTGCCCCATTTTATCCTCATAGCTACCTTCTCTCAGGTTAAGAAGAAGGATATTGGCTGCCTGAGTTTTTTTTAAAAAATCTGTTCTGATTTATTTATTTATTTATTTATTATTTAAAATTATGTAATGCTATTTTGCATCTCGATCACTTCCCACGTTCTCCCAGACAGAAGACAGGATACTAGTCTATTACAATAAGTAATAGATATGCCAACCTAAGTTAGCCTCGTGTGTAAATACAAATTTGAACCTGAGTTCATATGCCAGTCTTTGCCTAACAAATACAGCCTGTATTCTACATTGGTTCTGTCTGTGGGTCTGATTCATCTGTTGTATATGATTCTGTCACACAAGCAGAATAGGGAAGAATGACTCCATTCATTCAGGGTTCTGCTGAACTACACAGATACGAAGGTGCGTTGTCACCATTTTGTGGATAACATCTGCTCTTTTAATACAAATGGGGAAGTGTAGGCCCACATGTCCATGCCCATTGCTACACATAGAAAGCAATATGTAAACTATGCCTGCATCTGCATGCATAATCAGTAATGTCTATTTACATAGAAGTGCAGTGCACTGAGGACACTATCATGTATCTTTTTAAAATACTAAACCTCCAGGCAATCTCCAATAGCACTGGAATAGCCCTCTTAATCCCCAATCGGCCTTCCCCTATCTAATTTAATGAAACAATAAAGAACACATCCAGCCTCTTTTGCAGCTGGGCAATCTCGCTGGTAATAAAGAAGGCATTTGCCAATTGCTTAATATAGGTTATTGCCACTCCAACTATGATCCTTTTCCTAGTTAGAGCAGTGCTTTTCAACCTTTTTTGGGCCAAGGCACACTTGTTTAATGAAAAAAATCACGAGGCACACCACCATTAGAAAATGTTAAAAAAATGCATAGGAATGCATTGAAACTGGATTTAATCCGTTCCAATGCAGCGTTAGGTTTTTTTGGGTGATGGGGGCGGGCGGCGGGCGGCGGACCCCGTGCAGGTGCCAGGTAAGGGTGCCCCTCCCCGGCTCACCCCCCCTCCGTGTCTGCCGCCCCTCCTCTCCCCTCCCTCCTTCCCTCTTTCCCCGGGCTGCCGCAGGTGGTCGGGCGGAGGTGGCCGCGGGGGTGGGGGGAGGTAGTGGGGTGCGCTGCTTGGCCTGGGGCGGAAGCTGCCTTGGGTCCCTTTCCAAGGAGAAAGGTGGGGTAAAAATACTCTAAAATAAATAAATAAATAAATAAATTTGTGGTGGGGAGGGATGGCATTGTGGGGGGGGCAGAAAACAGACCCCCCCTAGACCCACCCAAAATGCTCACCCCATTTTAAATAAGAATACACGTACAATGTTTTCTTGAAAGCATGACCATCATGGTGACTTACATTGATATAGCACTAGAATTTCTGGCTTATTTACTTTGATGGTTGGGTATTTATCTTCCAGTTCATAACAAAGATCCCTTGGTATCCTTAGAACTGGGGTGAAAGACTTCTGCCTGATTCTGTCACATACCGCACGAGTCTCCACTGGAAGCTGCTTTCTCCACTGATGCAAAAGGCAAACCAGCCATAGCTTTGCAGCTTCATTCATTCATTCCGTCGTTCCGAATGCTGGCGCGCGTTCCCCCACCCCACCTCCACCCCAGTCGCCTGCCTCTCCTCCAACCATTCATGGCACATCTGGCTGTCCAAGCATCTTCTCCCCCCCTCCCCATGACCAATCTGTCGTTTCCCACCGCCTGGGTCCCCTTCACTTCACCCGCGCCAAGGGGATGCGTGTGTGTGTGTGTGTGTGTGTGTGTGTGTGTGTGTGTCTGCTTATATACCGCCCCATACCACTTCAAGTAGTATACCGCCCCATACCACTTGGTCTCTGGGTGGTCGCGGCAAGATTTTTGGCTGCTCCGGACGTGCGGTTTGTCTGCTCCAGCCGGCGCCCCCCACCCCTTTTGAGGCTCCTTTGCCTTACCGGGGGAGGGCTCCTGGCTCCGTCCATGCAGCCGAGGATCGGGGCCTTGCCCAGCGAGGCGAGCGGCGGGGGCGGCAGCGGCGGACCGCCTGTGACCGGCAGCAGCGGCGGCGAGGCTTGCGGCCTTGCCGGGCTCTGGCCGGTCTCTCTTTGACAGGCCGCCTACCAGCTGGGCTCTCCGATCGGAGCCCTGATAAGGGCTCCGGCAGCGGGAGCAGCTTCGGCGGCGGCGGGAGCGGCCTGGGAGGCGGCGGCGGCATCTTTCTGGACGCCCCGCCTTCCACCCCAGCCAAGGATCAGGGCCTTGCCCAGCGAGGCGAGCGGCGGCGGTGGCGGCGGACCGCCCGTGACCGGCAGCAGCAGTGGCGAGGCTTGCGGCCTTGCCGCTCTCTGGCCGGTCTCTCTTTGACAGGTCGCCTACCAGCTGGGCTCTCTGATCGGAGCCCTGATAAGGGCTCCGGCAGCGAGAGCGGCTCCGGCCGCGGCGGCGGGAGCGGCCTGGGAGGCGGCGGCAGCGGCGGCGGCTTCTTTCTGGACGCCCCGGCTTCCTCCGGCTCCCCGGCGCCGCGGCACACCAGCCAACATCTCGCGGCACAGTAATGTGCCGCGGCACACCGGTTGAAAAACACTGACTTAGAGAAAAGTAATCCCTTTTGAATTTAATGGGGTCTTTCCTTCTGAATAGAAGCCTCTCGGATTGCACTACTGTACTTTCATCCAAAGGGTTGCTTATTTCTTCTTCGAACAGTGATTAGTCTGAAGCTTCAAAGTCACCATTTCCCAAGACCCTCTCATCTACTTGGCTCAACCTTTCGTATGCAGTGTGCCCAGTGAGCTCAATGACCTGCACTACGCGTACATTCTTACATAGGCAACTGGTCTCTCATTCAGTTATCAGCAGTGACAGAGAGAACTGAGTTTTATGCTGAAGCAGGCAATGAGGAGTAGAGATGGGCACGAAACAAAAAAAATGGTGTTTCGGTTTTTCGTTTGTCGTTGAGAGGTCTGTTTCGGTTCGTTTCCGTTTGTCACAAATTTTTGGAAAAATTTCGTTTCCGTTTTTCTTTTTTTTGTTTGTCATTTCTACCCGCTTTTTGTGCAATTTTTAAAGCATTTCCATGCACAGGCGTCCCCCAACGCCCCACACCAGAGGGAAAACACTAAAAAAAAAGGATGCTGGCAGAGACACAGTATAGACTAGGTACGCAGGGAGGCTGCAAAGGCAGCGGCGGGCGTTGCCCAAGGTGCAAGGCAGCCGCAGAGTGACTGCACTGTGGGGCAAGGGAGAGTACTCACTGAGAGGTACGCACACACTCACACAGGGAGGCTGCAGGACTGAAGCTAGAGTCACAGAGACAGCAATCCGACCCTAACTCCCACCAGAGACTGCAAGGAGGACGGGGGCTGCCAGAGCTTTTTCTGCCCTCTGTGGCTGCCAGACCTGCCCAGTCTGCAACCTGGGCATGCTATTGGTTGAACATGATCCCATCACATGGCTTGCCTCCATTTTGTGGCTGGTGGCGACATCCATTTTAAAGGGAAAAGAAAAATACATCACGATGGAAGAAGACAAAAACAAACGTTTTAAGGACCCCAACCCCCTGGTAGGAAATAATTTCAAATAATTATCGCATTATCGCTGCGTTTTTACAGATGTCCAGCGTGTTTTAATACCCAAGAAATCAATCAATATTAGGCATCTGGGAGCCATTTTGGGTCGATGTCCCCTAACTCCCCTTAAAGGGAAAAAATACAGCGATCTGAGAAAAGACATAAATGCACCTTTTAAGGACCCCAACCCCCCCCCCCCGTTAGGTATTATCATGCAATATAAATAATTATCGCTGCGTTTTTACGGATGTCCAGGGCATTTTTTAACATTTAAAACAGCTCATTTCATTGCACGTCACCATTAATGGAAACGAAAAGTAATGACCACTAATTTTCATGATTCTGTTCGTTTTCTTGCATTTTCATCACAATTTTTGTTTGTCGTTTCATTACGTAACGGAACGACTAACGAATAACAGAAACGAAAATGTTCGTTCCGTGCCCATCTCTAATGAGGAGGCATTATTACCTGTGGAGCTGTCTTTGATCACACTCATTACAGCAGAATCACTGATTTAATGGAATTGGCAATTTGTTGTAGCTCTTTAAGGCCTATTTGTTCTGAACTGTGGTCAGAATGCTTAGTTATACAGTAATATAACTGAGCCAATAGGAACGAAATACAAGTGGGTATTGTGTATGACTGTATGCCATGGGACATAATTGCCTAAGCCATGCTCCCCCGTCTCTCTTTTTCTTCCATCTCATCCAAAATGTTCCTTTAGATATAGGAGAAATTAAAATGGGAGGAGAGAGAGAAGTCCCCACCCACCCAACTCACATCATATAAATTGAACATATGCCTTGCTTTTAGTTTTCCAAGCTACTGTGTTCCAAACGGCCTCTAGAATATTTACAGCTCCAAAAACCTGCCAGAGACTTATCTTTAGATTCATTCAAAGATTATTGCTGGTCTCCAGGTTTAGCAATCTGTGGTCAATATAGTTTTATATTGGTATGCTATGTGTGGCATTAGGATGGGGTTCCAGCACCTATCTCATTTTTCAGTTTTCACTGTAGCGTGGCTTTTTAAAGATGGAACAAGTAATCTTAAAGAAAAAAACAAGTTGAAACACCTTTGACATGTGTGATTTAGATGTGAGTGCAGCATGATGTAAATATTAAAAGAGTAATATGTCTGTGAAAATTCTCAGTCATCCAGGTGAGTTTATCTGGAAGTTGAGTCATGGCAACTGGACTTCTTTTCTTGAGATATTGAGATCAATATCTCAAGAAAAGAAGTCCAGTTGCCATGACTCAGCTTCCAGATTAAAAGAGCAGCTGCAGAGATGATGGAGCTATTTTTCTTTGGCAAAGACACAATGGCTGAAATTGAGTAGCACATCAGAACTAAAATAGGCCAGCTAAGTCAATGGAACTTATCAAGGTGTTAGCCCACTAAATCCTCACTGACTCAATGGGGTTTACTCCCATTGTGACTTAATATTCTATTTCAACTGGTGTTTACATTTAGGAAAATTGTAAAAAAATACTGTCCAATAAATAGTTTCGGATAATAGTATCCAAGCCATTAATAAAGCCATTGCCCAGTGATTATAGCAGAAATTGCTATCCAAGAGATACTATATACTGTATTGTGTTGGCCCTTAGGAGGAGATGTAACCTTTGCAGACAACTGAATAGATTGGAGAAGTTGGAAAGCAAGAAGTTGGAAAGTGTGAGCATTGTTAATGGAAGATGTAACCTTTGTGTCCAAATCAAAGTAAAGCTGTGAAAGACAATAACGTGTTATACTTACATTTGCAAAAAAATGAACTGGAATCTGAATATAAAAATCATGTACTGAATTACATTGACAACTATAATGCAAGTGGTAATCACTTTTTTATTTTCTCTGAAGAATCTTGACCTTTTCCAGACATTTTTCTGCCTAGATTTTCCGAAATTAAGGCTGGAATCCTGTGGGCCTGTATAAACAATGCAAGCTCCTTCATGCTGTGCATTACTGTTTTTAGGAAACAGTACTTAGTTGTTGACATGCACACTTGTAAGAGATGAGCAGAACATCTGAGGCTGTGTTAATATCTAGTTGGGACTGATGGTCCATTTATTTCATTAAGTTCAATCCTGACTGGGAATGACTCCAGAAAAAGGTTTTCTATAGTCCTGGTGCTCCTACAGGTTTTTTTTTTAAATAAATCATATGTTCTCTTTCAGAATGATGGGCTTTCTTAATGTGCTGCTCTGCTTTGAAAAAGTTTGGCACATGCAAAATTAAGCAGATTTTGGAGTTCAAAACAGAGCTGGCTGTGTTCTAGTGGTGTTCCAGAAAGGTGGTGGTCTTGTATTCTAGTGATCCTGCCTAGCTTCCTATTAGAATGGGAATATTTATTTATTTATTTATTTATTTATTTATTTATTTATTTATTTATTTATTTATCTTTCTATACTGCCTCCTTAGGGCAAACTGCAGTAATATACATTAAGCCTACTTCACTTTGTACTAGTCAAGGTACTATACCATACTGTATTTTGATAAATCTGAAAATGTTCTGTTGGCAAACATTATCTGTTGGCAAAGACTCCACCAGTGTGGCTTGATCTGCAGCTTCCCATCAGGCTAAGCTAACACAGCCACTAGTGAGAGATCATGGGAAATGGTATATTTAAAACAGTATGAAAACTGCTTTGAAAAAAAATGTGAATGGGATTCATAGGCTGAAGGGAAATACAACAATCTTAATTTGTCAGTATTAGGTTGGTGACATATAGAGTGTAAGGTATGGAGTGTTTCTCCTGACTGAGATGTGTTCATATTCCTTAATGACTGGTCATGGCATGGCAGACCTTGTTTAAAATAGAAGGCATCTATTTTGGCAACTTGGGGTTGAGCTAAGTAGTTTGTTCGTTCATAGCCCACAGGTAGAAGAGATACCTTGGAGAAAGACACGTGAATGGAGACTGCCCCATTTCAGAGGACCTTTCCAGGAAATAGCATGACACGTGGCCTTAATTTGTCCACGGCAATTTCCATGGCCATGCTTAAAACCTGGACAGAATTATACATTATAATAATCTTAGAACTGCAGATCTGGCATAGACCCTATGAGGTCCAGCCCCTGTCAAGGAGGCACAGCAGGGAGCCAAAATCCCAGCCTTAAGCTGACTAGAGAGTGCTTGTAAAATAATGAATTGCCTTCCATGAAGGGGTGGGGAGGGGAATATAATTAAATGAAGGCTTTCCTGAAGTAATGTATTCTTCATTTAAGGATTCATCTGGTAATGAGAGCTGTTTGAACAAACTGATACTAGGGACACATTTTGCTGTGTGTTACAGTTCTATATTTTGTCAGTTTTTCACAAGTTCCATTTGTTTTACTTCAAAGGTACACTATTATATTTGATCCAATCTAGATAGACCTTTGTGGTTTATATTTTTTAGGCTTTTTGGTGGCAGTGGGTTTTGACCCAACAATCCATTAACAGTCGGTAACTTGAATATGTTGAGGTAGACATGAACAAATAATCTTTGTGTTGCTGGATAACCAGACTTTCTCAGGTTTAAATGATCTCTTTCTCTTCACCACTACTGATAAGACACAGGTGATAAGAAACCTTCTGGCAGACCATTTACTACAGTCATCATGTCTGCATTGTGAGAATGAGTGTTGCTGATCAAGAAGCATAAAATAAAAAGATATGAACTAAATCTTCATCCCGGTGAATAGGAATAGAAAGTTAAGGCAATGACTTCACCTGCCGAGCTGTTTTGACAATGAAGGATTGTCACATGTGCTCGTTGTGACAACTTTCGCATAACCCTTGTAGACAGAAACAATGGACAGTAGCGATTTTACAGTGGTAAATTATTTGTTAAACTCCCTTGGGAGTTTTTGGAAATATATCTCACTGTGTTCAGTGTGGCTTGTGGTTGAATTTAAGAGTGTTTAGGATTACAACTGTATTCATACATGTTTTCACAATTTTAGGGTTGTTTGTGTCTTCTGTAATTTATGTGACTTGTTTTTAAAATGCTATAAATAGACCTTGTAGATATTTGTTTTCTTTAGCTCCCAAGAACCCCCCCCCCGAAAAAAATATTAGCAATTTCAACAGGTCCCAGAATCGGGTGTATGGCACTGTGGAGGATGAATGCACATAAACCTATCTCTGTCTCCACCCCCCCCCCCAAAAAAAGAAAGGCTATGACATCATTTTGTGGAGTGCCAAAACTTGTTGCTTTGGCAAGGTTGGGGTGTTGTCCTAATATGGCTGGCCGTTGGCAACTATCTTGCTGTGGAGGGGGCTTTTAGTTCATGCGTACAACTTGTGTTGTCCGCTCTTTTTCCAGTGCATTTTTAGATGGTGGCTTTACATCTTTTACACTAGTCTTTTAATTTAATTGCAAGTTGATGTGAGACTCAGTCTTGGGAGAAAGTCATTGTTTAAATACAGTGAGGTATATTGTATCAGAGGGCGTTTATACACGACCCCTAAACTCCGGGGCAAATGGCTCCCAGCTCCGGAGCTTAAAAATGTTTCCCCACCAGCTCCGGAGTTTACAGGAAATTAAGTGCGACCACGCCCACTTTAGCACATCCCAGCACACCTTTCAAGTACTTGCTCTCTGGAGGTGAATATTATTTGATCTGGTGTAACGATAGTGAGTGCGGGGCTCTCCTCGCTTCTGTTTGTTGTTTTTTGGCTCCCGCCCCTTTAAGAGCTACTTAAGAGACTGGAATGTTGCCGCGGCAAGAGCGAGAGGTAGAACAGAGGTGAGCCATGTCTCTTTTCTTCCTGTTTTTTCTCCCTCCCCTCATGCAGCCAGAAGCCAGGAGTGTGGAGGCGGTGGGAACGCAGGAACAGCGACAAACCCCTAAGATCTCTGGTCTGAATTTAAGTGGCCAGCGGATCTTAGGGTCGTGTGAAAGGGCCCACAGAGTTTGTAGCTAGGTGGGTTGTATGCTTAGTGCATGCGTCCTGAATTAGGATATGAACCTAATTGCATGTTGCTGTATGCAGCAAACAAATGAAAATCTATTCTCTTCTTAAGATCTCTTGAGAGGACATGTTTAAAAAAACACCACATATTTCTTGCAGGAATTTGTGCATATTTGGCTCATCTCTCATGCAACATATGGGGTAGCATGCACAGAATGTGACTCTTTTTTGTGCAAGAACAGTGATGTATATCTGCTAAATGCCATTTTGAGGATAAGAAAACCATTCAGAGGGGCTTTGTGATTTTAAAATCTCTCTGCAAAAAATGGTTAGGAATCGGTCTCAGCATGGCAGCCCGATTGGTATCCTAACTTGATACATGTTGAAAAGACCTTCCTCATATTTGTCTGCTATTATTAATCCTTCTTGCACATTAAAGCACTAAAGGGCAACATAAATTAAGCAATTCCTCAGCTCTTCACAACGGTCTTCTCTTGTGCATCCTTTGCCTCAGGTCTGTGGTCCTCTGCTCTGTTGGTCATTGTGTATCAAATCATGACATGTTCTTCCAGGCAACAAGCAAACAATGATTTAGAACTCCTGGTTTCTTTCTCATATTTTTTTCAGGACTGAGCTTCCGGTGCTCAGTACTGTGTTAATGTGCACTGCCCTGCAAGGGCAGAGAAACCACCAACGATTGGTAGATAAGATGTCATACCAAATAACACGTTACAGAAAGGCTTAGTTAACAAAAGATAATACTTAACAATGGTTTATAAAACCACACCAAACTTTTTTTACTGGTAATGATTTGACATGACAGATACCTTGTTAAACCATACAGATCTTTGTTCACCTGTGTTTTAAAGAGGCGCTTGCAAGCATAAGAGAGTTTACAAATGTCATCTGTGGTGAAAAACCTTTGGCTTTCCTATTTGGCAACATTGTGGGACCTAGTCTATAGTTTGTATTAGTTTTGTTTGTAAATATACTGCAGTGGGTGCTGATAGTTTGCTACTTTGAAATACCCTGAAGTCTAGTTTTTGTGCAGTTTCTCTGATTGACCAAATATGGAAAAGCAGAAGGTATGCTAACATTCTTGGTTTTCAGTTGCCACCCTAAATTTCACAAGATAATATTGTGGAAGCATGGAAGTGCTAATCAAAGACACAAGTTGTCAGTCTAAAAAAGCAGATAAATTAATAATTTCCACTCTCTTTGCTTTCTGACTGTCTAGCTAGTACATCGGTTAGTGCACTAGATCAGGGGGAAAAGAGTCCTCTCTCTCTTTCTTCCGTTCTTCCCTCCATCAGCCTGTCATCTTGCCTTTATGCAAGGTTAAGTATAATAATATCTCTGCACCAAACTGCTCCCCTGTATATTCACACATTGCCTTGTTTACCTTGGCTTTTCATGACATTCTGCCTACTTTCCTGGTGGAAGATTCCATTCCTGAAAGAGGGATGTACTCTTTTGTTCAAAAGGAGGGGAGGGAAGCAGGGCTTTTAAAACCAGTCCTATATATTAATCTCCTGTACTGTTTCCAGCTCTAAAATGTGTGCTGTGCATGCGGTCAAAATAAAGTGCCCATACAGGACAGCATATGCGAATCTATTTGCATTGCAAATCAGCTGAGTCAACACAAAATAATGGTCCTGCCTGGAGGTCCTTAGGGATCCACGGTAGCTGACAATGTGTGCTTAAAGGGAGGGTCTTAATTTTTCTCTCTTCCCCCCCCCTCACAACTCCCCCCCTTCTTCCCCCAGCAAGCCACTTGGAATAGCCAATAGATCTTGCAAAGGCACTTGCCTGCTATCTAGACTCAATGCTGCCGGCTGTTCCCCGGCCTGACACAATAGCTGGCACCTTTATTTGTTTTAAATCAATTTTCATTCGAGTGAAAGGGAAGCGAAAACGTGTGAGGGGGAGAGAGTCTACGAGGGAGCCTGGCAACAAACAGTTCAGAGGAGAGACGCTGCTGTTAAAGTGGATCTCGGCTGTTGCTGCCCCTGATGCCAGCAGCTGTTTTCATCTGCACTGCAGCACTGCAGCTTCAACATCCCATCTCCCTGGGCTTCTCGCTGGTGGAATTAACAAGGAAGCTGGCCCGGCTTGCTGCTCAAGCTCCAGTACACAGGTACACTGAGGATGGGAGGGTCCCAGTCCCTGCAGCAGGCACAGACAAGTAGCCTGATCCGGGAGCCATCTGAGGCCATGTAAGTATCGGATATCTTTACTCCTTCTCTCCCCCCCCACACACACACAACCCTCCCCCTCCCCCAGGGTACAAAGAGGATTGAAACTGTGGTGAGGAAAGGCAGAGGGGTCTGTGACATCTTTGTGTAGCGTTCGTTATGTTTCAGCGGGAGAGACTTGGCATCAGGGTTTCGGCGGGTTTTTGATGTGGATTAATCTTTTCCCTCCCTTTCTTTTAAACATTCATCGCATGTAGGGATGTCGGCCAGCATCTTCACTCCCTTTTGTATTATGCAGAGCGGTGGCTGCGTGTTCCATTTCTTTCTTTCGGATGTGTTCTATAGATGTGATCAATCAAACTCGTCACTCGGTTTTCCGGTGAAAAAGATGTCCCTGGTTCTGTTTAAAATGCAGAGCTTGTAGGTTGATTTCACTGGATTCCCCCCGCCCCCCAGGGCTTTCCTCCTTCCTGCCCCTGAGCTCCCTGTACTGATGTTTCTCATACTTCTCATCTCACTTGTCTAAATGAAGTGCTCTCTCATTGTTTGTTTTCCTGAAGAAATAAATAAATAAGTGCAACCATTTATGCATTGTATTTCAAGATGATATCTTATTCTGGCCATGCTCAGACAATGTGGGAGTTTTGTTTTTTCTGTATACCTTTTTTTTTAGTAACCTCTGAGATTTCTGAAATCATGCATTGCTCTTTATTGGAGTGCCGAAGGCGAATGTTATTCATTCTATAGGTCAAATTGTTCTTTTATGCCTATGTTCAGAGTGCTAACCAGATGTATCATCAGACGTAAAAGAACATATTTTAACTGGAATTCCAGGAAAGGCCTTTTCTTCTTGTCTCAGGCCTGGCTGATTTAATATACGTAGTACTGGGTATTCAGAATATGTGGTTTGGGGTAACTTTAATCCATCTGCACACAGACAGATTAAATCCATGGCTTAAACAATGTACTTTGAATTAATATACAACCCAAGCTTGATCAGATCAACTTTCATTTTGAATGCACTATCCTTTATTGCATGCATTCTGAAGATTCGTGGAGCCTTTCTTTTCTCTGTTTATTCCCAGAGATCTATCTCCCAAGTTCGAAAAGAATGGACAGATTCTACTTTTCCAGTATTTGTTGGCTTTGTTGTTAACACAATCTATGGATTTTTATTTATTTATTTATTTTGAAGATCCATGCATAGCTTATTTTACACAATGAAAAATGATAATTCATCATTTTAAATGCATGTTGGATTACTTCTTCATCCTTTACTCTGTTATCAACCCATTATTGAACAATGTAAGAAATTTGAATGACAATCAAATATTTATTATTTTATTAATTCATTTATTTAGGTCTTTATCAATAATGTTTGGCCATTTGGGGGAAAACCTGTTTGGAAGTATTGATAAAAGATGGTTTAGTTCCATTGTAATTAAAGACATGCAGAGCAATGGTAATATTTAACTCCTTCTTTGCTTGTTAATCATCCTGAATAAGGCCTTTAATGCCGGAACAGCATGAAGACAGAAATTAAAATATCACTGTTTATTTCCTTCATGTTTGTATAGAGATTTCAGAGTGAAATAGTGTGTCCCTATTACAGTGAGCAATTACTTGGATTGATGTGTATTTGAGAACAATGGCAAGTACTTTTGATACAGCTTCTGACAAGAGGATATTTATTATCATGACTCCTCATTCTGCTGAGTGATGCTACAGCAAGGTGTATATGTGGGGAGTTAGAGATTGTTTTCTTTTCTGAATGCATTCATCCCCTCTTTCAAAAGATATCCATATGCCTAAAGATACCGTACTTTTCTGTAATATAGCAATATTCACTCATGATTCTAAAAGAAGAAAATATTTTTCCAAGTGTTTTCTCTTTATGGACCCATTTTATACTTAAGGAACAGTCTGTCTCAAACACAACTTCATATCTCCAGTGCAAGTACTTTATTCAAAAAGTAAGCCTTGATTTTATTTGTTTACCCCTGGAGAGATTGTGAACAAAACAAAACTGCTGCATTTAGTTGTGTTTCCACTTAGACAAGTGGGAAGGAAGGAATTAACTGTTGTCATGAGAGCGTGGAGGAAGAGGGTAGATGGATGATGATTATGGATATTGTTTGTAAGCAGTGTGCAGATTCAAATTTTGGACCTGCAACTTCACAAATTCCCTGGGGACCATGACTCATGGAGAATTTGGTATTGTAGACCAAAAATACAAAAACCTCTGAATATTCGCGATAAAATTCTACTGAGGATACTGAGGCATGATGCGAATATGTCCCCTGTCCAAACTATATGTCATACATAATTATCCCCTTTCCTTACACTAATGGTTACACTTATAAATCAAACAGAACTAGTTGTCCACTCATCACTATTCTCCAGTATCTCTTCTAGAGGCAGTTTAGTCACATGTGGGGTTGAGATTGCTAGCTGAAGGTAAAACACAAACTTGGTTTTTTAAATGGTCTAGGTTAAATGCCAGTCCAACCTCCAACATTTTCTTCTTAATGTTAATATGACACTCTTTGATTATCTGTATGAGCGGTCCATTTTTCTTTTCAGGATCGTTTGCAGGCAGCTACAGGAGAGCTTCTCTTGTCATTCATAGGTTGTGGTCTGTCATTTGGTCACCTAACTCAAGAGCATGTAAAGATAAACAGCAAACTGAAAGGGAGAGGGGGAACACAGTTTTCTCAAATACGCTGTTGTACAAGCTTCTGTAAAGTGAACTAGAACTGGACAGAAAAGGCTCCCAGAAGATTATGTTTCACATTCTTGGAGCTGCGTACTGTACATGTATCCATATGTGTCTCCAGCTTGATTGGAACACAAGCTTCACAGTTGGAAGAAGGAAGAAAATTATAATGGATACTAATAGACTGTAAAAATTATGTAGCAATTTTGCTTATGTTTGATACGTTGGGGGTGGGGGTGGGGGCTTGTGTAGAAGTGGGTTGTGATTTGAATCTTTATACCTAAATGGGCTTGTCCCATTCACACACATCAAGTTTCCCTCTCAAAGCAGATGGCAGATTTTTGAATGTTACAGTATATAATGGCCATTGTTACTGTGGCCTTGAGTCTAAGCAAAATAAACATCAGCATAGGATTGTAGCCCCTTGCCCAGTGTTAACTCAGAGGAGTGCCCCTTTTAATTTTGTATAGGTTTACATATTATTGAATGACTGGATCTGTAAGCTGGAGTTGCTGCTACTTTGAGGTGAACTATTTTCTCTCACTGAAGCAGTCAGGAGGCAAGACATGAAATGGCAGAAAGCTTGGCAGCTGGAAGCCAAAAGGAAGTCAAAAGGATGACAGCAAAGAAATGGTGGTAACTGCATGTAAAATGTGTAATATGTGTTGGAGCATTCTATTTATGATGGAAATAATGGAATAGGCTTGGCAAAGTGGCCTCAACATTCAGTTCCTTCTTTTCTTGTAATCTTTGTGGTGTTCCCTTTCTGGTGGAAGAGAAGTGGTTTGGAATATGTGCCAAAAGGTACACATTTTCTTACTCTAATTTTCTTACTCTAATCTTTCATCACCCCTGATTCCAGCTGTGGAAATTTATCCTTTTTTCATGCCAGAAAAAACATAAATTCCTTTTGTCAGTAACTTGTTTCACTTGAATCCTAACCTTGATTTGGGGCATGTCTAGGAGAAGAGCAGGGTAGGGAACCTTGATTATCAGAAAAACTCTCTCATAAACTGCCCCTGTCCCATTTAAGCCTTCCAGGATGTGCCAGTTGTACTGCTTTACAAATCTGCAGTGTCTTCCCTAAGTATAATATATGGCAGTGTTGGCGAACCTATGGCACGGGTGCCAAAAGGGGCACTCAAAGCCTTTTCTGTGGGCACCCGACATTGCCTCTTCACAGCCACCTGTATTCAGATTAAATGGCTGTATTGGCACTTTGCAAAAAAATAGTGGGTTTTGAATCGCAGTTGGGGCACTCGGTCTCTAAAAGGTTCGCCATGACTGCTATATTCATTTCCATGTATGCTCAATTGGTTTAATAATAGGTCTGTAAAGTAAGATAGTACCACATTGCTTCCATATTACAGCTAGCAGGTTAGGTGAAGGCAGCTGGCAGGGTTGTTCCGCCATCTTTCCGCAGCCTGATGCATCTCCAGTCATTGTAATTGAACATTGCCAATGGTGAGAGGATCATGGGGAATGAAGTGCAAAACATTGGGGAGGTGCTTGGCTGGAGAAGGCTGAGGTAACAGTTAATTTGTTGAACAGTTGCCGACAGCTTACTTTCTGGTGCTTAAAAAAAAGCAGAGTCAACATAGTGATGAATCAGATTTGGTTGCTCAATGGGTTTCATTCACAGCGTATTGATTAAGCTCCTTTTTTTTTTAAAAAAGACCCAGTATAATGAAGCAATTTATTGTTTCAGGGAGATCCTATTTGGCCATTGCAATATGGATAGTTCAGTGGCTTAAATATATCTGGCCGTGGAACAAGAGGTTGGGAGGTTGACTCCTATCTGCCTTCATGACAGGGATTGGGCTCAATGATCCATATACTGTCACTCCAGCTATGCAATTCTAAGAAGAGGATGTGTCTACTAAGGTTGGTGTGCGCCATTGAAGAAAAGCCAGTGTTTTGGCCAGGCTTCAGTTATGACAGTCAGAATCCAGATATGGCCATGAGATTTGTAGCTCTGCAGCTTCTTCTGATACTAAAAAGCATATAATATATTCTAAACTGTGGTGGGGAAATGTTAGCTCAGTGTGTGTGTGTGTGTGTGCGTGTGTGTATAGATAGATAGATAGATAGATAGATAGATAGATAGATAGATAGATAGATAGATAGATAGATAGATAGATAGATACTGAGCTACTGATATATATATTTGGCTGTCATTCCTATGGTTCCTCATACATGGTCATGCTAATTAGGGCTTTTGGGAGACAAAACCATCTGAAGAACAAAATGCTTGATCCTGAGCTATCGCATATGCACAATATGTTCTAACCATGTCGTAAAAGGGTAGTTGTACTTATTAGGCTGAACTTCTCAGTGTTTAAGCTTTTCTATGATTTTTAAAAGCTATAAAGAATGCCAAAATTGTAGCTGTTCTCTACTCTAGGAGGCTATAAGCTTCTTATATAACAGCATGATAAGACTCCTGGTTGTAAATACAATGAGGTTTACTTTGAAATTCAGAATTATTTAGGATCAAAGACAACCCTTGCTTGTGGGCTTTCATCTGCTCCAGTAAAAACAGCAGCCATTATCGAGTTTGCTAATTATTTTGTGGCACCAGACAGTGGAGAGTCATCAGGAAATGGATTGGAAAGTGTTTATGTGTGGGGAAACAACTCACAACCCTCGCCTCCTACATGCTAAGGCATACTAAAGACATCGCTTGTGGGTTAGGATGACATTTTCCACATTCACAGGAAGCACAAGAGATTGAGCTGGTATGATTTTTCATAAACAAAGAGCAATATTTTCCACAGTCAACAGGTGTAGCCTGGCATTATACCTGCTAGTAGGAATGTCGGGGTCCTGCTGAGAAAGATGGAGTTGTGTGTGCAAAGCAATCTCTTCAGTGGGTCAGATTATCCGTGCTCCATACTGTAGTGTAATTGTTGACTTCCTATAACAAAATAGTGTTTCTATAAGTGTCTATCCCTACACTTACAGTAATACAAAGATTCATCTTCTGTATTATAGCTTTCACACTCCCTAGTCCAAAAATGTAACTTTTCCAAGTTGTAGTGTGCTCATAGTCAATATTTTACAAATATAGAATGGGATGTGCCTATATCTCTTCTTCCAAAATAATTCAACCCACTCTCAGCCTCGTGGCGCAGTGGTTAAATGCCTGTACTGCAGGTAAAACTGTGCTCACGACCTGGGTTCAATCCCCGGTAGCAGGCTCAAGGTTCACTGAAGCCTTCCATCCTTCCGAGGTCGGAAAAAAATGAGTACCCAGCTTGCTGGGGAGTGGGGGGGGCAATGTGTAGCCTGCACACTGTAATCAAAATTGTAACCCAACCGCCCAGATATCTACTACTTGTAGTGGTATCTATCTATCTATCGGTATATAAGCAGAACACACTTTGCTTTTAATGTGTAGCAAGGGGGAAGTGCACATGGCGGATCTTCCCGCACACCCATGTTGAAAGAATACATGGGGGGGGACTCTTTACATTCTCCACTCTGGTCTGATAGGGTCATGGAGCCATGTGGTCTAGACTCACCTTCTACTGTTGATTTGGTGCTTTAGCCACAACTGAAGCCACAATCAGAAGACACCCCTGCCAAGCATGAATCTAGATTCCATGGGGAAAATCATCTGCATGATTGGGCAATGATGGGCAGAGCAGGGATGGGGAGTGGCAGCAGCTCCAGGGATCACTCCTGTGCTTGCAGTGGCTTCCAGAGGCCATGCAAGTGTTCAAAAATGTAAGGTAACCCAATCTCTATTTCTTATTTTGAAAAAAATATCTATCTATGTATCTATCTATCTATCTATCTATCTATCTATCTATCTATCTATCTATCTATCTATCTATAACCTGGACATCTGATTTTTTCTATCTTTCTATCTATCTATCTATCTTTCTATCTTTAAAGCTGTGACTTTGTAGGCAGGAATCCCACAATTCACTGAACTGGAGAAGCACAGCTTGTGGAGGCTGCATATTTTCTCTGCATGGGGATGTGAGATTATGTGGAGGGAAGGATGCAAAATGTCCTTGGAAGTCCCAGGTGGTCCCAAGGCCTCACTTTGCCTATTCCTGGGCTAGAGAGGTAGATGACATGGGAAATCTGGATTTAGATTCTCACATGGCCATTGCTGTGAGGATTAATTGAAGAGCAGAGTTACATATTTTTCCTTGAGCTCATTTTAGGAAAGGTGGGATATAAGTGAAAGGGCCCTACCCTTAAGGATCCAGGAAGGGCACACTTTCTGCAATGAGAGGGTAACCGGAATTCCATAGTCTGTGCAAAATATACAAATACAAATACAGTGGTACCTCAAGTTAACGAATTTAATCCGTTCCGAATGCATGCTCTTAAGTTGAACTACTCTTAAATCAGGGTACCTATCTAAAAATTGAAAAAAAAGTTAAAATCCAAAAAATGAAAAAAAAAATTAAGTCGAGCAGACCATATATAAAATTTGTAAGGTGGAAGTTAAAACGCCAACAGTTTTCCGCTCTTAAGTCAAATTGCTCTTTAAGTCGAGCTGCTCTTAAGTCGGAGTACCACTGTATACAAATAACACTCAAAATGTGCTGAGTCAGAGAAACGGTCATCTTTATTTTTCTAACCATGGCTAACCATATGTTCGGAGTGATTCACAAGAAATGCAGGACTGTTGAACTTACCTTTCTGTTTAACCTGAACATCTGGTGATCATCTGGTGATCATCTGGTCATACAGTATGCCTTGGTGTTTTCAAAGCTTTCTTCTTATGCAAAGGTCATAGTAACCTGGACATCTGGTGATTTTTTTAAGGTAAAACTTTTCCATTGAGGCCCAGACTATTTCTTCTCAAATTAGTCTAAAGCAGAGGTGAGTAGTTTCTAGAAGGTGGGTGATTCCCTCCCTGCCTCCTTGGACTTTTAAGGGCCATACTCACTCGTATGAGCCCTGCCCCTCAAAATGAAATGTCCGTACAAATGTGTGGAACATATTACCTGAAAGGGCCTTCCTGTGCCCTTTCAGTGGCCAAACTTTTCAAAAAACAAGGGACAGGTGGCATGCTAGGGAGCCCTCAAAACATGGTATAAGCCCCCACACTCTCTCCTGGCAGGCAAAGGGGGACTTCTTGAGACAAATACTTTTTTTGAGGGGGCGTCCACAGGTTGTATACTATCCATCCTTCATTTAAAGAGAGGTCAACCTTGTGTTACTACATCCTTTATTTAGAGAGGTAGAAGAGGACATGAGAAATCTGGATTTAGATTCTCACATGGCCATTGCTATGAGGATGATTTTAAGAGGAGAGTTGCACATTTTTCCTTGAGCTCATTTTAGGAAAGATGGGATATAAGTGAAAGGGCCCTACCCTTAAGGAGCCAATTTCACCTAGATGATGAAATTGGCCTTCACCATCTAGCAGCAACTGATTGTACCTTCTTGGTTGCTGCAATGTTCTTGGCTGGCACAGAACATCCTCTCACCAGACCAGTGCCTTGTGGCTGACTCAGATCGTTTTTCTGTCATTAGTGAGGTTGTGTAGAGACAAATTCATTTTCTTTCTGCATAGTTTGTGTTTGTACCTTTCTGGGCATATGTCCAGATTGAAATAGCTATGGCGAAGAAGTCTGAGAAACGTGAAGCGGAGTAATAGGTGAAACAGGGTGTTCTTTTGATTAGGTAGAGAACATTTGCCCTCTTGCTTCAGCGTGGTAGCCTCCAGGTGTTGTTGGACTGCAGTTGCTGTTAACCTTGGCCAGTAGAACAAGTGGAGAAGAATGCAATATAGTTGCACTTGTTCCCCTGCCTTCCCCAAGGTGCAAGTGTTTTTGGTACTTGTGGCAGTTACTACGCTAAGGTCAAACCAGAGTGGAGGATGTAACACTTTTGAAGGAGTGTAAATTAAGGAATGCTCTTACAAATGCCTGAAAGTGTTCTTCAAGTACTGTATTTGAAAGGTTGTCATAGAGGACAGACAGGGTCTGTTCTGAATCATTCAGAGGGTTGGCTAGTAGGCTCAAGTTGCAGCAAGCCAGATTTGGGCTGAATGTCATGGGGGGGTGAAATCCTGACAGTTA
This sequence comes from Phrynocephalus guinanensis, assembly GCA_037367245.1. Lineage (NCBI taxonomy): Eukaryota > Metazoa > Chordata > Lepidosauria > Squamata > Agamidae > Phrynocephalus > Phrynocephalus guinanensis. The sequence goes on along the minus strand of CM074735.1, from coordinate 62,125,580 downwards.
AAGCAGTAGGATGATGGAACCGATTACCTCAGGAGGTGGTGGGTGTTTCAAAACTGAAGGAAACAAGAGAAAGTTGGACTTTGGTTTGGATTCCTGCACTGAACAGAGGTTTGGCCTTGATGGCTCCATAGGCCCATTCCAACTCCATTATTCTGTGGTTCGATGAACATTTTGTTGTTAAAGTTTTGAGCCTTCTCAATTTAAAAATTCTAGTCTTTGGAGAGCAGTCCAGGAAGTAGAAAGCCCAAGTGGGAAGTCAACTTAGAACACAAAGTAATAAACAAATACTGAAGAGCAGTGGGCTTCATTATTGCACTACTTTTAGCAGAATATTTGCTGTGAACAAATCCAGGCTTTTCAAAGAAATGGAGACTAAGTAGTTAAACAGTTTTAAGTATAAGTATAATCAGTATACCCCTGATGATTTTTTGTGCTTTAGACACTGATACTTATTCTAAATATAGCTTGGTTATTTCCTCTCATCTCTTTAGAGACTTCAGCAGATGTGCAGCATATTTTAGAGAGAGATTATTATTCATTGGTCTATTGTTGCAGTTCTTGTCATTCTGCCATCAAGATTAATGTCTTCTGATTAAACTCTCTCTCTCTCTCCCCATATCTAGGCAATGGAGAGAATTTGCTATTTTGTATTGCACACTAATCAGTTATTTTAGCTGTAGCTCTTTATTGAATACTGAATGAAATTGGAAGATATTTAGGGTGGTTTTTGTCAAACATGGTTTGCATTAACTATGGTTAAGCATGACATCCTCACTGAAGAAAACATAGTTAAGGCAATTCTGCTTCTAACATATAAAGCAGTAAATCCAAAGTAGCTACCAGAGTTTTAAAATTCAATGAAACCCTGTTTGAAATAGGGGAGATGCCAATTTATTCAACTGTGTTACTGTTGACTAAAACCGTCTCTGCTTTTTCTGGATTAAGTTTCATTTTATTTTTCTTCATCTCCATTTTTGATGCCTGCCATTGATTCAAAATAGCTTTCTTAAAATGGAAGGAAGAGAGATTATCATATTTATATTGCTGTTTCCAAACTCCAAACTCCAGACTCCTGAACATCCTCCAGTAGTAATTTGATATAGATATTTTACAGCACAATTAATTTTAAACAGCACATCATTTTACACGGCGCCCTAGACCATTGGTCCGTGTCTCAAACAGGAGTGGTCAGAGACTACTACCAAGAATTGCTGCTCTAGATTCAGAACCATCCTCAAAACAGTCCCATATCAGGCAGGTGTCTCAGAATTACATCATGGTCAGTGGTACTGAAAGTTCTTGAGAGGTGTAGGAGGACCAAATAGAATGTGCTTACTTATTACTAGGCATGTATAGGAATGTGTTGCTAAGACAGAACTTGTTAAAAACATGTAGCTCTCATAGGAGTTTTGGAGCATTGATGGGTGAAAGGCAATGCTAGAAGTGTTTTTCTCTCTACTTACCTGCAGTGGAGTGTTTAAATCTCCCCCAACTCAAGGCAGTCCTAACAAGGATCACAACAGCCTGAGACATTTGCAGGAGAAAATTCATAGGCTCTCTGTCCGTTGTTCTCATTCCTTTTCTGATGTGGTTTGGTATTGGGACATTGTGTTTGTGCAGATAATAGCCAGCTCCATCTGCTCTATTCTTCAGAATATTTTCATCATAAAAAAGAAGATTAGTGTTGCCAAATGCAGGTTTTTGTCTTACAAATTCCATAAATAGGGAAATTCCATTAAACACGTCATCTCCCATTCCTGCAAGGCAGTGGGAGCCCAGTTGATTCAGGCATAAAGCAGAATGCCTGAATCCAGCCTGGTTCCCATCACGGAACTTCCGTAAACACCTTCAACCAAAGGCAACACAGAACTTGCTTCAGCTGGTGCAAACATTTGAGAAGTACCAGAGTGAATTGGAGATGGAGGCGCAGACCTTACCTGCATCCTTTCAAACCTAAATGTATTCAGATGACTAGGCCTCAGATAAGTGTCTTGTTTTAATTTAAAAGTAATGTCATAAAGACATAGGAGCCCTTTGACGATCTAGACCTGACAGCCCAAATCCTATTCCTTTAAGAGCCATCATAGGTCAACTTTGGAAAAGAAATGTAACCTTGCATTGTAGCTCTTGAAGATGGTGAGAAAAACACACTGTTTAATATATAATTGCTTTTGCCCTTGTGATGTTCTAAGTCTTACAGGTGCATTTATGTTGAAATACTCTTGAGCTTTCTTCTGCTGAGGCCAGTGCCTAGTTTGCCAATGATTGCTTTATTGCACTGCAGTAAAATAGGTCCCTTCTTCCTGTCTCCATTAAATGTGGTTTATTGCAGGGGAATGTCTGTCTATAGCAGATGGAGAAAAACTGCAAGCAATGCATATTCTGTGTGTATGTTTTCTTTCTTTCTTTCTTTTTAGGATAAGCTGTAAAATAAATTGGCACTTGCTTCTTATAGGGCAGGTGCATTCCAGGCAGAGGGAATTAACCAACACATTGACAAGGACTCTTAAAGATCCTTTCCCTCTCCTTATCTCAAATAAACAAATTGCTTGGCTACTTCTATGGCAAAGATAATTCAGTGTTGCACCCTGTTGTATGGACTGATAAAAGCTACACCCTTCTGTGGCTGCTTCCTAAACTGAAAATATTCTGAAATGGTTTTTAAAGAGGATATCCTTTTGGCTTTGGTAGAGAACAGACAGTCATTATCCGGTGAGGCTCAAGGAAAAACCCATCAATGACTTTCTCGACTTGCAGGCTCCCATGAGTGTAATTTATTATAACCATTGCAAGATCAAGACATATACGCCAGGACTGAATTTTCAAAACAGAAATGGAAGATATAAATAAAATATCGTCAGGATGGTAAGAGAGTTTGGGTCTGGGACTTCCTTTAGTACAGTTAATAGGAGAATGTATTATGTGAGACTATACCATTAGGAGTATGTAGAGGCAGGGGCATAAGGTTATTAAGCAAATGTAGAAGAGTGATATTTCCTGAATCTGGTTCCATAGTCTTCATTCAGCACTTACGTTTCTTCCATGCTTCCTTTATTTAGAATAACATCTTCAGGACTGAGAGGTTCTCAATGTCAATTAGACATGGGGCTAGGTCTTAAGCAGAGCCCAAAAAGTGAACTGAAAAATACAAGTGGTAAAAATCGGCAGACTATATACCTGTAGTACACAAGCCAGATGTACAAAGGTAATCAGCCTCCGCTGTCCCAAGCAGCCTCCTGTGATGTGGTGAGATGGAAGAAAAGAATAGACATGGCGAAATAAGAGTTGAATGGGGGAGATCCTGGGTTCATCAGCACAGGAGAGGAAAGGGGCCCTGGGCACCACAGTATTTATCCAAATTGCTTACCTTGCCCCAATGTTGCTATTCATTTAATGTAGGATGTCTTGAATCCATTCACATTATGTGGTTATAGATAAACTAGCATGTTTGCCTGCAAATACAGATATTGCCACCATATATGGGATTTGGTGAGAGAGGCTGTGAAAACTAGATTTCGACAAGCTTTGACAGATCCAGATTCCTTGTCATCAAGGAACAGGTTGTTCCACATTTAAAATAAGCTTAATATTGGCTGATAATTGTAATATGATTTTGTCCCAGAGAGAGAGAGAGAGAGAGAGAGAGAGAGAGAGAGAGAGAGAGAGAGAGAGAGAGAGAGAGAGAGAGAGAGAGAGAGAGAGGTAGTGGGGGTTTATCACCCTTTAGCCACCTAGAATGGGTGCATTCGAGGAGCAGATTTCCTTTCATTAAACTGTCATAGGTGCATTATGGATTCTAATCTATGTTCCTGTGAATATAAATATTGCAAATCCTGTTGCTTAATTAATATGCTGTTCTAGAACTTTCATGAGGAGTTGACTCATGAAATCCCCACTGATTCAGCAGGCCTAGTCTCGTGCAATTTACTGTTCCAGACAATGGGATTTTAGACGTTGTGACCATATCTGGAATATTGTGTACAGTCTTGGTCACTGTATCTTTTAAAATAAAAAATAAAAAGACAATAGAGGCGAGGATGTTGTTGAGAGAGAACAGGTGAGGGGGCAAAAGACTTGAGAAATTCCTGTATGAGGGAAGCACTTGCAGTGGTCCTCAACCTTCCTAATGCTGAATCCCTTTAATACAGTTCCTCATGTTGCGGTGACCCCTTGCCCTGCTTGGAAGAGGCCACAAGCCCCCTTTGGCAGGCCACTGCTGCAGGTGCCATCAATAACTTCCCTCTGCAAGCACCCTCAGCCAGTCGCAGCCTCCGGTTCCATTGACTGACATCTCCTCCAACCTATCAAGCTGTAACTCATTCTTTCCCCCCTTCCTCCCCCCTTCTCCTCCAGACCCAAGCCGTTTGTGCCTTTTTCTTCACTGGCTCATGGTGACCCCTGTGAAATGGTTGTTTGACCCTCCCTCCCCCCAGGGGTCCCACACTCTAGGTTGAGAACCACTGACTTAAAGGGTAGTTTAAGGGGCAAAAAGGGAGTAGTGGGAGAAAAAGTGAGGATAGGAAGCCATCTTGGGGGTGGGTAAAATTACGCATATATGTGAGCAGATAGATAGATAGACAGATAGATAGATAGATAGATTATTATATCCCTCACGGTAGTACCAAATTAGAGATAACCAACAGAAGTCATCAATGGGAGAGCTGATGGGGATAGGAGGAGGCACTTGAACAGTGGACTCCAGTGCCACAAGATGCACTGATGGTGGTTTCCAATTTAAACAGCTTAAATAATAAAAAGATTAGATAGGTTCATGGAAGTTATGAACATCAGTGGCTACCTATTAATTATGATTGCCTCCTGTATTAAGGCAAGGTACTAGTGTGGAACTTTGGACAGTTCTACTCAAGACCAGTTGAGTAGTGGCTGCCCACAAGCAATTGATTGGCTACTGTGTGAGAAAAGTGGGGGACTGAATAAGAGTTCCATCTAATTCAATACATTTTTTTAATTTCAATGAAAGGAGTGACATTTCCGGATATTTAACATATAGAACGCTGAGTATGTGGTCACACATTAGATCACATGGGCTAATCCAGATGGGTGTTTGTTCTTTTAAAAAGTTACCTTCAAATTCTTAGTTCTCTTTTCCTCCTATCTGGGTGATACCAACTCTTATACTGGTATGGACAGGTACCTAGCATGGTTTGGGGATCATTTTCTAGACGTCATTGTCCCTCCTCAAGCTTTCTCTCTTTGTCTCTCTCCCTGCCATGTTGTGTGTACATTTCTCCATTGTGCTTGCTTTTCTAGTCCAAAATCTGCCCTTTTTAATTCTCTGTTTAGAAATGATCTAGTGGCTGTATAATCTAATGCAGGGCAGGTGATTTTCTGATATGGCACTTCCTGTATCACTTTTTTAAAAAGGTAGTGTAGAAAGTGTCAAAGGCAGTGGGGTGAGTGAGAGGTATCAAGAACCATCAAGAAAGTAGACAACACCGGATGTGGGGACATGCAGCAGCAGAGCAGAAAGCAGATGGGAATAGGAGGAGCTAGGAAGCTTCAGTGCTAGCCACCCTTGTAGGAGGTGTCAGAGGCTGCGAAAGGATCCAGGGACACATCGGGATGCAAATTTTAGAAATGAATGGTATAATGGAAATTGAAAATGCCAGTAGCATTTGGAATAAACGTTGCACTTGTGGAGGCCCCATTCATGTAATCCTGCAGCTGATACACCCCTGTTTGCTATTTTGATTGGAGTAAAGAAAGAATGGAAAGATGGACATATTGGGGGGGGGGAGAGAACAGAAACCTTGAATTGTTTAGCTTCATCTTGAGAAATCCCATATTTCAGAAAGTAAGGTTTAGAGAACTGCATTGTAAAATTCATTAGAATGAAGGATAAATACGTTGGGTGAATTTATTGTACTTTTGGGAGTTACTTATCTTATGTCCTTTTAAAAAAAACGAATGCGGCTATTCTTGGAAATGAGATGCTTACAGGATGTAGTTGGTTTTAGCTCATATTACACTGACGAATTCTGAGAAGAATAAAAACTGACAATTTCTATAGGGAGCTATTAAATTAGGAGTGCTGTGCTCATTAGGTGGAGAAGAATCCACTGACCAGATTAAACTACTGTATAATGAAACTGTTCCCTGATAAAATCAACCACAACTGCTTATTGGCAATTAAATTGGTAAGAATGCGAGCTAAACCCAGGACAGGCAGCCTAGCTGTGATAGAAAGCTGCAGTGTGTTGTACTGATGAATGCATCCCATCAGAGAATGGGTCATCCAGGTCCCACTTTGTTGTAGTGATGTAATTAAACCTTTCCGCTCTCAGGACTACTTCCTTTGCCTTGCTCCTCACCTGCAGTGTTTTTTTGCTTGGGATGTCTAGGCTACAACAAACATTTTTAACTCCCTTTTGACTGCTGCTCAAAAGGCTGGCATAAAAGATAGCTTCCCCTTGGGGAAAACAAGTCCTGTGCTGGGCCGACTTGAGGCACTTCAACAGGTCAATTGGAGGTAGAATTAAAACAGAGAAGAATACTGTGTGGTGTTTGCCATTGGCAGCCAAGGAAATATCTATTTTTAAAGAATAGCCACAGGGACAGAGGTTTGCTGTGCTCTTACATGTGTAAAAACCAGGCATGACTATGACTGTTCTTTGCTGGGGGGGGGGTTGCAACAGCATTAATGGTTGGTGTGTGTGTGTGTGTGTGTGTGTGTGTGTGTGTGTGTGTGTGTGTGTGTGTGTGTGTGTGAGAGAGAGAGAGAGAGAGAGAGAGAGAGAGAGAGAGAATGAATGCCTTGATAACAGACATTGCAAACCCTAAGAAAGGTGGTGCCAAGGGCTGCAGTCACTAAAGGACCAAGTATGCGTAACTGGAGAAGAAGATCAAGATAACCACACTTTTGCTTTTACAACTACCATGTATGGGTGCGAAAGCTGGACTGTTAAGAAAACTGAGGGGTTGGCGTGGGGGGAATGGTTCATATGAAATGTGGTGCTGCAGGAGAGCTTTGTGGATACCCAGGACTGCCAGAAAGACAAACAAAGAGGGCCTAGATCAAATTAAGCCTGAACGGTCTCTGGAGCGAGGTTCACTTTAAGGTGCATAACTTGCTCTGCTCCCCTCTGTGCAGTGCTCCTCCTCCTCCAAGCATCCACCCTGAGTGTTTCCAGCCCCTTGGGTTCCAGTCGCTGCTAGAATCCCCTCCTGGAGGCTGGAGTTGTGCATGCAAAGAGCAAAGCCCTGCCCAGCGGAGTTGGAAATTAGAGGGAATGTTGCTCTGGAAATGTCAAGACTTAGGCTGCCCTGCTTTACAGGATTCCCTGTAAAAGACAAGAATGCTTAGAAAGGTGGGAGGCAGCAAGGAAAGAGGAAGACCAACTATGAGATGGACTGGCTACCTCAGATAGACCACAGGCATGATTCTCCAATTGCTGAGCCGGGTAGCTGAGAACAAGACAAAAGTGTTCATCCGTAGGGTCACCATGTATTGGAGCACATGCCAACAACAATAGCTCAGGGGCTTAGGTCTCTGGCTATGGAGCCAGAAGTTGGAAGTTCAATTCTCCACCCTGTCTCCGTGACAGGGGCTGAACTCAATGATCCATAGAGCTCCTTCCAGCTCGGCAGTTCTAAGATTGTGGTTGTTGTTGTTGCTGTTGCTGTTTCCTTTAGTTATCTATTTTACTTACCCACTCCCCATTTTTTCTGTTGTGACTGGCTTTACAATTCTTCTCACTATGTGGGTTTATTTTGATGGTGGATTTAATTATAGGATAGATGCTCTTGTCACTGAAAAGTCCCACAAGGACGTGGTTGCATTTTGTTGCATGTCCCAGAGGACCTTTCGGGCAAATTCTGGGCCGTAACAGGAACATCCTGTATACCTCCCTGCCTGCTCTTTGAGAAAGGCTGCTGAAGACACAGTTCTGTCATGTCTCCCTGTGGGAAGAAAGGGAATGGGCTAATCAGATGCCTGTAAATGATATCTGATAAATTACTGGCCCATCAATTCATGAAGGTCAGTCCTTTTATTCCTTATAGGAAGGAGCAGAATCAGTAGGTCAGTCATTGTAAAATAAAGGCTGATTTTCTGCTCTGTGAAATGCTGAAACACTATAATTATGAGAGAATACAATTCTTCAATGTTTGGATTTCCTCTGTCAAACGCTCCAGTATAAATGCTTGAGTGCAATAGAACTAGAAGAATGGAATTACATGCAACTTGAAATGGTGTCAATGGTGAATTTAATTTCTTCTTTGGAAGCAGTCATACATTTCCCTAGAGGTCTACATTTTTCTAATCTACGCAAGGGAATCTTTAGGATGGATTAAGTCCAAATATGATGAATGGGTAAAACTCAAAATGTATTCCATGTATCATATGCATATCTATAGAGTTGAAGGAAAGGTCAGTTTTAATGCAGCTTGAGTACTTGTGGGACTTTTGAAATGCTGTCATTTTCTTGTTCTATGGCTGACAAAGGAATCCAATAAATGTGTGCACGCTTAAATTATAACCTGATTCTGTGATGCAGCTGCTATGGACAATTTACTGCACTGTGGGGGATGCAAAACAGATTCAGCAGAAATGGGCAATAGACTCCATCCCAGCCTCCCAGCCCCATAATTAGGGCTCATAATTCACAGCCTCTGTTTTTTTTAAAAATTTTTTGTTTTATAGGAGGCTTTGGATTCCAAGATGCTTTCTATAATGAACTAGATGCTGTATCTTTTTGGCTGCAAAGGCTAAAATCTTGCCTGTTTGGTGTATTGGATTTCAAAAGCTCAGACTTCCACTGAAGCAAGTCATCCACCTTGTCAGTTTTATAGGGCTTTTGTGTCCAGCCCAACAATGGACTTGAGATATCTTTATTTCCCTGGAACATTGGTACATGACATATTAAGCCATCAGTTTGAATCCTCCATTTTGAGTAGGAGAGAAAGTTTAGAAACTTTAAACATCTACCATGTTGTTCAAAAATAAAAGTATATTTGGTAATACTTCCAATGAGTTTTTGCAAGCAGTTCCATAAATTACTCTTCGAGGCTAGAAATTAACCATAATTAGCCAGTCTGGATGAGCATGGGAGCTCACCTTTCAGTGCAGCTTTTTCATGGGGCATAGTGTTGGCTTCTCCAATTTCCTCCAACATGCTTGACTAAAAACCCATCATATATTCCAACACACTTAGGATTGTCGGTGTTGCATGTGGCGGATGGAAGTAAGACTGACAGACACTGCTGTAGTTTCATCCTTTATGCCCAGTTAAAATAGTTATTAGTAGAGCAACACAGTGAGAGGAGTTCCATTTTCTAGCAGATTCTTATACTCTTGTGGTTCTGAAATTATTGTCTTTCCATTGTTTTGCCAGGAATATGTATTAACTGGAGTTGGGAAGTAACTATTATGAAATCTACTAAGGCAACCAACCCATATTTTATGATGACTTATCCAAGTGCAGTCGGTGGGGAAATCATGTGGCAGATGTGTTAAGAGCTCCATTGCTCTTTGAAATATTTTCTTGCTCAGAAAAAAAATGTATATAAGATGCTGGCTTCACATGAGAGCTTTTTGCTGCCAGGAGGAATAACACCAAGGCACAACAAAGAGGTTGGTGAACTAGCTGTCCCTGGATAAAACCTATGGGTCATAAATAGGAGATTAACCAGAGGTCCACCATGTCTAGGCTAGTGTTTATTTCCACAGCTTGCTTCTCTGCCAAGAGACAGATTCATTTGACAGACACCACTAGTTCAACCGATACATTCCAGGCCAAGGTGTGCCCTGGAAATGTAATTTTATACAAGTGCTACTTTGTATAAAGGAATTAATTCGTTCCAAATGAAATTCTGTTAAGCAAATTTTTCTTTGGACAAATTTCCCATAGGAATACATTGAAAACGGATTAATCCCTAATCATGACCGTCTTTCTGTTGTACCCCATAGGCTTTCTGTTGTACCCCATATTCTCTTAAGTGATTTCCCCCTATCTCCAGAAATTTTTTTCTTTAAGCGGATTTTCTATTAAACAAACTGTTGATTTGAGGAGTGCGAAACAGATAATCTATTCTTGCCTTTTCCTTTGTGCCATCTTTCATTATTTCCCTTTGAACAATTGTGTAGCATTTGTGCTTTATGTTTTCTGCGTAGTGTGAAATCTGTGTATTTATACAGACTCTTGAGAAGAGATTGGCCAACTGAAAGATACAACCAACCCGGGTAGGGAACTGGTGCTTTTCATCAGCCTGGCTTAGCTTGATGTAGTTGTGAGTGGCACACTCATTCCTTATGCTTTTCAAGAAAAGGCAGTCAAGCTGGCAAGGTCCTACAGCTGACATCAGTGCCACGACACCTGCAAGTCTTTGGCTAGTTTGTGTCGTGGCATTAGAAGTACTGGTGGTCTCATAACAGGATATGTATATCTTACAAGATGACATTGCTAAATGTGCCTTCATGCTGGCTTACGTGCATACTTTATTAATGGGATGGGAGGCTGAAAAGAAAGCAACTCATCTTCCGCTCCTCTTATAAAAAATATTCTTGATAAACCTGGAGGAGCTGTAAATTTTCTCTCTTCTCCCCTGCAATGTTCTGGGGCAAGGAGCCCTATTATGATTGGACTAGAAGGAACTCTACAGGTTCACCAGCATTAAGTTGCTTCAAGTGCTTCATAATCAAATAGTGAGGAAATGGATTGCAGGAATATGTATTGTGTGTGTGTGTGTGTGTGTGTGTGTGTGTGTGTGTGTGTGTGTGTGTGTGTGTGTGTGTGTGTGTGTGTGTGTGTGTTGTGTCATTACAGTCATGACCGACTCTTTGTGACTCCATGTTCTTGGAGTTTTCTTGGCAGGAATACTGGAGTGGTTTGCCAGTTCCTACTCCAGATTGTAGGAATAGATCTTCCTAATTCATTTGGTTTCATATTTGACGTTTTTCCTTTACCGTTGGAGAACTGCTTATTTTGCAAACTTTTCAATAAGGGTGTATTTTATGGATGAAAATAAGAATCCTCTTTTGAGAAGTGAATGTTAAAACAAGGGCTAATGCTTTGTCTCATTAAGTAAATTGTGCACAACCTCTTTTACAACATTGTAATGCATTTTCATGATGGTGTGGTATTTAATAAGTGAGGTGATTTGTTTATTTCTGTAGTATATACAACTTGTCCTATACTTTTCATACCCATATGTGGCCTTTGAACTACCAAGTATTAACATCCTAGCACTAGTATGTACAAGACCAATGAACATGGTGTATTCATATGTTCTTAAAACACTGAAGATTTATGTTAATTCGAGAGAAATACTCATGTGCAACAGAATATTGGACTAATAGGGCTATATATTTCATGACATGAACAGGTTTCCAGTATATTACCTTTTCATATCAAAATGCCATTTTTGCATAAAAGATGTAGGCGGCTGTTGTGACAGTATTTTTTAACAGTGGGAGGAATGTCTTGTGTGTCACACTGTACGAGCCATGCTGTTCTATTTTGCCTAGCTTCATTCATGCAGCTTCCAGCAGGATACTAAAATGTTTCCATTAATATATCTGTGCTCATGCAAATATTCCTGACCTAAATACTTTTAAAGGGAAATAAACATGATCAGAGGATAGGGGGTTTAAATTCAGAGCAGAGTGTCATGAGAAAGCATATCACTGAGATTCCTTTGATCTAAAAATTAACAATATGAAATAATTTTAAAGCACATTCACATTCATACACTAGTGCTGCTCCTCAAAGGGTGCTACAGGATCTTTAATATTACTTATTTTCTGATTTTCCTATGTCTTGTATTCCTGCTGTGTGCTATTCTGTTTTTGTTTGGAAGAGGCTGTAGCTCTGACCACTTGACTGAATGGCCTAATTTTTATTGACTTTAGTGGCCCAAAACATCATACAATTAGGTCGTCCAGTCTGTCTACTGCTGACATGAGTATAGGGTTCATATATGTTCAATAGGGCGTTGCCAGTCATTAGCGTGTGCCATAAACACATTGTGCAGTGTAGAAATCTAGGAAGTTATACTATACTACAGGTAGTGATTAGTATTGAGAAAAACAATAAATGTATCTGTTGCAATTAAAAGGCTGTTACTTTAGCTTCTTTTACCACAGCCATGGCAAGAAATTTAGAAGTTACTGTATTACTTAACACTGATGAGTAGTTGTCTAGTGCTCCAACCAGGATTCTATTCTAAGAAAGGATGGGATATACATTCTGCCATCACAGAGAACTCTGACTGTACTATTTCAAGACCACAACAATTAGATATGATAATAAATCTGCCATAGTCAAGTTAATTTTGAAAGACCATAGTGTCTATGGAGAGAAATATATTTTTTTCTTTAAGAATCAGAAGTTAATGTGTGTATCTATATCTGCATCGGTATTCATAGCTTTTATAGGTGTCAGGTGATACGGTTTCTGCTTTGCTTTTGTGGACTGACATTTCTCATTAATTTCCTGATGCTGCTACCAATAATCCTTAAAATAATACTAGAAATATATTGATGTAGTTCCTGGTTACTTTATTGATCCGCAACATATTGCACAAACAAGCCATAGGACACAGATTTAGATGTATCGAATTAAATCCTTAACTCTTGAAACATAACATAATACAAAATGGTTTGCTTTAGAATGTATTGCCTGCCATAATTTTTAAGTGTTATAGGTTTTGATTAATCAGTGGAACAGTTTTGTGAAATATGGTGATGTGTGCACCACTGCCAAGGAGTTACCTGGACAGTGTTTCGCTTTCCCTGAAAGAAGGGATCTGTAGCTGTGAGATTTTCCTGGTTTCTAGTTCTATCATCAGACAGTGAAGTGGTTTATGAGACAATGACATAGGATTTACATGCTCATTTTGGAGCAAGCTGAAGAGGGTCATGAGGCATTTACCTGTGTGATGAATACTGTAATGTAGGAGAGGTGTCTGAACCAATTGGTGGGTTGGGAGTCCAATCAGAGTGTCTGGGGAGTGGTCTGTGAAGATTCAAGGCACTGCTCAGCACTGTTTTAGCTAGACAGGGGCTGATGGGCTGACAGAAAGACCTAAATCTGACAGAGTGTGAGAGAATCAGATAGGGACCATCTAAGAGAAAGATAGACAGGGCTAATGAACCAAGTGTAAACTAGGGAACAGCTTTATTACTAATCAAACTTAAGGGGGGTTCAGCTGTATACTTCTTTTTGTTTGTACTTTAACACATTACCATTAATGATTTTGATTCTACCTTGTAATCAATAAACGTATTTTTATTTTTATTCAACTTAAAAACAGTCTGAAAGCTTTAATTTACTAGCAAAACTAGTTGGTGGCAGCGATAGAGGAAAATCAGAAGTGGTGTTTATGAACAGCCTGTGAGCCAGGGGCAAGCATGTTAATGCTACAGGTCAGTGGGAGATCTAGTACAGTACATCATTTGGTGGAATCTTCACCTCCCAATGCCGTATGGTCCTCAAGCATCCTATTTGGTCCACACCTGCCCAATGTCAATTTGGCACCATTTTGAAGTAGCGTGAAAAGAGAGCCACATAAGCATATTGGCAAATTAAACACTTCCTCTGCTATATGGGACACCCAGAGGTCCAAAATTCTTACATGTTGGGGCCTCTAGAAAATAAATGGTAGAGAAAGTTGAAATGGGGGGGGAGAGTGAGCGGGGTAATTTTGCCATCTTACTGACATTTCAAACAAAATGCTTGGCTGATAAAGGATGTACTTTGTCGAAAGGAGTTGGCTGTGCTTTTATTTTGGAGGTGGTTCCTATTGGAGACAACAATATTATGTGTTTATTTTCTTTCCCCCTAATTTACCCAAGGGTTTGGCTTCCTGCAGAGGAAGCACAGCCAAGCCATAATCAACAGAGTTTTCACCCATCATATTTCCAAAGGTTGAGAGGTCCCCGCAAGGCTTCTTTGTGTGGTCCTATGGCTTTATATTTCTTTTACAGGAGCTCTTTGTTTAGGGTGTTGATTAGAGATGGGCACGAACCGAAAAAATGGTGATTCGTTTTGGTTCAGTTCGTTTTAGGGTTCAGTTCGTTTCGTTTTGTTTTAAACAATTTTTTTGAAAAAAATGTTTTGTTGATTCATTGATTCGTTATTCATTTTGTGTGTAGAGTGTGTGTGCATTGTGCTTGTGCAACTTTGGCTGGGGGAAAGAGGGGCTTAATCTCCCCCCCCAGCCACTGTGGGGTGGGGGAAAGAGCTTCCCCAGCCAGCGCCTTTCAGTTGAGAGGCGCTGGCTTGGGACCAGCACCTCAAAGAGACGCTTCTTTCCGCCTCCGCATGAGGAGGCAAGGAGCAGGGTCTCTTTTGACATTTTTCCCCACAGCGGATGGCAGCACCGAGCGCGTGCTCGGTGCTGTCATCCACTGCAGGGAAGATCCCTTTAAAGAGACGCTTATTCCCTGTCATTGGCTGGGCACCTTTAAAAATGGCCCAGTCGCCACCAGGACGTCTCCCCAGTGCCGGCTGGGCCATTTTTAAAGGGGCCCAGCCAATGACAGCTCAGCAGGAGCTCTCTGAAAATGCTAGGGAGGGCAGCTGGATCCCTGGAACAACCTTCCCTAGCATTTTCACAGGACTCCTGCCAGGCTGTCAGTCACTGGACTGCTTTAAACCCGGCCCAGTGGGTACCAGGAGCAACCCCTGGTACTGACTGGCCCAGGTTTAAAGGGTCCAGCGATTGACAGCTCAGCAGGAGCCCTCAGAAAATGGGTGGGAAGGGCAGCGTGATCGCTGCAACTTCCCTCCCAACCCATTTTCTGAAGGCTCCTGCCGAGCTGTCAGTCGTTGGACTGCTTTATACCCAGCCCAGTCGGTACCAGGAGGTCCCCCTGGTACTGAAGGGGCTGGGTTTAAAGGGGCCCAGCGATTGACTGCTTGGCGGGATCGCTGCAACTTTCCTGCTGACCCATTTTCTGAAGGCTCCTGTTGGGCTGTCAGTTGCTGGACCGCTTTTAACCTGGCCCAATTGGTACCAGAGGGAGCCCCTGGTACCGGCTGGGCCAGGTTTAAAGGGGTCCAGCCATTGACAGCTAGGCAGGAGCCCTCAGAAAATGGTGGAGGAAAGGACGGGCTTTTTAAATCCTTTCCCCGTCAAAGCCAGCACTACAGCTGATCAGCAGCACTGGCTTCTGGCGGGAAAAAGCCTGCGGTTTCCCCACACCAATTGCAAGGAAAACCTTTCCTATAGGAATGCATTCCTATGGGAAAATGAAAAACGAAAGAAATTTCCCTCTTGTTTCATTTCATTTTTCTTTGATGGGGCAGTACATTATTCGTTTTGTTAGGTAATGAAATGAATAATGAAATGAATTAAAAATTCGTTCTGTGCCCATCTCTAGTGTTGATATATTAGGGAGCGGGGGGAGAGGGGCAGAGTACAGGTTAGAAAGCAGGAGAACAATAAAAGCTGCACCCTCGGCCTTTGTACTTGGCATGAATGTGGATTTAACCTGGAAACAAAGGCCGTGTTTTGGAAAACAATCATAGGCAGCTAGAACATTTCAGCAAAAAGCAGTGTGTGTGTGTGTGTGTGTGTGTGTGTGTGAATATATTTGCTAGCATGTGTTTGTATGTGTCTGTATGTGTTCTTCTGTTTGCAACAAGCCTTACATGTATGCATCCTGAAGGAAAACGCAAGAACAGTATTCACTAGAAATGTTTTGGCTTTGCACGTGTGTAGTAATAAAGCAAGTATGTTCTGGAGGGAAGGAGAGTTTCCAGCTCATAAGGGCTGCATGCTGTTGACAATAGCATGAGGTCCTCATTTGCATTCACTAGAAATAACACAAGGGATTCCAGTCCATCAAACTGCCTGAACTGTCAGGAGAAACACTAGGAGCTTTTCACTCATCGCTCACACAGGGAAAGTGATTTTAAGTGAGCAGTAATTGGAATACAAATCCAGCATTGCTTAAGGGGAATGTCCAATAATTCCTTGCTTCAAAGCAGCTACATTTTTTTCTGTCCTTGATGGTGGTAAAATCAAGGGAGCCTGTTGATTTACCATGGAGGTAGCTTACAGTGTGCCTTCCCTGCTGCAAATAGATTTCCCCTCATTTTTCCCTTATGCAGTGGGAATCACTGGAAATAGGCAAGTCAGACTGGTCACTCAGGAAACTGACATGCCGCTGAATTCATTTTCTCAAAGTCCGGAAGGAAACACTACCCTTGGACCAGCTGAAATGCTTTCTAACTATTTTTCAAAGGGCATTGTTTATTTAAGTTACTCTTTGTATTCATTTATAATATTTCTTTCCATTTCAGCTTAGGTTAAAGATGGCACCCTCAAATAAGTGTCTGCTAAAATTTAGTCTCTTAGATCTTTGTGTCTTCTGCCCTGATTCCCATCATCAACCCTTCAGCTCTCTTTACAAAGATGATTCAGTTCCATTTCACATTTCAAATTGCTTGCTCCAGATTGTACCCGCATTTCTACTTGCTGTCAACATGTTCCTTCTTGTTGTCATTACAGTATCTCCTTTTTCTTTTTCTTTCCTATATAGCATGGACAATATATATAGTGGAAGTTGGATTATAAGCTGAATATTACGTCATACACATTTTTTTTAAAAAAAATAGATCTTAAATGGAAAAAAATCTAAATGAGGTCAAGTTTGCTATTTCAGATATTAGGGTAACATTGGGGTGTTTCATTGTTTTGGTGGGGTGAAGGAAGAGATTCATCAAGCTCCATGGGTCTGCTTTGGAAGGCAGTGCACCTGAAATTCAAACTGAGCATTGGGATCAATAGCAATTCTAGCAATTATAACTAAAACACTACATTTACAGTGTTCTCTCATCAGATGAAAATACACAGCAATACTTTCTCCTGGAATACCTGACAATAATATATGAGCCTATTAAACAATAACAATGTGCGTATAGTGTATCAAGCCTGTAGGTTTTTTAACAAAATATAGGCAGCGTATGTGGGTATGATGGAGGGAGGGTGCTGTGCAGAACAAGACCATTGGAAGGACTGGACAGCATCCAATGTTCCTTATCCTTAAAGCGGATGTTCTTTTGTTTTATAGGAACTCAAACTGAGCCACATAACAAGGTAGATTTCTTTGTAATTTAGGAGAGCATTGCAAACATCTCATTAGAATATCTTTTTTTTTTAGGTTTGCTTCTGCTCATAGCAAGGAAAAACTCCAACCTTCCATTAAAAGGCCCATTGACATTGTTTTTGTTTTTCTGTGCTGAAGCCTCTTTTGTGGTGGCTTTTTCAGGCAGCATTTACTTTGTCCTGTGTGCATGTTTGCTTTGATGGCACCTTGAAATCTTTACTGTCAAGATTTCATTAGAGTGAACCTACAAACATGATATTCTGCTCTGGAAATCATGCTGCACATTTGAAGCTTAACAGCAACTCAAAAATGCCGATGAATAAGTTGTCTGTTTGGGACTGTTTGTCCCTTTCAAAAAATATTAACTCCTCCTCTCCTCCTCTTCCTCTTTTTTCTTGCACTTAGGAGTTCAGACTCCGAAGACGCATTTGAGACACCAGAATCCACAACTCCTGTGAAGGCCGCACCTCCACTGCCACTGCCGCCACCTGAAATTGCAGCGTTTGACATAGAAGAACAGGAAGTAAAACCTCAGCTTCCTCCAGAGGACACAGGTATCAGCTGCAGAATAAATGGAGGTGGGGACAAATTCTCTGCATAGGAGTGGAGCAGACATTGAGTTTCCCTGCCCCACAACAGTGAGTTTGCTTGTACAAAGTGCCCCAGCATCTCCAAGTAGAGGTGAGGGGGAAAAAAGCAGGATGCTGCTGCCAGTTAGTACAGAAGTAGGTCAGTGTTCTGATTGTTGTATCAGTAGCTTCATATGAGCAAATGAAGTGGCAATAGCTAGAGATGGATATGAATTGGAAAAGAGTTTATTGGTTTCAGTTCATGATGCATCATGAATAACGAATGTATGATTTTTTTTGTCCCCCTGACAAATCGGGGAATCCATTTGTCAGTTAGTTGGGCTATGAAAAAAGTTTCGCCTGCCTCTCCTCTACATTTCTCCCCAAGATTGGTGAAGATTGTGTTTTTCCAAGCCAGCTGTTAAGGGGTACCTTCCTGGTGGTAGGTACAGTAGCACCCCTGTATCCATGGGAGATTGGTTCCGGGACCCCCTGCGGATACAGAAATAACTTGGATGTCCGAAACCCATTCTTCATCAAACTGGCAGGGCTTGTAGAGGCAAGCCAGGGGAATCCTCTCTGCAATTTTGATGCCTCTCGGTGCCTGGGAGCCCATTGTATAGGCCTAGGGTTTTAAAGGCAAGAATAAAATGAAAAAAATGAAATGAAATCCAAAATCTTCAAAAACTCATTGATTTGTGTTTGTTAGCGGGCATCAATTTGGATGGATATGAATTGGAAAATAGCCATTTTTGATGAGTTTTGCAGTTCATTTTTTAATTCCTGCCCATCTCTAGTGGTAGCTCCATTACACTGTGTCCTAGGGTGATCACTTATAAGAAGTAGCTGTGGAGGAAAGGAATAATCCATTCCCCAACAAAACCCATCTCATCAACAACATACATTTATTGGTCACTACTTATTTTCATCTTTTTCTTGTTTCATAGCAGTCAGTCTAACTCATATTCTAAGAAAGCCCACTGAGAAAATCTTTTACAGCCACCTGTCTCTTTTTGCTCTAGTGCAGCATACAGTATATGGACAGAATACTGTTTACTCACTATAAAATTTCCACCATATATCCACCATGATTAATGAGTCAGTTCCTACATCATCATCATCATCATCATCATCATCATCATCATCATCATCATCATCATCATCATCATTATTATTATTATTATTATTATTATTATTATTATTATTATTATTATTATTATTATTATTATTATTATTATTATTGCAACAAAGCCTGGAACTGAAATAATAGTTAGATTAATGAGTTAGATTTTGTCCACTCTGAGGGCCAAATTATGCATTACCGACAGCCTCTCTTTAGAAGATGGAATTCTTCCGGCAAGATTTCTGGCAAGATGGCAGTCAGCAGAGGGAGTTTGCCTCTGCCATGAGCCTTTTTTGTTTGTTTTTGCTTTTGTTTCTTATTTTTAGTTTTTCTTTGCTGGTCCTATGCCAATGCTGGCATCGTGGTGTGTAGGGCTACTCTTTACCCTCCTTTGTTTTCCACCTTGTTTTCTGCCTTGCTGTCGGGCGGTTGACCCCCTCCATCCACCCTTGGTGCACTTGTGCACTGTTTGAGCTGCAGTTTAGCTCCTGCCGACCACATTTACCTGGTTGCTGGCCGGCTTAGGTGTGTAGTGGTCGCTGGCCTGGCTGGGGTGCCGGAGTGTCGGTGTTTCCAAAACCTGCTCTGGCAGTGGCGATTTGCGGCAGCGGATTGGTTCCAGGCATGGAGAAGAGCTGCAGTGCTGGTAGCACTCATGGCGGCAGCGGCGGCTTCGGCGTCCCATTGGCATTGGCATCGAGGGCAGGACGCCTTTGTCTTGGGACCGAGGGTGGGACAGCTGTGGTCCAGCATTCCTCAGCCTGCAGGACTGGCGGTGGCAGCTTGGGGTGGTGAAGCGCTGTGGTGCCATTCATGGCGGTGGCTGCTTGGTGTCCCGATGGTCTTGGCTGCCAGGGTGGCAAAGGCAAGATCAGCACCTGGGAACTATTACTCCCTCACCCTGCTCCCCAGCCCGCAGGACTCAGGACACTGTAGGTGACTGTGGCCTAGGACATTTTTGATATGCCTGGAATGGCCATGGGATCTGTTTTGTCCCTGCCTGAACCAGGATGCCTTCTGGATATCATCGGGCTGCCTGAGCTAAATTTCTCACCACCATTTCAGTTTTCCCTATAAAGTCCAGAGAAGCTACAAATAAACTAGTTAAAACAGACGGCTTTTTTGTTTAGTTTGCTCTTCCGTTCTTGATATATGAAAATGGATGTTTGAGAATTACTGTTCCCAGTTTGCTCTACACATTTTAAGAACAGTGCCTGCTACTCACACAATCTCTACACAAAATCCTTTATTATTGGAATTTTCCATGTAGCTGTACAGACTCCCCCCCTTCTCATTTGCCGTTTTCCTTTCAGTAGCAAATAGCTTTAAATTTATTGTTATCTGGAAAAAAAGAAATTAATTTCCACATTTGCTGCAGACATGTAAATGAGGGGGAGAGGAAGCTTGCATATGCTAAATAGATTTGGTCTGTAATTACAAAACTAGACTGCTATTCAGTCTTAACCTCCTGATTATTCAGATTCTCTCCTCTGCATACTTTCTGTCTCTTTCCGTCTTTCTTTTTCTCCTTTCACTCCACCTGCACTTAGTCAAAAGAAAGTGCCTTTGTCTTTGGCTGTCATTAATGAACTATGCTGCGTTAGCAGTTTTTTATTTTGAACATTCCACTGGGTTAGTGAATATCTTTATGGTCTTTCAATACAACCCAGGCAATTTTGGTGTTTTATCTCTGTCTGATCTCTGCAAGTTCTATCCCCTCCTTTATTTATTTATATTTCCATCATCTCCTCTTTCCGGTAAATCTAATGCTTGATAAAGTTCCTAGAGTTTATCCTGTAGATTAAATATTGTCCCAGAATGGCTTAGAAAACCAGCGTCGATTATTTTACCAGAATTCATTGCCCAATTGTTATGAAACAGAGAGAACCAAGAAAACAATTTTGTAATTGTGCAGTAGACAATAAAAAGCAAAGCAAAGTGTTCTGCTTATATACCACCCCATACCACTTCAAGTAGTCTCTGGGCGGTTTACAGTTTAAATTACACTATGCAGGCTACACATCCCCCCCCCCGAGCAAGCTGGGTACTCATTGCTCACCCCCCGGCAAGCTGGGTAATAAGAGGTGTTTAAATGATTTTGCAGTGATGGCAATTAGCTTATATGCTTTTACATTCCAGATCAGGGTGGATCAAGCATCTACACCAGGCATGTCCAAAGTCAGGCCCTGGGGCCAAATGTGGCCCGTTTTCAAATTTCGAGTGGCCTGCAACCTCTTCTCCTCACCGGCTTAGCCTGTCACACATCCCTGTCAGCTGGCCCCTCCCCATACTGGATGGAGGCATCAGCTTGCATATTTATGTTTTGCCTACCCTCCCTGCCTCTGTCCACCATCACCCCAGCCACCTGCCCAGCCAACCTGCCCCTGGCTCCGTTGCTGCAGAGTCCTCCCCGCCTCCTTGCATGTTATAGAGACTTGTCCAAAGTCCAGCCTGGGGGACTAATGTGGCTGAATGGTTGACCCCCCCACACACATTTTCACCTCACCCAATCTGGCCCTCCTTGTGAAGAGTTTGGACACCCCTGATCTACACCTTCTCCTCACATTTTACAGCCTCCAAGCCCATCTGCCTCATTCCTTGTCCAGCCATTTTTCTGTTTATTTGTTTGATTTAAGAAAGGGAGCTTCCAGCCATTCAGGTCCTAGTGAGGCCTCCGCTGGGCTTTGGGAGAAGAACTTGGGCACAATGCTGGTTGACAATGCTAATCCTTGTTCTGAGTCACAAAGGGCAACAAGGGTAGAGGAGGTGTAGGGATAAACAATTTTGCATTACAGTGAGAACTTTTAGATCTTGAAGGGAGAACAGAGAGGTGTAAGTGAACATGTGCTGTGCTGTGTCTCTTCAAAATGGTTCTTCATGAGTGTGGGTGTCAGAGGGAGGGGAGCTTGAATATTTAAGCATACTAGGCATGAAGAGACCCACTCAGTGAAATACTGCAGCTATTAAATAGCTACATCGCATGCTAATTCAGTGTGCTCTTAAGCTTTTAAGCCTTTTATGCTAGATTGGAGTATTCATTTGAAATCTCTTAATGATGATACTGTACTTGTAAGAGAAGACTTGTGATACAGAAAGGTGAACACAGAATACAGCACTGAAATATTTGCCTATATAATCCTAAATGGAGGGAAATGGACTTTTAACATTACGATTCTGTTATCCTCAAAGATCTGACTGATGACAGCATTCAAAGCCACACTCAAATCTTTGATAGGCTCTGCCTATAAAGGCCTGTATGTTACATAATATGACCACAAAACTCCAGCCACTGTGCTTAAATGTCAAGAGCAGTGAAACCCTTTTGTTCAGGCTGCTTTGAAGGGAAAGGACAACATTCACTTCATTTCTGACTCACCTCTGATGTCAAAAGGGCAGGAGCTAAGGAGTCTCTATCCTCAAAGCTCCATTGTCTGTTGTTTAAGACTCCCTGCAGTGACCATTTTCCTTCTTCCTTCTGACAATGCATGTGAGAGGATTCTTACAATAATGTCATAATATCACCCCTAACAAATGAGTGGGTTTTTCAACCTTTCCATTTAGTCTTAGTACAGTCAAAATATCGGCTTTCTCAAAGTACACCATCTATTTCTCTGGTTCGTTCTAGCAGGGGGGCGGTGTGTGCTTGTGCAGACACATAGGTTGTCACTCCTAGGCCATCTAGGAGAGATGGATATGTCCCTTTTACCAGTTTTTAAAGATTATTTTTGAGTCCGTGCTTGGCTCGGAACCAGTGTCCAATAATTAAATTGAAATAAAATAAGGAAGCGCAAACACTGAACTGTTTAAGTCTGATTTATTGAAG
Source organism: Phrynocephalus guinanensis (assembly GCA_037367245.1). NCBI lineage: Eukaryota > Metazoa > Chordata > Lepidosauria > Squamata > Agamidae > Phrynocephalus > Phrynocephalus guinanensis. Next base: position 62,102,991 of record CM074735.1, on the reverse strand, counting down.
CCAAGCCAAATGACAGTCAGTTGTCTCACCCTGGATGGTGTGAGTGAGCCCTGAACATTTGTTCAACATCAGTTTTTACACACACAAACCAGTTCCCTCGAACTGAATTGGTGGGTGATTGTTCACAATTGCCCTGATGATCCAATTTCCTACGCCACTAAGCTCTTGATTGTTTACTCCCTGAGTAAATGTTTCATAGATTGGTGTCCTATTGTTCAACTGGGTCCAGTCTGGCTGAGACAGGGAATGTGGAACTCCAGACAGTGGAACAACAATCTCCTGTAATTCAGGCACAGTTTGCCCTGGGGATAATCCTCTCATCCAGGTGTTCTGCCACTTCCTGGAGTCATATACTTCCAGTTAATTTACATTTTAATGTATTCAAGTTCCTATAATTTATCTAGCTAGAATAAATGTTTTGGAGCCTGATTTTTCATGGTATCATCCCCATCTAAGGGTTCATGAGGGTGTAAAGAAACTGGAATATCATTTATTCCATAGTGTGGTTTCCATATTCCAACTGCAAAAATCACAAGCAATAACATAAAATGAAAATGACAAAGCAAAGTGTGCTTCATGTAGCACTCTTGGGGCAGTTCACAGGTTAATTGTGCTGGTTGCACATTGCCCTCCCCAACCCCCACCACAAGCTGAGTACTCATTTTGCCAACCCTAGAAGTTTGGAAGGTTGTGAAAGCCTTGAGCTACTGCCTGGGATTGAACCCTGGGTCGAGAGCAGACAGCTCTCATTATAAGGTTAAATGTTTGTGTGCTTTAGCTCAAAATCAGACCCAGCTGGCAGTTGTTTGTTTGTTTGCTTCTCTCTGGGTCCCTATGGATGTTTCGAAGGCTAGGCTATTTGTATGTGTAAAAAGTTAAATATGTGTGGTGAGTAGAGATGGGCATGACTCAAAAAAATGGTGTTTCGTTTGTCGTTTGGTCGTTTAGGGGTCCGTTTCGGTTTGTTTTCGTTTTTGTGACGTTTTTCGCAAAGAAAATCATTTTCATTTTGTTAGGTAACTAAATGAAAAAACAAAAACGAAAATGAAAAATTGCTGTTTCGTTAGCATTCTTTTTAGTTCAATGCATCTGCTGCAACGAAAACGAAAAACATGGCAAATTTGGTTGTTTTGTTTTCGTTTTGTTTGTTTTTTAAAAAATTTCGTTTCGTTTTCGTTGCATAACGAAACGAGAAAACAAAAACGAAAAAACGCTCGTTTCGTGCCCATCTCTAGTGGTGAGTATTACACACAAATGGTTATCACATTGAGTCAATTTTTCCATCTCAAGAAAATACTGAAAATATGACATCTTTTGAAAAGCATGCAGCTACCAACATGGCGTAAAGACTGAAATCCACATATATTTTTTCTGAATGGAGTTGGATCTGATTATCTGTTTGGCAGGGCTTTTCCTAATATGCCAGACATGCATGTTATTATTTCCCCTGAGTCAGTCCAGATTCTTTTTCCTTCTACTGATCCAGATCCTCATGGGATGCCCAGACAACAGGCATTTCTAGACCTTGAATGAGATGAGCATATAGTCAGGATGAACTATGTTGAGAATTCCTTGCCAGGATGTGCCCTGAGATGGACCAAAGTAGCATATCATGAATATTTGGTTCTATCCTATTTCTTCTGCATGACATGATTTACTGAGATTCAAGTCCAGGCAAGAGAATTGTCATAATGGCTGACATTCAACAGTAAGTCAAAACTAGAGAAGGTCCATTGAGTCAGTGGGGATTTGGTGAGTCAACTCCTCCACACATTCCATTGATTCAAATGGGCCTCTCCTAGTTGCAACTTGCAGCTGGATTTCACCCATTGAATGTTTAATGTTAGCATTCATGTTGACTATAATAAAGAATGTTCTATTAATATTTTTAGAGGCAATGTGAGTTCAAAAAAGAGGGAAGATTAAAATACAGAGTGCTTCTTCTGGAGTAATGTCCCTATTTGTCAGTCCCATATTTGAGCTTGCCTTGGCTTAGGATAGTAGGTTACAACTAGAGGAGGCATATTAACTTAATTGAGAATTTGGTGAGACAACTGCTCTGTGGTTCCCACTGATTAAGTTGACCTTCTGTAATTGTAATGTATTATGCTAAGCAGCAGGATTTCAACCATTGACACAAACGAGCTTGCACCCTGTTTTCGCCATTTGCAGCCTTATGATTTCCAGTTGTAAATAACATTTCTTTGCAACCAAGGAAATACATTTCCTTGGTTGCACTAAGCTCTGAATGGTGGGACTATGACTAGAAGGTCTTATGTTCTCCTTTAATCTTTAGGGAATCAGAAGTAGATAATTCAACCTTACATGATGCTGCATTGAAAATAAGGCTTAACTTCTGAATTTGAAAGAATAACAGCTGTGTTGAGGTTTAGGAATAATACTTTCTGGCCAGACAGACCATAGGCAAATGATGCCAAGACGTAGACCACTAGTCAGTGGATAGGGAACCTTTTCCCCTCCGGGTATCATCATTAGAGATTCCCAGAGCCCCTACCCAGTCTGAGAAATGCTAAGAGATTGTGAGAGTTGTGCTCTAAAATATTCCTCATCCGTTACTTAATCTGGTTGATGAAACTTGAAGGCCAAAGATCTTTGGTACCTGTCCTGCTCTCACCTCTACATAAAAAGAAAACACATCCCCAAAATATACATTTGTGGCTGTTTTCACTCAGCAACATGTGTTTTGGGTTTTCATCTATTTGTGTGATCGCTCATGGAACAGCTCACTCTAAGAAAACAACATTTAGGCTGTTGAAAACATGTGTAAAATTGCAGAGAACTGTGCATGGTAAAGCTAGCTATAAATAACTGTAACAAGCCATTAGCTATATGAGATACTGTAAATTCTTTCCCCTCTTTTAATGGCATTTAAAATCTGTGATTAGTTCTTCAAAATGTTTATTTTGTGATCTTTCCCATAATAAATTATGCCAGAAGTTCAACCTGCACATACAGTCAAGTAACCATAATTGCCTATTGGAGGACTGAAATGTGCTTTTTGGCGATGCTGTTTCATGGGACTTTAATGGGCCTCATGCAGAGTAAAATAATTGTCAGGGGGGGGGAAGGGTTTTGGCAGCTCATCTACTAGAAAGATCAATTATGACAGCTAGTAATTGTAAATAGAAAATGGAAATTATTTTCAGTTCAGCTCTTCATCATATATGCCTTACTTTTTCTTTTATAGAAAGATGCAAATGTTAATTATTTCTGCCCAAAGATGGCAAAGTACACTGTATAGGTGGACAGGTGGTGACAATGGCAGTCCAAATTAATCAGTATACAGTAATTGTTATTGATATAAAAAAAAACCATAGTTTGAAGCCCATTAGGTCACTGTAGGTTTGCCACCATCTCTTTAACCTTTATAAATTGGTCCAGGCTAAACTACTGCTGAGAGTTGGTTTAAGGACCTGGCCAATTAAAATGGTTCCTATTAAGTTAATACAGTCTTTGGAATTCCTTTTACATCACAACATTTGTCTCTCATTCTGGAGCTCCTGTTCTCAACAATAAATAGTTCTGACAATAGGTTTGTTCACTTCAGCAGGTGGCTCAGAATTGTCCCAGAGCACTAATGGAGCTATCCAATTGAACAGATTGTAATGTATTTTGCAAAATATAATTGCAGTAGTGTGCTGGGCTCTGAATAATGTTTCTATTTTTTGAATAATTCTCTATCATTTCTTGAGAGCGTCATTGTGATATTTTTCTTCCAATATCAACCCAAAAGAAAAGGGAACAGAATGTAAGGTTTCGACACAAAAAGAAAATAATTTATCTCCTTCTGTATAACATTTTGACCTGTTAACAAGGCTTCTTCCAAATTCAGAGAAGATACCTTATCCTACCTGATTTAACATGGTAATTTACCTTGAAAAATTGCAAGAAGGAGTGAACTTGATTTGCATGTGTTCCATAAATTTTTGTGCAACTGGCACGTTTCTCAGGATGGAACAGATTCCCTAAGCCAGGGTGAACAACATGCAGGTCAGTAGATGTTCTTGAACTGTAGCTCCTTCAGCTGGGACCAGCAGAGGCAAGAGTAAAATATCATGGGAGCTACAATGCACCTACATCCAGATGATTGTGTTTGGGCTGCCTCTAAATCTAAATTTTCATTAATGACAGTAGCTGAGTAGCTATCCGATGACTTGCACCATCTCTGCAACTACAAAATATTTTCATATTTCTAAAATGCATTTGTAAAATGTAAGAATAGGTTTTTTAAAACTGGAGTTAATTTTGGGCAAATTTGATTCTTCACTTCGTAAAAGTCATTTTCCTCTTGGCTTACTTTCTCTGCCATTCTTCTTTCTTTGGACTCCAGATTATCTTCATTTCCATATTTGGGCTTGTAAGAAGGGCAGGATCACGTTTGTCACGACCTAAAAAACCAAATTAATGAAGGAATTAGTCATTTTAAAAGAAAAGTTAAAATAGCCACAATTTATGATAATTTCATAATTGTGTGTAATGCTCTTTAATTTTACCTTTTCTGTGAGTAATTAGATTATTTTGGACTAATCACTTTCTATTTTGCTTTGATAGGATTTTGTTCTGATACAGTTCCAGTAACTGATGTTTCATACAACGAGTCAGCTGAAGAAAGCCCATTCCATCCTCCTCCCCATTCATTTTCTACCGTTTTTGATGAAGACAAGCCTATTGCAAGCAGCGGGACTTACAACTTAGACTTTGATAGCATTGAGGTTGTCGATTCTTTGCAAGCTGTAGATCCTAGCTGTCTAGAGACCAGAAGCAGTGACTCCAAGTCACATGTTCGAAGGAAGTCTACAGATTCCATTCCAACCTCCAGATCTACTTTGTCTCGGTCGCTTAGTCTTCAATCTGGTGATTTTGATGGAGCATCTTTTCTCGGTAATAACGAGACAGCTGGTTCAGCCACAGATACATTCGGTACTGGTTCAAGCAGTGCTTCCAGTACTCTCAAGCGTACCAAGAAACCTAGGCCTGGTTCCTTGAAGAAAAAACAGCTGGGGAAAAAGTCTCTTGATGTTCCACCCGTGAAAGAGCCAGAGCCATCTGAGGCCAAGCAAGATTTGGTCACCCCAAGTGCAGAAAAGGTGTCTGAGGAGAGGTTGGAACCTAGTGAACCTGAGTGCACTCAGCCTGCCCAAAGTGCTGCTGGAAAGGAGGAGGAGGAGGAGAAGGAGGCCCCTACTGTTCCAGCAACAGCCTGTACCTCAGACCCCAATAACATTGAGGAGATTAACACATTTGGTGCTGGAGAGAATAAAGTTGAGAACTCTCCCCCTGCCAGCAAGAAAGCCTCCCCTCTGACGACGGCGCCAGAAGCTGTGGAGGTAACACCATCGGACACTGGAGGACAAGAAGACCCTCCAGTGAAAGGTTTAGCAGTGAGACTGGAGTTTGATTACTCTGAGGAAAAGGGCAGTGGGGAAGAGCCACAAGGAAGCCCCCCTTTGCCCAAAAAAGTGGGCAAAAAGCCTGGTGCCAAAATGCCACTCAGGAGGCCAAAGACAAAAAAGACAGGGGAGAAGCTAGATAGTGCCCCTGCCACCCCAGCCAAGACCGCCATTGATCCAAATGAGATCCCTCTTCCCAAAGGCACATACACTTTTGATATTGACAAATGGGAGGACCCCAACTTCAATCCCTTTTCTTCCACTTGCAAGATGCAAGAGTCACCTAAACTGCCTCAGCAGATGCCGGCAGCGTACACTTTTGATCCAGACATGTGTGAGGAATCCATCGACCCTTTCAAGACCTCATCAAAGGTAGCCAGCTCTCCCACAAAATCCCCAGCCTCCTTTGAAATACCAGCTAATGCCAGTGAAATCAACGGGAGTGAAGGAGATGGCCTCAATAAACCTGCAAAAAAGAAGAAAACACCACTCAAGACGTAAGTCTGTGTGAAGAAAAAAATTTATGCATTAAAACAGCCCCCTTGCCCATCAAGGGAGGAAGAAACATTTGTGCATTTTCATATATTTATATTTAGGCAGTGTGGTGTTATTTACATTGTGCTATGAATATCATACAAGGTTGTTTCAGGATATGCTTCTCCAGTAACCTTTCTGTTGTTTGAAGTATCACATGCGTAGTGAATTATCACGTACAGGTTTCATTTTTAATAGGAAAACATGCTGCATAATACATGAGTAGCAGCGTGAACTCAAGCCATTCTGCTGCCTGAGTCACAAGAGTACATAGTGTTACTTCCTCCAGCCAAAGTCTATAGATGTTTAAGCCAGCCATGTGTTTTAGCAAATAAGCCAAAACATTTACTCTCTCTCTCTTCTCTCTCTCTCTCTCTCTCTCTCTCTCTCTCTCTCCTCTCTCTCTCTCTCTGCCTTCTCCTGGGAATAAGAAGGCTGTCACCATAAATAAAATAACTAAATATTTTCTGCTCTTGCAGGACACTTCATGTCTAAGCCCATAGTGATAAGGCTAGCCTTAATGAATGAAAACACAATTTCTGATTAAGTAACATTCTTTTGGATCACTTTTAGTATGTATGCTTTAGTTCTTGAGCTCTCCAAAATACTTCTTCGGGTTTAAATGTTAGAACATTTCCTGAAGTGGGGCTGGGGTTCACTTTTTTTAAAAAAAATGTCAGAGGTGTTTATAAATTTTGGCCAGGTGTAATGTCCATTGTTCTTGAAGGCAGACTACTTGCAAGGCAGGGAGGTGGTTGAAAATTCAGTGAAAAACACAAGTGCTGAGGTATCTGTTTTATAGTCTTTCCGGTCCTTATTGCAAGAAGTGTCAGTGGGGCCTCTACAGATTTGAACATTGCCTTGGACAAGATGCATAACACCTTAGAGTCAAAAGAAAATGTGAATGCCTTTTATTTTTATTTTTTCAGCGTTTAAAAAGTAGGCTTTGGTTCTGTCAAATTTACTCTTGTGTCTCTCATTTTAAAGCGTCCCTCTGGAAGTCCTCATCAAGTCAAAAGTAAAATGTTCCAGAAAAGTTACTTCGGTCTAGATGGGTAGTGATCAGCATCTGGACCCACAAGGTTATTTGTGGGTCAAATAACTATCTTAGCTAAGAAAAGTTGTGGTATTTCTTCATGGTGAATGAAGGCTTTAAGATTTTTTTTCCTTTTCTGAATATGTAATCCAACAATTCTGTTAAAGGAACCAAGTTAAATCATGAGGTGTTCACGGGATTAAAGGTTAATCTGCAGCACTATAGTCATGTGAATACAGTTTATGCAAAATTCTATAAGAATGGGGCTGTTCGTGCAAAGCCAATCTTTTCTCCAGTCCTGAGCTCTTCAGTTCATTTCAGTGGCTTGCCGCTTGTGTGGGATGTATCACATAATTAAGAAGCCGCAGGTGTTCTTGAAGTGAGTTTACTTTTCTGTTGCTAGTTCATGCCTTTGTTTAAATGCTGTTGGGTTACCCATGTAGAGGCCTTGAATTGAAATATGAGGTGCTGAGATGTGATGTCCTATAATGTTTTGGCAAGAAAAGTTGATAAAGGTTTGCCAGTTCCCTACGAATATTCTGTGCCAGGTTAATAATGTTGAATTTTTCAGGTGGGGTGAAACAGCCTTGCAGGCTGTTTGTTCCAAAAGGCAGAGCTTAATGTTGCCTCTTGCCATGTTTTCATAGCCTTGGAAAATTTCATTTCAGAAGGTGACATGCTTGAGTTAAATCAGGAAGCTCTTACTTGCACTTCTTTAAAAGCTAGCTCCTTACTAAATTAAAAGCACTCTTTACCCATTCTTGACTGTGATCAAGAAAAAATAATGATGAAAGTTAATCTGATAATAAATGCGTACAGCATTCACAGATATTCATCTTTGGAGACATTGACATCATTCTTGTTGATCTCAAATCCTACTCCTTAAAGTCTGTTGTTGAGGTAGACCTTGGCTGCATTCACACATAAGGATCAACCAGAATTCTCAAAAATTCATTCTTATTGTTCTCAAATAGTCACAACTATGTATTTCTTCTTCTTCCCATTAAATGTAGCCAAATAACCAAATATTAAACAGGAGGCTCAAGCTTTGTGTTGTTGAACTGAAGGCATAGCTTGAGGCATGTCACATGCAGGTAGATCAGATATTCCAAATCAACTGAAACCCATCACTTCAGGTTCTATTATGAGAGTGGACTGGCAACCCAGGAGTCCTCACTGTGGATATAACACTAAGCTTTTGATTCTTCGTTTCTTTCTGATTACTTTGACTGTTTCTGCTGGTGACAGAAACTGTGCAAGAATGTGGCTGTTCATGAACAATAAAATAAGATTGTCTTCAATTCAAGCCTATACATGTGAACCATGTCATTGAAAAATGAGGAGTAGACCCTATTATGTCGTATGTTTTGGCAAGAAAATGTGATAGAGCCTTGCAACTAAGGCGATATAGTTACAAAAAAAAAGAGAGACTAGTTTGTGCCCAATTATTTTCACTTGTATGCATTCCTTTATTTGTTCATCAGATTTAGAACAGTTTGTGATTTGAACCTATCTTATACAGAAGTTATTTTGCATGTGAGAGTGGATGGATGCATGGATTGATAAATGAGTAAATGGAAAGATAGATAGATGGGCGGATATATTTTAGCATCACAAAAGTGGCCTTTCCCAGCAGGAAAACCAACAAACCCATGAATGAACAATGAACTCCTGAATACCAAGTGTCTTTCCTAATACCTTAAATAGCATTATAGTTGTGAACAACAAAACCCCTTAAGGGTTACTTAAAACTCTTTGGGTAGGAAAGTTTTTGGCTGCCAAAATTAGGGCTCTTCTTCAGTGTTTTACTGTTGTCTTTGTGGAAGTGGAAAGGATGGTATCAATTTGGTTATCCAACTTTACAAAGCTAGCACAAACGTTTTTGAAACATGAAGCTTGCTTTCCTAGGGTGACAGAGCCCTTTTCTCTGCTTATTTCCTTGTTCCACTAATGTTTTTACCTTTCTTCCCTCATGGGCGTCAAGGTGGTATGTGTGGAGACTGGATTCCATTCAGGTGCTGAGTAGATTTCTACTTCTTAAACTTTGTTTTTAACAGGTGTTTTTATTAAACCTTCCTTTGAGTTCTGACTAGAGACAGGGACAAATTTTTAAAAATGGTGATTCATCGTGATTCGTGATTTGTCAGGGCTGATGAAGCGATAAAGTTCCTCTGACTTGCCTTCTCAAGCTCTACAAGTTTGGTGAAGATTGCAGTTCAGAAGTATGAGCTACATACCCCCAAAGAGCCCCCCCAGAAAGTATCCCCCCAGGCATATAGAGACACCAATTTTGCAGAGGCCTATGCCAGCTCTCCTCTACAAGCCCTCTAAGTTAGATAAAGACCGGGTTTCAGATATTTGAGTTATACACCTATAAAGTGAGGGACCCCTAGGAAAGTGTCCTTTAGAAACTGGGTTGAGGAAATCCAATCTTCACCAAGGGAAGAGAAGAGTCAAGGGATGCTGTCCAACAATTTCTTTGTCTCCATGTGCCTTGGGGTCCTTTTTTTAGCCTGCCAAATTAACTAATCAAAAATTGCTAAAATTCATTAAAATTGTATTCATTCGGGGCACTCCATTTATGATGAATACAAATCAATGAATTTTGACAAATTAGCCAAATTCATCAAAAAACATGATTGGTTTTTCCTTTTGTCTCCATCACTAGTTCCAACCATGGTTTTTCCTTGCTTCTTTTTAGAAAGGTTGCTATTTTATATGACTTCAGACTTTGTTTGGTGCACTTATCTTCATTGCTATCTTTTTTTCATTGTAGGGGCAGCTCAACCACTAGGATTTGGTTTTTGGTTTTACTTTTTGCAGTAACTGCTGTCTGTTACTGTGTGATTGTTAAAATGGTTTTATTACATTTTTGTGTGAAAGTACTCATCCTGCTTTTTATTTGGCAAGATAATGGCATATAGTCGTCCCCCCACCATTTTGCATTTCATATACTGTGGTCCTGGTATATAGCAGGACTGCAGTATATGAAGGGAAGGGCCTCTGGGGCAAGCTGTGTGGGCCCATTTGAGGCCTCCTGCACTTACCCCAGGCCTGTTGCTGCTCCGAACAGGCTTCCGATGGGCTTTCTGTGGCCTCCAACAGGCTCGGGAAGCCCATTGAAGGCCCATTTGGGGCAGCGCAAGGCCTCCGGTAAGTGTAGGACAGGGGTCTGCAACCTTTAAGACATAAAGAGCCACTTGGACCCTTTTCCGACGGAAAAAAAAAACCTGGGAGCTGCAAAACCATTGCGACATTTAAAACAAATATATACAACTGCCGCCGCCGTTCTCGCTGTTCCGCCTCAGCAACCGGGCGCTGGGCCAGCCGCCGTTCGAGGCTCCGTGAGGCGATGACCCACGCTCCGGGCCTACCAGCGCCGCCACCACCGCCGCCACGGTCCCGCAGCCAGAGGCGAGGGAGCGGCGCCCGCCTCAGCGGTTGAAAGGACGGGCCTGCGACCCCGCGGCTGGTCCCTTTTTTGGGAAGCGGGCGAGCGGCGACCTCTCCCCCCACACACACACACACACTTCTTGCAGCTGTGGTGTGTGTGCGTGTGTGGGCAAAGTTTGGCTTGTGAAGGAGACGGAGGGAAGGGGCGGGTGATGTCACACACACACACACACACACACACACACACACACACCCTTATTGCAGCCGTGGTGTGTGTGCGTGTGTGGGCAAAGTTTGGCTTGTGAAGGAGACGGAGGGAAGGGGCGGGTGATGTCACACACACACACACACACACACACACACACACACACACACACACACACACACACACTTATTGCAGCCGTGGTGTGTGTGCGTGTGTGGGCAAAGTTTGGCTTGTGAAGGAGACGGAGGGAAGGGGCGGGTGATGTGACACACACACACACACACACACACACACACACACACACACACACACACACACACACACACACACACCCTTATTGCAGCTGTGGTGTGTGTGCGTGTGTGGGCAAAGTTTGGCTTGTGAAGGAGACGGAGGGAAGGGGCGGGTGATGTGACACACACACACACACACACACACACACACACACACACACACACACCCTTATTGCAGCCGTGGTGTGTGTGCGTGTGTGGGCAAAGTTTGGCTTGTGAAGGAGACGGAGGGAAGGGGCGGGTGATGTGACACACACACACACACACACACACACACACACACACACACACACACACACACACACACACACACACACCCTTATTGCAGCCGTGGTGTGTGTGCGTGTGTGGGCAAAGTTTGGCTTGTGAAGGAGACGGAAAGAAGGGGCGGGTGATGCGACACACACACACACACACACACACACACACACACACACACACACACACACACTTCTTGCAGCCGTGGTGTGTGTGTGTGTGTGTGGGCAAAGTTTGGCTTGTGAAGGAGACGGAGGGAAGGGGCGGGTGATGACACACACACACACACACACACACACACACACACACACACCCTTCTTGCAGCCGTGGTGTGTGTGCGTGTGTGGGCAAAGTTTGGCTTGTGAAGGAGACGGAGGGAAGGGGCGGGTGAGGCTCAAAGAAGCGGGAGGGCGAGTGGCGCGCTGGGCCACCGTGGATCTCCCCGGTCCGCTCCTCCATTCTGCTTTCGGACCCCCTTTTTGTCCGTCCAGGCCACCGCCGCCGCCACTACCACCACGAACCGACCGGCTGCTTGGGCCTGGCCGCCGCCGCCTCCCCTCGCCCTTTTCCCGGCTGGGCGCGGCCATTGTGCCCGCTTTCCCCTCGCCGCCACCGCTCCGCCTCCTCCACTGCCGGCGGTGGCGGGAGGAGGGGGAGGAGGAGGAGGATTACCAACATGTGTGGCTTCCTGCTGCTGCTGCTGCTGAGCGGCCACTGACCCCCGTGGCGGGAGGAGACCCCGGCGGCCACCGATGCCACTCCCACCACCCCTCCAACGCCGCCGCCGCCGCCGCCGCCATCCTGGCCCTGGCCGGCCCAGGAGCCTTCGCCACGGCCGAGGAGGCGGCGGCGCACCGGCGGCAGCAGCAGCGGCTGCAGCAGCACCAGGAGGAGGAGGAGGAGGAGGAGGAGGAGGAGGAGGAGGAGGAGGAGGAGGAGGAGGAGGAGGATGAAGACGAGGAGGACGGCGGCGGCGGCGAGCTGGGGTTTCCCCCGCGGTCCTAGTTTAAATGCCGCGGGACCCCTTCCATGAGGGGAACCTCCCGGAGCTGCGGCAAAGGTTCCAAAGAGCCGCATGCGGCTCTGGACCCGCGGGTTGCAGACCCCCGGTGTAGGAGGCCCCAGCTAGGTCCCCCAGTCCCAACCGAACCTAGCATCTGCATATTGCGGATTTTCTATTATCACAGGTTGGTTCGGGTCCCTAACTCCCGCAATAGGTGGGGGGTTACTGTATCTTCTTTTGTACAGTATTTAAATACAATCTCTACAGTATAGAGATGGGCACGACTTAGCGGTATTCCCGTTTCCGTTACTCGTTTCCGTTACTCTACGGAAACGGTAACGGGAATCACTGCCCCAGACTTCGAGCTTGAACCGACGAACGAACAATTTGGTCTGATTTGTCGTGCTCGTTACTTGCATCGCGCAATGCCAAGCGGCACAGAAAAAAAGTTTTTAAAAGTTAAAAAAAAACCCCGATTCCCGGCCCTAAAAGTAGGCGAAAACTGTCTGAGGGCACCTACCAGGCCAGAAGGGTGTTTTATTTGGGGGGGGTTCCCCGCCCCCTCTCCTTGGCTATTGCTACTGCTGCGCTGCTGGTACCAGGCTGGGAGGGCGCATCCATTTGCCATGCAGTGCGGGGGATCCAAAATGGCGACTGCAATATTTTTTTTGAAATCGTTGCCCAAAACCCCACCAAAGCACCACAGAAACATGCGAAAATTAGCTATTTTAAATGCTTGAATTTTTACAGTAGCAGCAGTGGGTTTTTCTTGCAAAAAAAGTCTCCGTTGATTTTATTTTATTTTATTTTATTTTTTACACCTGCGCATTCGCAATGATGGGCTCGCCCATGGGAGTGGACCATGCAAAGTTTTGGAGCCATTCCACCAATCGCATGGCCAGGTTTTGCTGACTGTACCAGGCTGGGAGGGTGCATCCATTTGCCATGCGGTGGGGGGGGAATCCAAAATGGCGACCGCAATATTTTTTTTGAAATTGTTGCCCAAAACCCCACCAAAGCACCACAGAAACATGCGGAAATTAGCTATTTTAAATGCTTGAATTTTTACAGTAGCAGCAGTGGGTTTTTCTTGCAAAAAAAAGTCTCCATTGATTTTATTTTATTTTATTTTATTTTATTACACCTGCACATTTGCAATGATGGGCTCTCCCATGGGAGTAGACCATGCAAATTTTCCACCAATCGCATGGCCACTTGGCCAGGTTGACCACAGAGACTTCTGGGATGTGCCAATCGGGCATAAACAGCCCACTAATCGTAGCCCAAACCCGAACCCTAAGCCTAACCCATACGCCAGTACACTGTCCTTCTAAGTGGGTCAGAGAGGCACCCAGATGCACCCCAATACTCACCGTAACCTCACCCGTAACTAGCCTAACCCTAGCCGTTGCGCTAAGCCGTCTTAACCCTAAGCCAGATCTACTTGCATTGCACTACATGCAAGTACGTGAGACACAGCGGGTGCAAAGAGTCTGCCAGTCCGTCACTTGTGGCTCTGGCTGACTCCTGCAGCTCCCTCCAGGAGCCCGCTACCCCCTCCCCAAACCAGTACTAACGACAACGAAAAAACAAAAAAACGAACCGACTAATTTTTGCAAATTTTCACGAAAAACGGAAACGAGCCGAAACGGAACCGGCCCGACTAACGACAACTCGAAAATTTTTTTTTCAAGTCGTGCCCATCTCTACTACAGTATCATTTAAGACTTTAAACTCTTCAGTACAAACAGTGAGAATTTAGAGCATCTTTCCATGTTGACTAACTGTGGTGGAAATTGGATGTCTAACAGATCTGAAGGAAGCAACGTGATTTAGCAGATTTTTAGGTCTGTGTTTTCTAGAAACTTCTGTACATGAATGCACCTTTGCACAAGCTACGATTTGGTCAACTTTCAGTAGTATGCACCTTTCTGTTGATAAATAAATACATAAAAATAAAAAGCAGTTATAGAAGGCTAACCCTGAGTACCAGTGAAAGAAAGAAGTTAAAACTTCTTAATCCTTACCCTTTAAGAAGTTTCTGTGTTTAAAATCTTTGTCTCTCCTGCCTTCCTCCTTGCAAAAGACTGTATTTCCTTTCTCCACGTCTGCAGAGGGGGAAAAGCATTCCTTGGCAGAGATACGCATCAGCCTTGAAAAATAGCTTTTATGGAGGAAGAGAGCAGGCAGATTAGATGGAAGAAAAGGGGCTTAATTCCTCCCCCCCCACAATCTCTGTGATACTCCCCCTTCTAAATAAATCCAAACAAGAGCCAGACCCGGTGGTCATTGAAGCTGGCAAATGTGTGCTTTTTTTTCAGTTGATTTCACTAGGATCCTAAAACACGGCCTAAAAGTTCTCAGGATTGTTTTTAGGAAGACATGAGTTTCCTAAATTAGCAGCAAGGCATGGTGATATTCGGCTGATGCAATTAACGAGTCTCTCCGTTGTGTCAGTCAGTTCCTTCTGTCTGTCTCTCCTTTGTCTTATTTGTCTTAGGATGGTTGAAGACGTGATGTCTGTATGTTCTCTATTGTAAGTAATTTTAGCTGTAACTATGCTTGTTATGGACAGAATGCCCCGTGATTTTTCCCTTTTGTTTTCTTTTCTCTCTCCTTCCCCTTCCCTGGTTTTTATGTGAATTTTCCTCCAGTTATTATTAGACACAGTGCTTTGCACATTTAGTACTGTTATTTTGGCTGATGCTGGAGCCAAAATATTAAGGGGAACTGCATGTTTGGGAACAAGCTTGGACAAATTTATTATTTCTCTTCAACATGAGTCTACTTTTTATTTTCCAATTTTATATTTTCCACATTTAAATATGAACAGTTTGTTTGTTGCTATATAATTAAGAGTTTGCTTCATGGGCGCCTATTAAGCAAACTCTTAATTGTACAACTTTGCAAAGAAGGCTTGGGGAATAATGTCCATCCACTCCTGCATTGTACTTCTCTGCCCAACAGTTACCACTTTTTATCCCTGGACCCAAATCTGGTGACTGTGGCAATCTCATCCTTTGTGTCTGCTGCAGCATTTTTGATCTCTCTGGAAGCACCCTTATACTTTTCATGATGAAGTGCATTTCTAGTGGGCATTCTTTGTGGGTATTTTTTACCAATAATAGGGCAAGATCTAGGTTTATCGTGCATGTGCTTCTACTTTTAGGTCTTTGCTTGGCCAATTTCTGTCTGGATTATAGCTAATTAATTTGAAATTATTGTAATCTAGCAGTGATCGTGGCCTAGATCTGATTCTTACACTGTTGAAAGAAATCTGTTGTAAAAATTTGGAGATGGAGGATCTCCCCCATCCAATATGTTTGCTCTGGCGTCCTGGAAACCCTTTTCGTGCAGATTTTTGAGCACCAGAGGGAGCTGGAGTGAAGGGGGGAGGGAAACCACAGGTTTTCCTTCTGGAGAGGCATCTCTCCTGTGTGGAAGAAATCACCAACTCCAGGACTCATTGGTGGATTTTTTTCCACCAGTGCAAAGATCTGGTAGGACCTGGCCATTATATTTAGGTGCCCATCCATACATATTGGCTAATTTTGGTTCTTTTCCTGTCTCAGTTCCTTCCCTGTCACAAAAATCTGGATTTCAGATCTTGACCACTGTTATCCTACAGCAGTGTTGGTGAACCTATGGCACGGGTGCCAAAGGTGGCACTCGGAGCCCTTTCTGTGGGCACCCAACACCCAACATCGCCCCTTCACAGCCACCTGTATTCAGGTTTAAATTGTGGTATTGGCACTTTGCAAGAAAAAAAAGTGGGTTTTGAATTGCAGTTTGGGCACTTGGTCTCTAAAAGGTTCGCCATCACTGTCCTACAGAATAGTAGGTTCTGCTTACATTAGGCCCCCCTCAACCTTTATGGTCGCATACGGAATTTTGAAGAAGTTCTATATGCACCACAAATCCCAACTGTGGGATGTGACCAATAACAAAAATTTAGGAAACTGTTCTTTTCTACCCTTCCCTGATGCTTCTCTTTTGCTTCCTGTGCACATGCATCCTGAGCGTGTGTGCTTTCTTTCTCATTCTGCTTCTTTTCCGTCTCTCAGTTTTCCACCATGCCCTCTGGAAGGGCAAGCAAATGGGACAATTTGTCCATTAATTTGTATGGAGAGAGGAGGAAAATCTGCCCTGCTAGAAAACGTCTAGAGTGGGAAGCCACCCACCTGGAAATTCCAAGGA
Source organism: Phrynocephalus guinanensis (assembly GCA_037367245.1). Classification (NCBI taxonomy): domain Eukaryota; kingdom Metazoa; phylum Chordata; class Lepidosauria; order Squamata; family Agamidae; genus Phrynocephalus; species Phrynocephalus guinanensis. The sequence continues at coordinate 62,086,661 of CM074735.1, read as the reverse complement.
AATTGTTCCATATACTTGCAGAAGACAGGGAAAACAGCCTGGTGAATGCCTCTTTGACCACAGTAGCCCCTGTGGATGCTGTATTGGCAACTCAAAGTTTATCCTTTTCACATGTGTGATTGCTTTTAGCATTTACTGAGGAGAAGACGGGAAAGGCAGCACAATAAATGGTTTTGAGCTAGAGCAGTGTGTTATTCCTGTAGAATACATAGTTTCATTTCTATTACAGTTAGATGCCTTTGATGAGGAAAGTTTTGCTACCTGTTAAAATGGATGTTGAAATTAATATCCATTGATTTGGATATAGGTTTGAGATTGTCTTCACTTGGCCACAGTTTAGTTGTATGGTCTTGATAAAGTCAGTATTTCCTTGTCTGGTTTTATGGAACTAAAAAGTGACCTCACAAGGTTGTTTCATGGACAAGGGTGGAAAACACAAAGAGAAAAAGAGCTGTGTGAAAGAAAAGCGGGTTGTCAAGAAGGAATTAGCTGTATGTTTGCAAGTTCTTACAACTGATATTTGATTAGATGGCCACAGACATTGTATTCTGTGGTCAAAGATTTACACAGGTGGGCATTCTTGCTGTTTGATCATATGGTGGGCGAGGCACTTAGTTGTTTTGCTGGCAAATCATAATCTCTCACTTATTTGATTAGTGAGATCCATCTGTTTCTGAAGGTTTTGTTCCCATTTCTTCTATATGGATTAACAATGATATCTCTGTAGAGCCATAAGGGCCTTCTTTCATTCTTGTAGTAAAATAAACAAATCTGTTTTTCATTATTTTTGATCATGGTTCCCTCTGTTACAGCCCCATTTAATTCCATTATCATACTCAGTGTATTGTGTTTGCTCTTTTTTTGTTTGTTTGTTTGCTTGCAATGATTCAGTCCGAAAGTGCATGACACGAAAGGACAGTTCTTTGCATGCTGTTCCATGGAGTTTATATATGTAGCTTTCTGGAATAGGAAAGCCTTCCATGGTGACATTGTATTTGGCTGCTTATTATGTCCTCCTAGTTTTCTGTTGCCTGCCATACTTACTATTTCTGCTTTTTAAATTTCCAGTGATACTTTTAGGGTGAAAAGGTCACCGAAAAGATCTCCACTGTCTGATCCACCTTCACAGGTAAAGAGATCTTATAAGTTTTTTTGTTAGTTTGTTTTAATGTACTGCCCTTTTTAATGTATTCCCGTGGTGTCTCAGTGCACTGAAAACTGTTGGCTGCAAAGTCGGCAGCTCAGTGGTTCAAATCCCAGGTGTCCCGCAGCGGAGTGAGCTCCCGCTGTTAATCCCAGCTCCTGCCAACCTAGCAGTTCAAAAACATGGCAATGCAAGTAGCTAAATAGGGACCGCCGTAAAAAGCAGGAAGGGAAAACAATGTTTTTTTGCAGTCATTCCGGCGACCACATGGCCATGGACTTGTGCAACACCGGCTCTTAGGCTTGAATACAGAGATGAGCACCGCCGCTAGAGTTGGACACAACTAGCACGCATGTGCAGGGGGGAACCTTTAACTTTTTATTCCTCTTTGAAGAAAATGTTCACGGGTGCACATTGGCTGCCTAGGGTGTACTTTGAGTTTTAGTCCAAAAGTACCAATCTGCACACCTCTGCCAGTTAGCAAGAATCAATTGTCCGACAGTCACATTAGACACATGAAATAATTCTCTCTGGGATGCCACTTGAAGGGGAATAATGAACCAGTGACTTTATATAAGATCTCTGACCTAACATTCTTTCTCAGATATTTTGGTAACAATCTTTTGACAAGGGGAAAAAAGAAAAGAAAATTGTACCTTTATTGGGAAAAATTAGCATTCTAAACCTGTGATCTATGCTTTTGAGCATTTCTCCAAGCAGAAGTGTTCAAAGCAAATATGAAAACTGAAGAAATAAAAGGGATTCTATAATAGCGCAACTGATGTTATCTTAATAAACTTGAATATACAAAAATGGGAGAAAGCTATTTAAAAGCCTTTTAAAGCTTGGGTGTGCTTAAGATGGGGAAAGTTAAATGCATGACAAATTGTCTGGTTCAGAAGGAGTCATCAGGCTACATTGCCCTCAGAGATGAGGTAAATGTTTTATTTTTGCCAAGAGAGAACCAGGATGGAAATACAGATGGACCTGACTGCCTGGCATCTTTCTCCACTTGGCTGTCCAAAAGGCAGAAAATGGATGATCTCGAACAGACTGGTTGTCATGCTTTATATTGTTTACTCCTTTGCTCCAAAAATAACACTTTCAGAGGCAGTAAAAGTGGAGGAATCAGGTAAATTTGAGGTCAATCAAAAGCGTATTCTGGAGGATTTGGGAGTTGGATCATCCTGAACAACGTTTTTCCACAGTTGGTCTCTGTGACGATTGGATCTGGTCCTCCTTTGCTTTGTTATTGTGTTCACAGCAGTATCATGACTGCTTTTAATGTGCATGCATGCACATTGAATAAAAAAGCTTGTGTTGAGTTTGCTTGGGAGCATTTTTAACCCCATAGGAATTCCTTTGTATTACATTTACACATCTTGTATTTTTTGAACCAATTCAGAATTTATTTATTTTTGTAACTAATTGTGGGAGCTAGTGATGAGAACCAAGAGGATTTGTATTAACCAATTTAAGTTTGCTACCTGACACAACACACACACACACACACACACACACACACACACACACACACACACACACACACACACAACACCATTCTTTTTAACTAAGGCAGTGATTCTGAAACCCTGCTATTGGTCAACCTCCATTCATCTCTCCTGACATCTGAAAACCTCAGATCCTGTCTAAGGAGCCTGTGCACATTGCATGGACTCAAAACAAAAGAAAGAAGTGAAAGGAATCCAGGCACAGACAATGGTACCTTTCTTTACAGAACAGCAGTTCTTCAACCTTTAATTTCCTCCTAGGAATCCGTAGCTCTGCCTTCTGCCGAAACACCTTCTATGGTATGCACTGTGGTTCATGCAACAGATGAGGAGAAACTGGCATCCTCTGCAGGCAACCAGAAGTGGACTTGTATGACCGTGGATCTAGATTCAGATAAGCAAGATTACCCTCAGCCATCGGATCTGTCAACTTTTGTAAATGAAACCAAGTTCAGCTCTCCCACAGAAGGTAAGTCAACGTTTTAGTTCATGTGGGAAAAAGCAAACCGATTAAGAGTAATAAGGGACCAAATATATTTTTGTTCAGTTTCTTAGTGCTGAATTATCTTGTTTTATTTTTGTCTTCCTTCGTGTTTAGCTGAGTTCATTGTTTCCTTTCTATTAAGGCCAGTTTCCTGTTTGAAACAGGCAAGGTTTAACATTTTGACTTCCGAGCTCCCACATGCTCCTTGGGTTTCTGCAGCAGATGCACAGATTGGCTCATTAAAAACACCTGAAGATTGTACGTGCCTAATTGGGTACCCCCTTAAGCAGGCTCCGTAGGAGTACAGCTCCGCCCCCCCTCCCCGCAATACAATTCTGGCCAATAAAACATTTTATTTTCTACATGGAGTTTTTCTTCATAAGCTGGTGAAGACATCTGCTTGGGAATACCCTGAAGCAAATGGTGAGCCACTGTGGGAGACAGAATGCTGGACTGGATGGGCTGTGGCCTGTTCCAGCCAGGCTGTTCTTATGTTCATTGTTAAAAGTCTCGCATTGAGATCCCGATCTTACCACTACATATAATGCTTCTCTTGCTCAATTATTCCTAAGATCACTTGTAGGTGTCATTTGTCAGACATGTCTTTAAAAAACAGTCTTTCAGAATCTCGGGTTCCAGAGGGAAAGCCAAACCAATCTTTCTGATCTTCTGTGCCAAAGTCAAATCAGTTTTTGGGGAAAGGGCAGGTAAACCCCAGCAGAAACGTGCCACATTCAGCCAAATAGTAAGAGAGGTAATGGGCAACTGTTCTCTGTGGATCCCTGCATTGCTTCAGGAGTGACCTGTTAAGGTTGGAGACCAGGAGTAAACAAGGACAGTGAAGGCAAGCTGTCTCCTTTCCGCCTTTTGCTGCCCTTTGCTTTCTCCCTTTTTCTTTCTCTGTTTTGGCTGTCCTGCAGTTTGGCCATAATTGGCCAGGGACGGACTTGAAGCCAGCTGAGCCACTGATGAATCTAAATTCCTTCCAGTCTTACAGGAGTTGGGAATTGAGTTAGAACTCCATTTATGGTGGCCTAATTTTATGCTAGTATCGTGAGTGTCTCCCTGGACTAGAGGAGGCTTGGGTTGGGTATTACTCCTCTCTTATGTATGCGTCACTCTTTTTTCAGTCTTTAGTCTGATGAGCAATCCTGCTGGTGGATCCATTGACAGAATCCTTGCAGTTTTCCTGCAGAAGGGCACTGCTACCAACAGAAAGGGATGTGCTTAATCCTAATTTTCTACAAGCAGTGCATCCCTTGAGTTAATTTTGTGCTGCATTTACCTATGCCTCTCTACTTCCCACATATTAGCCTGCACTTCAATATACATTTCAATCTAGGTCTTCCTGGTGCCAGTAAATCATTGCAACATACTATCTCTCCCCATGATGGTAATCTATTAAAATCCTACCTACAAAGAACCAATCAGGTTGAATCCCTCCAAGCTTTTAAGGAATTTATTTGAGCTGGTATTGTTCCAGACTCTTTTTGCATTTCCTGAACAGTATAGTTGTGCAGCTGTTGATAAATTAGTTTTGACTGTGTCTCTTAATGCTGCTTCTGCTGAATGTCTTAAGGGTATGAAAATAAAATGTAGGAGTAAGCAAGGTACCTGTGTTTCGAACTCTCCAAGGAAGCTAGAATGAAAATGTGATACATAAAATCAGGATACAGTGAGTTTCTTAAGGGATAGCAGTAGTCATTTAAAATATTGCAAGGAAACAATTAGCCTTGACATTCTTTTATTGTATATTGTAATGGTTTAACATATGATCCAAACGTAGCATAGGTAAAGGCAAAGGTTCCCCTCCGCACATATGTGCTAATCGTGTCTGACTATAGGGGCGGTGTTCATCTCCATATTCAAGCCAAAAAGCTAGTGTTGTGCAAGTTTGTGGCCATGTGGCCAGCATGGCTACAAGGAAACACTGTTTTCCTGCTTTTTATGGTGGTACCTATTTATCTACTTGCATTGACATGCTTTCGAACTGCTAGGTTGGCAGGAGCTGGGGTTAACAGCGGGAGCTCAGTCTGCTGCAGAGCACCCAGGAGTTGAACTGCAGAGCTGCTGACTTTGCAGCCAACAGTTTTCAGTCCTCTAGCCCACTGAGCCACCACGCCCCAGGACCCACCACACCCCAGGACCGAGAGACCCTCAAAGTGATTGCAAATGCTAATTATGCCTGCCTGTTACATCTGCCAGGTAGCATGTAGCTCACATTACTTATTAATTACAGCCACTAAGAGTTCCTCCAGTTAGATCATTTAAGTATAATCATACCTTCCCCCTGGACTCCTCTTTAGGCTACAGTGGGAAACCTCAGAATAATTAAAGGCTGCTTTGCGAGGCTATCATTTGTGCCACTCTGATTCTTCTTTGAACACCTCCCTGTTTTCAAAAGCTACCTTTTGTCTCCTGAGCAAGATAAGGAGATTTCCAGTAGGCTAGCAAAAGAACAGTTCGAGGGGAGGGGCCTGATGCTTCGGGACCTGCCTTTGCTTATCCATTGGAATTCTCCTTATCTTTCTACTCAGCACTTGGACCTTCCGGAAGCCCTAAAAGAAATTATAATTCTATAGTGGGTTGCCCCATTGTGGTGTTCTGATCTGGAATTCCCAGCCTGTATTTGGAGTTAACTGGGGTTAAACATTCAGCAACCCTAAGCACAGAAGCAAGGAATTATGTTAACTGTAGTACTGTACTGTGCAAGGAGTGAAGCAGAAGTCTTAACTTGATGAATGGAATGTATGCTTGTTGATAGAAGTTCATGTGAGCAGTATGTTTTAAATTTTATTTAACACAACGAAAAATTACAAAATAAATGTACTGCAATACAGTACAGTACAATACAAACAAAAATAAAATAAAAAGCTATATAGACAAAAATCCACCTAAAATAACAGAAAACAGTGCAACAGACCAGGACTACTAGAGATACCCAGTATTGTGTCCTTTACACATTAAAGAAGCCCAACTCCCCTTCCAAAACTATGTTGAATCTTGTGAAGGTACCAAACTCTTCCCGTTTATCAATGGGAGCATATATGGAGTAAAGGAATACTTAACTGAATGTTAGCAAGAATAAAGGAAACTTGTTATAAGCTGATATGGAAATCATATTTCACACTGGTCAAATTGGAATGTATGGATAATAAATATTCTAATATATGTTGGAGGTGTACCCAGGAAGTAGATACTTATTACCATATGTGGCAGCAATGTGGAAATACAATGAAATTTTAGAAAGTGGTTTTTAAAAAAACTAGTTAAAACCCTAAAATAGCATTATAGTCAATATTTGATTTAAAAAACAACAGGGCTAAACGGTTAAAGAAATAATGAGAAATATATTAACAGCTGCAAGTTTAATGATAGTAAAAAAAAAAACCTAAGAAGTAAAATACGAATTTCAATTTGGCAACTGGTATAAAGTAATTTGCAATATAGCTATAATTGATAAACAAAGAAAATATAGATGAAAAGGAATTGATGAGTAAAAATAATTTAAGAATGGTGTTTTTTAAAAGATTTGAGCAAGCAGAGTAATGCATGGGTTTGAGGTGCTAGATATTTGTTAATGTTTTACTGGCGCTTCTAAGGTTTTGCCATGTATTGTTAATAAATGTAACTTGAACAAGTTGGAAAATCCTGGTTATTTTCAGCCACCCTGGTTTGTTGTGGACCACAGACACAATTTGATTTCACATCTGTTACATCTAAATGATCCTTTAAAAGGCAGAAATATGAGTACTCTGTGCGGATTAAGAGCTGAGATTATAAATGCTCAATTAACTGCACTCTGTTTTATTGATTCAATCTTAATTGCGGGGTTGGACAGGTTTATTAAAAGGCACATATTATTGGAAGTGCATATATGACATTGTATGACTTTTTATGTTGACTTTCAAAAATCAAATTTGACCGATTGATTTAAAAACTGGATGATCTGCCAATCCTAAATGTCATTTAACTAGGTATTGGTCATGTAATGGAAAATGGAAAAAAATTAGTGAGTGGAAATGGATAAGAAGCCCAGTCACTGTTAACATCACAAGTAGCTCTCATAGTCATGGAGATGTGTAATCTCCAGGCTTAAAACCGGGATACCTCAAGGACCAGATGCAGGGGAGTGGTATGAAGAAACAGATATCTAGTCTTGTGCACTCCCTGACACATTTGGTGGGGCCACTGTGAGATACAGGAAGCTGGACTAGATGGGCCTTTGGCCTGATCCAGCATGGCTGGTATGTTCGTATGAGGAGCAGACTTAAGATAAGCTCATTCATTCTATTACAGTACAGTGGACCCTCGTATAACAAACAGTTTGTATAACATAAAATATGTACAACATAAAAAATTCCGGAGATAGGGGAAATTTGCTTAACAGAATCGCCTATGAGGCAAATCTGTACATAAAAATGGTCGCAATTAGGGATTACTCTGTTTTCAATGCATTCCTATGGGAAATTTGTATAAAGGAAAATATGATTAACATAATTTCATTTGGAACGAATTACTTCCTTTATACAAGGTACCACTGGATATCGGAAGGAAATTCCTCCCTTTTCCTAGTTTTGAATATAGAGGAATGTGGCCTGGCACATGTTAGAATTGACCTAGTACCCCTAATTAAACATATTTCTTGAAAAAACATTGGAGAAATTTCCCCCATACAAGCCATTACTTGGTGTAGTAGTCAAGGATAGTGGAGTTTACTTTGGTGTCTTTTGATAAAACAGTCTTCATCATCTCTCCCTTTGGTCATTTTAACAGAAAATAATAACAGGCCCACAGGCCCTAAGGGAAAAGCACATTTCACAGTATTGATGGCATATGGATGCTCATCAGTGTGCAAAGGCAATTTTCTTTTCTGGGCGTATAGAATTGAAACATTGATCATGCATACATAAATGCACCTTTCGATGTTGGAGAGGAAGGAAGAGGACCCTGGGGGACAAGGGTGAGGGCGACTGACTGTTCAGCTATTTTGAGAAAAGGTATCATATCAAAGAACAAAGGAAACCTATTTAACATAAAGATCTACAAAGGGAATGTATTAGATAAAATGTATTCCTTGTTTACTTCATTGGGTTGTGGTTGACCTATGTATGCAAAGATTGGTACTCAGCCGGTTTTCAACTTGTTTCTAATAATTTCAGCATTGTTTTTGTTTGTTTGTTTTGATGGTCATTAAGAAAGTGTCAATAGGATGGTCCCAGACTCTTTGTATTTTCTCAAATAATACTTTCTCCACCATACTAAGCACACTTTCACATGTGTTACAGAGCTGGAGTATGGCAATTCATACGAAATAGAATACATGGAGAAAATCGGCTCCTCTATACCTGTAAGTTTCCATGTGTGGATTTCCACTTGTTTCCTCTGAATACCAGATTGCCAGGTTGCTAGATCAGCATATCCTGTCCCTTGAGATTTCGGGGTCATCCATCGTGATCACAGGAAAGGCTCTTGTGGTGTCCTATGGAGAAATCTGCAGTGTCACAGGGTTGATTGAATCTGGGTAGGCAAGGTTGTAGAGGGAAGCAAGCATTACATATAGCTAAGCATTTTTGCACAGAGCCGCTTCTTACCTCAAAATCAAGCTTTTGTCTGTCTAGCATGTTAAAGGGACTTTCAGTAGATTAGCAAATGAAAAACCTGAGGGGTCTTTACCCACTTATCTGCCACATATCAGTTCCCTGAGATAGCTGTTGCCCTGACAGCATCAAGGCATCTTGGAAAAGTATGGAAAAGTTGTATTTTGGGGGGATTCAGGTCACAGAATCCCAGTGTGAATATCACTGTCTGGAGAGATTTAGGGGGTTGCGGGGGGGATCTTTTCCAAGCTATAGTATGACTCCAGTGGTCTTAATCAAATGGTTTGTTTTAAACTCAAATGATAAAATTTGTTATGTAAGAGCTTTAAGGCAACTTGTTTCCCAGTATTTGGCTTTAAGTTTTTCATGGATGGCATGGCCAGGACTTTTTGTTTCAGTAGAATATGCATTGAAATATGTATTTTTTTTCTCCCCTCTCTCCTCACAGCAGGATGATGATGCTCAGACAAAGCAGTCGTTGTACCTTATGTTTGATGCACAGCAGGAAAGCCCGGTCAAGTCTCCTCCAGTCCGAATATCCGATTCTACCACACCTTGTTCCGGGTACTTCACACATTTCTAAAAAGAATAATTATTTTTAGAGAATGGTGCACTAATGAAGTGAGAAATGGGTCCCTTTATACACTTCTGCAGGTTCCATGTGGCTGCAATGTTTGAGCAGCCAGAGATTGGCAAGTTTACTGTCTTGGACTACCATTCTCCCCTGGCCAGCACAGTCAGCACACTGGCTTGGGGGATTCTGAGTGTTGCTGTCCAGAAAAAAGAGACCTTTTGTAAGGTAGCCTTTACGTTATGTGGAGATGACTATCCATACAATCCAATAAACTATTTCCAAGCATGCAGTTCGTGTAAAAGGTTTCATTTTTCGCAAACCAGTGCCATTTGCTTATAGCAGGGAAACAAATCAAAATAGAGATACAGTTTGTTAAAAGGACTGGCAATTTACAGCTCTTGCGTGGTATAGAGCCCTTCTGTAAACTTTGCAGGATCTTCTCGTTGTGCTTGTATATGTTTTGAGTCACAGATAGGTTTGACAGGGTGGTAGAAGGCATATGGGCAGCCTGAGGGCCCCCAGTGCCTGACTTGGTTCCATGAATTTTTTTGCTACGACAGCTTATTTTTTTTTCCTGGATTTCATGCTCCACTGGATTTCCCTGGGTCATAAACCAGATGCTGTACTTGGATGTGGTGTGAGAGAGAAACTATAAAAACTCTTATTTCTGGACTTTGTCACTGTACTCAACAGTACTCCATGGTATGTCTCTCAACCATATGCTTCTTAAGTGGGAAGCCCTAGACTGCAAAGAACTGAAGCAGCTGCCCATCAGTGCTAGCAACCACCCAGAGTTGGCTTGTGGCTAGATGGTGTGGTATATAAATCTAATACATAAATAATAATAAATATAAATGCAGTTCTGTCTTTCTTTCATAGAGATAAAATAATGAGCTGAAATCCTGTTTGTGTATGTTGCCAGGGCAATTTTTTGAAAATTAAATATTTTCCTCTCCTGCCCCATGGCTCTTAAGTATCATGAGTAGCCCTCTTCACCAATGGAATCTGTGGCGACCGAGGGATTGGATGGGGCAATTTTTAATTAGTGAAAATCACTAGCATCAGCAGTCAGTTTACAGTAAACATGTCATCTGCTTTGGTCGCCAGTTGTTCCTGATAGTGAAAGAGACTTCATGGGACCAGTAGCAGCCTCAGAACAGAAGGGTTAGGATGTTCTGGGTTAGAACGCAGAATGTACATATACAGGATCTCAACCATTGCTAAGAGGTTACTTCTGCTTCCTGAGAGGGTTTGTATAGAATGCAGTGGTGTACGTGTGGGAGGATGTATATAAAAGTGTGTGTAGGTGAACCTAAGAACCTAAGAACAGCCTTGCTGGAACAAGCCCTCTGTCGGGAGTCCTCTGATGGGGGTTCCTGCATGGCAGGGGTTGGACTAGATGGACTAGATGGCGTGGATCTGGATCCGGCGCTTACCTTGGAATCCCAGGTGGCTGCCGTGACCAGATCCGCATTTTACCATCTTCGCCAAATTGCCCAGGTCCGCCCATACCTAGATGGTGACTCTCTGAGAACTGTGGTCCAAGCACTGGTGATCTCAAGGTTGGACTACTGCAACGCTCTTTACATGGGGTTGCCCTTGACTCTCCTCCGGTGTCTGCAGCGGGTACAAAATGCGGCATCCAGACTGGTGGTGGGTGCGCGCCGTTACGACTGCATCACCCCGGTTCTAGCTCGCCTGCATTGGTTGCCCATTGCATCCCGGATCAGATTCAAGGTCCTGGTTTTAGTTTATAAAACCCTCCATGGCTTGGGCCCAGACTACCTGTCAGAGCGGATCGTCCAGCGATCAACCTCGGCCCATCCAGTCCGGCAGTCGCGAGTGCACTCGCTTCGGGTTGTCACCCCTAGAGAGGCCCGGAAAACATCAACACGTAACCAGGCCTTCTCGGTGGCAGCCCCGTCGCTATGGAACAGCCTCCCAAGCGAAGTGCACTCTGCAGAGTCCCTGCTGGCCTTCCATAAAGCTTTAAAAACTCTGCTTTTTCGGGAGGCCTTTGGCGAGCTTTTGTAATTTTTCCCCCCGCCATCTTTATTTGCACTCGCCAGAGGGCTTGTTGCTGGGTTCTGTGTGCGATGCCAGAGCGCAAACTGTTTTATAGTTAAAAGTGTATAGTTTTTGCTCTATTATATTGTTATTGTCTTTTATTGTGTTGTTGGTTGCTTTGACAATTCTTGTAAGCCGCCCAGAGTTCCCTATGGGAAGATGGGCGGGGTATAAATCCAATAATAAATAAATAAATAAATAAATAAATAAATAAATAAATAAATACCATAGGTCAAGCTTGGAAGAAACAGAAGCTCCGTTGTCCTCTGGAATGAAACTACAACATCCAGCTTCACGATCCCTGGCTCCTAGTCAAGAGTCATCATCGCAGTCCCTGGACAAATCAAAAACAAAAGAACTGGAGCCCAGAACCTTAGGTGGCACTTCAAACAGCATGGACATAGTAAGTTTCACTTGAAGATGCTTCTACTCTGGGCAGCTGGTTTGGCTGATAGGTCAAGGTTCTCTAAAATGAAAGGAGTACATTAGTTTAAATATAGTGACAGTAGAAAGCAATTATTGAAGATAGTTTACCTTGGATAATTTATCACTTTCAAGTCTTCAAAAACTGCTTATGATTTTATTTCACTTCTTGTTATGCAGGGGGTATTTTCTTGATGCATCCTGGTCAATTGTGTGATGCTTGAAAGATAACATTATTTGCTACCAATTTAGTGGGTACTCCCTTGAGCACTGTCCGTCTATTTATAGAGGCAGATGCATGGTTTGAATCATGAACAGTTGTGCCAGTTTCTGTTCCTTCTTCTGTATCCTCCAGACGACACCTGAAGACCCCTTTGCTTCTGCTGATGCTCTTCTCAGTAGGATATCTCATCCACCTTCAGTGTGTGATCAGCTACAGTATCTAGAGCCTGACTTAGCAGAAAAGAACCCCCCAATATTTGCTCAGAAACTTCAGGTTTGTAATGGAATAGTCTGTTGGTGTGTCCTTACTTCAGTGTTTGTCAACACCAGTAGAGGGCAGATGTTCCTGCCTGAACAGCATTGGGCTGTGTAATGCAACACAAGCTTTTCCCATCATACCATTATCTGCTATGAATGTTTTAGGAAACTGATATCAGTACTTAATGAACTTAATGAATATGATTTTAAGCACGTTGTTCTGCATTCATATACACGCTCGTGGAAAGACAAAAATGCCATTTACAAATGAGTTTCAAAAGGCAGTGGTGAACCAAATCTGCACATAGATATCCCCACATGTTCACATCATAACCTGTGTGATGCCTGTTCCCACTGTTGCACCAGATAAGTCATTTATATTGTTATGATATATACTGCATCTCACATCTAGCGTTCTGCCTGTGCCATAGAAAGAGTGCAGGCAAAGCAAAAGATGGATTTTTATATTTCATTGCTTATTGAGCCAATAGGCCTGTTTGCTCACCATGCGTAGTGGGGAGTGCCTTAGCCCCACACGTTCCATTTTTGGCTTCATCCTCCTCCTGTGTGTGGAAAGCAAACAAGTGTGAAGAGGGATGATTCTGCTGTCTATGAAAGGCTGCCCCATGGCCTGGCTGGAAAAATCAAGATCCAATAGGAAGGGTACAGATGCTCCCCAAATTAAGTTGATCACCTTCCCTACATACAGTAAAAGTGCATATGAGGCTGGATATGAACAATCACAGCTAAAGCACTCCCCTCTATCACTGAGGTGTATACACTGTTTTTTTAAATACCTGAGTAGATGTAAAATACCAGTGTAAAACTGATCTTGTTACAGCAGTAGTAATCATTTTGTAAGGGAAATGCTGGGTGTATCTATTGGGAAACACATTTTGAGTAAACATATATAGGATTACTTTGCAAAGCTCATCCAGTTGAACTATAGATCTTATACAAATATTGCATTGAATTTGGTAGACTTAAGCGTTTGATTTACGATGTACTGTATAGTTGGTTCCCTTTATGATTCAATATTAATTTTCTTTTGGAAAAATCTGGTGTTTTTACCTAGCAAAACATAATGCATAGTTTATGACAAATTTGCAATATCACACGTATAGAATTTAAAAAAAATTAGAATTTGTTTCATTTACTTCTGGGATGAAACTTGAATTCTTCTAATCGTTTAAAAAACTATTGATTTTTTTATTGTCCCTCCTCTTCTAATAGGACTCATTTTGATATCATATTCTGCTGCTGTTTCAGGCCAAATCCCATAACATTTAGTTTTGATTAAAAACAGTTAGTTTTTCTTAAACTAACGGGCCTGGCAATGTGTGGCGAGGTTTATTATTTCTTTTATCAACTCTAAGCCCAAAAATTATCCATCCACCCCAACAGAGGAACTGCAAAATAAGAGGAAGGGAAGGGAATTGTCTTTTGACATATATAGTATTAGCAGATTCAGGGGCGGGGGTTGAATTTGTCTGAAGGAGGAAAATAAAAGGCTCCTAAGAATTGTCTGTCTTGCATCTAACAGAGAATGTGATGAAGGTTAGATCTTAAATTTTGTAAGCAGTTGGCCTCTCAGTCGATCAAGTAGCTGTGTCTGGTCTCTCAGATAGTGGTCATCATATAACATTCATTCCACATATCTGGACATTTTATGTTTGCATCGTGTATTGAATGCATTTTTCCCATGCATCGCTCACCGTCACCAACCATTCCACTGACAGGAGGAGTTAGAGTTTGCAGCAATGCGGATAGAAGCCCTGAAGCTAGCCAGACAAATTACCCTGTCTTCTTTCAGCTCCTCAGATGCTGAGGTATCTTTGACATGCCTGCATTTTGCATGTGATTGATCACAGCTTAAGGAAACCAAAGGTCTCCTTTTTTTTCTTAGCAGTAATTTAATTGAAGTGTCTCTGAGTGGTGGTGCTTGCTACTTTTGGTACTACTATTTTTATCCAGAAAAGAGACAAGGAGCATGTCAAGAATTGCCCTCTAATCTCGAACACAATCACTTCCAAATGTATTTCGGAAATTACTATTACATATATTACTATTACCAAGTCACTACTTTGGCTGCCAGTGCATTATGCAAGTCTGCTTTGCTTTTCACAGATTAATGGATTGCATAAGCAATTAACTGTAATGGATTTCATTGAGGATAGTAATTTCTCTTTGAGTGCACTTCATGGCCATCTATATGGCCATGGGAGGTGCCCAGAATTGTGTGCATGTCAGCATTCACTTGGAATAGTCAAAATTTGGAAGTCCCATGGTGAATGCTTGCAACTGACATACAGTGTATTAAAACTCACTTTTGTGAGTCTAAAAATGGAAAAATGTAAACCATCAAAAAAATTAGCCTGGGATTTTTGAATGCCACAATTCACTCCATTTGGAACATGTACTGTGGTATGGTTTTGCTTGAAAATTGACTTTATTTGTTGAACCACCCAGAATAGTGCTTTTGCAATGATAGGTTGCTTAAATAAATAAATAAATAAATAAATAAATAAATAAATAAATAAATAAATAAATAAATAAAGGTCAAGCACAGCAGAAAACATTTTTGAAAGGGGACAGTCTGTTTGAAATGTAATTTGTGTTTATTGTATAACTATACAAATTTTGCCTCATGCTCATAGAAGAGTTTTTGCCACATACCAATAAGCAAACAAACATTCCCACCCAGTGGAGCATTTCTGCTAAAAAAGTAGAGGAGGCAACAGTCCTTGTTTCCCTTTCCTTCAGCAGTCCCATAGGTCTCTCAAAAATCTGTCCTAGGGAGGAAGTGTCTGTGAAGATTCTCAGTCATCCAGGTGAGGTTATCTGGAAGTTGAGTCATGGCAACTCTGCTTAATTTCTTGTGAGATCGAAGCGTTTCCCTACTCGTCCAAGCAGCTTTGTCAGCTAAAGGAAAGCTGGTGCAAGGCCTCCAATTTATAGTTCACCTTGGTTTTATGCCAAGGATTCATACCACGGTGGCATAAAACCAAGGTGAATTATAAGTTGTTGGCCTTGCACCAACTTTCGTTCAACTGACAAAGCTACTTCGATGAGTAGTGAAACATTTCAGTCTCACAAGAAAAGAAGTTCAGTTGCCATGACTCAACTTCTGGATAAGGAGGAAGTGATATTTGCCAGTTCATCTGCTCCAGGAGATTGTGGGATCCTCTGGAACAGCATGGGAGCTAGACGGAACTAGCAGAAAGCTTGCTTTTCAGTTCCTATGGGCCAGAATACCTCAAGTAGTGAACCTGAATAAATTCTGTATCCTTCCTGTTTTCCAAACCTGTGGTTAGCTGCTTTAATGATAGTCAATCATTTAGAACATCTATAGTCACAATGAGTGCTAAGCTTGCCATTTATCTACTAGTAATATTGATTCATGGTCTTTTGTGAGTCTAAAAATGGAAAAGTTTAAGGTGCTATAGCACACATGGCTCTCCTTCCCATCCCCCCCCCACAACCAGTTGCTGAAGTTTTGACTAATCTGAACTTGATGTTTCAGACCTTTAAATGATAAGGATAAAACAATACTGGAGGGAGGACACTGAGAGTTTCCTTTTCCACACGCAAGAATGTTCTTTATCCTTTAAGACCTAAAGCATTTCCTTCCTGATAACACCTACGGCATGTTAGCTGTTGCCATGTTGGTATGAGATGCATGTGTTCTACACTAGAACGAAATGCTAGCTTTTAAGTAGTGTGTTTGATTTGTGCAGTTGTGCTGGAGTTTTTGCAATGGTCATAGCTCATGGGGTTTTAATGGGAGGAGGGATTATTCTGGGTTGTTTAAAGTTTAAAAAAAAACCACCACCATATCTGTATACACTGTATTATCATTTCACTGTTACAGTGAAATTTTCATTTCCCAAATGGTGAGAATATTATACTGATGAACTTTTGGAATTATAGTTTTCTGTAAGGTGTGTTAGAGGCAATTGGATGGTGATTGTAAGCATGTTTAAAAACCTTTACAACACTGTTATTTTATTTTAAGTGGCTTTGATTGAGGCTCTACCTATGCTTGGTGTGAGCTAGCTATTTCAGAAAAGCAACGTCTGCTTGTGGTTTTTCCCTTTCTTTTAGCTTGGCTTAGCTTAATTACTGTATGTATGTTGAAATCCAGCAGCTAAGCGAATAAACAGAAAAGGTCAATTACCCTTTTATTGAAACCAGTGACAAAGGCTCTGTTGGTATATAATGGGATTTGATTCTGCCTACTTTCTCCCATTATTCTTATTTACAAAAATGTGTATGTCTAAATATATGCAAACTGATCCCATATTATATGACAAGGTTAGTAAAAGGTGGCTGTTAAATTTCATATGACTGTATTTCAAAACCCAACTTGGTTATTGGAACCAGAAGAGCAAAGCAGAAATGGACAAGTTTAAGTCAAAGTTAAAATACAGAAATTTGTGCCACTTCCTCTCATTGTTCTTGAATTCATGCTGTATTCTGTTTGGGAGAAAGAGGGCAGCAGAGGAATTGGTGTGTAGTACTTTGACCAGCTTTGGAAATAGCATACATTTTAAAAAAATGTCCTCCACGTCTTCTTTTTCTGTGGACAGTTATTTCATAAATTAGTACATTTCACTGTGCTGAACAAAAGTTAAGGGAAATTCATATACGGACGTAATTTGGAGGCTTCGGAGAGGATTTGGCAAAATGCCTGAACAAAGAATTATGAGGTGGCAAAATGGATGCACTGATCCTTTTTCATAATAAGCTGAAGTTTAGATTTTCAAAAGACCCCTTTCCAGATAATG
Organism: Phrynocephalus guinanensis; assembly: GCA_037367245.1. Lineage (NCBI taxonomy): Eukaryota > Metazoa > Chordata > Lepidosauria > Squamata > Agamidae > Phrynocephalus > Phrynocephalus guinanensis. The sequence continues at coordinate 62,069,591 of CM074735.1, read as the reverse complement.
GGATTACTGAACATCTCCATTTGGATTTTTGTGTATTTGAATCTGTGCATTTCATTCCTGTAGAGCTCAGGGAGCTACATATCTGACTGCTGAGACTGAATTTAGGATTTAGGCCCCCACTGTGCAACCCAGAAGAGCCAGTCTATGTAGGATGGGTAAGCTACACAGTCCCTGGGTGCCCCCAGAAGAAGGAAATGGTAAACCACTTCTGAAGGCCCTCTATTTAGAAAACCCAGCAAAGGGTTGCCGTAACTCAGAATTCACTTGACTGCACACAATTAACATTATATCCAATTGTATTGCTCCTCTATACAATTGTATAGAGAAAGTTGTATTTTAAAAGACTGGGTCTATAAGAAGATAGCCTTGCATTGGTCAGGTCTCATCACATAGTGTTAACAAAATAGGAATACTGTCTACTTTGTAGCTGCATTTGGTGCAGGAAGGATTTGTATCACAGGCACAAGTTTTTAGATGATGGTGCTGTCTGCCAAAGTTCTGATAAGGCACAACCTGTACATTCAGTGAGTTGGCGAGATGGACTTAGATGATTTGAACAGAAGATAAACCAGGATGGGTGATCTCCAGAAATCCAGGAGTTATACATGCCCATCCCTGGATCTTGGAAGATGACTCCCATTACAACATCCTCCAGCTATTTTTGTTAGAAAAAAATGGAGAGGTGGTAACTGGAAAATCCCCTTTTGGTGCTCTCTATTGGCCAAAGAAGTTTTTGCGTATAATTATAATTATGCCTTTTTTGTCTGACTGAGTTTGAGTGTTAAAAGCTGAATCGTGCATTAAATTTAGGCTTCTCCCTACAGTGACTTTTTTTTAAAAAATTGTCTATGATCAGAGAGGGGGAAAGTTATTTTGAGACTATAGTTCCCAGAATAATTCAGCTACCATGGCTGGTGGCCATGTTGGTTGAAGAATTTGGGGAGTTGTAGCACAAGAAGAAAATAAATCCTTGTCCTTGACAAAGGCCCAAACTGGATATGACATTTTGTTCTCAGTGTTACACAGTAAATTATATATTCACATGATAACGTAAAATTTAAAAGGTCTCCCATATTTGGTCTCTTGTATCTTTTGCGTATCTTTTGTATGCTGTCAGTCTAGCTGCAAGAAAGGTGATCAATGGAACTGTGTTCGCCAGCCAGAAAACCAAAGTTTTGATTTCCTTTAGTTCTAGGAGGTTTCAATGAGCTCAAGCTTTGAACAACTCCTACTCTCACTTTGTACCTAGTAGTTGTTAGAACTGCTAACACGTAGTGTCCCTATGATTGAGTATTAGTTGCTTCCTCGTGTGCTTGATATCTAGTCTTACATATTGTCAGTGAAGCTTTTGCAGCTATTTAGCTCAAGGGGAAAACTAATCTTTCTCTCTCTTTTGCTCAATTTGACATGCAACATTGAAGGGTAAGTTGCCCACTAAGTTATCAAAGAGGTAGTTGTTCTGATTTGTTTCATGGTGTGTAACAAAAATAAAAACAAAAGTACAGTAGTATCTGTACAAATATATTTATTTCACTGTAAATTTTTGGTAAAACTAATATGTCAGTCCTTCAGATGCCACAGTATTTTGGTGATTGTTTATGTTACCCAGCTTGTGCTGTGATCAGATTATTGTACAGCTGAGTTTGCACCAGAGATTTTTTGATATAATGAACAATTACTATCCTCCTATGCAAACCTTAGGTAGATTTCTTGCCTTGCTAGTGGTAATATGCTTAGTTCCCTAACAAAAAGGTGAACCACAGCAACAGTTAGTTCTATAGGCTTTGGATGGATGCAAATGATGGTTAATTACAAAACAACGTAGCACAGCCTGTATATGAGTTAATTGCTTGTCTTGGTTAGCTGATATTCTTACATTCTCCTGCCGGATCAATAAGAAAATTACTACAATTCTGTATCCAATGAGATGCAAATGCAGGTAGTAGTAGCTTTTCCTTAGGACATTGTAGATTACTTACCTTATGAGGATCAGAATCCAAATAAGGGTTTCCAGTGTTCGAATTACTGGACTTCCCAGGACTGGGATGATATAATCTGCCTCCCTCCCTAGCGCCACTGAGAATCCCATCAGAACCGTACAGTGGGACAATGTAGGGGGCTGCAGTGAGGAGAGGAAAAAAGCTCCTTCATGCTAGTGGCCATGTCCTAGTCAGTGTGACTTTGGAGGTAGACCCACATGTTAACACGCACTTCAACGATAGCTTTAACCCAGTTCATTGTACTGAGAGACATTCTACTGATAAAATTAGAGGTTCCTCTCAATGCATTTGGTAACTGATAGATTGGCAGAGTTATATTTGAAGAGCAGTATTGTGATCAATTATCTAAAGATGTGTGCCTCATTCAAATATTCTGCTAAACTAATAAAACTGGCCATTCAGATTTAACTATGCAAATCTCAACTAATAAAACTGGCCATTCAGATTTAACTAACTGAGAACACCTCCAACATTTGACACAATATTCCCTAGAGTAAAAGAACTTTCTGCGTCCTTAGCAAAGGTTTGTGATGATTTCTCCCTAGGAATAGTACATCGCAGGTAAAAAGTTAGTTAGGCTCAGAGAAGTAATATGAATTACTCAGAGAATATACTGTAGTATGATCAAACTGTATATGTAGTATGATGAACCTATATATCAAATAAATCTATAGAGATATACAGAAATTAGAGGCGGTGTACTATTATTTCTTTAAAATGAAGTTTTCTTTTTATTCTTAGAAATATAGTGTCCACCTGCTGTTTTGGGGTTCATGTACTGCGGTCCCAATATATCGCAGGACCACAGTATATGAAAGGCAAGGCCCCCTGGGGTAAGCTGGATGGGCCTGTTTCAGGCCTCCTGTACTTACCCCAGGCCTGGCACTGCCCCGAACGGGCCTCCGATGGCCTTACCAGGCTTGTCAGAGGCCCCAAAAGTGCTTTCCCGAAAACCGGAAGTGACTTCCAAATTACTAAAAACTACTTCTGAGGCCTCTGATGTCGTTCCGAGCCTGTCGGAGACCCCAAAAGTGCTTTCCAGCAAACCAGAAGTGACTTCCAGAAAACCGAAAGTGACTACCGGATCACTGAAAAGCACTTCTGGGGCCTCCGACAGGCCTGGGAAGGCCATTGGAGGCCCATTTGGGTAGCACCAGACCTCAGGTAAGTGTAGGGGGGCAGACAGCCCCCCCAGTCCCAACCCGACCCAGCATCCACAGATCGCGGATTTTCAATTATCGCAGGTCAGGTCAGGTCCCTAACCCCTGATATAGGTGCGGGGTTACTATAGATGTTTTGATGTGAAAATTGAGACAATTGCATGCATTTGCTATATCAGGACAAAAAGCTTGTTTCTATTATTGAGGTCCTTATTTAGGCAGAAGGTGTCTTCCTAATGGACCTCTCCATTAGAGTATGAACTCTGTTTTTAATTTTCATGGGTTTTGTATTTTGTTGTTTAATTTGTTTAACATGCCCAGAAAATGTAAGACAAAGCACCTTTAAGACTAACAACTTTACTGCAGTGTGATATTTGTACATTACCATCCATTTCTCAGATGGATGGAGTGCAATCGTTCATATAAAAAGTATATAACAATAATATATGGCAATGAATTGTGCTGGTAGGAGCCAAAGAGGTGGGAATAAGGGCACAGATCAAAATGTTAGTACTATTAATACATGAACTGAATATCCATAGTTGTTGTTGTTCTTTTTCATGTTATATCAGCTGAAATAGACTAACACAGGCAGCTCGTTTGAAACAATTGCAACAGAAGACATAATATTTTAACACAAGATTATAGGGGATTAATTACAAGTTTTGTAATTTCAGCATCCAGTTTCAGATATGTTGAAGCAATGTGGTGATCCATAGTGTTTCCTTAGATTATCTTTCCCTGTGACTTTTGGTGTTCTTATGTGAGTGATGGTTTTGTAGGTACCCTTAAATAAAATCTTAAAATACCCCCCCCCCCAAAAAAAAAGTTGCTATACTCAAATATAAGGTGACCCAAATATAAGCCGAGGGTGTTTTTTTACCACAAAAAATGGTAAAACCAATTGACTTGAGTATAAGCCGAGGGCTTATATTCGAGTATATACAGTATGTGTTCCAGCTTGTGGCCAAGTGCTTGGGAGGAGGCAGAATGGTCAGGACTAGCCCTCCGCTGCCTTCACTCAAATATCAGCTGAGGGCGTTTGTTTTAGGCAAAAATAAGGGCTGAAAAACGTGGCTTATATTCAAGTAGACAGATGGGCATGAAACTAATTTTTAATTTGCTTTGTTATTTATTATTCGTTTCATTACTGAATGAAACAAATAATGAACAGACCCATCAAAGAAAAATGAAACAAAATGAAATGGAAATTTCTGTTTTGTTAGCTTCATTTTTCGTTTTCCCATAGGAATGCATTAAAGCAATGGATTCCTGCGGGGAAAAGCCGGTGATTCCCCTGCCCAATGCGGGGGAAACCGCAGGCTAGTTTTTTCCCACTGAAGCCACCACCGACCAGCTGTAGCACGCGGCTTCGGCAGGAAAACAAGTTTCACCCACCCAATCGGGTGCAGTTGGGTGGGGTATAAAAAAAACACGCCAACCCAGCCTGTGGGCCTGCTGATCGACACGATAACTAATTTTTTTAAAAAAAAAAAAAAAACCGCATGGACCTGGCCCGGCGCAATAAAGAGGGAAAAACATGCTGACCCAGCCCCATGGGCCAGCTGGTCAGCATGAGTATAATAATAATAATAATAATAATAATAATAATAATAATAATAATAATAATAATAATAATAATAATAATAATAATAATAATAATAATAATAATAATAATACAGTGGACCCTTATACAAACAAACGGTTTGTATAACATAAAATCTGTACAACATAAAAAATTCCGGAGATAGGGGAAATTTGCTTAACAGAATCACCTATGGGGCAAATCCATACAACATAAAAATGGTTACGATTAGGGATTACTCTCTTTTCAATGTATTCCTATGGGAAATTTGTATAAAGGAAAAATTGCTTAACATAATTTCATTTGGAACGAATTAATTCCTTTATACAAGATACCACTGTAGTAGTAGTAGTAGTAGTAGTAGTAGTTGTAGTAGTAGTAGTAGTAGTAGTAGTAGTAGTAGTAGTAGTAGTAGTAGTAGTAGTAATAATAATAATAATAATAATAATAATAATAATAATAATAATAATAATAATAATAATAATAATAATAAATAATAATAAAAGGCGCTGGCCTGGCCTGCGGACCAGCTGGTCACACGAGTTAAAAAAAATTACCAACCTGACCCGTGGGCCGGTTGGTCAGCATGATTAAAAAAAAATAACTAATTAAATAAAAAAAACCGCATCAACCCAGCCCACGGGTTGATTAATTAAAAAACCGCAGCAACCTGACCCACGGGCCAGCTGGTTGGCGCAAGTAAAAAATTAATAATAATTTTTAAAAACACGCCAACACGGCCCACGGACCAGCTAGTCAGCATGAGTTTTTTAAAAATGTGCCAACCCAGTGCACAGGCCAGTTGGTCGGCAAGAGTAATAAATAAATAAATAAATAAATAAATAAATAAATAAATAAATAAATAAATAAATAAATAAATAAATGTTAAAAATGTGTCAACCCAGCCTGCACACCAACTGGTTGGTGCAAGTAAAAAGAGGGGGGAATGTGCCAACCTGGCCTGCGGGCCAGCTGGTTGGCCTGAGTAAAAGAAAAAAGAGAAACTGTGCTGACCCAGCCCACGGACCAGCTGGTTGGCGCAAGTTAACAAAATAAATTATTATTTTTTTTGAAAACACGCCGACCCAGCCCGCGAGCCAGCTGGTCAGCACAAGTAATACAAAAGAAAAAAGGCCACACCGACCCTGCCCGCGGGCCAGCTGGTCGGCACTAGTAAATAATAAAGCACACCAAAAAACATTTAAAACGCGCCAACCTGGCCCCGGACAGCTATTTGGTACGAGTTAAGAAATGAAAAATAAAAAAACGAAACAAACGAAAAACAAAATGAAAACAATTTTAAAAACGAAAAACAAAACGAAATGGCATTTTGGCATTTCGTCCCCATCTCTATTAAAATATATACGATAGCTAAGGGTAATACGAATATATTCTCAAAGGTGATTATAGAATAGTAATGTATTCTCAAAGGTAATACTAATATACAAATATTGCCAGTATTTCCAACTGGAAAAGCTGGGAGATATGAAAAAATGTTACGTAGTTGAGTGGACTTATAAAAACTAGTCTTCTTGTGGCTTTAACCTATGCCAACATCCAGAAGTTTGTGATCTGTGTTTCACTGTATCTTTCCTTCCTCTGATTTCTGAGAAGAAGGACAGTAGTGTTCTTTTAACACTACTAGAATCAGTAACTTAGCATATGCCAGGTGTTGTCCTGTATGACCTGACCTATTGTTTTATGGTCCTAAACTTAAAGGAGGTGGTGGCAAAAGCAGTCATTGCATTTGGTTAGATGTAGAGAATGTTTGGGTAGGAAAAAAAGCCAGACCACCTTGGTGTGTGTGTGTGTATTATGTGCTGTTAAGTTATAACTGACTTAAGGTGACACAAAGAGGGCTTTAAAGGTAAGTGAGAAGTGGTTTTACCAGTGTGATGACCCCAAATGAGCTTAGTGGGGATTTGGACCCAGTCCACCTGCTCAGGTAGCCCCAAATTGTGACGTCTCCTAGCCATGCTAGGGCAGGACAAGAGTAACCATCAGAACTCATTGAGCGAAGGCTGTGTCATGTGTAGTGCCTGCGTTTAGGAGCTAAAGCACTCTTAAACCTAACTGTGCCTTACACAAACATGTCAGACCCTCCCCCTGTAGTATATTCAGTTGTTTTGTGTACAATAGCTGGGGGCCCAAAAACATTTAAGTATTACTTGGATTTCTGTCAGAAGACAGCACACTTCTTTGAAAGACAACTTTTGAGAGATCACATTTAGCATGTCTGGTTTTGCTGGTGCTTCTTTTCCCTCTGGGTCTCTCATCTCTGTGATCTTCAGTAGTAGTTCAATCACAGTTCTTCAAGTAGTACTATTCATGGGCTTGTATGATCCATTCATGCTACAATCTGTATGGCACCGTCAAAGGTTCATACAAATTAGCATTTTGCATTCATCGTATTGTCACATATCCTCATTGTTTTTCCCCTTGTTCAGTTGTTCAGTGAGCTAACATATCTATAAGGAAAAACCAATTTCTTTTTCATTTCTCTTTTTTTCTTTTTTCGTGAACAGAGAGATCCCGCAGTTTCAGCTGACGTTTCCATCTCTAAAAGTGCACTCTACTCTCGGATAGGCAGCTCAGAGGGAGAAAATACCTCAGATTTGCTCTATCAACAGCAAGACTTAGATTCTGCCCTGAGAATTGCCCGTGAGGAGGTAATTGTTATATTAAAATGTCCTGTGCTTTTATGACTTAATGTTTGTATGCAACTGCTTTAAATTTGCATGTTCTTGTTTTCCTTTCCTTCTTTTTTATTTTTCACATTGTGTTTTAAAATGGAAAGATGGGATATAAATATTTTAAATAAATTAATAGCAAATAAAATAAAATGGTGTAGTTTGGGGCCAATTGAGACTTAAGGTTCATTACCTCTTAACCACTAGGTGAGGTCATTCCTTCTACATTTGTGCAGGAATTCTACCTCATCATTCATAGAAAGAATTCAGCGGTATATTTCATGGGTAACTCTATCCCTTGCAGTTCCTGACTCTTCATTTTATCCAACAAACATCATTAAGAGTTAGCTAGAATTATGTCTGCACAATTCTGAGAGAGAGAGAGAGAGAGAGAGTGCATTTCCATTCACAATTTGCATAATATTTTACAAAAAAGCTCAGCCCCATTTCAAATTATGTTATGACATTTATTTATGGCAATAACTGCCTGGTGTAGAAAATAATGGCTGCAATGTGTGTCATGGCTCTCTCTACAGCTGCTTAGCGTAGCTGGCAGAGAAACACATACGTACACCATATGCTTTACTTGATTAAGTGTATGTACTTAGAAGTCTTTGGCCAAAATTTGGCCACACTGCTCATGCTGTTGTAAAGTTTGCATCTGCATTGCACATGTAGATTAGGTTATGATTTTTGAATTTCCTGATATTGTGGGATGGATCTTTGTGAGTTAGGGGGAGGGGGAATCCTGAAAGGTTCATATTCTATATATGATGTTATAGCTAGAATTGAGTCCAGACAAAGGCATAACTGTGGTCCAAAGCTTTCTTCTATATATCCTGTCCATGAACCATCACTCCCAAATTTCTGTGAGAATCTGATCTCTTTAGTAAAACCCTGGTTGCCAGATTTACTCTCTCTGTTCTTCTTGCTTTCTCTTTTTCACACCACATTTATCCTTAGTTTAATTGAAAATGAATGGTGCAAAACAATTTTAAAATCTTCCTTGACTCTGCTGTCACTTTTTGCAATGTTACCTGATAAAATGCATTGAATCGTTAATCCAGTTCCCTCCTGTTTTGCTAACAGATTGTAGCTAAGGAGAGAGAAGTGTCAGAATGGAAGGAGAAATATGAAGAAAGCAGGAGGGAGGTCATGGAAATGAGGTGTGTTTTGATCTCTTCTCTAACTGTGCTCCCAGAAGACTTATCAGCACTCTTCAAACACGAAGACTGTGTTACACGCATTTATAACATAGTCTACATGTTCTACATAGAGCCTTCCAAGAGGAGTCTAATTGAAGGGCAGTTTCAAATGGAACAAGGCATCCTTTAGAGACTCACCTTTCACTGAAGATTTTGCTGCCTCCCTTGGTGCCATGTGCCATTAGCATTCTTTTATAATATCACAAAAGCAATAGGTTGGTTGATATAGGATTTTTCATTAAAGGTCACATGAACTGTGTGAGCTCATAAGACCTTTAAAATACGATGTTTCATTTAAAGATCCCCTACCTTTTTTGTTTGAGTGGAAAGGCCAGGGTTATCTGTCTCGCTTGAACCTATGGGCAGAATCTGAAATTTTCTTTATTTAAAAGGACAGTGTTCGTTTTATTCTGTTGTATATTATTGTCCTTTATTTTATTTTTGGCAAAGCAAGGTAACACATGCAAGCCATTTTGAATCTTCATTTTGCAAATTGTGACTCATCACTCAAATGCTACGGATCAAGGCTAGTCACATTTCATTAGCCTGATTTCACTCTGGAAAAACATGGATCAGCTGCTTAAATCACTTTTAATCTGCTTATTCTAGCTAGCCTCTTTTAGAGAGCAAACTCAAAACAGGATTTGTGTGTGTGTGTGTGTGTGTGTGTGTGTGTGTGTGTGTGTGTGTGTGTGTGTGCATGCGTGCGTGCGTGCATGTGTGTGCGCGCACACACACACACACACGCACACACACACTGAAGTGAGGGTAGAGCTTTAGAACAGTCATTTTATTCAAAGGTTTATAACAGTCGCAAAATCGTAGCTCACAAAGGTTTGCCTTGGTATCACAAATTCTTTTTGCATTCCTTTAAATAAGAATGCAAAAGTGAAATTTTTTAACAATACCAAATGAGGTACATGAGGGGGGAAATCACCATCCTTCACTGTTGCCTCCTCCACTTCCTGATGACGGCAGCGCCACACCACAACTGCAAGTTTTGTGAGTTCATCATATGAATATACCGACACAGTCTGTTATCTACTAGAGCCAGTAGTAAAGCCTTCCTTTGGACCAATTTCAGAAAGTGTTTGTAATTAAAAAGTCTTTGATGTCTCAACGCTTCAGCTCTTCTAGTCTGCAAAGCTCAGAAGTCACGTAGTGTTTAAATATCTGGTATCATAGGGCTTTATAGGTATGCATTATTCTCCTCAGAATGATGAAGCTTAAAACAAATTTTTTTGTAATTTGCTTCCTGATTATATGAGCTACAAAAAAATGGGAAATATTTATCCAATAGACTTTATTTATTTATTTATTTTTGTACTCGTAAACCGCCCAATTTTCTCTCAGGAATTCTGGGCAGTGTGCAACAAATTGCAAAAACAAACTGACCAAACAGAAACCCATGACAAGAATCTATCTTCCAATTAAAAGCAATAACTATGAAAACACAACAAAACAAAATAAAAATACAAAATCCAGCAAGAGAGAGGGGATAAAACAAAGAAAACAACGGGACAAACAATACAACCAAACAAAAGGCATGCAATCGTACAATCAACGATCCCCAAAACATTCCCTGAAGAGCCAGGCCTTTAAAGCTCTTCTAAAAGCCAACAGGGACACTACCAGGCTAATCTCTGTGTGCACACTGCTGGTCCAACCACACTGCTGTGGCCACCCGGAGCAAAAAGCCCAGCTCTGGTGGGGTGGGACGAAGGTGATCTCATGGAGATACGTTCCGCCAGAAAGTTAGGTCCCAAGCCATGGAGGGTTTGGTAAACCAAAGCCAGTACTTTGAACCTTATCCAGGAGACAATGGATAGCCAATGCAGGCGAGCCAGAATGGGGGTGATGCGGTCAAACCTGCCCGCACCAACCACCAGCCTGGCTGCCACATTCTGCACCCGCTGCAGTCGCCAAACAAGGATTAAGGGTAACCCCATGTAAAGAACGTTACAGTGGTCTATCTTCAAGGTCACCAGCGCCTGCACCACCGTCCTAAGGAAATCTAGGTCCAGGTCCAGGTAAATCTGGGCGATAAGCCTAAATTGGTAGAAGGCTGCCCTTGTAACAGCTGCCACTTGGGCTTCCAGGGACGAAGCTGGCTCGAGGACCATGTCCAAACTCCTAACTCAATCTGCCAGCTGGAGGGTCAGTCCCCCCCAGACTGAGGAGAGGGCCACTGTATCTGTCCGGAAGCCCCCCCCCCCAAGGAACAAAACCTCGGTCTTCCTGGGGTTGACCCTGAGCCTGTTAGGCCTGGTCCATTCCACAACTGCATCCAGGCAGTGGTTAAGGGTCTGAACAGCCTCCATTGCAGAGGTGGAAAAGGAGAGATACTAGCTGCATGTCATCAGTGTACTGATGACAGCAAACCCTATAACTCCGACTGACCTCAGCCAGCAGTCTCATATAGATGTTAAAAAGCATAGGAGAGACCACTGACCCCTGGGGAGCCCCACAAGAGAGTGTCCATGGGGCCGACAGATCACCCCGCAGCTCTATTTTTTGGACACAGCTGTCGAGAAAGGACCGGAGAAAACACAAGGCATGACCCCCAATACCCGCCTCAGACATCCTGCTCAGGAGGATAGTGTGGTTGATGGTATCAAAGGCCACTGACAAATTGAGAAGGACCAACAGGGTAGGGCAACTCCTGTCAGCCTCCCTCAACTCCTGTCAGCCCCCCTCAATACAGCCAGGGCTGTCTCGGTGCCATGGCGTGGCCTGAACCTGGACTGGAATGGGTCCAGGACATGATCTTCCTCCAGGAACAACTGGAGCCTGACCGTGTCAACCTGCTTGATCATCTTGCCCAAGAAGGGAACATTGGCTACAGGATGATAAATCCTTGATGAAAGCCCTTCCTATGGGTGAGAGCACAAGATGTATGTCATGTTAAACAAGATACATTAAACAATACATAGTTCGTAGATTTAGGAGTGAGGAGAGTGTTCTAAATATAATGGTTAATCTCTACTAAGCTAGGTAATACCATCTTAATATCAGAAAGGAGCAATGACTTGAAATGACTTTCACTGAAAGTGAAAAGAAAAAAATTCCAAAGCAGGACTGTAGTTGAACATGAATGCCAAAATCATGGCTACAGAAGAACTACAGAACTTTAATGTTGACCATGAAAAAACTGAAACAGTGAAAGCTTTTGTATATCCTGGTTCAGTTAACAACTCCAATGGAAACTGCAGGCAAGAAATCAAAAGACTGAGGCCCAGAAGGAAAGCAGAGAAGGAATTAGAAGAGACCACCAAGTGTAAGGATGTGTTACTGGAGACCAAGATAATCCCAATCACCATACACAGGTGTGAAAGTTGGACAGTAAAGAAAGATGAGTTGTTTGAAATGTGATACTGGAGTACTCCTAACTAGAATGCACAACTAGAATGACAAACAAGTGGGTCCCAGAGCAAATCTAGCCTGAAATGTCTCTGGAGGCCAAAATGTTGAAACTGAGGCTGTCCTAATTTGGGCACATCATTAGAAGGCAGTGTTCACTAGAAAAGACTATAATGCTGGGAAAGATTGAAGGCAGAAGGAAGAGAGGAAGACCAAAGATGAGATGGATTCCCTACACAAGAAGCCAGAGTCTTGAGCTTACAATTGCTGAGCGGGGCTATTGAGAACAGAACATTTTAGAGATTTATAGGGTTGCCGTAAAGTGGAGGCAGCTTGACAGAATGTAGCAACAAACTGGACTAGACCCAGTGGATCAGTGACACTTCCATAAATGGTGATTCCTACAAACCCCAGTGATTCAGTAGGGCTGCTCTGGTGGGGCTTCATCTGACTGGATTCAGCCCAATGAGCTCCACAATCCCACTACCAACTGCAGGTGGAATATTTTATGTATGGATTAATATTGGGATGGGGGAAATGTGTACTCTTCCGGATGTTGTTGGATGGCAACTACCTTCATCTCTGGCCAGCAGTGCCAGTAATGAAAGTGGGAGTTGCAGTTTATCAACATCGGAAAGGCTGATTAAAGTGAATGTTGCTGTGTCGTAAGCTAAGAATATACCTCACATTATAAATTTTGAAGCAATTTAATACACTTTAGAAAAGATGCCAGTGTACAAATACAGTCACCCCCCCCCCCCCGCCATTTCGCAGTTCAGGTACTGCGGTCCCACTATATCATGGGATCGCAGTACCTGCGCCGCGGGCCGCACGGGGAATGGTGGGGGAGCGATCGCATTGCCCCGTGCTGCCGCCCCATGCTCCTCTGAGAAGCCTCGAGGCCGTGCGGGGGTGATCACATCGCCCCGCGCCACCACCCCAGGCTCCTATGAGAAGCCTCGGGGCGTGGGGGGCTATCACATTGCCCCGCACCGCCCCCCCACTCCTCTCCTCCAAGAAGCCTCAGAGGTGCAACGGGAGGTGATCGCATTGCCCCACGCCGCTGCCCCGGCGCTCCTCCGAGAAGCCTCGGGCCGTACAGGGGGCTGGCAGGAGGCGATGTGATCACCCACGCCACCCTCCCGCACAGCCCGAGGCTTCTCAGAAAAGTGTGGGATGGCAGCGTTGGGTGCTGCCCCGCAATCTCCATTGAAATGCATTGAGCCAATGCATTTCAATGGAGAAATTTTCCCCATTGGAATGCATTGAGCCAATGTATTCCAAAGGGGAAAATTTTCTCCATTGAAATGTATTGAGCCAATGCATTTCAATAGAGACAGCTCCAGACGAGAAGTCTCAGGGCGGGGCGGCAGGCAGCGGCAGGAGGTCAGATCCCCCTGCCACCGCCGGCACGCGCCACCCCAAGACTTTTCGGACTGGCACGCGCCAGCGGTTGCAGGAGGATCTGATTGCCCCCCTGCCCCCCAGTCCCCTCCCGACCTGCTTCCGCATATTGCGGATTTTCAGGCATCGCGGGTTGGGTGGGTCCCTAACCCCCCCACAATAGGCTGGGGGTTACTGTATTAACTTCTGTAGATTCATGTTCATTAATTTCTCTTCCTTTTTACAGGAAAATTGTTTCAGAGTATGAGAAGACAATCGCTCAGATGATAGGTAGGTATTATCACAGCAACGGATTTTATGTTCTCGTTTTCAGGAGAGGCAATTGGAACGTTTAAAATTGGGCTCCATGTGTGATCTGAAGTACACTTTTCTTCGGCTCTTGATTTGCATATTAGTAAGTATTTTGTGATAGTGAGGGAGGCAGATGTCAGATATCATTCCTGGTACATTCATAAAATTGAGACATAAATGTTTAGAAAAGGATAGCAACTCTGATATCTGATTTGGTACACATAATATTGGCATCCTGGATGAAATTCAGTTTTCCATCTTTTGATTTTCCTCCATCGTCTCATATAACCATTATCAGACTAACAGTGTAATTACTAATGCCAGGGGGTGACTTATTTGTTGCTCAGTGGACTATCTGTGACAGCGTGCGGACAAAAGTTTATTAGCACAGCATCCAAGCCCATGGACGAATTGGGTGAAGATGTGTTTAGCAATTGGCAATCTGATCCTGAGCACTTTAATCACACTCCAAGCACAATACAAGGGAATCGGTGTGCACAGCAGGGCTTTTGGCACTACTTCACTCTGGGGGATTTTGAAAGCAATCTGTGATGCAGTGCACAGAACGCCTCTTAAGAAAGTAGGTCAGAAGCCACACTGCAAACATATAACAACTCTCTCTCTCTCTCTCTCTCTCTCTCTGTCTCTGTGTGTGTGTGTGTGTGTGTGTGTGTGTGTGTCATTACAGTCGTGTGTGTGTGACTCATTCAGTCGTGACCCCATGACCCCATGGGGTTTTCCTGGCAGGAATACTGGAGTGGTTTGCTAGTTCCTACTCCAGGCGCCTACAGCACCTGGTATTCCCTGGTGGTCTCCCATCCAAGTTCTAACCAGTGCCTTAGCTTCCAAAATCTAACCTGCTTAGCTTCCAAAATCAGGCGAGATCAGATGTGCTTTAAAAATCCACTTGGGAACTCTTAGCATTCACTGGTTGAAATCCTGTTGATTACCATAGCATGATGCACTAGAGTAGACCTATTAGAATTTGGACTTTTGGTGAGTTAGTTTCCACAAGTTCAATTAATTCAAGTGGACCTGAATTGAGTTATTTATGACTTTAGCATAGTAAGTCACAGTTAGAGTAGGGCCATTTGAATCAATGGAACTTCTGGAGCATCTGACTGATTCCCTGGGCCTGTTCTCATGTGATTTATTATACTAAGCAATAGGATTTCAGCCACTTAAAACCATGTTACATTGATTATAATGACATTTCCAGCAAAATGTGTATAGATACCACAGCCATGTATCTTAGTGCATAGGTGAATGGAATCGGTGGAGAATTTTAGAGGCCCACGTTATGGGACTGTAGATGGATGTGGCATGAAGAGATCAGAAGACAACTTGGTAAAATATCCAGAATAATGCTCTCCACTTAGGTTCAGCTTCCCTGAAGGGTCCTTTTCTAGCTATTTTGGAAGTCACTACTTGTGAGCTGAAATCATTGCTATTTCCTCAGCTATATAGATAAACATTCTGCTAGTAATCATACCTAGTCTTTTAGAACTGGAAGTACTACGCAATTAGGATACATTGTTGGGTTTCCATACTCTTAATCTAAGGAATTGTGATCCATTAAAGTAATGCTGGGGAAGCTTCAGCCCTCCAGATGTTTTAGATCACAGCTCCCACAGTCCTTTATCATTGGCAATATAGGCTCAGCATGTCTGGTGGGCCGAAGATTCCCCACCTCTATGTTAGAGGGACATGTCAATAAATATGTGTTTGTTTGCCTCAGTGCTGAATTTTCAAATCCCCTATTCCCCTCACAGATGGCCGTGTGCATAGAACTGCAACTGAGACTGCTTCAGCATTCTTCCTTTCATTTATATTTCTCACTGACCAGACAAAGCAAGGCTAAATCAATTTGATCCATGCTCTTCATCTGCCTTCCTTTAAAAAAATCATTCTTCTCAAAAGCTTGTGTTATTTTTGTACCAGGCTTTGTTCTGGGGGTGGGGGTGCTGGGGGTGGAGCTACAGCTCGGCAGTACTTTGTTTCCCTATGCAGAGTTCATTACTTTGTCCCACTTTAAAAGGCTTTAATTACCTCTGTATGCCTTATTATCTTATAAGCCTTGTTAGGATTATAAATGGGGGCACACTGTTACTTTTGTGTCCCGGTTGATCAGAGAGACTACAGAATACAGCAGGCTGTGCTGTGCGAAGCTTCCATCATTGTAAGGCCAATTATACTGGTGACAATGAGGCCTGTAATAAGACTTCCTGGGGTAGGAACTGGCAAGCCACTCCAGTATCCCTGCCAAGAAAATTCCTTGGACAGAAACAAAAGGCTAAACGATATGACGCTGGAAGATGAGCCCCTCAGGTCAGACGGTGTCCAACATGCTACTGAGGAAGAGCAGAGGACAAGTTCAAGTAGCTCCAGAGCTAATGAAGCGTCTGGGCCAAAACCGGAAGGACGCCCAGCTGCAGACGTGCCTGGAAGAGAAAGGAAAGCCCAATGCTGCAAAGAACTATACTGCATAGGAACCTAGAATGTGAGATCTATGAACCAGGTTAAGCTGGATGTGGTCAAGCGTGAGATGGCAAGAATAAACATTGACATCTTGGGCATCGGCAAACTTAAATGGACAGGAATGGGTGAATTCAGTTCAGATGACTATCACATCTACTACTGTGGGCAAGAATCCCATAGAAGAAATGGAGTAGCCCTCATAGTCAACAAAATAGTGGGAAAAGCAGTGCTGGGATACAATCTCAAAAATGATAAAATGATTTCGGTACGATTCGAAGGCATCACAGTAATCCAAGTTTATGCACTACTACCAGTGGTGAAGAGTCTGAGATTGACCAATTCTATAAAGCCTTACAACTCCTTTTAGAACTGACACCAAAGAAAGATCTGGAAGTTGAATCATGGCTACTGGACTTCTTTTTTGACAGATAGAAACATTTCGCTGTTTATCCAAACAGCTTCATCAGGTATTTCAAACCCACAAACACACTAAGGCAGAGACTTGTCCACCCAAAGGATCCGATACCAAACCATAAAAGGAGCAATATAGTATATGCGGTCCAATGCAGTGAGGAGTGTTCAGACCTCTACATTGGATAAACTAAACAGCCATTAAACAGAAGGATGGCCCAACATAGGAGGGGTAACAGCTCAGGACCAGAATCAGCAGTACACCTCCATTTGAAGGACAAAGGGCACTCTTTCAAAGATGAGGATGTACACATATTAGACAAAGAAGAGAGGTGGTTTGAGAGAGGAGTAAGGGAGGCCATTCATGTGAGCATTGAAAACCCCTCCCTCAACAGAGGTGGTGGGCTCCGGCATAGTCTATCTGCTACTTATCAGGCTGTGCTTTCCAAGGTCCCCAGGCAAATCAAAAAGCCTTCACCACCAAGGCCATAGCTAACACCCATTCTTGATAGGTTTCAGCACCTTAGGCCATTGTTCACCTTAAGGCTAAGGATACTATTGTCTCCCTAACGAGCCTATTTAGGCCACTTATGAGCCTAATTCAGGCCAGGGTGACAAGAGGTCTAAGCTGCCTATAAGATGGAGGATTTGCACTAGCTGTATTCAGACCGATGAAGCTGTTTGGATGAACAGCGAAACATTTCTATCTCTCAAAAAAAGAAGTCCAGTAGCCATGACTCAACTTCCAGATAAACTCACCTGGATGACTGAGAATCTTCACAGACACCAAAGAAAGATGTTCTTCTCATCATAGGGGATTGGAATGCTAAAGTAGGGAGTCAAGTGATAAAAGGAATAACTGGCAAATTTGGCCTTGGAGTTCCAAATGATGCAGGGCAAAGGCTAATCGAGTTTTGTCAAGAGAACAAGCTAGTCATTGCAAACACTCTTTTCCAACAACACAAAAGATGACTCTACACTTGGACATCACCGGATGGACAATACCGAAATCAGATTGATTATGTTCTCTGCAGCCAAAGATGGAGGAGCTCTATACAGTCAGGAAAAACAAGACCTGGTGCTGACTGCTGCTCGGATCATCAGTTTCTTATAGCAAAATTCAAACTTAAACTGAAGTAAGTAGGGAACACCACTGGAGCTCTGGTCCATGTGGTCACGAAGAGTCAGATATGACTGAACGACTGAACAACAACAAATTGCCTCTGTGCTAGCTTTAAAGGGGTGGGGGGGGGGGGTAAAAACATGCAGAGACCAATATTCATTATCAAAGGAATTAATATACAATGGACCCTTGTATAACAAATGGTTTGTATAACATAAAATCTGTACAACATAAAAAATTCCAGAGATAGAGGAAATTTGCTTAACGGAATCGCCCATGGAGCAAATCCATACAACATAAAAATGGTCATGATTAGGGATTACTCTATTTTCAATGCATTCCTATGGGGAATTTGTATAAAGGAAAATTTACTTAACATAATTTTATTTGGAACGAATTAATTCCTTTATACAAGGTACCATTGTATTTCTTTTTCCAGGAAGCCTAGAGAAGTAATGTTCAAGGTCATAGCTTTTTGTGTGTCATACAGACACCAGTACTGCTTATTCCTAGTTCCCTTCAGGACAAATTGTGCCTGTCTGTGTTAATTGCTATGGATCTTCTGCCCATCCTGACAGGCCCTGTGACACAACCTGGAACACTATTACTTGATGTGGACTCAGCTTTGCTCCATCATCCTGTTCCCCATATTGTAGCACCACCTCCAGAAGATCCTCATTCAGGAGATGATTCCAACTGCCTTTTACTCCATGCCTCTCTGTGCACAGAGAAAGGGAGACTGGAACTGGGAGACTGGGAAGGTAGGGTTTCAAGAGAGGGAGGTGGGCCTGCCGCTTAAATAAGAATGGCCTCTTCACAGTCCCAGGAGAGAATACAATCTCTGAGACCAACATTGTTCCCAAAGTATATTTTAAGCATTTTAAATATTTAGTTTTTTGCATAATGAAGCTTGAGAGAATAAATAGAAATTGCCTACAAAGGCAACGTCACCTATTGTTCATAGGATGTGCATGGGGAAAACTTAAGATTTCATTCATTTTAGATTCTTTTGACATATGTGTGACTCATTTATTGTTGAGTCATGGCTACTGGACTTCTTTTTTTGAGAGATAGAAACGTTTCGCTGTTCATCCAAACAGCTTCATCGGTCTGAATACAGCTAGTGCAAGTAGTCCTTCTTATAGTCAGCTTGACCTCTTGTCCCCTGGTCTGATTGGCTCATAAGATGAACAATAGCCTGAATAGGCTCGTTAGGGAGACATTAGTGTCCATGGCCTTAAGGTAAACAATGGCTTAAGGTGCTGAAACCCATCAAGAATGGGTCGTTAGCTGTGACCTTGGTGGTGAAGGCTCTTTGATTTGCCTGGGTACTTTGGAAAGTACAGCCTGATAAGTAGCAGATAGACTATGCCGGAGCCCACCACCTCTGTTGAGGGAGGGATTTTCAATGCTAACATGAATGGCTTCCCTTACTCCTCTCTCAAACCACCTCTCTTCTTTGTCTAATATGTGTACATCCTCATCTTTGAAAGAGTGGCCTTTGTCCTTCAAATGGAGGTGTACTGCTGATTCTGGTCCTGAGCTGTTACCCCTCCTATGTTGGGCCATTCTTCTGTTTAATGGCTGTTTAGTTTCTCCGATGTAGAGGTCTGAACACTCTTCACTGCATTGGACTGCATATACTATATTGCTCCTTTTATGGTTTGGTATCGGATCCTTTGGGTGGACAAGTCTCTGCCTTAGTGTGTTCCTGGGTTTGAAATAAACAGGGATGTGGTGTTTGCCAAAAATCCTTTTAAGCTTCTCCGACACTCCCGCCATGTAAGGAATGACCAGGTTCTTCCGTCGGGTCTGGGTCTCAGACTGATCCCTTGTTCTTCTGGGATGGCCCACTGCTTTGTTGAAGGCCCACTTTGGATATCCACAGGCCTTAAGTGCTGTCTTCAGGTGCCCGTCTTCCTTCTTCTTGGCTTCTTTGGAGGTGGGGATGCTCTCTGCTCTGTGGCTTAGGGTCCTGATGACTCCTAGTTTGTGTTGTAATGGATGGTGGGAGTCAAACAGTAAGTATTGATCTGTGTGGGTGGGTTTCCTGTAAACTTCTACTCCCAGGCCACGGTCAGGTCTGATGATGACTGCACAATCCAGGAAAGCCAGCCTGTTGTCTTGGGTGTCTTCCCTAGTGAACTTAATATTAAGATCCACTGCGTTGATGTGGTCTGTAAAGCCCTGTACTTCCTGAGTCTTTATTTTCACCCAGGTATCATCTACATATCTGAACCAGTGGGATGGTGTTGTCCCTGGGAAGGTGTTGAATGCCTTCTTCTCCACTTCTTCCATGTATAGGTTTGCTACAATTGGTGACACTGGGGAACCCATGGCACAACCATGCTTCTGTCTGTAGAAGTCCCCTCTGTACATGAAATATGTGGTGTTCAGACACAGGTCCAGGAGCAGGCATATCTGGTCTGGGTTGAGGCGGCTTCTGGAGGTGAGGGTGCTGTCTTCTCTTAATCTTCTCTTTACCATTATTAGCGCATCAGTGGTGGGCATGCTGGTAAAGAGTGATGTAACATCAAAGGATACCATGGTTTCCTCTGTATTCAGTTTGAGCTCCCTGACTTTAGAAACAAACTCTTCTGAGTTGTGTACATGGTGGTCCATGTGTCCAACCAGTGGGGCTAGGATAGTTGCCAGGTATTTTGCGATGTTGTAAGTCACTGAATTTCTACTGCTGACAATAGGTCTGAGGGGGATTCCTTGCTTGTGGATCTTGGGAAGTCCATAAAAGCAGGGGACTGTCTCTCCGGGATATAACTGGTGGTAGGTCACCCTGTCAATTGCGTTTTCCTGCTCCAAGAGTTTTAAGCATTCTATTACTTTCTTCCTGTAATTGCTGGTGGGGTCTCTTCTTAGTTTTTCATATGTGTGTTGATCATCTAGCCAATCAGACCAGGGGACAAGAGGTCAAGCTGACTATAAGAAGGACTACTTGCACTAGCTGTATTCAGACCGATGAAGCTGTTTGGATGAACAGCGAAACGTTTCTATCTCTCAAAAAAGAAGTCCAGTAGCCATGAATCAACTCCCAGTTAAACATACCTGGATGACTGAGAATCTTCACAGTCATTTATTGTTGCATCTTTCAGATGCCAGTCATTTTGTTAAACCGATTTCAGGTTTCTCCATTAGGTTCTCTCTGGCACTCATCCAAAAGCTCTCGAGAACCCTTCTTATGCTACTCTGAATAAGGGGGGGGGAGCAGTCAAAGGTGAATCAATTCAAAAGCCCCAATGAACCCTTTAAAACAACCTGGGGAAAGCTGGGGAACAATTAACACCATTTTTAAAAAAATCAGTGTAGCAGGAAAGACAACCACACACATGTATACCCAGTGGGAATAAAAGGAAGATGAAACCCTACCTAGGGAATAAAAGGAAGATGAAACCCTAGGCTTCTTCTCCCCACCCCCCAAAAAAGAACCAAGATAAGGAAGGAAGCAAATAAACACTGGGTTCTATAGCCCAGTGGTGGTGAACCTTCGACACTCCAGATGTTTTGGACCACAACTTCCAGAATTCCAATCCTAGATTGCCAATGACAAGTGACTGTGGGAGTTGTGGTCCAAAACATCTGGAGTGCCAAAAGTTTGCCACCACTGCTATCGCCCAGGGCTATTCAACACTGAACAGCCCATGGTCTACCTTCAGTCGCTTCATGTCCCCACAGTCCACTTTTGGAAGTGCCACACGTCCCCTTGGTCTACTTTGAGAAGCTCACTTTGCTGGTGCTCCTGAGTAGGAGGGCAGAGTCTCCTACGGAGGAACCGAGCGAGGGGGGTGTGGCATGGTGGCAGCAGAATGTAAGGTAAGGGTAGAAATCCAGAACAAGCATCCAGGTGGGTGGGAGGGCAAAAAAAAGAAAAAAAAATCCGCCACTAACGGCGGGTTGTAGGCTGGTGGGGACCTGGCGGCCAACTTCTGATGGCCCTGTGGGCTACCTGTCGCCCACGGTTGATGCATTGTGCAGGCCTGCTATAGCCAATCCAAGTGCCCCTTCAACTCAAAATTCCCTCTCCCCCCCCCCCCCGAGAGGCCTTTTGATACTATTTGATTAAATACTTAAATATGGGCAATTTAACAAAACGGGTGGGGGAAAGGGCAAATGAAAGAAGGAAACCCAAAAAGCATCCCTAGCTTTTCTGGTCCTTTCTTTCCTTTAAATGAAGCATTTGGATTTCAGAGGCTCTTTTTCGGAATTGAACAAAAGAACGCAAAAGTGAAAGCAAGAGCTCCCTTCATCCAAGCTAACCCGAAAATCCCATCCCTAATTCTTAGCTCCCAAAGTATGTCCACCTCCCTTTCATTGAACTTTAAAAGTGTGTGATAGATAGGTAGTGTCCAGAATGACACATATCTTTTTCCTTAGAAAAGGAGAGAGGGGCATCCATATAAGAGGGCTGGGTTACATAAGAGCCTTCATGTGAAAACGTTCACATCGTGCAGTACTCTAACTGTGTGAAGAGGAGGGGCACAAAGAAGGATCAAGGATGGGATGGATATTATCTAACACATGCCTGCATGTCCTGGTACAGGGCCATCTGGTATGTGTGTGTCGCATGTGCTGACTGTGCCCCCCCACACACTATGGAGTTAGAAATGGTAGTATCCTTCCTGAAAGGAACAGGAAAACAATCACACTGGTTTCGGCTTATACTGCGAAGAGACTCTTCTCAGCTTTCTATAAGCTTTCAGCTGAATGTATTTTGCTAATCCCTTGTGACTGATGAGATACTGAATTAGGTCATATATAGTCATGAAAAGTCTTGAAAGAAGGAACACACAACTCAGTACTGCAGTTCTTGCTGGTGGCTGCAGTGCAGATGGGGTGGAATCTTAGGTTGCTTGTAAAAATATGATGGGAGTTCACTGGTTTGTGTTTGTGCAGCTCCTAATACTCTTTGGAATGTGCTTTTAAGATTCTGTCTACTTTCAATGTCCTTTTCTTTGTTAAAGCCCGCAACCTTTCTCTGGCTCTTTAGCATGTTTGTGTGCATGACAAATTTCATTTGCACCCCCATGTGCTCCGCTTCAGGTGCCATTCATTAACAGAAACATATCTTAAAAACTATAGGCTGATCTATGAGAACCTTTAAAAGTAATATTGACTGAATGATGGTAAAGCCTACAAAATGGAACACCATCACTTCCAAAAAGCAAAAACAAAGTTGGGTTCTTTTTGAATGGTTCCTTAGCCTCCTTGTCCTGGACATTTTATTAGGGCAAATTCCATACATAGTATTCCTTCCGGTCCATATTTATAGTTCCTGTTCTCCTATTGAGCCTTTCATTCATGTTTGTTTATCATCCCTGTATTTGGTCACCGAAAATAAATTCATCAATTCAAGATTATTATGCTGTTTAGCTCTTAATCATGGAATTAAAGGAATATTGTGCTATCTGCATTACAGATTGTTGCATTTAAGTTTTTCAGTTTTCTCAATAAATTTCCTGATTTTTTTCTATTTTGCTTCCATTTTTGTTGCTTCTTGTTCTTTGCTTGCAAATCCAAAACAAAGGCAAGCCTGGTAAGTAACGCTTTTTCCAACTCTGGCGCCTGCATATTGCAATTTTTCTTTTGCTTTTATTCTGTGTATTTCTGTATCCTCATAGGAATACAAGTAAAAGATAATTAAATACCTTTTGGGAAAAGCGGTAGTGGCAGTAAGATTCATTGCTCCTCTTTGCCTCCAGAATAAGGTGCAATAAAGCATATATTATCATTAATGGGTGTTTTTCAATGGTTGCAAAGCCCATTTGCACTGTAAGTTGTGCATCATAAAAAGGATTGGCAAATTTCCTTTTCTTTCACTGACAACCAGTTTTCTAGCTTCTTATCCACTTCAATGCATATTTTAAGATGAAGAGGAGACTGATGTAATACTCAGTTTCAGGCTGAAACCCTGTTAGCCATTGCCCTGTCCAAGAGAAATGAAAGCTGTTTTGTAGAAACAACTCACACTTTCCATTACAGAGAAGATGTGGAAGTCCCAGAGGTAATGTAAGAAGTGTGGTCGGGGGCACACAAGTTATTTGTACATGATTTTTCTCCACTTTGGCATGATGTCCAGAACTGTTCCTTGTAATGTCTGGTTGGGATTTGTGTCAAATCGTTATGAACAGATAAACATGGAAGTCTTATGCATCAAGAAGGATGAGAACGCGGAATCAAAGAAAATGATTTCAGGCATGGAATTTTGACCATCATTACCAGCACAGTGATATGTGAAGAACCTCAGTGTGTTGTAGAGCATTTCTTCAAAGCTATTGGGATAGCGTATCGAAGCTCCAGCATATACTAACTAAAAACACTCGTGATTTTGGTAGCACAAAAGAAAGATGAGAGACTAAAGTTCTGAATTCTAGCTACATAGTGTCCTGTTCCAAAAAAACAAAACAAAGCCAAAGAAACCCCAAAATACAATTCAAAATGCATGCTGTTAGCGTTGGAGTTGCTCCCTTATTCTATCATGAGAGAGAGAAATAACAGACCCATCTGGGTGTCTCTTCCAATTATAAGCTGCTTTGATTTTGTTTCCCACTATATTTATTCCCCTGTAAAGATTTAGGAGAAGAAATACCACAAATTGTCTCCGCTGCCTCTTCTTGCGGTGGCTGGGGGGGAGGGGAGGTTTGTTTTTTCTTTACTGTGAGTGTAACATGTCTGTTTTGTGATACGAATTTTTAAACAATATTTCTGGCTGTTAGTAGTCCTGAGGTTTTCAAAATGTGTGTGGTGGAATATAAAAAAAATAATTTAAATAAATAGTATATTCAGTGTAGCTTTGAAGAGTAGGTCAATACAAGTACTGGAATGTTTCTGGTAAATGGCATCCTAGGGAGTGGTCCTATGCTCAACAACATCCATATCACAAATAAGAAAATAAGATACAAGATATCCACCACTGGAAATCCGCATGGAAAAGCAAGAAAGCATTTGTGCCACCAAATTATTTCAGTAGTTGTAGTTTAATCTGTACAGTGTGTGTGTGTGTGGGGGGGGTTATGCTATTTTGTCTTCCAGTGACTCAATTTGAGGAGTCCTGTTCAAGTACATATTTTAAATATAGTATAAAAGCACGAGATCGCATTAGAATAAGAAGGGAAAAGGAAAAAAAATAAGAGGAGCATTGGAAGGTAGTGCTGTGTTGTCAGAACTGACTGGTAGCCGCCTTACAGGACTTCAGGTTTCTGGATTTGTTGTCTATGGAGATGCCCAGATTTAAACCTACAACTTCACGCAAAGTATTGCTTCTACCATTGAGCTATTCCCTTCTCCCATACATACATCTATCAATAATGCACGAGGAAAAGGCTTTTAAAGTTCTCTTACTCTGTGGCTGGAGAGAAACCCCGTGTTCTTGTTTTCTCCTTATGGGCTTAGGGTGAGGGTACAAGAAAGCTAGCATTTATAGTGTTCACACATGAGGTGCAGCCATAGCATTAGAAGGGACATAGAAAGGAAGGTGAATTCATCCCTTCAGTGTTCTGTCCCCTCCCCGCACCACAGTTTTGATATCATATCTGAAGTGGTGGATGCAGAATTCATCCACTGGGAGATATGCATGTTCTAAAACAAATCAAAGTGAACTATAAATTGAGGCCTCGGCACTAACTTTCCTCAGACTGACGAAGCTGCTGCTGAGGAGTAGCTAAACATTTCACTCTCACAAGAAAAGAAATCCCGTCGCCATGACTCCACTTCCAGATTCTAGAACAAGTGTGTTTGTTGACGTTTAGAGCATTAGGTTGGAAGCATGTGGTATTTCAGAGGTTGCATGCCTGAAGAAAAGCCCATGGAGATTATGTTGCCAACATTGCTCAAAGAAGTTCTCTAGCCATTCTTAAATATCTCAAGACAGCTGGCGGCCAATATATTCCTGCAGCACTTAAATTATTCCAAGCCAAGTCAATTTCCCAACTTCTATATGGTGCCCAATTAGGTCCCCTTTCCAATTACGCTCCACTGGAACGGGTACAATCCAAATTTGTAAGATCGGCCTTACAAGTTCCCAAATGTGTCCCAAATGTTACTCTCCGACTAGAGTTAGGCCTCATGAAAGTGGAGGCTAGAGCTTGGGTGGCTATTCTTACCTATTGGATTAGACTGCATTTCTTCCCTAAGGGTTTAGCCCCCCTTATTAGAAAAGATGACTTTAAATCCAAATGGGAAGGGGCTGTAATATCTAAAATCCTATCCTTAGGTCTGTCCCAAGACATCCTTTTTACCATGAAGTATGATCAGGCCAAAGCAGTTATTAAGCAGCGGGTTACCGACTCATAACGACAACTGGATCTAGCTAGCTCCCCTGCCTTTATTGTTAATGACTCCTGCAGGTATCTATCTTTCCCAATGAGATACTTAGCCAAGCTTGAGATACCCACCCACCGGAGGGCCTTTACCTTGGCCCGATGTCATGCCCTCCCTTCAGCTGTTCTTGAGGGACGATATCGGAGATCTCCCTATTCGGAGAGGCTATGTCCCTGTGACTCTGGCGATATTGAGTCAACAGAACATGTACTTCTTCACTGTTCCTTTTATAAAGACACCCAATAATCTATAAATATCCAGGACGCTCTGGTCATTATTATACTCAATTACTTCTATCAGATATGAATTTTTCTATAACATATAGTGTGGCCAGGTTCTGCGCCGCAGTGATCAAAATCCGCAGGACAATGACCAGCGTCATCAATTAACTAAAAGTACCACTTATGATACATAGTTCCTAAGTATCAACAACTCTTGATTAACAAACAAATGTGGGTTGACTTATGTGTATGGAACAGTATGCATATACAGTATGTACTCTGATGTCTTTTGTATATATCTATCTTGATCTTCCTCTATGGCTCGTTGACATCACTAATTCCTCAGATACTATAAGGTATAGCTTCGTGATGGTCAGGATGGATTTGTGGGCAGTTTTTATATTATATTCTATATTTTATATCTTATCTATTTTACTACTATATATATACCGTATCCTATTGCTGGTCACTGACCGTAATAAAGTTTGATTGATTGATTGATTGATTGATTGAAGTGAAAGTCATGAAGGAAATGGGCATAAGCTTTGAGTGTAGAAACAGGCCGTCTCCACAGCAAGTTGTGGAGGGAAAACAACAACTCCAAAATAAGCCAGTGGCGCACTGCTTCATTTTGTTAGTCTTCAGAAAGCATTGGAAAATAATTGCTCTTTAGTTCTGTTGTCCACAGAAATCCAGGTTGCACTCGAGCGTTCGTAGAAATTAATACTATTATTCAATGCAGATTCTGCACTGCTTTGTGTTAGTTTTTAAATGCATATGTATAAAATGCTTGCATGTACACGTAAGCTTGTATAAATACACAAATATATTTGCCAATGCCAGTGTTGTACAGAAACACCTGTGGTGTAGTTTGTTATAGCTCCCAGACTAGTAACACCACTTGATAACAACATTTTAAATGTGTCAAATTGCCCTCAGAGAGTTTTTACTTTTTTTAATGGAATGGTGGCATCATTTAGGGCTATTAGGAAATGACATGTAAGGGAAAATGTGATAAAGGTGTGTAAAATTATGCATAGTGTGAAGAAACCATGTAATGGAGAAACGTGTTTCTGTCTTTCATTACACTGAAAACTGGGGTCATCCTTTGAATCATGGGATGTTTTTATTAGAAGCATTTCTCCACATCCAGTGTGCTTGTGAAGTGTGGAATTTACCACACTAAGATCTAAGTATGGCCTTGAAGCTGGGGGACAGGGGTAAACAGATTCACAGAAAACAAAAGAGATAACTAGTAGTCAGACTACATAGAAATGATATATATAAGTCCTAGTAATTATAGGGTCCTGACTAAAAGAAGTATGTCTCTGTATGCCACATCCTGGGGGGGGGGGGGGGAGGAGAAGGCCCTTCTCCCGATGTCCTCTTGAGGGGGGGTCCTATAGACACCTGGTTGGCCACAGTTGGCCTTCTGGTCCAGTCCTAAGTTTTCTGAGTCATGTTGATTTCAGATGATTTTTTGATATAAATCCTAATGAATGGATTAAATTAAGCAAGACTCTTGGAAGCACAAGAATAGGCTGAAAGAAAGGCAGTTCCCCTGCATAACCTTTTTATTTGGATTTAGTGCCAGCCTTTGTGTAAGGAAATAACCAAATGGCAGTAATTTGTCCCATTTAATGTATCTATATGTGTTTGTTGAAGTATTTGGCAAATTCATTTTCTTCATCTGCAGGAAGATAAAATATATAAATCTTTGGCTAGGTGAAATTTACTATGTATATTTTGACATGTTTCTGCAGGGATCTCACCCTGATGTTTAATATCTTGTATGAGGCACACTGAAGGATGCTTGTTAAAAAGCATTTATGGTTCTGACCAGAGTTTCTTCTATCATTGTTTCTCACAGAAGATGAGCAGAGAGAAAAATCTATGTCTCATCATACAGTCCAGCAGCTGATTATAGAAAAAGAACAAGCTTTGGCAGACCTGAACTCTGTGGAAAAATCGCTTGCAGATCTTTTTAGAAGATATGAAAAAATGAAAGAGGTTCTTGAAGGGTTTAGAAAGGTGAGTTCCTGTGAAAAAGTGTTTGTACACTTGTCTGAAATCCAGAGGTTCACTTGTGTGCTAATGTGTAATCTGATTTACTCTCTACTCCTGCACTCATTCCAGTGGAGGATCTGATTGGCACAGATGCCACTGGTGTGCAGATCACCTTCTCCTGTTCAGATCATTAGACATATAAATAATTGATAGTAAGGGAATTTCCTGAGGACATCAACTTCAAACACAGTCTTGTTTACCAAGCACTTAAAGGTGTAACCACACCTGGCCCATGTGTTAGCAGAGGTTCATCTGCTAACAGAGCTTGACCTGGTAACCTAAAGGATGTCAAGGTGGGATTATACCTATGGGCTACCGCTCTGCTCTATAGCCATAGAAAGGCCACTCAAGGTAACCCCTTTACTCTAGCAGACTAGATGATGGGTTAGGTAATGCATCCTGATCTATATTTAAGTCATTGGGTTTAACTACCTTCTTGCCATCCCCAATTGGACCTGCCATCTTTCATTCTATCAAGACAAAATATCCTGAAAAGGTTCCCCTGCATGACCTTAAATAATTCTTTTAAATAGGATTTTCACATTTGATGTATCTTCAAAGCAATTTGATTTGCATGCCATAGATACTGCATAATGTAATGTGTTAAGCACTAGAAGGAGTTCTGCATCTGTGTTTCAGGACAGTGATAGAGCAATTAATGGTGTAGAGTTTGAGTGGCAACCCTTCTCCCCAAACCCTATAAGCTCTGTCTTGGCTCTTGTGCCCTCCTGATTCTCCCCTTGTTCTTTCCACTTAAGAATGAAGAAGTATTAAAGAAATGTGCACAAGAATATTTATCACGAGTTAAGAAAGAAGAGCAGAGATACCAGGCCCTCAAAGTCCATGCAGAAGAAAAACTGGACAGGTATTTTAACTGTGGTTGAAAGTCTGGGTCCTGGAGTTTTCAACTCAAGACTTCAATAGAATTTGTCTGTTTTTGTGGCCATCACAGCCTCTTCTGGGCCACTAAGAGAAACTGTTTGTGTTGCTTGGAGAAACTTTGCCTGTTAATGTAACTGTTTTCATATTTTGTATTTTTCTGTCACCCTGTCCCTCCCTCCCCCAAGTCATCAAAGTGGAAGGATATAGATCTGCCCAGACTGAATTCTTGAAAATCCTGCTCAGCAGTGTTTGTCCACTAGTGGCACTGTTAGCAGGCATAACACAACCGAAATGCATTTAAAAATAATTTGAATCTGATCATTTTCTAAATTCTCTCATATCCACTATCAAATGTTGTACTTCTGTAGTGCAGCTCTGGTATCCATTCAGCTCTGCTTTATTTTAGACCGAGTCTTGAATAGGTGTCACAGGGCCCTGTAATGTTCCTTTCACGGTTGCAGGGATGAGTGAAATGCCATCCTGTCTTAGCAGCTGGTAGCTTTGAAATCCAACTTTTCCAAGAGCTTGCTCCAAACTGGCAAATTGCTCTACTGCCCCTTGTCTTTAAATACTATTAATAGACATCAGAAGGAAGACAAAGTGTCCTTGGCATTTACTCCAGTGACTTGTATCTCCCCAGAGCCAATGCTGAAATTGCACAAGTTCGTGGCAAGGCTCAACAAGAGCAAGCCGCTTACCAAGCCAGCCTCCGCAAAGAGCAGCTGAAAGTGGATGCACTGGAAAGAACACTGGAACAAAAGGTTGGGATTGTCTCATAAAGCTACTTCTTGGGGGTCGGGGTGGGGGAGGCATTGTTCTTTGTACTGGCAAATCCTAAATCAGTTATATACATGTATAAATCCTGAACAGGAGAATTCTGGTTTATTCTTTTCTGGGTCAATATTTCTAAAGAAAGACACCGCAGATGACCATCTGTCAAGGCTGAGTGCATGCACCATTGCAAATCTCCAACAGTGAGAGCAGGATGAAATTTGCACTTCATTGTAAGCATGTGATAGAATCACAGCAACTGGACTTCTTTTTCTTGAGAGATTGAAACGTTTCTCTGCTCATCCAAACAGCTTCATCAGACTGATGAAACTGTTTAGATGAGCAGAGAATGTTTCAATCTCTCAAGAAAAAGAAGTCCAGTTGCCATGACTCAACTTCCAGATAAACTCACCCGGATAACTGAGAATCTTCACAGACATGTGATAGAATATTTTCATCCATCCTTTGCAAGATCACAGGGTAGAATAAGACACATTGGAACACCAATGTCTGGAAGAGTTTTAATGGTATTTTCCCTTTATTTTATTTCTATGTTGCCTTTCCCCCTCAATTACAAGATCCATGTTGAGTATATATTAGGAATATAATATGGAGGTTCATAGTAAGAGCTTCCCTGCAGCAGCTGCTCAGTGCTTCGGCCATAACAGTTCAGTTGCACCGAGAGGGTGAGATTCAAACTTACTCATGCTTTGAGTAGACTTGCTGATTTAAGTGGATCGGCTTTAAATAGAATTAAGTCAGGGTAGATATGACTTGCAGCTTTATTTCTCTAGCCATCTAATCTACATGGACCCCAGTTTTCTGAGACAAATGAGAGCAAGATTCACCTGCAGGGTGTTCCACTTTGTGGGCACAAAATCGATGAAACCATAGGCGTATTCTGGATTTGGCACAGCAGCTGATCCATTAGTGCCAACTGGGAAAATTCTTGTGCTCAGGTTCCACCAGCCCCCCCACGTGAGTTCATTCTTGCCTCCCTGCTTACTAGCAATAGATGGTCAAGACTCCACCTTGTTCCCTCCTTGCTAAATAACCGCCTTCACGTTTTGTATGAATGTGCGTGTGTAGGCAGAGAAGAGGGAAAAGAGGGAAGCAGCAGGAGCAGGGAATATTCATAATCTGGGGACAAGTGTTTCTGGTGGACAGCTCAATGAAGATGTCTGCCTAGTGTGTAGCAGCAGTGAAGAAGGCCAATTCCGTGCTAGGGATTATCAAAAACGGGATTGAAAATAAAACAGCCAACATTATAATGCCATTGTACAAGACAATAGTAAGGCCGCACCTGGAGTATTGTGTACAATCCTGGTCACCACATCTCAAAAAAGACATAGTGGAACTGGAAAATGTGCAGAAGAGAGTGACTAAAATGATTACTGGGCTGGGGGACCTCCCCTATGAGGAAAGCTAAAACATTTGGGGCTCTTTAGTCTGGAAAAAAGGCACCTGAGGGGGGATATGATTGAGACGTACAAAATAATGCAGGGCATGAGTAAAGTGGATATAAAAGATACAAAATGCCAGAACGAGATACAAAATACCAGAACGTGGGGACATCCACTCAAATTGAGGGCTGGGAGAGTAAGAACAGACAAAATATTTTTTTTTACCAAGCATATTGTTCGTATGTGGAATTTCCTGCCACAGGATGTGGTGATGGTGTCAGGCTTGGATACCTTCAAAAGGGGATTGGACAGATTCCTGGAGGAGAAGTCCATCACATGTTACAAACCATGATGGAGATGTGTAATCTCCGGGCTTAAAACTGGGGTGCTTCAAGGACCAGATGCAGGGGAGTGGTATCAAGAAACAGATATCTAGTCTCGTGCGCTCCCAGACACATTTGGTGGGGACACTGTGAGATACAGGAAGCTGGACTAGATGGCCCTTTGGCCTGATCCATCATGGCTCGAGTTATATTCTTATGTTCTTAGAGGAAGCACCTACCGCTTCTTATTTTCAGCTGTGCTCCCATATATCTTTGGGTCTGTAAATCGACTTCTGCCTCTGCAAAAAGATCCAAGCGTAGGATGATGATTTTTTTAAAAAAAAAGCATTCTATTTTATCAATGGATTCCCTTCTCAGATCAACCCAAAGCCCTCAGAGGATTGAAATCTCACACTGGAGTAGCAGCACTACTTGGTAGTATTGCTTCAGTGCTGGGTTGCAAAAGTATTAAAAACAAACAAATAAAAATTTGCTGTTCTTTCAGTGGTGGGACTAGAGTCCTTAATAGTCTCAGCTTTTCCTCTTCAGAGGATTAAGGTGCTAGTCATCCAGACTCCTGCCATATTGTCAGCTAAAACAAAAGCAAGAAGTCTATTTGTAATGTCAATACAGCTTTGCAGTAATTAATATTTGTCTTCTTTTCTCTGTGTTCCCTTTTTTTAGAATAAAGAAATAGAAGAATTGACAAAGATTTGTGATGAACTGATTGCCAAAATGGGGAAAAGCTAACTTTTAACCAAAATCCTGGACTTCAACCTTGAGTGCAATATGACCATTAGCACACTGGTATCCACACTTTGATGTGCACAGGATCTATTTTCACTTTTTGTATGCACTACTGTATTTTTCCCCTTCTTAATAATGTTGATTTGATTGTATGCAGTACTAAGAAAGACTATCAGAATCCCTTGCTATTGTTTGCAATTTTTCCTAGTATAATCCATAGCAAGTTGATCTCAAAAGTTCCTGTATCAGGGAGATTTGTCAACTTCTTTAATTAAAAAAAACCACGTTACAATTGCTCATCCTAGCCTTCCCTTTGTACATGAGTTCCCATGTTGGATGTCTTTTTTTGGATTTAATATAAATGTGTATTACTTGCATGGGGACTCTTGCCTTAAGGTGTGTACATTTGATCTGCATTTGCTGATTTGTAAAATAAAAGGAAAATTGAAAAGCTCGGGTGGTTGTCTTGCAAATGTTTATTGTAATAATCTGTTCTCTTCCAGTTTGCACATTTGATTTCATTTTACTTCCTTGGCTCTTGCTTTACATAAAACAGCTGATAATCTTTAAGGATTATTACGTTGACAACTCAAGATCCAACTCTCTTAAAATGATTCACATTCTGTCAGAGATAGCTTTTCATACCATCCAAGTACTGGGAGAGTTCCAGTTAAACATAAAGGAATAGGATACCCTGGGAGTAAGGAGGATGCCATGTTCTTTCTAATTAGAAAATTTCACAGGTCATTTCTAAAATGTGCCACCTGTCTTTGGGTACTCTCACCAATTGCTTCAGTATCTGGAAGTTGAGTTATGGTAACTGGACTTTTTTTTTTCTTGAGAGACAGAAATGTTTCACTGCTCATCCAAACAGCTGCATCAGTCTGAATACAGCTAGTGTGAGTCCTCCATCTTATAACACTAGCTGTATTCAGACTGATGAATATCTCTCAAGAAAAAAGAAGCCCAGTAACCATGACTCAACTTCCAGATAAACTCACCTGGGTGACTTGAGAATCTTCACAGACATTGCTTCCGTACCTTTGGAGACCGTTTGCACACACACTTTGCTTCACTTCCTGTAGAAAATTACTGTGGTGGGGAGTTTTGTTTTGCTTCTGAAGGTGGATATTTGCAAGCCTGAATCTACAGCCAGTGTCCTCAATGGAACTTTTTTCTGAAATAGGCCAACGGGTACTTGTGGAAGACACTAGTTGTGATGATTAAGCGATGGGGTTCCAATATTTCTGATAAGTGCAGTTCTGAAATGCGATGCTTCAGTACTGCTTTACACAGCTTATGGAGGACCATTTTGACCAGTGCAGTCCAAACCGCTTTTCTTAGTAAGTATAGTGCCTGCTTTCTTCACATGGCTTCCCATGTTGCCTGCTCTGCACTGTGGTACCTGGCAGGATGCACAGGGAATAGACTCTGTTCTCTTTAACAGCTGCTTTTCTTTTTTGTTTGCTCTTGTTGATTGTGGAATATGTCCCAAGCAGGTAGACAGGTAAAAGAAGTGGCTTGGCAAATCCCATAAGTAACCCTATTGGGATGAATATGTCTGTGCCAAATTTCAAATCTCAGTATGCCCTTGATTGCTTTGCTGACAATATTTGGTGGTCTGTACATCTACCTAAAAAGGGCACATTCTGTATATTTCAACCCGGGGGGGGGGGAGAAAGCACATGCTACTTCATCACAGTGGAGCGACTTGGTAGCATTTTAAAAATAGAACATTACAAACAAAGTCTCCAGCTTCCAGTTTGTGGAGAGAGCCTAATGAAATGAGGCCGAACAACTAGCACCTTGCAGGATTAAGACCCGTGTGTTTAATCTAAAATACCTGAAGTCCGTCTATACGCTTGTGAGCCCTATGCCAGTTGGTATCCAATAGTTGTATTAAGTGATATATTTAATTTTCTGCATGAGACAATTTCCTCAAGATGATTGATTTAAATATTTCCTGAGAATGCTTATAGAGATGAAGAGGTACATCTGGCTTGAAGGATAACCATAAACAGCTAGATAAGTAGCATTCTGCACACCTCTTTATCCTCTGCATCATCCTCTATAGAGGATTACGTATGCTGAATAAGCATTAGGGCTTTAATCACAAACAGTTGCTTTGTGTAATGATACGTTTCTTGGTGCTGCATGATGAAGCCATTCACCAGCTTGGTCCTTCTTAGCTTCCTTTTCACCATCCAAAGTAAGTAAATTTCAGGACTTGCTATCTGCTTTAGTGCACATAGTGTATTTAGGGTGTACCCTTTCCATGTTTGTAGCATGCTGTAGCTTTAAAGAAACTGTTTGATGCAGATAGGATAGCTTAATGCAAACTGTTCTAGGATAGCTTAAGAGCACATTTCACTAGTACCTCCTTGAGTGCCATGAAGATTCATATAGCAGCTGTTACCTTTAAAATGAATATTTACAAAACATTTTTAAGTGTTCTATTAACTGCAATTAAAAACTAAAAACCACAGCCCTGGGTAAAGGTTGAAAACTGGTAGATTTGTCTTGCTAGATGCCAGATATCTGTTTTACATCTCAGAATTTTGCACTGAGGGGAATAAAAATTGTTCTGCTTTTAAGAATGAGATTGGAGCTGATATTCAACCTCTTTTTGCAAATAAGACTTCTGTTTATTTTCTGCTGATTGTAGGCGAAGCACTACAGTGTTATACATGTGTAGGCATGAGTGATGAAGAATGTAATAGGCAAGGAACTGAACACTGTCCAGGATACTCTGATGCCTGTGCTATAATCAGAGGGCAATCACGTAAGTGGCTGTATAATGGTATATAGTCTGAAATGTCACATTAGATGATTTCAAGTCAAGAAGCTTTGGAACGTTTGAATAACAAGTTCTACCTCCAGGTGTTATTCCAGATTAGAGTAGACGAGTTGAAGTAGTGGGACTTGCATAAGCATTGGTTTAGTAAGCCCCGTTCATTCAGTGGGTCCATATGAAGGATTAATAGTTGTATGTTGTCCCAGAATATGTTCACGAATTAGAACAATTGTTAGATTATACACTAGATTATACTCTGCTTCGATTACAATACAGAGGACCCTTGTATAACAAACAACTTGTATAACATAAAATTTGTACAACATAAAAAATTCTGGAGATAGGGGAAATTTGCTTAACATAATCGTCTATGGGTAGAATCCGTACAACATAAAACTGGGATTACTCCATTTTCAATGCATTTCTATGGGAATTTGTATAAAGGAAAATTTGCTTAACATAATTTCATTTGGAACGAATTAATTCCTTTATACAAGGTACCACTGTATTTTCATTCCCTGTTATGCAAGACACAGAGCATTTTGTCTGCCCACAAATACAATACTTCCACTTTTTCTTTCCATTGCAGGGGCTAAGGCACTTTAATCTAGATATATTTTGACAGTGTTGCATGCACTTACATTCTCTTATCTTTGGAAAAAAACAGTCGCTGGTAGGCTTTCAAAGATCTGGGTATAAATATTGCGTTCCTCAAAAGCCAGGCAGAAGTTGGGAGTGGTTTTCTACCATAGGTAAGAGAATGGTGCTCTAATATATCATATCTGCAATCCAGTACTAAGTTACAACTAGAGTAAGTCCATGGCATATGTAAGAGTTGATTCAACAGATCCCCACTGATTCAATAGGGCCTACTTTAGTTGGAATTTGGTACTAGATTTCAGCCTGCTTTGTTTAGATTGAGTAATGCAAAGTTAGAAAGTGAATCCAACTAAGGGTGAAGTTTGTTTCTAATTAGGTGAGGAGACAGCTAGCTAACTATCCATCAGTGGCTGTTTTATGATAAACAAAATATGTATGGATCAAGTCTTTTCAGAAATCCAAGCTAGATATTGTTTCTTCCATCCCCTTTGTCTTTGCCTAGGACAGGGGTAAGCAGTTTGAGGAAGCAAGCCTGGATGTTCCCATTCAGGCTAATAAGATAAAGAACCAGATAAGCATGGATGGAATAATATGTTTTGGATTTGCCTCTGGATCTATTCTAGGTGGCATTATGAAGTCCTGTTCGTATAGGTCCTTCTGTGAGCGGGCACGGAGAGAAGGTTCCCGAGCACCTGGAGTGAGCGTGCACTGCTGCTATTCGAATAACTGCAATGTCAGAGGTCTGGGCTCCAGAAACATTCTCTCAACCAGCTACTTCTCCCTACTTTTCTCCGCTCTCCTGTGGCACCTGCTTTTTAACTTGGACTGAAATTTGAAAAGAGAAGAACGACGGAGAGGAAGTTCTTAAGTCCGAGCTAATTGTATTTCAAATAATTGGGTGGGCTTAGGGCCAGATCAAACATTCATATGAACTTAACACAAATGTCAAAATAAGTAGGCGGTATTGCAGAGGAGAGAACAAAACCAGACATACATACTAAAATGGAGTCATGATAAGTTGCTATGCCAAGAAATGCAATGGAGGGTTTGGGTGATTGGTACATTATGTTATACTGTTGCTTCTTTGAAGACTTTAGTGATCACAAACCTTGATATTCAGGGAAGGACAAAGATGATCAAGGTAAGCTATTTAAGTGCTATTCATAAGAAAGAGAAAATATTCCCATGGGACTGCCTTGAGGAGTCCTAACCATTGTGCATTCTGGTTTGCTCCATCCTTGATAACTAGAAGTATAGACATCTGCAGTTCAGGAGCCTTTGTAAACACCAAGGGATCAATGTTATCTGAAACTCTAGGAGGCTTGTCATCAGAGCAAAAGGGAGTCACCTCCATCCTTACCGTGCAGGTGAGGTGTCCTCTCCTGCATAGACCCATGGCCAACCCGGACAGGGCTCCAGATTGCACAGATGCCTCCAGCTGTACATCTGATGTCTCCACTCCAGCCATTTGTGCTGCAAGTGTCAACAATTTACGCTACATCCATTGGCAAGGCAAACCAACATGCACACCATGAGAATACTCAAAATTAACAGCTTCTAGAAAGGCAAAAAGGTGACCCAGGGGGCCAGACCATATATTACAGCTACATTGCTTACTCATGCACACTATCCAGGTGTATAGCTTTCGTATAGTTCTCATATTTGACAGCATACTGTTTTGAATTTAACTCGGAATTTTAAAAATGGCCTTGTTGCACTGAGTAGACTTAATTACAAACATGGTTGAGCAAGAAATACAGCTTTATCTGGATTGTCCCGAATGTTGAATTTGCAAAGCAAGATTAACCAGTGATGCCATTTTCAGTCTTTAGATCTTTGGGGTTTTATTCTAAGACCAGGTTACCTGGGAGTGCATGCAACGGAAACTATTTTCAAGTGGACAAATATAAGATGGCAGTCTTAAAGTCTGCGTTCCATGTCACCAGTTTTTTTTATTTGGGAGTTAAAGAATGTGCCCCAATGTCAAATCTAGATGTTCCATGCAAAAAAATATTTAAAATATAAAGAATGGATCTCCAAATTTTGTTAGATTACAGTTTTCATCAGTCCTAGTTGGTAGCTGATGGAAATTGCAGTTCAACAATATTTGAAGGGCCCAGTGTTGGCCAACAATGCCCCACATGGTATATGAGAGGAAATAATCCCATTATCTTCAGCCTGGTGTTCCAAATGCTTCAAATATATGCAGAAGCTAATTTGTGCAATACTGTTTGTAATAAATGTACCTTGTG
The DNA here is from genome assembly GCA_037367245.1 of Phrynocephalus guinanensis. Taxonomy (NCBI): domain Eukaryota; kingdom Metazoa; phylum Chordata; class Lepidosauria; order Squamata; family Agamidae; genus Phrynocephalus; species Phrynocephalus guinanensis. The sequence goes on along the minus strand of CM074735.1, from coordinate 62,031,496 downwards.
AAGAAGAATTTGTATTTAGAAATGACACAAAGAAGCATATGAATGATTTCCGTTATGGTCTACTTTGGATGCCCATTCACAGATTACTTTTGACAAAAATAATAATAGCCAGATCAGAAAAACCATGAATTCTCTACAGCAAAGGCCAGGATAGGTTTTAACCCTCTAAATGCTTTGGATAAAATCCCTACAATTGTTTATCATTGGGACAAATGGAACTTGTCTGCCCAAACTGGGGAGTAATAGAGTTCACACCTTGCTTTGAGATGGGCAACATGTGGACCCCCAGAGGTTGTTATACCTTGACAGCCATTCAAGAATCAAACTCTGCCACATTCTGGTATTTATTAGATCACTGGGACTTCAGACCCATGTCCTTTTTCAAACCTTTAACTGAAATAATTACAACCATATAGGTTTCAATGTAAACATTTCCCCAATCAAAGGGCTACTGAAATATGTTGACAGTACTTACCTTGAGTCTCAGTAATTTAATACAGGAATGAGAATCTGGGGGAGAAAAGCATCAGCTGAATTCAACACACTTTGCAACAGATAGGAAAATTACATTTTGTTGTGTTGTGAACAGCTAGAAAAATCTTTGCAGTTTTCTCTGAAGTATAAGTGAAGTTACGATAATTCTTGTATTAGTAAACATACGTTGTACAGTTTTGTAGGAGAATGCTATGCCAGTCTAGCTGTAAGAACATCTTGTTGATATTTGTGGAATCTACTCTTTAGTGAATATTCATTATTGATTAAAAATGTCTGCTACACTATTTTTTGCCAAGTAGGACTTCTGAAGCAATATGTAGTCAAACCTTTTTTTAAAGAAAATCATTTAAAAACACACCAAAATCTATATTTAGAAACCAGTTTGTTTTAAATAAAAAATTTAAAAGCTTAAGATACGACTCATTAACATAGAAGGGGAAATATATATATTGTGTTTGTATTAATCTAATCTGCCAGGGATGTGCAACAGAGGCTCTGGTGGAGATCTCAAATTTCAGGCAATCTCATACAGGAAAGAATCTCAGATGGCCCCCAACTGTATTTTATAAGACAGACTGAGTTACACTTTGTCAACATAGGCTTCTTAACTAATTATCCTGGTTTAAATAGTTAAAGATTCTATTTTAGTTATTAATAGTTACAGGTGCTATTAACACATTGGGAAGCAGCAGGTACTTAACACATTGGAACACAACAACAGATGCATTTAGCATGTCCTGAGTAGTGCCTGCATGCATATTTGTTTAATTTGGCCTTTATTCCAATGGGACACAACTGATCTATTCATCTGTAATTCTAGTTCCACCAATGAGTTTTAGATATTTGTTAAATATTGTATATCAAGGATCCTGAAAATATCAGCCAGACCTCCAGAGCTTGCTACAGAATGATGTGATGGTGGAGTATCTGCTTTGCATGCAACTGGTCACAGATTCATCTGGAGATAATGTGAGGAAAAAGTCCTGCCTGCAATCCAGAAGAACCATGGCCAGTCGTTCAGCTGACTAAATTACTGTTCCTTTCTTAATGTTGCACCAGATGGAAGCTGCCTGCCCAATGTACCCTTTAGGCAGTCTTTCTTCTGTTTGATGTTCTCTGTGTACATAGGACTACTAAATCACCCCTAGCCTAATAAGGTTCGGGAAGGCTATACACACTGGTATACAGTGGAACCTCATATAACAAACAGTTTATATAACATAAAATCTGTACAACATAAAAAATTCCAGAGATAGAGAAAATTTGCTTAACAGAATCGTCTGTGGCGTGAATCCGTACAACATAAAAATAGTCACAATTAGGGATTACTCTGTTTTCAATGCATTCCTTTGGGAAATTTGTATAAAGGAAAATTTGCTTAACAGAATTTCATTTGGAACGAATTAATTCCTTTATACAAGGTACCACTGTATCCTGGACTTGTCTGGCTGGCTCAAAGCTAACAACCCAAGTTATTATCTTCACACAGTATCACACAAATGTTCCTTACTTTCATTTCACATCCTAGTTAACAGTGCTCAGAAGTAGAGCCCTGAGAGACCAACTCACATATAAGCTTCATTCAGTTTTTTATTGTCCACGTCTGTACAGGTATGTCCTCCTTTTGACAGAGTTATGTTGTAGAATGCACTTCACAACCATTTTGATATCGCTCCATAGAGGCAAATCGTACTCAAGTCATTAACCCCATGTCAATGTATATATTTTTTCTTCATGATGGAACTTAATAAAATTGCGACATGATGATGCATCACGAGTGTATTTTTTCTGAACAGGTGATGCTAACCATTGCACAGATAATGCAATTCTGAGCAAGAATGGCCAGCTTTTTTGAGCTGGCTGACAAGCTAGATACTCTTCTGGCCAACCCTGTTGATGTTCTAACCACCAAGAAATGATGTTATTCTTCTTTAAACGGGATTGGTCAGGAAACAACACCCTTTCCAGACAAAAAGGAAAAAACATCCCCGAGGAAAGATGTCTTTGCGGTTCCTTCTTTGCATCCCTGCCTCCGATGGACATTTTCTTGTGAAAATCATATGTACCCGAAATATTAGCAATGTTTTGTTATTTTTGTAGCAGCCTAAAGGTATCACCTGTTCCACTTTTGTATTTGTCTTTTGTGGTGGCTACACGGCTCCTCAAATTGTTTTGCTTCACCTGGGAATGACTGTGATGCAGGTAGTTGTATATGGCATCTGATCTGGCTAGGACCTCTGGTAGCTGAAAGATTAGCAACTGGTTTCTACAACCTCAGAGCCAGGTTGATCTGGAACTACCTTGGCTCTGCATCATATTCTCAGGGGTGTACCTGGAACGAGAAACTGCACAGGTTTCCATTTTGGCCTATCTTGTGAGAATGGCTTAAAACAGTGGTTCCCAAGCTTGGGTCTTCAGGTACTCGTGGACTACAGCTTCCAAAATGCTGGCCAGCACAGCTAGTGATGAAGGCTTCTTGGTGTTTCAATCCAAGAATACCTGAAGACCCTACCTTGGGAACCAATGGCTTTAAGTACAGGGTTGTTAGCAACAGGTACAGCTGAAGTGAACTGAATCTTACTTAGGACTCACTGAAGTCAATACACCATGTTAGCAACAACTAGATCCGTTGATCTCAGAAGGCCTTGAGACTAATTTTAGTTCTAGCAGGAGACCTAAAGATTTTACAACTTATGTGGATGTTGGCATCTTTATCCCTTTCCCCCCACTACATAGTCTTTCCATTCAGGATTTATTTTTCTACAGATAACAAGAAACCAAGAAACAAAGCTTTCGTGGCTTTGTTCTTTCTTTTTTGCCATTATCAGGAACTGTAAATGTACATTTTGCTCCCGAAAGACTGTTCTTTGCACACACACACACACACTCACACACACACGGATACGGACACGGACAAACACACACACAGAGAGACACACACACTTTCTGCTGCATTTGTACAAGAAATGCAAGTAGCCTGGACATGCTTGCATTGTGATGCCACAGTCAGAACAAGATGATGTAATAGCATTCTCTGTGTTCAAAGAACTCATAATTCATCACTGCAGCAGAGGTCTGGATTCATGAAAGAGGAAGGGGGAAATGGGAAGAGGCTTGTAAGCCTCCCTTTGGCACCCCCTAATCGTCTCCAGGAAAAGTGCTGACAATAAGTAATGCACTAACATCTTCCGCCATGGCCTGCTACAAACACCTCCACACAAAAACACGGAATTCCCTTGACTTACTCCAGCTGACCTCTTTTGTTCCTGAGACTCCTGCTTTAGATAATAAAGCACACCTGTAAGTAATGGCAAACACTTTCAGCCATGTGTTTGGAACTGAGCAAGTCAAAGGTAAACTCTTGTGAAGGGACCTCACAATTTGCTTCTTAGCACATTGAGGACCTTTTCACACGACCCCTAAGATCCGCTGGTCCCTTAAATTCGGACCAAAGATCTTAGGGGTTCGTTGCCCTTCCTTCCTCCCCACCAGAGAAAGAGGGGGAAAATGCAGCTCACCTGGAGGAGCTTCCCGGAGCTCCGTTTCTCTTCCGTTTCTTTTCTGCTTGCTTTTTTTCCTCCCACCTCTTCTCTTAAAGGGGCAGGAGGCAAAAAAAAACACAAGCAGAAGCCAGGAGAGCCCCGCACTGACCAGATTAAATCCGGACCTGGGGATTTTCACCCACCTCAAGCAGGTACAAGAAAGTGCAGCTGGGTCGCGCTTAGGTGGGCGGGGTCACACTTAATTTGTCTGCAAAGTCCGGAGCTGGTGGGAAAACACTTGTAAGGTCCGGACCTTGCAGCCATTTCCTGCGGAGCTTAGGGGTTGTGTATAAAGGCTCTAAGTCTATAGAATGTAGAATCTCTGGTGATGCCAAACATTATATAAGAGAAATTAAAGGGAATGAGACTAGAGAGAATTATCAGGAGATGTAACAACCAACTTGGCTCCGCTTGCACCTTACAAAGTTGCTGCCTTTGGGCATTTGTTATAATGTGAAGTTGTGAACTATCCTTTTTTCAACCTCACTAAAACGTGAGGGCTCTATATGAAAAATGTATAACATGCAACTAAAGTTATCTCCCTTTGATTCATAAGTTTTGGTGCTGAAGTGTAGACACAAAGGGATAACAATTACGTACTCTTTGTCTCCCCCAGGTTACGGTTTAGCTGCAACTCTTGAAAGGGGGAAGGCAGGAGTGATTGGAAAGGCGAGGGGGAGCCTGCTTCCAAAGGCCAGACACCATTCCAGCCTTCTTGTACAGTTTATGAAATGCATGGGGAAGGGAAATGTAACCCTTCTCCCATCCATGTTGGGTACTCAACAGTTATTTGTACCTTTGTTTTCAAGGATGTTGTGACCCACATTTCATCCTTAATTCATTAATTAAAATCCTCCTCTATTTTTTTAGCAGTATAAATTCACGTTCATTCTATATGGGGGCTGAGGAAGGTGGAGTTCACTAGCCCCAATAGATCTCCACTCCAGCAATCAAAGGTCAAGCCTGCTCTATCTTATGTTTTTGATCAAAGCTATATCAGGTCTCTGCACCTTCACTTGTGAGTGAAAAAGGAAATGCCATTCAGTTGCATAATATTCATTTAACAGAGTGAGTGAAAACAGTCTGTGTTTCTAAGAGCTTTGTTTATAGGCACATGAAAGAAAAGGATAGCCTTGACCAGAGGATAACATGAATTCAGGAACATCTCAGCTTCCTCTTTCTGTTCTTCTTTGATGGATGCAACATTGATGGTGTCTCTTTCATCTCCAGCTATCTCCTCTCAGCTCCCTTCGTATCTCTGGGAGGACTTTCTCCAAATGAGAAGGAAATAGCAAAGGTAGGTCCAGACCTGTCATGTCTTCGCCCAAAATTATTTTTCTATGAAATGCCCCGCATTTCTGCCAGTGGACAGCTGAGCTCTGGATGCTGCTGGGCAGCCATGCGGCCAGCCTCCAGGTGGCCCTTCAGAGAGCACTTCTCTTTGTCCAACCCCTAACCCACACCTCACCAGCTGTCCGGATTCATATATATGAAAAAAGTGTTTCTTTTTGGTTATCAGTTTTTGAAGTATAGCCAGCAACCTAATTCAAAAATACTGATTTCAATTATTTGGGCTGAAAACCTATAACAATTTCTTCTACCTCTCTGGCAAACTTCACTGTTTTCTTGACAGTTTCAACAAAGGGAAATGCTTAAGAAGAACACAAACGGAGATTTCCTAGGGCTGATGGGAATTGTATGTGGAAGATCTTTTAGTGGAACCACACTGGGGAAGACTGGCCTGGTGTAACATCCTGTTTCCCACAGAAACCAGCTATAATAATAATAATAATAAAATATGTAATAAACTTTATTTTTATGCCGCCTTTCTCCCTGAAGGGACCCAGACTTTTCTACAAAGCCCACAAACGTACCCACCTGCAAGTAGTATCCAGTAGCATGTTGCCCCTAATCCTGGACTCTTTCCTCATCCTTGTTTAATTAAACTCCTTCTATGTACACAAAACATTGTTTTTGACATATATTTCATATGAATGTTATAGATTGCACTGCCCTCAAAACCACGTTTCTTCCGCAAGCAAGCTGGACTCACCAATCGCTGGCAATTTCCATCCACCACAAGTTGTGACCTACTAGGCATTGGACAAGCAAGGAAGGCCACCCGTGTTGGTCTTAATGAGACCCTGATGAGAATAATGTCAGGTACGGTTCTAGTTTAAAATACTGAATACCTTTTAAAAGTCAGCGAATGCCCTCTTGTTCAGCTTCTGTCAAGCAAAATGGGTGGTTGCATTGGAGCTGTACAGCAGGGTATAAAACATGTGTTGCTCAATATGCAGTATATATCTGTGAACTGACTTTATTGGAGCAACCTTTCAAAATGGCTCCTATAAAAGCTACTGGGGTGTTTGAAAGCCATTGAATTCTGTATGGGGGAAAAGAAAGAATAATTGTCATTTCATTCCCTTTCCTCCAAGTCTAGAGTAGACATGGGCACGACCAGAAAAAATGATGTTTTGAGTTTTCGTTTGTCAGAATGGGTCCGTTTCGGCTTGTTTCCGTTTGTCGCGAAAGTTTTCAAAAATTTGTCATTTCTGTTTGTCGTTTCCAGCGCGATTTAGTGCGATTTGACTTCCCAGAGCATAGGGGCGTCCCACAATCAGGGCCGGCGCTAGGTGTTTTTACACCCTAGGCGGAGCGGGCGGGGCGGGGGGCGGGGGGAGGTGCGGGCGGTGGCGGTGGCGGGGGGCCATGGGTGGGCGGCGGCCGTGGGCGGGTGAGTGGGCGGGCAGCAGCACGGGCCACAGGCAGGTGGCGGTGCGGGCGGACGGGCGAGTGGGCAGTTAGGATATCACTTAGGAAGGATAGAGGTTCTGTTCTTGGCTTGCACCCCAAATGTGTGTGTGTGTGCAAGCAAATTGAAGTTGGGAAAATAGAAAATAAATGGTAGTATATAATATATATTTAAAATAAATCCACACCTCCCACTCCCAGTCGAACCTCCCCCTTTATCCAATATCAGAAAAAAAATCCTCACAAACTGCCAAAGAAGAAATAAAGAATAAACTGCTATTCCCTTCAGCAGACAAAGCTGCAGGGAATCAAAGAAATTATTTTCTAAATTCAATTCCCTCCCTGCCTGTCTAACTTAAATCCTAAAGCCTCCAGCCTGCCTCCTCAATCTCGATCGGATCACACCAGCACCAGCAGCCAGCCCTCCTCTCTCTACCACATCCATACACCCGACTGCGATTTCTGGTGCCGGCATTTAGAAGTGTCAGTCAAAAACCTGGCGATGCCATTGGTGGAATTGTTCAAAAAAATTGCATGGTCCCATCCCATGCCCAGCCCAAATGGGCAGGTCTAAAAAAATAAAAATAAAATAAAATCAATACGACGTTTTATTGCTATAAAAAACCCACTGCTGCTACTATAAAAATTCAGGCATTTAAAATAAATAAATTTCACATGTTTCTGTGGTGATTTGGTGTGTTTTTTGACCACGATTTCAAAAGAAAAATTGTGGTCGTCATTTTGGATCCCCCCCCCACCGCATGGCATGCAGCGAGACAGACGACGAGGATGACCCCCCCCCAGCCTGGTGCAAGCAGCCCAGGACAGGAGAAGAGGGGGGGAAGGCCAGGGACCCCCAGAAATTCACCCCTCTGGTAGGTGGCAAAGCCTCAGGCAGGCATATTTTCACCTGCTTTTTTGGCCGGGAGTCGGGTTTTTTTAAAAAAAAAAACTTTTTCTGTGCTTTGCATTGCGCAATCACCGCGATGCCACAAACGGAAACGAAAAATCCGACCAAATTTTTCTTTTTTTGGTTCGAGTTCGAGTTCTGATGGCTTAATTATCGTTACCGTTTCCGTTACGTAACGGAAATGATAACCGAAAACGGAAACGACAATTTCGCCAAGTCGTGCCCATGTCTAGTCTAGAGATAGCTGGTGATTACCAGAAGAATATCTTTCAGGAAGATGTGGCAGTTCCACTAGGCGTTTCTCTTACTTCCAGCAGTATGCAGATTAGCTTGCTTGTTTGTTGACTGGTCTTCAGGAACTCAGCACAGGATTTATTTGAAGGCAGTGGAAGGAGAGCAGTAAACACTACCTTGAGTTCATTTGAGGTCATACAGCATGCCAGTGTAACTAACAGAAAGAAGAAAGAACAAAATTAACAATAGTAGATCCTGCTTCTATATTTACTTTAAAACCAAGGGAGCTCCTAACAGATATTGCTCTGTTCTGCCTCCACTTACCAGAATTTACTAGAATCTATTCCATAAGTGAGGCTGAAAATATCAATTCTCTTTTTTTCCTTCTTTCAAGGGGAGCACCCTACAGATGGTCTTCTCAGTTTTAAAGATGCCAAGGAGGTTTGGCACAGACTTCATGCCAACTGTAGGGGGAGATGATTTATTTATTTATTTATTTATTTATTTATTTATTTATTTATTATTTATTTATTGTTATACTTGTTAACCACACCAATTTTCCCAAAGGGAACTCTGGGAGTGTACAACAAATACATATACAATACAAAATACAAAAGAAAAAAGAAAAATCAACACAATAAAAACAAAACAATATGGATAATTCCAGCATGGCATGAAGGTGGCCAAACAGGTGGGCAAAAAAACATAATAGCAGCTACAAAACAATCACAATCAGCAATCACCGAAATGTTCTTTAAAAAGCCATGTTTTTAGGGCCTTCCTAAAAACTGGCAGAGACTCTGCTAGCTGAATCTCGCTAGGACATTTATTCCAAAGTGCCGGGATGGCCGCCAAGAAGGCCCGACTATGGGTAGATACCCCTGCAGGCCTCCCTAGGAGTGGCCACCCAGAGCATGAGGGCTAGCGATGCTCTGGTGGACTGGGATGAAGCTGATCTCTTGGAGATACGTTCCACCAGATACTCAGGTCCCAAGCCATGGAGGGTTTTGTGAACCAAAACCAGAACCTTGAACCTTATCTGTGAGGCAATAGGTAGCCAATGCAAGTGAGCCAGGATAGGGGGTGATGCAGTCAAACCTGTCCGCACCAACCATCAACCTTCAATTTTGAGTGCTGCCTCCCTGCTATCTCAGCCGACAGCCTATCCTGTTCTACCATGAAAACAATGCAACCTCTGGATTGCAAATTCTTCCTAAATCCTGATACACAACCTGAACTTGTTTGTTTTTGCTTTTCAGCTGACACACCTGTATCCCTACATGAAGAACGAGAGACTTGGAAGATGAGTGAAGAAATTCAGGCAAAGTCTACTTCACACATTTTTACTACTATTCCTCCAAAACACAAATCCAGACCTAGGTAATGGACAAACGTCCTTCACATGCTGAAAGATATAAAATACTTCACTGTGGAACTGTTCCTTTACTATTGACTGTATAGCCTGGGGTAGAAAAACGCCTTACTTGTGATGAAAAAGCCATTATAGGATATCAAAAGTGGCCAGAGATACAAGTCCTTCACTTCTGACAATATGGGACCCAACACCTATTTAATGGCCAATGCTTATATTCTAGAATTAGCAGCCGAACACTTTTACACAGTTTCCATTTCGCAAGCCTAAATTGGAAATAGGATTCTGGCCTCATTATTTTTGTGCATGTAATTTGCCATGGGATTTGATTTCAAGAGTAACCCCAAGTCCAAACGCATATTATTATAATGCCAACTTGGTAGTACAACATCTAGAATCCTCAAGCCGCATAGTCAGTGCTAGGCAGGGATTATGATAATTGTAGCCTTAAAAAGTAATTTTCCTTGCTCTGGTTAAATAATCTCCACCTCCCAAGGGCCAAGAATATTAAGTAGCAGCATTGAGAGCTTTCATCAACGTCCTCAATACTCATTCTTAAGGACAGAGAGAGGTTCTATGATAGAATGGCGGTGCAATAGGCAATGAAGGTGGCTGCAGAAGGAATCAAGAATTTCAATCCAATGGATGCCTTTCCCTTTGAAAGTGGAAACACTTTGTCACTTATGTTACAGTAGTTGTTTGCCAAAACCATTGTTTGCAGCGAAGTCTAATAATCAAATATTTTCTCACAGTTTCCTCCGAAAGCACTCTCCAAATATTCTTTTGTTTTACACTGGTGAACATCTGCCCAGGGCCACATCTACAGTCTGTGTGACCCAGGACAAACATGGATTCCAAGTTTCCCCAGCAAGGGTGGTGTATGGAATAGTACAAATATTATTTTGTCTTTGTGGTAGGCCCCCAGCATGCACCCAGGGCACATGCCCCCCTCCCCCTAGTTGTGGCCCTGCATCTGCCACACAAAATATTGTTTGCTTAGCTCATTTAGACTCACCTGCACCTTCATATATATCTCAGTGCTCGTCTCTTCTGCTCTGTTATTTGTTTCATGGGTTCATTTTTATTACTTGTTCTTCCAATATGTAATTAAATGTCCAACGAAAGAGGAAGGATGTTGTTGTGATATATTGTTGTAAGCACTGGGCGTTTTCAAGTTCAACATCAGAAAAACTGGGGGGGGGGGGAATTTTGTTTTTCTACCTTAAGTCTACTTCTTGTCCCTCTTGCTACCCCAAGGATCTTCTCCCGCCATGGAGATCCCAATGAGATGCTTTTCTCCTACACGCAGAAGATCACAGAAGGCATGGAGCCAGGTGGGTAGTGCTCCCTGAGGGACACAAGCTGCTATGACCGGCCTGACTTCTCTGGAGAAGTAGCTCAAGAATACCGTTGTCCGCTCTTTCCATCTTTCCCTTCAGATGTAACACTGAAGTGCTTGGACTTTGAATGGGAACTTCATCGCATGTACTTATTTAAATCCAAGGTCCTCTCGCAGCTTCTTGCCCAAGCCGTACAAAACAGCGGCTCATCTCTTACAGAAAGCAACGGCCAAGTCAAAAAAGGTATCAGAAGCAACTTCACATCTGTTTGTTTACGTGTTTTTCCTTGGCACTAATCCCCTCTCAGCTCAAATGAGTCACTGATGCTTCACTCTTTTTCTGTATTCAGTGTAAATCTGACACAACTCTTCTATATTCCCATTTTTTAAAACCAGAAATCAGGTGTTACAGTAAACAGCATCAACTGTCTGGCTGTAGACATAAAGACATTTTTGAACAGAAGCAAAGAATGCCCAAAGTCACGTTGGCCTTGGAGATTAATGATCCAGATGTCACGCGAGTTGGTAATAATGCCTTTGCCTTTGATACTAGGATTAACTACAAATATCAGCACTGCAACTCTGTAGATGAAGGTGGGGCATATGTTTGGGGCATGTGAGGAGGCTGAGGTATAGGTTATATCTTTCCTTAGGATATCTGAGCTGTCTTTTCTTAAAAGATGGGGGATTGGGGACCTTTGAGAGATTGAGTATAATTCCCATAATCTCTGACCATGCTATCAGAGGCTGATGGGGATTAAAATCCAATTATATCTGGAAGATTACAGGGTCTCCTGCTGCTGTTGTTGAACCCTGATATTTTATGCAAATAGGGAAATGAGGCAATATTTGGTATCTGTGATTTTTTTTCTTAATCCACTACTTTTATACTGGGGTCCATATCTAGATTTTTTTTAAAAAAAAGGCTCAGAAAAAGCTACTCTTTCAGGCTCCTCTCAGAATTGTCTGGGCCTTGTAACTGAACCATATGTTGACTTGAGACTTCTGAGGTTTGTATTTCAAAATTGTTTTTCAAGTTCTATTTTAAAAAAACAGACTGGGAAAGGAAATTTGAACCTCATTTACATAGTCCCCCAAAATTTAACAGATTATACAGTAATTCTGAAAGTCTTATTTTTTTGTCTTTAAAAGAAAAACCTTCTTGGGTGTCAAATATTGGTTATTAATGTATAAAAATGCAAGTCATAACATTATACCATGCATGCCAATCGTTGAGCACATAGTCATAAGCAGACACCTTAAGCCTGCCAAGAGATGTGGAATCTGGGTCGTGACAGTGTCACCAAAATAACAGAGCCATGGTTTTGTCACCAAAATAACACCAAATGCTTTTTACTCTTTTAGAAGGGGCAATGTAAGTTCAGCTCTTAGCTGTGACAGTGCTTGAGCAGCATCAGAAAGGGAACACAGGCTGTTTTCCCGGTCTTGAGAAAAAATCCACAGGAAGCAGTCCCTCCTTACATGTTAAACATCAGCTCCATTGCACCCCCCCCCAGGTCGGAATAACAGGCGGGACAGAGAGTTGGGTTGCCAGCAAGGGCCACACTTTAGTGAAGCTTAACATTATCATTTGTCTCAAGAGGGGACTCCTGTCGTGTGGGGAACCATTGACCCCGGGGTCACCAGCTGGACCCCGCCCAAGGGCATCATCAGGTGTGGCTGAGCCCCCCCCCAGGTCCCCCGGGGGGGTTCCGTTCCAGTGCGGCTCAAGAGGGAGTGCTGGGGCGGAGGCAGGGTATAAGAGGGAGACCCCGCACTCTGCCCCCACCCAGGCCTTGTGAGGCCCCAGCCTTGTCTCGCCCATCCTCCCGGGGTGGGGAATGTGGTCCCGGGTCGAACAAGCATGAGCCGGAACGGCCCAACTTAGTGCAAGTGTTTGGGAGTGGTTGTCCTTTTGGTGGCAGCACACAGCAAAGAGAGGAAGTCTCTGAAAGAATTCTGTTTTAATGCTTGTGCCATGTGTGTATTGATGTGCCTGTTCTGATTATGTGTAGCCTTTGCTATTGCACTGCAAAACTTATACAGCTCTGAACCAGAAGTCAGTGAAGAAGATGTACTGGGAATCCTGGCTTCGGCAGAACTATTACAGTTCTCTAGCCTTTTCCTGAAGTAAGTTGACAGCGGTTTCATTTCATTTTCATTTATATTGCTCTAGAGTTGTGGGAATGGATTGTGCAATTGCAGAATACTGGGCTGTCTTATAGCAGGTTCTATGGGATGACTGGTTTCGTCAATCAAAACTTGTTGTCAGATCTGAAAGCAGGTTTTTTGAAAAGCACTTTTACACACCCATAAATGCTGTATAGCCTGTCTGTAGGCCTTGGACACTCAATGAAGGTTCATATCAAGTTGTTGCAGCAAAAACAGCAAACAATCTCATTAATCCCAGTGCCATGATCCTCATCCAAAGCAAAACAAAATAAAGCATGCTACTTATAAACTGGCCCACAGAGCCTAAATCACTCTCTGGGCAGTTTACAATTTAATTATGCAGGCTACACATTGCTCCCTCCCCCTCCAGTGGCCTGGATGCTCATTTTACCCACCTTGGAAGGATGGATGACTGAGTCAACATGAGTCAGCTACCCAGGATTAAACCCCGGGTCAGGAGCACAGTACAACAGTTTAACCACTGCACCACGAGGCTCCTCAACACACTAGTAAACTTAAAACATACATATTCACTACAGTCCTAATGACGTGTTCCCAGTAGAGATGGGAGGGCGGTTCTGAAATTAAACATGGCAGCACAGCTGCCGTTCGGAACTGACACCCACCCTCCGGAACAAAATCAACCACTGACTTACCTTTCTTTGGGTCACACAGGGTGAAACTCCAATCAGGAAGCTGTCTTTGATGTGTCATGTTTCCTTCTCCCTGACGCTAGCCAATCAGGAGCTGTGCAAGGATATGCATCATCCCACCTTCCTGTCTGATTGGCCAGCACCAGGGAGAGAGAAAGATGATGTATCAGAGGTTGCTTCCTGATTGGAGTTTCGCTCCGTGTGACCAAAGGAAAGTAGGTCAGTGTTTGATTTCATTCCGGCGGATGGGTGCCGGTTCCGAATGGCAGCTGTGTTGCAGAGTTTTGTTTCAGAACCAGACCCCTTCAGAAACAAAACGCCCATCTTTCCAGCCATGGCAAAAACAAACTTGCAAAGAAAGGATATGATAGCCTCCTCCCTCCACTGTCACCCTTCTCCTGTGAAAAGTGACAGACTGAAGAGGCTTATCTCCTTTGTCTCTGGAATGACAATGAAGGAGGTGGAGGTACTGCCCCCACACCTAAATAGCATGTTTATTTTCCTTGTTTTTTTATTGCCAGAACTGACCTTTAATATGATTCTAAATACTGTAGTCGTTACCAAATTACAGTAGTACCTTAGTTTAAGAATGCCTTAGTTAACAAAAAAAAATCAGTTTAAGAAAAGTAGTATGCTTTGGTTTAGTTTTTCAATGCAAATGCCTCATTTTTTAACGTAAAGCAAAAATCATGTTTGCATGATAAAAAGAATGGGGATGTCTCAGTTTAAGAAAAAAAATAAATGGAATGCTCTGGTTTGCCTTTTTTCTGACTTCCAGCATTGATTAATTGGTGTCAATGCATTCCTATGGGAAACCGTTTTTCGGTTTATGAATTTTTTGCAATATAAAACGGCCTGGAGAATGAATTAATTACTTTAACCAAAATGCTACTGTATACTAATGAACAGCAACCTCACATGGCTGTTTTATATCTGTTAGGGCTTTGTTCTGAAAGAAAAATAGCAGTAACCCTATAATAATAATAATAATAATAATAATAATAATAATAATAATAATAATAATAATAATAATAATAAAATAATAATAATAATAATAATAATAATAATAATAATAATTAGCAGCAGCAGCAGGTTGGGAATTCAATTCCCTACTGTTCCTCCTTGACAGTAGCTGATCTTGATGACCCAATAGGTCCCTTTCAACTCTGCAGTTCTAATACTGTGTTGTTGTTGTTGTTGTTGTTGTTGTTGTTGTTGTTGTTGTTGTTGTTGTTGCTGCTGCTGCTGCTGCTGCTGCTGCTGCTGCTGCTGCTGCTGCTGTTTTTCTTACTACCACCACCACTGTTTCTGTTTATTTCCTTTCCTCCTCCAGACATTTATAATCTCAAAGGCCCTGTGACATTTTTGTTTTAAGAAATATAAATTTTCACAAAGCCCCACAGAAGGGAAAGTAAAAGTTAAATTTCCCTGCAACTCTGTTTTTAACCCTGGGAGCAGTTTAGAGCAAGTTCTCTGTGTATTTCTTTTTCCAAGAGGCTTCCAGTTTATGTAGTTGGATAGTTTTAAAGATAAAGGATGCATTTTTGAAATGTGTTTCTCCCAACAGAAGTTCTTCTAGTGATGATTTGTTTTTGAGTGGAGGGGGGATTGTGGTGTACATTTAGCTGGGAGGAGGGGACCCATCACAAAGGCCACTATCTCACCTGGGGGAAGATCCGGCTTTTCTTCTTTCTTGGTCACATGACTGGAGATCTCCAGTCCCACGTATAAAGATTATTTTTTTAAAAAAATGCTGTTCAGCCCCACGGCCAGTAGTGGCGCTAGAGAAAAAAATGAAAAATAATTTTAGAAATCAGCGCTGACAGCCCAAAGTCCAGCTGATCAGTGCTGGGAGGGAGGGGAACTTTTGTAAAAAAAAAAAATTAAAACAACGCCGACCAGCCCCAGGAGCTGGTGGGGCTAGGGAAAAAATAAAAACAAACAAACAAACAGAAACAGCACTGTCAGCCCGAAAACAAGCTGATCAGCACTGGGGGGGAGGAGAAATTTTTTAAAAAATTAAAAAGCACCGACCAGCCCCAGGATGAGCTGGTCGGGGCTAGGGGGGAAAAAGCAGAAAACTGGATCATATGCAAGCTCCCACGGACTTCTGGCTCACGTTTTTTTTTTACTGGAGCAAAAAATTCCCAACGTCTCCAGTAGGTCATGGAAAACTCACTAAAGGGGGCATAACCAAAGTTTTTTTAAAAAGCCCAGTGGCCATGGGGACAATATTTTTGGAAACGCTTTATCTTGGAATTTAATCAGCACAGTGGTAGCTCAACTTAAGAGAAATTCGACTTAAGAATGGAAAACTGTTGGCATTTTAACTGACGCCTTACAAATTTCAGATATGGTCTGCTCGACTTACAATTTGTTTTATTTTTAACTTATTTTTTAAATTTTTAAGATAGGTACCCCGACTTAAGAGTAGTATGACTTAAGAGCAGGCATTTGGAATGGATCAAATTCGTAAGTTGAGGTACCGCTGTATTTTAAATGACGTGTGATAGAGCCCATAGTCTCAAATACAGTGGTACTGATATCTTTAGAACATGGCCCATCAAACAGATTGCATCGTCTACTCCTATGCCTTTTAGCTCTCCACCCACAGGTTTCTTTCTTTTCCTTCAGGTGTATACAAGTCATGAGAAACAGCATATCTTCAGCCAGTGTCTGTAGCTATTACTCTGCGGGCTGTAAGGTGAGCTGCAAACTCCACTGACATTCACACAATAAAATGAGTATGAGCAACAAATGTACATATAGCTTTACCATTCACCACCACATGAATCTGATCTATGACTGGGTGCACTCTGCTTATGACTAGCATGTGTTATCCATGCAAGTCAACAGAAGTCTCTGCATAGGGTCATTGTTTCTTTGGAGCTGACAGACTCCTTCATTTCCTTCCTCTGTTACCCTCCCCAGCCGATTGTTACTTACTGAGTATTTAGACCAGCTGTTCTGTATGTTCAATACAACACAAAGGAGGTGAGGCTAAGATCACATCCTCTAGCCATGCCCACTGGACCCACCTATTGGCTACTATGAGATACATGTACAAGAAGGTTTAAAGAAGGAGTGTGCAAAAAAAAAATTTTTGAATAAGCTACTGATCAAAGCACAGCACCCGGGTATATTGGCAATGGGAACTAACAGACATGATCTTGCATTCATGACAGATTATTGAACACATGGGGATTTTTGAGCACCACTTTGTAGCAATACAAACACAGGAGATGAGATACCTTTATGAAACCGCTAAGAAAATCAGACAGTTTGCAGAAGCTTTCGTGGTTCAAATCCACCTTCTCAGGCCATGCACTGACAACTGCTGAATCCCAAAAATATATGGCAGAGATATGTCAGGTATACTTCTAAAGAGGAGTTCAACTGCTGACTGCACACTATGTATGGGGATGGAGATGGTTTAATGCTTTTCCACTGCTAACACTGGGCTGGAGTTTTCCACTCTGCTCTTTAAACCTATAACTTGCCAAAGCAATCTGCACATATCCTCCACAAACACACATACATTGCCTTTCATGTGAAATGCAAGGTTCCTGTTGGGTTGGGGTATTTATTCATTTATTTACAAAAAAAATGTAGCCACCCTACTACCAAGTGGTCTCTGGGCGGTATATGTGGTTTGGTCCTAGGGGTGGGGGGAGAAATGTGCAGAAATGTGCCAGACCCCAGGGAAACACTGAGGTCAGAATTTGTGTCCCATCCAGGCCACAGAAATCCTACTAAAGTCCAATTTTGGAGATTCTCATTCATAATCATCTTTCTGCAATATCAGTGCATGAACTGATTGAGTGGGTTTGAATCAAGAAAACTTTCAAATTGTTTTATTCTTTTTTAGTGGTCTAATAAAGATATTCTCTCCTACATTTGTATTGTGTGAGGCTAGTACTGTAGTTTGTTACATAATGTGGACTAATTAAGAAGTTTTCAATCACAGTTTCTTAATGAGCATATTTGTGGAATCTGTACATTAATTGCATTCACATTTTATATTTTCTGTTGTACAATTAAAATCCAAGACATTTTTTAAATGAAAGAGCAGCATGTTTGCTTTATTTGCAGAGCCTTCCTCTTTCCACCACAAGAGGGTCCCATAGTTCAGAGGTTCCTTAATGCTTTCCTTCCTCTCCTTGAAATCAGTACAAGCAACCCTCCTTGATGACGGACTGTGAAAGATGGATCGAGGTGAACCTTGTGCCCCAGCTTGGCTCTCAGATTCACCTCCGGAAGGTGCCACTGGAACTCCTGCAGAAAGTGCTGAAGTCTCCAAGGTAATATTGATGGTCACATCAGTTTTCAAGAAGCCTGTTCTCTGAATCCCACATAGACACCTGATATTCAGATTCAGTCTTGTCCCATTGCAATAGCATTCTACTAGAGCAGCATATGTTGCTTCTCATTGCTGGTTGACACCATGTTTTGTTATACAGTAACCCCCCACCTATCACGGGGTTAGGGACCCACCTGACCCGCAATCATGGAAAATCCATGATATGCAGATGCAGGTTGGGTGTGGGGCACAATTCGGCCGGAGAGGGGTGTGGGCAATTTTTAGAAAGGGCTTTCGGCCACTGAGCCAAGCGCTTGGCTCTAGAGATGGGCACGACTTGAAAAAAAATTTTTTCGAGTTGTCGTTTGTCGGGCCGGTCCCGTTTCGGCTCGTTTCCGGTTTTCGCGAAAATTCGCAAAAATTAGTCAGTTCGTTTTTTCATTTTTTCGTTTTCGTTAGTACTGGTTTTGGGGGGGGGAGCGGGCTCCTGGAGGCACCTCTGTGGGGTGGGTGCCTCCTCTGGCCCGCTATAAAGGGAAAGTGGGCTCCTGGAGGCACCCGTGGGTGCCTCCTATCCTCACCCACTAGGAAGGGGAAGCAGGCTCCAAGAGACCCCTCTACATGGGGGTCTCCCTTCCTCACCTGCTGCTGCTGCAAAATGCTATGCAATAGCCATATGGATATTGCATAACATAATGTGCAGACAGTGAGACCAGTGTGAGAGTGATAGCGTCATGCCTTCCCTGCACAAGGCTCCCGCACCACCATGTCTCACACAGAAGGGAATTGTACTTGCTGCGTGTAGTGCAATGCAAGCAAGTAGATCTGGCTTTAAGGTGGCTTAGTGCAAGGGCTAGGGTTAGGCTAGTGACGGGTAAGGTTACGGTGGGCTAGTGGGTTGCACCTCTGGGTGCCTCTCTGACCCACTAAGAAGACAGTCTGTGACGTATGGGTACGGAGTCAAGGGTTAGGGTTAGGGTTAGGGGGGCTAGGGCAGGTTTTAGGGGGCTTTTTGGCACATCCCAGAAGTCTCCATGGCCAAGTGGCCATGCGACTGGTGGGATGGCTCCAAAAATTTGCATGGTCGTCCACTCCCACATGGCTGGCCACTCGGCCAGCCCATCCAATGCGCAGGCGTAAAAAAAATTAAAAATAAAATAAAATCAATGGAGGACAGAGGAGGAGAGGAGAGACATTTTGTTGCAAGAAAAAACCCACCGCTACTGTGAAAAATCTGGCAGTTTATAAATTTTCGCGTGTTTCTGTTGTGCTTGTGTGTTTTTGGACCACGATTTCAAAAACAATATTGTGTTCGCCGCCCCATTTTGGATCCCCCGCCCGCACCGCATGGCATGGCGAAATGGCGACTCGAGTCCGGCTGCCCAGGACGGGGGGGAGGCGGGACCCCCCCTCCAGAAACCACCCCTCCGGTAGGTGCCCTGCACCCTTAGTCAAGCAGGCATTTTTCCGCCTGCTTTTTTGGCCCGGGAATGGGTGGGGGGAGAGTTTAAAAGTTTTTTCCTGTGCCGTCCGTGCCGCTTGCTTGCGCTTTAATTGCGGCGGCCAGCGGCCGGCGAGACTGGGCTTTTTGCTGGCTGCGAGCCTGCGGCGAGTCCCACCAGAGCAGCCCAGGACGGGGGATGGGGGTGAAGCCGGGGACCTCCAGAAACAACCCCTCTGGTAGGTGCCCTGAGGCACGGCAGGCATTTTTCCGCCTGCTTTTCGGACGGGAACCGGGTTTTTTTAACTTTTAAAAAACTTTTTTTCTGTGCCGCGTGGCATCGCGCGATCGCGCGATGCAAGGAACGAGCACGACAAATCCGACCAAAATTGTTCGTTCGTCGGTTCGAGCTCGAAGTCTGGGGGAGTGATTCCCGTTACCGTTTCCGTAGAGTAACGGAACCGAGTAACGGAAACGGAAACGGGAATACTGCTAAGTCGTGCCCATCTCTACTTGGCTCCACAGCCAAAAGCTCTTTAAAGATCGTGCACTGCTCGACTGCACCTCTGAGGGGGATACAGGCGAGCGGTGTGGTCTTCAGAAGGGCTCCCCGCCACGGAGCTAAGCATTGGCTCCACAGCTGAAAGCCCTTTAAACGTGCACTGCTCAACTGCACCTCTGAGGGGGATGCCCGCGAGCGGTGTGGTCTTCAGAAGGGCTCCCCGCCATGGAGCTAAGCATTGACTCCACAGCCGAGAACCCTTTAAAGATCATGCACTGCTCGGCTGCACCTCAGAGGGGGATGCAGGCAAGCAGCACAATGTCTTTATAAGGGCTCCCTGCCACGGAGCTAAGCATTGGTTCCACAGCTGGGAGCCCTTTAAACATCACCCACGCTCACCTGAACCTCTAAGGGGGATGCGGGCGAGCGGTGCACAGTCTTCAGAACGGCTCCCTGTCACGGAGCTAAGCGCTTGGCTCCATGGCCAAGAACCCTTTAAAGATCATGCACTGCTTACCTGCACCTCCAAGGGAGATGCAGGTCAGCGGTGCACAGTCTTTAGAAGGGCTCCCGTCCGCAGAGCTAAGCGCTTGACTCCACGGCCCAGAGCCCTTTAAACTTCGCGCACAGCTTGCCTGCACCCCAAGGGGGATGCAGACCAGCAGCACATGGTCTTTAAAAATGGCTCTGGGCCATGCAGCCAAAACCTTCCCCCCCTTTCCCTCAAGCCCTTTGGGGTCCTGCGGTCCTGCAATATAGCGGGACCGCAGTACATGAACCGCGAAAGGTCAGGGGACCACTATATTAAGGAAGTTCTGTTTTAAAGATTGAGTGTCTCATGGTTTGATTTTGTGGGGAAATAAGGCCACTGAAACTGGGAAGAAGAATGTGGTTCGTAAAGTCCTCATATTCAATTCCCTATTGTGCCTCCTTGACAGCAGCTGGTCTTGATGATCCATAGGGACCGTTCCACTTCTGCAGTTCTATGATTGTTTTGTTGTTGTTGTTGTTGCTGCTGCTGTTCTTATAATATTTCATACAAACACATCATGCAATTTTCACCCATTCTACAAGTCCTCAAAAAGGAATGTGCTAATAAAATCTCAAATGTTTGTATGTTTCAAGGCAGTATTTAAAAGAACTATTGTACACTGAGTAAAAATCCAGTGGTATGTTGCAAGTTCAAGAGGCCTACTGAAGCAATGGGGCTGATGGAGGTGCTGGCCAAATTTCCAAAGATTCAGTGGGCCTATTCCAGGGATGGCGAACCTTTTAGGTACCGAGTGCCAAAATTGTGATTCCGAACCCACCTATTTTTTCACAAAATACAGCCATTTAACCTGAATACAGGTGGCTGTGAAGGGGCGATGTCGGGTGCCCACAGGAAGGGCTCTGAGTGCCACCTTTGGCACCCATGCCATAGGTTCGCCAACACTGGCCTATTCTAATTGCAACTTAATACCGGCTATTGTAATGCATTTCATCATTGGAAGGCAAAAGTGTGCTTAATTTGCATGCCCAACTTGCAAATCTGATTGCTGAGATGCACATCTCCATGGGAATTCCTGAGTGAGAGAGAAAAAATGAATAAATCAGAGGAAGTACTACTTCACCTCAGTATCTAATCTAAGGAATCCTTTGGAGAGAAGAAAAATACCTTTATACTAGTTTATCCAGGTCTACATTAAGAGACAGAAACCTTCACTTGAGATGTGCTTAGGAGAGATATAAAGCCACAGGGCCTGTATTGAGCTGATAGCTATCAGCCCTCGCCAGCATTCAGATGTGTGGGCTGTGGAAGTAGAAGTCTAGAGATAGGGATGTAACCTGTACTGGGTGGGATTAACCACCACCACCACCACCACCACCCATTGAAAAAAGAGGTGACTTGCTTGGGGGTGCTCCTGGACTCATCCGTGAGCCTAGATGCCAGGGTACAGCTGTGGCCAGGAGTGCTATGCCCGTTTCTTGAGAAAGTTGTTCTAGCCACTGTGACACATGCCCTAGTGACAAAGGAAAAGATGTTTCAATAAAGGTAGCAAGAAAAATCATCCATGGAGTATATCATTGGGGGGGGGGAGACAGTAGTAGTCTGTAGTAAAAGGTGTTCTTTGGTTCACCAATTTATACCTTGAATATGAAATATCTGATATTCCTTTGCAGTTCACTATAAAAAATAGACAATGCCACTCTAAATGCCACTTCTTTCATATTTTAATATTCCATGGGACTTTCAAAAGTTTGATTTAAATTTGTTGTACTTTTATGAAAAATTTTATTATTGTGTTAAGCAAATTTGTAAGGGATGCATTTTAATAAAATACTGAGTAATAAAACAAGGCCAAAGAGTTATACAGTAACCCCCCCCCACCTATCGTGGGGGTTAGGGACCCACCTGACCCACGATGACTAAAAATCTGTGATATGCAGATGCAGGTCCGGTGGGGCCTGGGGGGGGGGGGGTAGCAGCCCATGTAAGTGGTGGTGGTGGAACCGATCCCCCAGCATTGCTTGCCTGGGCTGCTGGAAGACTTTTTAAAAAGTCTTGGAGCAGCCTGGGCAAGTGACGCTGGGGGAATCAGATCCACTGCCACCACTTGCCATGGCTATGCCAAGACTTCTCAGAGCAGCTGCAGCGAGTGATGGAGGGGGACCTGATCCACCTCTGCCACTGGCCCAGGCTGCTCCAATAAGTCTTGGAGCAGCTGGGCAAGCGACGGTAGCAGATCAGATGCACCACCGAGCTGGAGCTCAGGTCTCAGGGAAGGGAAAAAAAGATTTTAAAAGCCCAGGCTTTTAAAACCTCTTTTCCCCTTCCCCACACCCCGGGCTCCAGCTCATTGGGGCTGGGGTGGGGAATTAAAGGTTTTTCTCCCCCACCCCAGCGCTAACCAGCTGGAGCCCCAGCATGTACTGCGGTCCCACAATATTGATCCAGTCTGGAGGTCCAAAAACAGGGGGGAAAGCGGGGGGGGGGGGTCCAGACCTCTTAATAATAATAATAATAATTAAAACAACAACAACAACAACAACAACAACAACTTTATTTTTATGCCGCCTTTCTCCCCAAAGGGACCCAAGGCGGCTTACAACAAATTCAAAATAGTACAATAAAAACAATACAATGTAAAAAACAATACAATATCTATAAAAAACTATAAAATACTATACAATATAATACAATAAGAAACAAGATTAAAAGCAATAGCTGCAGCAGAGTTTTAAAAGCTCCCCAGCCAATAAGACTGAAAAAGTAAGATGTTATAAAAAAAATTTGTAAAGGCTGGAGGCTCAGAAGGCTTGCCTAAATAAGTCAATGTTAAGGCCCCGCTTGAATATTTCAAGGGAGGAGGCAGTTCTTGATTCAAAGTGGAGGGAATTCCATAGTATCGGTGCCACTACTGAGAAGGCCCTGTTTCTTCCCGGCGCCCCTCACACTTCCTTGGGTGGCGGTACTCGTAGAAGGTGCACTTTAAAGGCATGCAATGCTGGAATACCTCCCCAACACCCTCCTGCAGTGCAATGCAAACATGGAGAAAAGAAAGCAGCAAGACTACCTCCAACCTGTTCCCACCCAAAGTACAATGAAAAGCCATGCAAAGATGAATAACAGCTAGTTCCAAAACAAACACCAGGTAACTCCTGCCAAAAGTACAAGATAAATTAATGCAAAAACACAAAAGAAAGCAAGGAAACCTCAGCTCCCTACTCTTCAAGTCTGAAAGGTCCAAATCCCTAGCAAAAAATGTCCAGAATGGCTCCCAAACACAATGGGAAAAGTGCTCCAACTCCTCCCACCCCTCCACAAACTACAGGGGGTGCAATGCATCCTGGGTAGAATTCTTCACAAAACATTGTGAAAAATTTGTTATCCGAGGCAGCCCTTGGGGAAATTTGATATCCAAAACATCCCTATTCCTGGAAATTTCAATTCACTTTCTGAATTATTCATTCATTATCTGAGGTATTACAACAACAATGCAATAATAATAATAATAATAATAATAATAATAATAATAATAATAATAATAATAATAATAATAATAATAATAATAATAATAATAATAATAATAATGTGCCATCAAGTCAAAGTTGACTTATTCTAGAATTTTCTAGGTAAATAATTGTTAACCCTTCCCTTCATATGGTAGCATTTTGGAACCGTACATAAGGCTACACAGGCTGGCTCTTTTCTCAGGAAGTACAGTGAAGAATCAAACTCCCAAATTCTGGCCAAATGCCTAACCCAATGAGCTAGCAAGCCAGCAAACGAGTGACACCCACTTGAAAATAGCAAATGATTTCCTTGAGCCTGTAAGTAAATTATCATGTTTTAACCATGAGGGGTGTGTGAGGGTATAGGAAGCTTCCATACACTATTCTAGACTATGCTGATAGCTAGATGTGACATTAACCGCATCATTAAGAACATTTTTCGTTCAAAAGAATAATTAACAGCAGTTAGGTGGGATTTTAGAAAAGTTCTGTCTACTTTGGGGGCTAAACTGTGGATTTGCATCCAAAATTCTCTTCAAAAACCCACTTCTGTTTATGAAAGCTGCTTCTCTTCAAAGGTATATTTAAGAGGTCTAGTAGTTAAGAAACCTCTTCTCTGTTAGAGCTGCTTCTTGTGGGGAAGAAAGCTAACTGGGTGCTAATGGAAGGAGTTCAACAGTAAGCTGTGGATGTCAGGTGTAAATGGGAAGTAGTAAGTTCCACCCTCATTAACAAAGCATGAAGAAGGAGGAGCTGCTGCTGCTTTGGGGAGGAACAAAGGGGAGAGGGAAGCCATGGGAAAAGTCACTGCACAAAACGAGATAAGGAGAATGTCTTATGGATGGTGGTGAATTAGGAATAATATCAATGCAGAATTTGGGAGGTGGAAAATGCTCTCTGGGTTAAACTGTTACTCTGTTGACTATCTGTGGCTCTCCAGCATGTCAGATATCTACCAGGCGCTGTCACAGATAGAACCTGATACTTTCTACATGCCTGTCACTAAGTCATGGCCCTTCTCTAAAACATTTGAGAATTACTGTGCTGTGATGAACACACTGAAGGTCTTTTTGAGATGGGAGAGGAAAGCAGTCCCCCCCCCCCCCCAACACAGTTTGAAGTCCAACAAGGTCAAAGATCTGTGAGCTTTGTAATGCCGCATGTCATAGCCAATGCAGACAGGAGAAAGGGGAGAGGTAAAAGATTGTTCTTGCTTATCACTCATTTTAAATCTCATTTCCCCCATCTAAATCACTTGTGGCTCCCGGGACAGCTATATATCACATCTGGGCTCCTTGCTTTTAAGATGTATTTATAGTTCTTGAACAAATTAGCCTGCTTTTTCTTGTCCTTTGCAAAGATTACATTTCTAGTGAGTTTTCAAGACTGCTTTTGGTTCCAAAATGTTGCTGAAAGCCATACACATTTCCCATGGCTCTAAGCCTTAAACAGGCCCTTGTCATATCCGAACAGTTCGTTCACTTTGCTTTTCTCAGAAAGCAATTAGCTTTTCCCCACAATGTTTAAAGGGCTCTCCTCTTCAAGTTTCCTTGTCCCCACGCAATGCTTACAAAATCCTCTGTCTCACAAAGTTACATAAAAGCTGTCTGAGAACATCTTCCACTCCCATCCTCCATCTGCAAAGGCTATTTTATGTGAGTCAGGAAGAGGACTTCTCTCTAGATCAGTTTTTTTAAAAAGTACTGTTAAGTCGCTTATAAGGCAAAGGTGCAGACTGGACAGGGAACATCCCAGATAGACTACTGGAAATGTACAAAAACTCTTGACACCTGAAATGCAAGATATGTTTGTAAGAGACAAGAATGAGCTAATGACAGAAGTATAGGACGTTCAAAGCATCCAGTTCCACTGATGCCTATGTGGGTTTGTCACTGATGATGACAAAGCACATATTGTCCCTTGTTTTAGGCCTATAAAATTCTACATCGACATCTTCATGCATGGCAATTGCAGGGATTTTCTGCTTAAGCCTTACTCAAACTATACCTCATATCAAGGTGGGCAACATTTTTCTACATGCATATATGATCCACTTGGAAAGGATGTATACACATTTGCACCTACAGTCTATGATGAAGAAATATCCCAGTTGCAATGAAGTGTGTGTGTGTGTGTGTGTGTGTGTGTGTGTGTGTGTGTGTGTGTGCGCGCGCACGCGCACTTTTTTGTGTAGCCATAAGCTCACCCTAACATATCCTGAACCTCACTACAAGGTATATGCACCGCTCTTGTAAACAAAAAAATGGAAATATGTACATTAGCTCCATCTGAGTTACAGCCCAAGAAAATATAACGTAAGGTGTTACACTTGCCTCATAATCATAATATTTCTATACTAATTATGAGATCCAAAAATGATTACTTTATTCTTAACTTTTTGCTGGTCTTTAACAATTTAAATCTAAATATAACCAAAGTGAAATCAAGCTTTCAGACCATACAGCAATTTGTCTCTGTTTCAACATAGATCTGAAATGGCACCTAGGTTAATCATAATTGTATCAACTCAAAACACACGATGTTTTTTCACAGACAGGCAAAGGTATTTCCATCTTCAGCTTTTAATGGATCTGTTATTTTGTGAAAATTGAGCTCTATAAAATGCTGGCTGTCAAATTAAAACTTTTATTTATATAGTGGAAATATGTTAGATTAGATATTCATCCCTTTGCTGTAGCAAAAGAATTGAATGGCTGGATGATTATATTTAATATAATATATTTGCCATATCTAATATAAAACCCAAACAGAAAGTAGTACTGTACAGTGGTCCCCCACCCGTTTGTGGTTCATATACTGCAGTCCCGCTATATCACGGGGCTGCAGTATATGAAGAAAGCCCCCCTGGAGTAAGGGGCAAAGGACTGTTTCAGGCCTCCTGTACTTATCCCAGGGTTGGTGCTGCCCCGAACGGGCCTGCGAGGGCCTTCCTGGGCCTTCTGAAGGCCCCCAAATGACTTCCCTGTGAACCGGAAGTCAATCACTCCGAGGACCTTTCTAGATCTGTCGGAGGCCACAGAAATGATTTTTGGCGATCTGAAAGTCACTTCCGGTTCACAGGGAGGCCCTTTTGGGGCCTCCAGAAGGCCTGGGAAGGCCCTTGTAGGCCCATTCAGGGCAGCACCATGCTGGGGGTAACTATAAGGGCCCCATCTAGGCCCCAGGCCCAGCCCGACCTGCATCCACATATCGCGGAATTTCAATTATTGCGGGTCAGGTCAGGTCCCTAACCCCCATGATAGGCAGGGGGTCACTGTATCTAATTTTCAACAAGAAATAATAAATTTAAACATTATTCAGTTGGTTCTTACATTGGCACAACCATTTATTTACTATTTAAGTAGTATTATAAAAATGAAATAAGAACCACTAATTCATAAAGATTTTTTTTCTCCCCAACAGGTTATTTACTTTCAACGAATTCCATCTCTTACGAACTGCACTATGTTGGGTCTTTCTTCAGCAGAACCCCAAAATTCAGATAATTCCATCTTATGACACAGTACTCACCTATTTTAGCAGGTAATGAAATGCATCTCATTAATTTTATAATATGCACAGCATTAATTTTATATTTGTTTTTCATCTATCCCTTGAAGGGCTCCAGGTGTTTTTAAAATTATCATTATATGTTATAATAACAATGTGGAACAGACTGGGATGAAAGAGAATAACTGCTTCCAATGGTGTCTTTCTGAGTTTTATGAGCAGGGGTTTCCTTCTGTGTTTGTAGAATTTGGGAATAAAAATCATGAGGACACCAGTTTTGTAATTATCTTTCTATTCCCCACCCCCATCGTGAAGTTTTAGCTACTCTGTAAGTCACAAATTTGTTTGTGGGTGTTAGCGGAAATATGTTAAATGTGTGATGATTTACTCATGGAAAAATGACACAGAGCTTCCGCCATACCAATATCCCATACTAAGACCATCAAAAAAAAAATCACCGAAAGATGCCAAAACGGGAGCGGAAAGGGTTTGATGCGGATTTTCTGAGTCCCCATGGGCTCAGGTACCTGTTAAAAATCTGCATTGGAACTGAGACAAGCTTTGTACCACCTCAAGATCAGGTACTTGTAAAATGCACTGTGTTGCGCTTAAGTGGGTGTGGTCACACTTTTTTTAAAAAAGACCGCTGGCTGTGGGGACACGATGTTATTAGCCGCATCTTCCAGCAGTTTGCAACATGTTTTAGTGGTCATGGGATAGCAGCCATTGTATTCCTTTCTAGTTTCAAACCTGGCCCCAGGTCAAGCACACTGTCCCTATAGCACAGGTGCTAATCTGGATACAGGAAGAAAAGCGAATTCCTATCAATCAATCTGGTATTAGAACCATAACCTTCGTTAGGACAGAGTTGGGGAAACTGTGATTGTCCACATGTTGCTGGATCATCCCTGACCATCAAGTGCAACAACTTCTCACCTGCTTATTAATTTTAATTTATATACATAGCAATTAAAGATATGGAGACATTTCAATACAAGATGAATGTATACCAGATGAGTAGATTAAGAGCACCTTAAGCTTCTCCCTTCCTTTTGCAATATATGGTTTGGTCCTATGTAGCCACGTTTCCCCAAAGCCATTTACTCATGCTGATTGAGGTCCCTGTCTGAAATGACCCTCCCACATACTCTTATTCACATTTGTTCTACACAATTCAAATATTTGCATAGGACTAGAGAAGCAGCCCCTTAAAAGGTAAGGCTTCAAATGGTTTAATATTATCCTCCCCCCCCCCAAAAAAAACCAAATACACCTTAAACTAATATTAGAACCAGGGGCTAAAACTATGTGAGCTTAGTAGGCAGCTTGTGATCCTGTCATTTCCACCTCTTTCATGGCTGCTTATGTTAGTGCACAGGGTTTGAGGAGAAAAAACTATCTGAACAAGGAGAAATAAAATATTGGCCAGTGAAAGTCTTGAGGGGAAAATGCCTAAAACATTTTGGTACCTGAGGCACAGGAGTTAATGTCACCCTCCACTCCCTCCAAGTCATGTCTAGAGTAACCGAGGCAATCATGTTATTTTACCACCAGGTAACAACAACAACAACAACAACAACAACCCCTCAATTAACACATACTTTCCCATCTCTGATAATAATAATAATAATAAAATTATAATGTCTTTTCATAGCAACAAGATTGCTTAATGCAGCTGCTTCACTGTGCCTAATGGTAGGGCCAACCTGGGTAATACGTTCACGTTTTAATTCAATTAAAGTTCCATGGGTTTCAAGCCTTACATATGAAAATGCTTTGGGTTATCTTTGTTCTTTTCTTTTTAAGCAGATCTTCCCAACTTTGTCCATTTTTAAAATTGTGTTTTTGTTGCTCCTATTCCCACGAGACATTCTTTCCTATGAGTCATGTACCCACTATAAAGAAATTACTGTTTGGCTCCAAATGGAGCTTCCATGCCTCCCTCCCTCCCTCCCTCTTTTCCTTTTCATCAAGAGATAGGAAATGAGCTGGGTTGGCGGGTGAATCATCTTTTGCTGGTTTGACCTAAGAAGCACTTTGTATATGAAACACTAGAGGAAAAGAAGAAAGTTTTATGATCTGCACATGCATGAGTAGAGTATGCCCTACTTAATCTATGAGTACGGTGCCCATGTCCCGCTAAAACTAATTAGCACCATATGGATATGCTTAAGTATTCTAGAAGTCCATTGGATTTTGCCATCTAAATGCCTGATTGCACCCCTGGTAGAAGCCTAATTTGTTTTAACTCTCTCATGCAACTATATTGCACTTCCACATTATTTCATCATTTACACATCTGTATTTCTTTAACTTACATAAATTGCTACAACCTTGGGCATCTGGGAAGGGACAAGACTCGCACTGTGCCTGTTTTTGTTTACTTAAAATGGATTATCCGCAGAATTTGATTCTGCCAAAGCTTTTACATTTAAATGACATTTGAGGAGGTCGGGAACGGGTGGATGGAGAACTGCTAGCAAGCTTAGTGGTTTAGGCATCAAGTTGTGGAGCCAGACGTTGGGAGTTCAATTCCCCACAGTGCTTCCTTGACAGGGGCTGGATAATCAAGAGGGTCCCTTCCAGCTCTGCAGTTCTATTATTATTATTATTATTATTATTATTATTATTATTATTATTATTATTATTATTATTATTATTATTATTATTATTATGCTATTCTATATTTTTATTCTATTTTTTTCACTGAAAGAAAATTAAGATCCAAATAGTCGTACTTTTAAAAATACATTCCAGCAGTGAATTCCAGCAGTATGGTTTTGACAAACTTTCACACACTTCTACATAGCAGAGAAAAGAAGTGAGGCAGGCACAAGATGTATTCTCATAGAAAACAAACAGTTTGGGGGGGAAAATATGCATATTTCAGCACTCAAGAGAACTATTTAGAAAAAATATGATATGAATTTCACTGAAATCTAGACTTAAACTCAGATATATTGTGTTGTGATAACATCAGAGAAAAGCAGCTGTTTTGTATGGAACGTCACTGAAACTGGAGTCAATCTATTGTTTAATGCAAAGGGAAACCACATTTCAGTTCCTTTCTGCTTCTTGAGGTGAATCAAAGCAAGAGGGAGCTGATTCTGTTCAGACTTCTCAAAGGCGTGGTGTGTGTTTCTTGGTTTTCTGAGAGCTTACGGTACTTCCGGAAGGTTTGCATCTATACAAACGAAAGTATTCAAAGTGAGGGTGAAGTTGCAATTGAACTCAAAACAACTAGCTGAGAGGTGGGGGTGGTCAATTAGACAGAATAGTTTCATTCAGAGCTTCCTTAATAAATGATTGCCATTTTAGAAATGAACTGGTTCCAAAATAGCAACCATTTTTATACACAGGAAGACAGGGCAGAAATTTAGGCAGACTCTAAACAGATGTGAAATTAAGTCTACATTTCTAAAATCAGTTACCTGAGAAGATATTAAAATAACTGTACTTCTAAGCTTGCTATTTTACTCGACTTATTCTTTGAAACAGACACATCATAAAGCAATTTGCGCAATGATATGGGCCAATAGCTCTTCAGAGAAAAATCTCAGGAATTTTACAAAGGCTCTGGTATGAGTCTACAGAGCATGTTGATTTCCAGCTTATGTTTATAGATCCAACATTTTTGCCTATTAGGTACACATCGATTTTGCTTTTTTTTAAAAAAAAAGTCTTTATTTTTTTAAAAAAAATCACTCATACAATTTTCTCACAAAAAGCAAAAAATTGTTTATCCAGGGGGGGGGGGGAATCTACAGTTAAAAATCATTCTTATATTAAGGCTATAACCCAACCTCTCAGGAACAACTGCACAAGATTTGCTTGTTGAACTCTGAATCTTGTATGCTGTTAGGCCAACTAAGAGTTCTGAAGTGCTCAGTCAGTACCCTGCACACTCATTAGTTGGTTCTGCTAAAGTTATGCCTATCTGTATATCCTTCAGTGGATATACCAAGCATGAGGACAGAGGTGGCATGGTCCACTGGGTGCAGAAATGGCTCCCTTGCCATGGTAGATGCATTTTAAAAACAAGCACCTAAATCCATCCAGAAAACAATACCAATCTGTTTAGAAAGCTGCTTACGAAGTACATATTTGCAGCATGCTTAATAATGTTAGCTTCCTTGCCTGCTATGCCATTTCAAAAATTTGGATTTGTTTGTTGAATGTTCTCCAAGTACTTTACTTAGATCAGTGAACCCTTGACAGTCCTTGACAGTTTTGTTTAGTCTACCAGCCCTCTGCTTCTGGCTGCTTCCTCTTGGCAAAGAACTAGCCTTGAAGTGCCTATTTTCTATTAATCATTATATAACCTAAATGGGTGGTTAGATATTACCTACTGTTAGGACTCCCATAAACCTTGGGAGCAACCTTTGAGACTCCTTGCACATAATCTTTCATGGTTGTATCAGTAAATTAATATTTCAAGATTATATACAGTATATATTAATTTTAAATCAAACTTTCAGACACTGTGAGGGGAAGCTATTGTACAATTACATGCTTGAACTATGGCTATATCAAAATGTAACAATAAACTGTGATTTATCATCACATGAAAAAGACCTCACAAGTTTTGTCCTTGTTAGCTTTCCCCCCCCCCCACCTTCTCTGATGTGACAGCGGGAACAAGATGAGAAGCTTATGCTTTCATTTTTTAAACTGAAGTTTGATGTTCTATCCAAACACAAAATAATCTGGAATCTTAAAGATGGTTTAAAGTATTGTCAGAAAAAGGAGATGTAGTTAATTGCCAACAAACTAAAAAATATATAATTTGATCATGTTTAAATTGAAAGATGACTTTTTGACAATTACATTAATTTTAAATTGCCATTTAAATTTATAATCAAAGATCCAATTAGGATATAGGTGAAGAATTCCATTCTTGATTTTACCCAGCATAGTTTTCATGTCCAGTGATAACTCAGCATCCTTCTCAATGGGCCCAACAGATAATGTCAGCAGGAATTTGTAGGTCTGAGATTCCTTGAACACCCAGTAAGATTTCTATAAAGACGCAGATCACATGCATGTTGTCTGATGCACTGGAAGCATTTCAGACAGATCATGAAAACGTCAGACTTCAACTACCAGTTTCACTCAGCCAGCATAGCCAGTGTGGGTTGAGACCACTTAAAATCTCGCAATCTATAAGGCCAGTGTCCAGGCTGACTAGGGGAGTCTAACAGCTGTAATCCAATAAAGTAACTTTTCCAGTATCTAGTCTCAGATCCCCTGTTTGCTCATTGAGAAAGGCTTTAATGAGGTGCTCATGAAATAATTCTATCCAAGGAACAATCCTTATGTGGGTTAAGTTTGACTATCACATGGGCACTAGATTCTTTGAAACATGGAAGCCATTTCTGCAGTGGTTCCCAACGTTCCTAATCCTGCAACCCTTTAATACAGTTCCTCATGTTGTGGAGACCCCTTGCCCTGCTTAGAATTTATTTGTCTCATTTCTATACCACCCCATTTCCAATATGGAACTCTAAAACAGATAAAAACAATAGATAAAAACAATAAGTCAGGATGGAACAATGGGCGGTAAGCGGATAAAAACAGCAGCCAGAAAGCAACCAAAAGGGGGGGGGGGAGGTTCGGGTACGTCACCATATGCCTTCCTGAATAGCAAGGTTTTCAATGCCTTTCGGAAGAGGCCACAAGCCCCCTTTGGCAGGTCACTGCCACAAGTGCCATAGAGAACTTCCCTCTACAGGCACCCTCAGCCAATCACAGCCTCCAGTGCCATTGGTTGACATTCCCTCCAACCTATCAAGCTGTAACTCACTCCCCCCCTTCCTCCTCCTCCTCCTCCTCCTCTTCCAGACTCAAGCCCTTTGTGCCTTTTTCTTCACTGGCTCATGGCAAACCCTATGAAATGGTCATTCGATCCCCCAAAGGGATCCTGATTCCCAGGTTGGGAACCACTGCATTTCTGTGTAAGAAACAAAAGTGTGGGGGCAGAGGTGGGGAAAGCATTCAGAATCTCACTTGTATATAACACACGTGCAAAGAGGGGACTTTCATGGCAGGAACGCCATTTAGCTTCTCAGTATACAATCTCACATATTTTTTTCTACATAAGTCGTTCTGCACTGCAAGTGTGTTCCATGTAGAGTACAGAATGTGCATTGTCTGCAGCAGCGCTAGATCTGAATAGGAAATGATGCTGGGGTTAAATCAAGTTTTCTGCTCTGTTGTTTTATTTTCAGCTTACCCAAGATATGTGCCTTCCTGGAAAGGGAAATAGGACAGAGATACATAGCTATTTTTCAGTCACTCCGCTTACACGGCATCACTTCAAGTAAGCTTACTTTCCCTTTCATCTATAGAGTGGCTGATTAAGATGAATTTTGTAATACAACTAGATAGATGCCCAACTGTTAAAAACTGTATTGGTATGCAAGCATGGGTTAATGAAATAAAGTAAAACTAAAGCTATGTACTGCATATGAGGATAGTTAACTCTTTCTCCAGATAAGTCATATTATGTTACATTGGCTGAAATGCTGTTGACCAGCATAGTAAATTGTACTATAATAGGTCCACTTAATCAGTGGGGATTTAGTGAGTCATCTCTTCCCTAAGTTCCATTGATTCAATAAAAATGGTGATTTATCATGATTTGAGATTAATTGAGGCTGACGAATTGACAGATTGATGAATTGACAAGTTCCTTTGTGATGAATTGATGAATCAATGAATCAATTCATCTCAACTTCAAAATGCTATAAAAAGTGCCCCCAGCACCTAGAGGCCCCAAATTTGCAGGGATACTTCCTCTGATTCTCCTCTATAAGCCCTGCAAGTGTGAGGCTTGGATGTCTGTGCTCTGTACCGCCATAGAGCCCTCCAAAGAAAGGACCTCCCCAGGCACCTAGAGACACCAACATTGTGGGAGGCTTCTCCCAACTCTCTGCTACAATCCCTCTAAGTTTGATGAAGATTGGATGTCAGATATCTGAGTTATACACCCACTAATAGGGCCCCCTAGGAAAGTTCCATTTATCAACTGGGTTAAGGAAATCCATTCTTCACCAGACCTGGGGAACTTGTAGAGGAGACTCAGAGGAAGCTTCCCTGCAATTATGGAGTCTCTAAGTGCTTGGGGAGAACTAAATCCAATCTCCACTAAAACGTGGTATGATTGTATAAAACATTTCCGGGAAGCTTCCTGCAAATTTGGTGTGTTTAGGTGCCTCGGAAGCCATTATATAGACAGTTGAATTGATAAATCAAATATTGTTAAAAATTCTTGATTCCTAATCATTGGGGACTTTGTTTATGATGAATACGAATCAATGAATTTTGACAAATCAGTCATGTTTGTCAGAAAATGAGACTCATTCTTCAATTTGTCCCTGTCTCTAGTTATGGTTTACTATGCTAAGCAACAGGATGTATGTATGTATGTATGTATGTATGTATTAGAGATGGGCACGACTTAGCGGTATTCCCGTTTCCGTTTCCGTTACTCGGTTCCATTACTCTACGGAAACGGTAAAGGGAATCACTGCCCCAGACTTCGAGCTCGAACCGACGAACGAACAATTTGGTCTGATTTGTCGTGCTCGTTACTTGCATCGCGGCGATCGCGCAATGCCAAGCGGCACAGAAAAAAAGTTTTTAAAAGTTAAAAAAAAACCCGATTCCCGGTCCAAAATGGCGACCGCAATATTTTTTTTTGAAATCCTTGCCCAAAACCCCACCAAAGCACCACAGAAACATGCGAAAGTAACCTATTTTAAATGCTTGATTTTTTACAGTACCAGCAGTGGGTTTGTCTTGCCAAAATACGTCTCCGTTGATTTTATTTTATTTTTTCTTAATTTATTTTTTTTACACCTGCGCAACGATGGGCTGGCCATGGGATGGGACCATGCAAATTTTTGGAGCCATTCCACCAATCGCATGGACAGGTTTTGACTGACACTTCTGGATGTGCCAGAGGGCATAAAAAGCCGAGGCAGTTCCAGTCCGTCACAGTCTGGGCTTGGATCTTGTGGAGGGTGGTCAGGGCTGGATTGCTGCGCTCAGTCTAGTTTCGATTTCGCGGTCGCGGTCGCGGTCTCGCTAGGCAGGGAGGGAATTGAATTGATATTAATTCGAATCGCAAAACATAATAATTTCTTCTATTCCCTGTGGGGAATAGCAACACAGTGTTTATTCTCTTTTTTGTTTTCTCCATTTTTGAGGAAGAGTTCTGTACGTTTTATATTTGCTTCAAGGGGGAGGGAAGATTTGAGTGGGAGCGGTAGTGGAGGGGAGGTGCTGCGGATTTATTTTGAAAATATATTATTTTATATTACACTACCATACCATTTCTTTTGTATCCCAATTTCCCACCAAGTTCATTTACTTGGCCAAGGTCCTTTTACCCTGCGCCTACAGTTTTTTTGCTGCTGTTGCGATTGGGGTTTTGGAAGGGAATCCAGCAACCCCTATCCTACCCTAGTAGCAGCTTATAGTTTTATTCCATTTATTTTCTATTTTACAGTTTATTAGCAAGTGGCAAGCAACAGCCAAGGTCCAGTAGTACTAGTGCTTAGAAGGGGGGGAGGTTGGAGGCTGTGGATTAAATTATTTTAAAAATATTATACAGTACAGACTGAGTACTAGGCAGAGTCTCCCTCGCCAACCCGTGCACTCACTCAAATTTCTCAAACACATTTGTTTTGGCAACAAGGCTAGGGCACCTTCCTCTATAGAACATTTTACAATTTCATTTTACTTAACACTATAGATATTCTTTGAATTTCTTTCCCTTGTCCAACACCTCATTCATTTTTTTTGCAGTCAGGCACTCAAACAAACATTTGTTGAAGGGCAGGCACCCAGCCACCTCTATAGAACTTTTTCTTCAATTACATCTTTGAAGAAGTTCCATTCATCTTAGTTACTGTGCATTATTGTGAAAGTTGGGTGCTGCCAGATTTTGCAAACCCCTTGCTTCTATTAGCTTGGTTTTTGTGCAGTTGTTGTATAACTTACATCTGTGAAGAAGTTAAGTTACAGTTCTCCTAATTACACTTGCCCTGTGCATTAATTTGTGAAACTTGTTTGCCAGGATTGGCAAACCCCTAGCTCCTATTTCCTTCTGTGTTGTGCTGCTGTTGTGAGTCCATCTCACTCATTTACTTGACACCACAGTCTACATACACAATCCAATTACAACTGGGAAGAAGTTACAGTTCTCCTCCTAATTACACTTGCCCTGTGCAGGGCATAGAGAAACTTAGTTGGGTGCCAGGATTGGCAAACCCCTAGCTCCTATTTCCTTCTTTGTTGTCCTGCTGTTGTGAGTCCATCTCACTCATTTACTTGTTGCCACCACAGTCTACATACACAATCCAATTACAACTGGGAAGAAGTTACAGTTCTCCTCCTAATTACACTTGCCCTGTGCAGGGCATAGAGAAACTTAGTTGGGTGCCAGGATTGGCAAACCCCTAGCTCCTATTTCCTTCTTTGTTCTCCTGCTGTTGTGAGTCCATCTCACTCATTTACTTGTTGCCACCACAGTCTACATACACAATCCAATTACAACTGGGAAGAAGTTACAGTTCTCCTCCAAATTACACTTGCCCTGTGCAGGGCATAGATAAACTTAGTTGGGTGCCAGGATTGGCAAACCCCTAGCTCCTATTTCCTTCTTTGTTCTCCTGCTGTTGTGAGTCCATCTCACTCATTTACTTGACACCACAGTCTACATACACAATCCAATTACAACTGGGAAGAAGTTACAGTTCTCCTCCTAATTACACTTGCCCTGTGCAGGGCATAGAGAAACTTAGTTGGGTGCCAGGATTGGCAAACCCCTAGCTCCTATTTCCTTCTTTGTTGTCCTGCTGTTGTGAGTCACTCATTTACTTGCACAGTTCCTTGGTGCTTTTCCTTACTATCACATTATACATTCCCTGGCCTGAGCCACAAGAAGTGAGAAAAATGAGGAGGGGTCGCACAGCTAGAGGGCAGGGGAGGGGGACCCCTACTAAGATAAATAGGGGCACGTTTCTGAGGGAAGGGACAGGAAGTAGTGCAGAAAGTGATACTGGTGCAACTCCCTCCTCGAGTAGCAGTGCCAGTGGCACAAGCAGCAATGTGCCATCGTCTGTCACCGAGGGAAGCATGGATGAGGCGTACCAAATCCCATCTTCGTTACCTGAGAGCCCCACCCTTGAACAGCAAGAAGACAAGGGCTCTGATTCTGAAATGGCATCAGAATCAGAATCGGGCTCCTTGTATCTAAACCTGCCAGATTCTGAGGACCTGTTGGCAGAGTCAGACTTAAGGCAGGCTCCAGGCAGTGACGGAAGGAGCAGCCCTCTTTCCACCCAGAGTACCACCAGTGAGAGCAGTAGTACTAGTCTACTTTCCCGGCAGGGCAGAGGCCACACCAGCACCACAGCAGCGGCAGCGGCAGGCAATAACAGAGGGGGCGTTACTTTCTGTAAGCCACGAGGGTGTCTGTGGGAGCATTTTGAGAACAGCCCCCAAGACGCAAGGATGGCGGTGTGCAAGATATGCGGGGTGGTCTTGCGCAGGGGGAATGACCCCAAACACCTCTCCTCAAGTGGGTTGCGCAGCCATCTGATGAGGAAGCACCCTGGGACTCTGCCTGGAACCCTGTCAGGCCCTTGCTCTTCAGGGAGGAAGAGAGAGGGGAAGAAGGGTTAGAGATAGAGAAAGAAAAACACAGCTCCGCTAGTGAGAGTGGGAAGAGGCAGGCCACTCTGCAAGAAGTGGGGCTGTTGGGTGGGACTTTTGTCAGCCCTCGAAATAGGGCCAAAGCACAGGAGACCACCACTCGAGTGGTGGGTGAAATGGTGGCCATGAACGGGTTGCCCCTCTCCTTTGTGGAGTCATCAGGCTTCAGGCACCTGATGAAGCACGTGGCACCATGGTATGAGACTCCATCCCGGCGTACCTTCAGCAGGCGGGTGCTTCCCTCCCTTTATGAGTCTGTCAGGGACAGGATCCGTGCCCTGCTGCAGGCGGCCAGAGGGAGGAAGATCCACTTCACTTCCGACCTCTGGACCGGTGGGCACCATGGATACCTCTCACTGACGGCTCATTGGTGGCAACCCAAGGAGGTCCTGGAGCCCCGGTCAGCCCATGAGCAGCTGCAGGGGGAGGCACAAGGCAGCACCCCAAGAGGGTATATAGGGTGGTGCTTCTCCAGGCACAAAGCATGGAGGACAACGCCACAGGGATCAACATTGCTGACGTTCTCAAGACAGCAATGCGAGAGTGGGGATTGGGGACAGAGGGACAGGTCAATCGTGGAGTCATGGTTACAGACGCGGGCCGTAACATGACCAACGCGGTTCTTGGGGCAGGGTTCCAGGGCATCGTGTGCGCAGCACACAAACTGCATCTAGTGGTGGGCGATGCCATTGGCCTGGGTGCACCAAAGGACTCCTGGAGTGAGGGGACCACGGAGACCAGGGCCTTGCTGGACAAGTGCCGGAAGATCGTGGGGCACTTCGCTCGCAGTGTCAAGGCAGCCAGGATGATGCGTGAGAGGCAGGCGGAGACGGGCCGACCAGAGCACGTCCTGATCCAGGACGTGACCACCCGGTGGAACTCCACCCACGAAATGGTCAAGCGTCTGGTGGAGCAGAAGGAAGTGGTGGAATACATCATGTCAACCACCCCAGTCCCTGCATGAGGGGAGGGAATTGGACCTTGGTGCTACCGAGTGGCTCGCCCTCTCCCAGATGGTGGGTATCCTGCAGCCTTTTGAGGAGACCACCCACGTCCTCAGCAGCTACAACGCCAGCCTGGGCCATGTTCTCCCCCTGGTCAATGCCCTTCGCCAACGCCTAGAGACCAGTACCCGGGAAGAAGGCAATCTTCTCCCTAAGAGCAGGGCATTGGCAGACAGGCTGTTGACCGGCGTGGATACCCGCCTTGGGCCACTCAGAAGGGAAAAGGTGTACCAGATGGCCTGCCTGTGCGACCCTCGCGTCAAGGGTTCCCTGGCGGCCAGCACTGCCGAACTGAAATCCTGGAAGACGGAGCTATGCCGTCAAGTCAGGGCTGTCTCCGATGAGGGCCAGGCATTTCAGAGGGCGCATGGAAGCCAGAGCGATGCTGAGGAGGAGTCCTCGCAAGGATCCACATCCCTCTGTACTCCAGGAGCGTTCACCCAGAGACCAGGTTCCGTTCCAGCAGCCAACTACCTGGCCTCTGCCCTAGCCATGGCAGTTTCCTCCTCAGTGGAGGCAAGGGAGGAAGAAGTAGCAGACCCCGCTCAGACCATGGTGAAGGAGTACATGGCCGAGCCCCTCCAACCCCTCAGCTCGGACCCACTGCACTACTGGGCCAGAAAGGCAGACCTCTGGCCCGCTCTTTCAACTCTGGCATTGGACCTCTTGTCTATCCCACCCACCAGTGTCCAGAGTGAGCGTGTCTTCTCCCACATGGGAGATGTCCTGAGGCCGCGCCGCTGTCGCCTGGACCCGGAGACGGTGGAAAGGTTGACTTTCATCCGCTTCAACCTTTCCACCTTGGGATTACCCCAACACTCCAAGAACTAAGTTGCTGCCTGTAACCTAACCTCCTGCCTGCAATCCTCCATGCCCGCCTGCAAGCCTGCCTGCCTCCCCTTGGCCCTACGAGCCTGCCTGCCTGCCTGCCTGCCTGCCTGCCTGCCTGGCCCTGTGACTACCTGCCGACTCCAGTGCCTAATGCCTGCAGAACTGCCTGCCTGCCTACCTGTATTCTCTCACACAAACAATTGAAGGGTACTATTAGTGGCCCAATTTTTCTTGCCCTGGCCTGTCTCCAAACCAGGCAGGGCCACTCAAAGTGTCATTGGAAAGGGTCTGTCTGTATTGGCCCAATGTTTCTCCTTTTGCCATGGCTGGTCTGAGAGAGACCCTAATACCTGCCTTCCTTGGTGCTTCACACCATTCCCTTGGCCCTACGAGCCTGCCTCCTGCCTGCCTGTATTCTCTCACACACACAATTGAAGGGTACTATTAGTGGCCCAATTTTTCTTGCCCTGGCCTGTCTCCAAACCAGGCAGGGCCACTCAAAGTGTCATTGGAAAGGGTCTGTCTGTATTGGCCCAATGTTTCTCCTTTTGCCATGGCTGGTCTGAGAGAGACCCTAATACCTGCCTTCCTTGGTGCTTCACACCATTCCCTTGGCCCTACGAGCCTGCCTGCCTGCCTGCCTGCCTGCCTGCCTGCCTGCCTACCTGTATTTTCTCACACACAAAGTGGTGAGGAAGCACTTTACAACAACCTACCTCAAAGACTGAGTATCAGGGGGCAAGCTCCCCTCCTTACAGCCTTAAAGAAATAGACCCACCCAGTTCTCCTGCTTCCACTCTGTCTTCTTGGTTGCCAAAACCCGGTCTCCTGGGGTGGCGAGAGAAACTCTGCCTGCCAAGGAAGCCTCCATGTTTGGTTCTTGGTGGATACTCTGTCCCACACTGACTGTGTGAGTCTGTAATTTACACAGACCTAGCTCTGTCTCCTCCGCCACTCTTTCTACTGGGCTGCCAGCCGTGCCTCACAAAGAAGGGAAATGTCCTTGTTGTGTGTGCGTACTCCTGTCCGAAAGTCCCCTGTGTGGATCTTGGTGCTGTGCTGTGTGACTCGTGCGCACACTTGGTGCTTAAACATTTTATAATCATTTCTGCCCTAACCCTGGAACAAAGGCTGCCGGACCAGAAAAGTTACTGGTTGCAAATCTAGGTTGTGATTGATGATGATGATTGAGTTATGGGAACACTCTTCAGGAACAGCTGGTGGTTGGCTTAGGGTTAGGGTTAAGGGGGATGTTTAGGCCTCCGCTACTCTGTCCTCTGGGCTGCACCACACTGTGTCTCACTAAGAAGGGCTGGAGTGGAATGTACTTGCGCGTACCACAGTTCAGCTCAATAATCGTTTGTTTCTTAGAAATAGAAGAGCCTTTCAGGAGGAAGTTCCAGGCTTGGCTCTTGGAGTTGTGGAACTGCTGTGATTCACTACGAAGGGCATGGAGATGGAATGCCGGCACGGCAGTTAGGAGCAGTCTACCAGCACACAGCTGGGAAAGAAAGTCAGAAAGCTTGGCTTGCTGTCCTTTTGGAAGCCTGTGTGGTCAAAGACTCAGACTCACTCTAGCTCTGTGTCTTCTCCCTGCCTGCCTGTCAGGCTCCCCCCACTTCCGGCTTAGAGGAGGCCTTCCAGCCGCTTCTCCTTCACCCTAACATCATGGTCCAGTTAGTGCTTCAAGTTCAGCCCTGTCGCCACTGCCCTCAACTTGCCCATGCAGCAACCACGGCTGTGCCCTCTTCTTGGCGGAAAACCTCTTGAAGACCAACTGTAACAGTGCATTCACTCAACAACTATTTGTTTGCACACACTGTGCCTCACAGAGAAGGGAATTGTGCTTGTGTGCTAGAAAACAGCCGTGGGGTGGGCCCGTGATTAGGCAGAACTCATGTGAAAGCACCCTTGGACTCTGCCTGGGACAGTGACAGGACTCTGCAGGAAGGAGTGCCGCAGTGTGGGAGTGTTGTCAGCCTCCGGACCGCCAATTAGTCTTCAGTGGGCTGCCATTGCCATACACTGTGGCTCACAAAGAAGGGCAACTTACTGCCGTGCTGGTGGCCCTCTGTCACCGTTACAAATAGGACAGTTTATCAGAAAGTTCAAGGCTTGGCTCTTAGAGTTGTGGGGAATGTGATTCACTACGAAGGGCATGCCACTGGGATGCAATGCACTGACTGTGGCTCTCTGTGAAGGGAGGGAGCAAGGAAGCCTCCACTCCAGGCTTGGTTCTTTGTGGGTACTCTGACTCACACAGACAGTGAGCCTGTGTTTCTCAGGCCTACTGTCTTCCGTGGAGTGCAAAGCTATGTCTCACTGAGAAGGGAACATGGCTGTGCTGGCCTGCTAGGAGTTTATGGCCGGGGGAAAGCAGCACACAGCTGTGTAGGAAGACCCTCTGGCTTGCAGTCCTTTTGTCAGAGTGGTCTCAGGCCTCAGAGTCAGACACCATGTGGACTCTGCTTTTCCACTGGGCTGCCAACTGTGGCTCACGAAGAAGGGCAATTGCCTGGCGTCCTCCTCAGGCCATTCTGCCACGTTGGGGAGCAGGAGCTTCTTCCTGGCAATGTTCCTCCCCTACGGAGGCCCTGTGGCCTCAGACTCAGGCTATGTGGGCTCCTCCAGCCACTCTTTCCTCTTGGATGCAAAACACTGTGCCTCACTAAGAAGGGAAGAGTAGTTGGGTGCCAGCACTCCAGTAGTTTCTCTGACAGTTCCATCCAGGCTTGGCTGTTGGAGTTGTAGGAGCTGGGATTCACAACGAAGGCCATGGTCGTGGTCGGGATTGCTGGCCCAGCATTCAATTACTCCAGCTTGTGGCCTCCGCCACTCTTTCCTCTGGGATGCAAAACACTGTGCCTCACTAAGAAGGGAAGAGTACTTGGGTGCCAGCACTCCAGTAGTTTCTCTGACAGTTCCATCCAGGCTTGGCTGTTGCAGTTGTAGGAGCTGGGATTCACAACGAAGGCCATGGTCGTGGATTGCTGGCCCAGCATTCAATTACTCCAGCTTGTGGCCTCCGCCACTCTTTCCCCTGGGGTGCAAGACACTGTGCCTCACAACGAAGATAAGAGGACTTGGGTGCCAGCCCTCCATTAGTTTATTGCAAAGTTGCAGGCTTGGCTCTTGGAGTTGTGTGGGAACCAACTGTGATTCACAAAGGGCATGGTAGTAGACTACCGGGCCGGCAGGTAGCAAGTCTACCAGCACACAGCTGGGGACTTGGGGAGGAAGAGTCAGACTCAGAATGTGGCTTGCTGTCCTTTTTGCAGCCAGTGTGGTGCCAGACCAAACTCAAGGTGATTGGCCTCCTCCTCCAGTCTTTCCTCTGGGCTGCAAGACACCGTGTTTCACATGGAAGGGGGTCCCTGATACAGCACCGCCAAGACTTAGTCAAAAAGTGACATGTGGTGGACGGTGGTGCATCGCAGGCAGTGTGGTGCCAGACCAAACTCAAGGTGATTGGCCTCCTCCTCCAGTCTTTCCTCTGGGCTGCAAGACGCCGTGTTTCACACAGTAGGGAGGTACTGATTTGAACAGCATTCGTACGTACAGCACCACACCAAGACTTAGTCAAAAAGTGACATGTGGTGGACAGTGGTGCATCGCAGGCAGTGTGGTGCCAGACCAAACTCAAGGTGATTGGCCTCCTCCGCCAGTCTTTCCTCTGGGCTGCAAGACGCCGTGTTTCACACGGAAGGGGGGTACTGATTTGAACAGCGTTCGTACTACGTACAGCACCACCCAAGAGTTTGTCAGAAAGTGCCATCTGGTGCATCGCAGGCAGTGTGGTGCCAGACCAGACTCAAGGTGATTGGCCTCCTCCGCAACTCAGTCCTCTGGGCTGCAAGACACTGTGACCCAAGGCCAGTGGCATTTAAATTCCTGTCATGCCATTCAGCTCCATCCTTTTTATACTGGAGCTGGCAATGAGCCTGCCGCACTCTGGCTCTGTGCTGTGGTGCTCTCATACTCTGCCTTGTGGCCTGACCGGAGTGGCCGCCCTTACTCTGGCCTTATGGACCAGAGATAGTCCTCCTCCTTGTATAGCCTAGTGGGCTGGGCTGTGGGTTGTAAAACTTAAGCCAGAGCAACCCAGAGCCCTATCCCATTCCCATCCCTACCAAAACTATTCCTGGCTGTAGCAGCTACTAGCTAGGTACGTAGCTTAACCACCTCAGGCTCTAACTGCTAATGTTTTTTTTGACCATGACCAAAAGCAGGGTTGCATTGGCTTTGGCTTTATTGCTTGTCCTTTAAGTGTGTGTGACTTTGACTGTGAATGTGAAGTGAAGGCAGAAGGACCTTGGTG
This sequence comes from Phrynocephalus guinanensis, assembly GCA_037367245.1. NCBI lineage: Eukaryota > Metazoa > Chordata > Lepidosauria > Squamata > Agamidae > Phrynocephalus > Phrynocephalus guinanensis. The sequence goes on along the minus strand of CM074735.1, from coordinate 61,987,401 downwards.
ATGGGGGGGGGCAATTTGAGAGGAGTAGAGGAGTAGACCCCTCATTCAGATTTGGGGAGGAACGGAATGTCTGTTTCTCCTGCTGCCTCTGAGACAGGTGGAGGGGAGATGGGATGGATTCAAAACCAAACAACAAAAAAGTACAACAAACAGGCACGTCAGCCAGACCAAGTAGGGTGGCTGGCTGGTTCAGCATCAGCAGATTCAGCAGCACAGCAGACCAAGAGAAAAAAAGAAATGCAAATTTGTTTCTGCCCCACTTTGTTTGCTTAGGATGCACTAGCCTTGTTGTGCAGCAGCAAGTCCATCACCCAGGCAGGTTTAAACTGTATTTCGCCTGCTCATTTGCGGGACCCGCGCCCACCTGCCCACGCGCCCACCCGCCCGTGCGCGTGCCCGCCCGCCCGCCCGCCCGCCCACGCGCCCAACTGCGCGCTAGCCACTCCCCCTGCCGCTGCCGCTGCCGCCGCCCACGCATGTACCCCCGCGCCACTGCCGCCGGCGCTGCGCCCGCAAGCCGCAAGTCTCGGTCGGACGTCAAAATGCGCGAAATCGCGACAGAAACGGAAACGAAAAAACGAAAAAACGAACCGACTAATTTTTGCGAATTTTCGCGAAAAACGGAGACGACCCGAAACGGGACCGGCCCGACTAACGACAACTCGAAAAAAAATTTTTCCAAGTCGTGCCCATCTCTAGTATGTATGTATGTATGTATGTATGTATGTATGTATGTATGTATGTATGTATGTATGTATGTATGTATGTATTAGAGATGGGCATGAAATGAAATACAGTGTTTTGTTTCTTCTTTCATTTCATTTTGTTTCGATATTAATGAATTTTTAAAGAATTTTTGGAATGAAATGAAATGAAACCTTCGTTATTGGCTCCTCTGGGTCCTATAGGCACCAAAATTGCAGAGTAGCTTCTTTGGACTCTTCCCTTAAGCCACCCAGATTTAGAGAGGTTTTGGGTTTATGGGGCTGAGTTATTAAACTCCAAAGGGGGTCAACCTAGGAGAAAATGATTTCTAACTGAGTGGAAAGCACTTAATAGCCCCCCGTGGGGGGGTGATTAAGCACTTCCCACTTAATTAGAAATGATTTTCTCCTAGGGGGACCCCCCTTTGGAGTTTAATAACTCATCCCCCTGAATCCCATACCTCTCCACATTTGGGGGGTTTAAATGAAAGAGTCCAAAGAAGCTACCCTGCAATTTCCATGCCGATACATGGCTGTGATTCCTGTTTTCAAGTACATATTTGTTACATACTCGAAAATAGGGATCACAGGCATGTATCAACACCAAAAGCATAGCGTTGCTACCCTGCGACTTAGGTTCCTCTAGGATGAATTGTTTCATTCCTAGAGGAAAAAAATTGTGTTTCATTTTGTAATGAAATGCATCCTACCATTTTGTTTTATAACAAAATGATTGGTCGTGTAACAAAATGATGAAACAGCATTTCGTTTTTTGTTTTGTGCCCACCTCTAGTATGTATGTATGTATGTATGTATGTATGTATGTATGTATGTATGTATGTATGTATGTATGTATGTATGTATGTAACACACAAATGGCACTTTACTAAGAATAGTGTTCATCTCTAATGCAGTGAACTACCCATCCTCCTCTCCAAGAGGGACTCAGCACTCTCACAGTTGATAATTTCTCTCCCTTCCGTAAAAGGAGCCTAAAGCAGCTTTCCCCTACATGGGATGGTTCTACATTTCCAGCCAGCATAGCCAGTGGTGGAAAGTGCCATATGTGGAAAGATTGTCCTCAATGGGTAGCTGCATGTGCATTGCCACTGATCTATAAAAAGGTTTCTGGAACAAGGCAATGCCTTAGTCTCAAATTCCTTTCTTGTCTGTGATTACAAAAACTACTCTGGCTACTTAAAATTTATATAACTCCAAATCTCTAAAAGGCTCTACTGTGCATTTTTGTGATGTCAGGGAGAAAAGAGAAAGGAAGGATATTGTTGCAAGCTCATTAAAAGCAACCACATTTTTTTTAAAAAAAATGTTTTTACTCAGTCACTTTCTCACTACAATTGTGTTGAAATAATAGCTGCTTTGTATAGTTGCCAATCCTCCATTCAGCTACTCAACTGCAGTGACATCACACAAAACCATTAAACACAGACCCACCCTATTCAATAAGCAAATATACAATATTTTACAGTGGTAGCACAGACAAGAGCCAAATTAATTTCTCCCTCATTGTGGTGTGAACATCTCAGAGGCAGGTTAATATAAAACTTGGGCACATGTTGTTAAACCAGATCTCTGGCATGGTGCACAGCCTGCAGGAACACTTCATAAGAAGAGCTGCACAAATGCAAAAGGGTGAAAAGCCAAAATTCTAACAAGTCAAGATCTGTGCAGCGTTGACAAAGGAAACCTTTGTCAGACAGTGTTCAGCCCTGGTAGAACTTTGAGCGGGAGCAGGAATGGTCATTAAGTCAAAAGACGAGTAAGCTGTTGGAGTAGCAAATTAATGCAGTCTTTAGTGCCACTGCTAGACAAGTGCAGAGTAGGAGATAAATCAACATATATAGTGGAATGAATTAGGAATAAGATGGTCCAGTCGACAATTAAATTTTATTTCCTTTATATATATATAATCTTTACTAAAATGTCCAAGGTAGTTTCAGAGCTTATAAAGTAATCACAACAGTACAACATGCATACTCTGTTGTCCTATTATGGTTGAGTAACGTGTGTCCCTCCAGATGTGGTTGGAGTGCTGAGAGGGGGAATCCAGTCATATATGGGACAGACCTGATGTATAGTAACCACAGTGTTAAGGAGCCTTGAGGTACAGTGGTTAAACTGCAGGACTAGTTTGAAGACTCTGCTTGCAACCTTTGTTTGATCCTGGGCTCAGGTAGCTGGCTTGAGATTGATTCAACTTTCCACCGGATGAGAGGGGAGCAATGCGCAGACTGCATAACTAAATTTTGAATTACCCAGAGGGTGCATTAAGTCCTATGGGGTGGTATATAAGCAGCACACTTTGCTTTGCTCTAATAATCCAGCCAAAGCCAACTGGTTTTAATAAAAATCTATTAGAACACTCACAAGCTCTGTGGAGTTGGACTTCCATCCTTCCACTTCCTATAGTGATAGGAAGGGGAGGAACCATTTTGCTAAAGATATGTGAACAAGCTTGGTGGAATAGCTCTGCTTCCAACCTTATTGTCTTTTGCAGCAGTCAGGTGCAACCTGCAGTCTGGTGGCATGGTCTATATGAGGTTATCTTGATGACTTATCCATCATATCTGACATTAGCTGTAGATGTGAACCAACTGGTCATGAACTGTTTCCACAGATGCGTGCTGATATAGAAATGGATTCTTTTTCTATCTGTGGCAACAGTCTGCAGAAAAGAGAGATTTACAGTGATACATGACAGAAGAGGGAAGGTGCATTACATTGTTTTTCCTTTCAAGTTCCTTCAGTTTATACAAGATAGCTGCGTAATTTGTGTAAACTATCTTTCCCTTTTTGGAGCTAAGAAAAGACACATCAGGCAAACACACAAGGATTGGCTGCTTGATCAAAATGACACAAACAACTCATATGATGCTTCTGCTTTTTAAAAGTCCATCCCAAAGGGCAGTAGCTATTGTGTTGTTGTTCATTTGTTCAGCCGTGTCCGACTCTTCATGACCCCATGGACCAGAGCTCGCCAGGCCTTCCTATCTTCCACTGCCTCCCGGAGTTTAGTCAAATCCATATTGGTTGCATCGATGACACCGTCCAACCATCTCATTCTCTGCCGTCCTCTTTTCCTTTTGCCTTCAATCTTTCCCAACATCAGGGACTTTTCCAAGGACTCCTCTCTCCTCATGAGGTGACCAAAGTACTGGAGCCTCAGCTTCAAAATCTGTCCTTCCAGCAGCTATTGTAGTTTAACGCAATTAGCTTTTTAAGAAAATCTTTATAAAGATGAGACTCCAGTTGAGATGGACAATAATTTCTCCCCTGCTTACAAGTGAGGAGGAAATGTTGTTTCTTCTCACACAGAGAAACGAGCCAAGTGAGGATTGGCATGCCTTGTACAGCTAATAAATCACATCACATGCCATCAAGTCAATTCTGACTTATGATGATGACCCTATTCAGAGGTCCCCAGGTACAGAATACTCAAAAAATGGCTTACCATGCCCTGCTTCTGAATGCATTCTAAGAAACCACAGCTTGCCCAAGGCTCCACTCTCAGGAGGCACAGCGGGGAACTGAACTCCCTACCTACCTCTGGTTCCACACCCAGAGACCTAAACCATTCAACTATCCAGTACAGTAAATGAATAGGTTGAGATAGTGCCTCTTGTTCTTTAGCTGCTTCTTTGTCACACAGTATTTCTGCTCCAGTTACCGAGTTAGGTTCTTCTTCTCTCTCCATAGGACTTGTGGCTTTCTCAATCAGATGAGAAGCTTTAGAGCTCAACTTACACATTTATCTGTTCATTTACTCTGCTTGCTGCACCAACCCTTCTCAGGAACTGTACAATTGTTACGTGCCAGTGAGTCAGTTTTGACTTATGGCAACTCTCCCTGGTTTTCTAAGTATAAAATACTCAAAGGTGGTTTACCACTTTTACACTTCTTCTAGTGACCCCCTGAGACCACATAACCTGCCCAAGACCACACAATTGGCAGGGCACATAATGCTGTCAGTCACACACATCTGAGCATGATCTTGCTAACCTCTCTTGCAGTGGGGAATTGAACTTTCTGCTTCTGTAGCCAAGCACTGCAACTCTTGAGCCACACCATCTCCTTATGAACTATACCTATTATAATATCAGAACATATATCAGAATTGCTTTGATTTTCTTTTCTGAATCCCCATGGCACTGTTGTTAATGTCTGCACTGCCGGTAAAACTGTGCTCATGACCTGGGGTTCAATCCCAGTAGTCAGCTCATGGTTGACTCAGCCTTCCATCCTTCCGAGGTCGGTAAAATGAGTACCCAGCTTGCTGGGGGAGGGGGGCAAGTGTAGCCTGCATACTGTGAAACTGTAAACTGCCCAGAGACTACTTGAAGTGGTATGGGGTGGTATATAAGCAGAACACTTTGCTTTTTCATTAACACCAACCTGACATGATTTTTTTTCTCTTCCCAAAGGTAAGCATCTGGAGGAACTATGGGCGATTAACTTCCTTCCTTTGCCATGGCTGACCAGGATCTTGTCTGATCATTACCATGCAGTGAGTTGGTATGCTTACTCTAGCAAGAAAATAGGAAATTGGCCATGGAGACTTCTGGGATGTGCCAAAAAGCCCCCTAAAAAACCTGACTGTCTTTTAGTGGGTTCAGAGAGGCACCTACCCCTAGCCCACCCTAACTCCACTTTGACTTCACAGCTTTCTTATTTGATGTATTTTCTTGGTATATCTATACAATTTCCTAGAATGAGCCAGCCTTCCCTCAAAGTGATGCTGTCTAACTAGGAAGCCATCTCCAAAAGTTGTTGGGTAACTAGGTGGTGACAACCCTATTGGGGGGGGATCCCGGTTGCAGATAGCTAGAAGCTCTATTTGCTACTTCTATCCAAAGCTGAGCTATGACTTAAAGATATACCCAGGAGTTCAATGAAAAAGCGAATAGCTTTTCTAACATGCTTTAATGACAACAACACTAATGATGAGTCAAGGGTATTTATCATGTTTTATTAGACAAAATGTATGGGAATGTGCTTGTCTATGAAACCAGGTTGTCCCCCTTCTCTCTTGTCCTTATGCCATTTGGCAACGATCCTCCTTTTCAGGCAGACTTTTAAGCAATAAAGTATGTGTATTGTGGGGTCTCAGAAATGCTATATTTATTCATTTTTAAAAATTTTAAAATTATTTTAGTTGTGCTTTTAATATTGATACATTTTTAATTTTAGCATAGTTTCTACTGATATTTTAAAATATGTGATTATTATATAGTCTGTTGTGAGCTGCCTTGTGCCCCCTATGAAGAGGACAGAATATAAATAGTATAAATTAATAATTAAATCCAATAGTATTAGTGCAAAACAATACTAGTTATAAAAAACAAAGGGTCTTCTGCCACTTTAAAGATATAAAAAGTCCTGTTTGCCATAAATGTTCACAGACGGCACTGCAGACACTTCATCAGATGTGACCCACTGATCAGCTGCTGACACTAGTTCACCTCAGCCACTGAGTATAAATTCTCTCTGACAGGGACCCATCATGTTCTACTCAAGGATCAGTCATTCGTGATATAAATAACCATTAACAAAAACGCAGATAGCTGCACAGAACATCTATACTATTCTGTAATATTATTTTGAAGGCTAAAGCCTTCAGATAGAAGCCAAAACATTTCATTGTTTCTTCTAATGTACTGTTAAATTGTGTTTTAAAGACTAATATTGGACTCAAGAACTCTTTGTGACAGATACTTTTTCACCTCCTTTCAGCTAGAAAATGGTGGTGACATGGCATTTCAGAGGGACTTTAACACCCAGGCAGTGAGATTTGGTCTAGTTCTTACACAGGTAACTCAGCTAATTATCTGATAAACTTAGTGGATGGGGAACTGAAAATATGCTGGCAATATAGGAGCACCCAGAGGTGGTTGCCACCAATTTTGGCTGGTGGTACAGATGGTACAGTAGCCAATTATGGGCAGAACCAAGGGGACAACCTGCAGCTACCCTGCTTCCATCCTTCCTTCTACTCCCCTCCCCCATCTCTTTCTGTCCATCCCCTATATGCATACAGATTCTCATCCAGGAAGTTCAACTTTGCCCTGTCTCTTAAAGAGCAGCTGTAGGCCGAAGCTGACTAGTTATAACCTGTGTTTGATTTCTGGAAGCATTTCATTTTCCCCAATGGAATGGCTATGACTAGAATCACCACAAAGTAACATTGTAGAGATGGGAGGGCAATCTTTGTAATATCCAATCTTTAATACTACCCCCAGGAAGTAAAAACAGACAAACTGATATTTAATATTGATAATGGGCAAAAAATCCTGTTCAACCCAGCATAACATAAAGTTTTGTCAGCATAAATGTGACAGATGTTGCACATGAAACAACATGGAACTGTGCTAGTGCACTGCAGATCTGGTTGCGTGTCCCAGGCACCACCAATTGCTGAATGCACTGGCTGAAGTCCTTTGCGGATCACACTCCCGCCTCAGTGCTAGTGCAACTACCACTGACACAATCTCAAGTTGTGCACTTGTAGTTGCTCCACAGGATTTTGGCTATTGTAATGTTTGATTGGCTAGCTAATTCCAGAAAGGAAAGTTTATTTAAGGTGGGCGCAGACTCTTGGGGCATAGGTGGCTCTGATGAAAGACAATATGAACGACAGAAAATGAATTTAAGATGGGTACACCCCTGAGAAGATTAAAGGCAGTTTATAAAACATTTCATTAGAGACAGCCTGTGATTAGAGTTAGAGCACCTTGAGGTTGCACTCTTGACACATACATGAAATCAAGGGAATTCAGTGCTTAAATCCTGGAAACCAATCATAAACAGTAAGCTTGTCTGTAGGCATGCCTTTGCTTTCAGTTCCCTCTTCCCCTACCCTCCAATACTGTAAGTAGATCTCACCATGTTTCAAGATTAGCCTTCCTACAGAGAACAAGTGAAGACATGGGCTCTCACTCTTTAAAAGAAAAGCACCAGATCATTAGTCTACTCCAGTGATTCTCAACCTGTGGGTCCCCAGGTGTTCCTGGACTGCAACTCCTAGAAGTCTTCATCACTAGCTGAGCTGGGGATGAATTTCTGGGAGTTACAGTCCAGGAACATCTGGAGACCCACAGGTTGAGAACCACTGGTCTAATCTTTTTATAGTGCATGTGCTTAAGACTCTAAAGGGGTGCATGAGAATCATCTGAACAAATACCGTGTTTCCCCAAAAATAAGACACTATCTTATATTTATTTTTTCTCAAGAAGACACACTAGGGCTTATTTTCAGGGGATGTCTTACTTTTGTTAAGTATAATATGCTTGAATGTCAGCCCTGCACACAACCATAGCCATGCCCATCACTAGGTTTTATTATCAGGGTACGGCTTATAATTAACAAATGCATAGAAATCCTACTAGGGCTTATTTTTGGGGGAGGTCTTATTTTCAGGGAAACAGGGTATCAGCTGTCATCCTATACCCACTCACCCAGAAGCAAGTCCCACTGAACTCAATGGGATTTATTTCCAAGTAGGCAGATACAGGCTTACACTGTACAGCCCCGTGAAATGTCACAGGACAAAGATTCAACATTATGTTCTACGTTTCTATTAATAACAGCATAATAATAGTCTTAGAACTGCAGAACTGGGAAAGACCCTGTGGCTCTTCGAGTCCAGCTCCTGTCAAGGAGGCCTCGTGGGGACTCTATCTCCCAACTGATGGCTCAACCACGGAGCTATCCAGCAGTTAAGTCCCACTGAGTTCAATGTGCCTTCCTCTCAAGTTTTCATTGTCTGAAACCTTGGAAGCACTGTCTTGCAGTGCATAGAAGCTCATGTCCTTAGGTCATGATATTTCAATCAATTGGATTTCAAAACTCATGATTTTGGCTGGGTTTTGTCATTTGTTTCTTTCCCACATACAAGACAAATAAGGACATGGAAATTGATATTTGGGATATATTTATCAAATATTTGTAATTATTAAGCACTTATCCTCACTTCTTTGCAGAATCTCACTTGGCAGCTTAAGTTATCTCAGCGTTATTTAGACTTCCTTGCACTGAATGTTTAGAATTTCTCTGTCCTGTTTATGGTCCTTAGAATTAAAAAAAAATATTTATAATAACATATCCCCTGTAGAGGGTTAGCAAAGACGTATGAGTTATTTCTTCCTGTTAAGATACTGTTTGCTGATATTTTTACTGGCATAGTTTTGAAATTAGATGGGATAAAGTTGCATTTTAAAAAATGTGCTGACTACTTCAGGAACCGAGATATCATGCAGAAATTGTTTCCATTTATGGATTCTTCTTTGAGATAAAAGCGGTCAGACATGATGCTTCAGCATACAGTTTCTACATGCAGGTAAGGAAAAAAAATGTTCAAGGAATCATCTGGTTCTCATTGTAACTTTAGCTGTTAACCACCAGCGGCAAAGCACTTTCAACTCCCTTTAATTTAGTTTCAGAATCATAGGCATGTTGATTCCCAAACTCGGTCAACATAGGTGTTCTTGGACTTCTGAGAAGCTTTCGCCACTAGATGTGCTGTTCTTAGTCTTAAAGTGACTCACATTTTGACTTGTACCATGAGGCATCCACAGAAGATATTGGTATAGTCAGTCACTATAATTCATAGAGATGGGCACGGAACGAACATTTTTTCGTTTCCATTACCGTTTGTCGTTTCCGTTACGTAACGAAACGACAAATGAAAATTGTGATGAAAATGAAACAAAACGAACAGAACCGTGAAAATTGTGGTCGTTACGTTTCGTTTCCGTTAATGGCGACACGCAATGAAATGAGCTGTTTTAAATGTTAAAAAACGCCCTGGACATCCATAAAAACGCAGCAATAATTATTTATATTGTCTGATAATACCTACCAGGGGTTGGGGTCCTTAAAACATTTGTTTTTGTCTTCTCGCATCGCGATGTATTTTTATTTTCCCTTTAAAATGGATGTCACCACCAGCCACAAAATGGAGGCAAGCCATGTGATGTGGGATCATGTTCAACCAATAGCATGCCCAGGTTGCAGACTGGGCGGGCAGGTCTGGCAGCCACAGAGGGCATAAAAAGCTCTGGCCACCCCCGTCCTCCTTGCAGTCTCTGGTGGGAGTTAGGGTGGGATTGCTGTCTCTGCGACTCTAGCTTCAGTCCTGCAGCCTCCCTGTGTGCGTGCGTGATGCGTACCTCTCGGTGAGTACCCTCCCCTGCCCCGCAGTGCAGTCACTCTGTGGCTGCCTTGCACCCTGGGCAATGCCCGCCGCTGCCTTTGCAGCCTCCCTGCATACCTAGTCTATACTGTGTCTCTGCCAGCATCCATTTTTTTTAGTGTTTTCCCTCTGGTCTGGGGCGTTGGGGGATGCCTGCGCATGGAAATGCTTTAAAAATCGTGCAAAAAGCGGGTAGAAACGACAAACAAAAAAACAAAAAACGGTAACGAATTTTTTCAAAAAATTCCCGACAAACGGAAACGAACCGAAACAGACCTCTCAATGACAAACGAAAAACCGAAACATCATTTTTCTGTCTCGTGCCCATGTCTAATAATTCAGGATCATTTACTCAGGGTGTCTGGCCGGATGTTTTCCACTCTACCTGGATATGTAAGAAAGTGAAACATTTTGCCCAGTCCCTTACCTATAGGGTTTTTATGCTAATGTTAGGCCCCTTGTTTTAACATAATAGGATCCATTAATAATTAAAAGAAAACAGAGACGTGCAAAGGATTCAGTGCGGTACAAATGTATCAGATCATTTTTAGTATGCAAAGAAGTGAATTACAGGCTGAACAGGGACACATGCTGAAAAACATAGGGAAGTATAAGGGAAATCCAGCCATTGGTATTTTTGATTGCAAGGGGAAACCTGTGGAACCTGTTTTCCCATCAGGCTATGCCAGATGTCCCTTTCCACAGCTTCCATTCATAATGGACAGGTTTGCATCGATTGGCATCTTGGTGGATTGTGTTACGTGTTACTAATCAACACTCAGCAGAGCATGTCAAGACCTTTACACCTTTGTGGATCAGATATACTGTTAGAGCAGTTCTGAGCTGTGCAGTTGATATAAACATAATTCTGCAGCTAGCTTCTTGTTAACCCATGAAGTCTGTTGAGTTGGTCTCTTGCTTAAGCTGAATAACACTTCCTGATCTTGGGTTTATATGTGAAGATGCAGGCCTTGCTCATATTTACTGATCACAAAATTCTCAGATGACAGGGGTTGTGTCTGGTCATAAATTCTGAAGTACAAGGTCTTGAGTTTTAGTTCTGTCCCCAAGCCACGTCTGGGAGTTGTCTGGGAGTAGAGTCATGGCAACATCCAAGCAGCTTCGTCAGTCTGAAAAAAGGTAGTGGCAAGTCCTTCTTTAGTTCACTGCCAATTTATAGTTCACCTTCGTCTGAATAGGTTCATAATTTGGACAATGGCCTGAATAGGCTCATTAATAGACAATGGCCTAAGGCAGAAGAAAATCCCACTTATGCAACCTTTACCAACACCCATTAAGTATGGGTTGTTAGCTATGGCCTTGCTGGTGGAGGTGTGAAGCAAGAAAAGAAGTCCAGTTGCCATGACTCAGCTTCCAGATAAACTCACTTGGATGACTGAGAATCTTCACGGGCATAAAACAGCTGTGTTGACACACACCAACAAACTAATGTATCTTAACTTCTCATTCAAGACCAAGCCACCCCAAAATAGTTTGCATTACAACAAGAACAGCTTGGAAGTCCAGGTCAAAGAAGGGTGGCAGATAATGTCATCAATTTTCTAAAGTTGATGATGCTACCGTTTACCACCTTTGTGAGTCTTGGCTCCTCTAAGCCGCAGGTTCTGCCTGGATATTTTTTTCACCTGGTTGTTGGCAGAGGAGAGGAAATGGAAGATAAACCTGAACTGTCTCCCCACCCTGCCCCAACAGCCCAGGTTGAAGGTGAATATGAAAATGTAATGCTGCAAAACAGGTTCTGAAGTTTTTTTTAAGACTCTGCCACCAGTGAAAATTACACTCCCTCCCACTTGCACGCCTATATCAACACTACTCTGAAATCACAAAAAAACCAATTACCAAAAGATTTCATAAGTATCGGGGTATAGAGACAGCAAATAATGTGAGGGCAGATTGAACAGCGTGTTGTGTTGTATAAGTCATCCAGATGTCACAGTGATATAATCCTAATGAAGACTGGTGGCCAAAATTGCACTACATAGTTATAGCACCCTGAGACTGCTTTAACTCCTTTGGCTTTTCCCTGTGGAATCCTGAGTTCTACTCTAATGGATAGATATAGTGTAGCTAGGCTCAATGAACTTGGGGAGCAAATGTTGACCCCCCCCCCCCCGAAAAGGCCAATGCATGATTCCACTGGGCCTAGAAATGGTCATAAAAAGAAGTAGAAGAGAAACAGGAAGGAATCACCCAGGCCTACAAGGTGAAAATGTCTTCTCCCAAAGGCCTTCAAGAACTAAAATACATGTCTGAGGGCAAATCAAATTGCAGTTTCTTTTAAAGGAGGGTGTTAAAGGCTACAAAAATATTCCTAGAGGCCTATGTGCAGCTGTTGGGTGAAAGGCTTCCCAGCCCTGCTCTAAACGTTGGGTGAAAAATAAAGAAATGATAGCAGATGACCAGGTATCTTTTAGGGAGGACAGGATTCCATCATAAGGGCTTCAATAGGACAACCATCCTTTGAAGGCATCTTCCATTTGATTGGCTACGGAGGCTGAGTCTGCTTTAAACACAGAGCACTGAAAGAAGGAGATGTCAAACTGACCATCCACAGTTAGCAGCACCTCAGCAGGAATACAAGTCACCTGGTTACAGTCTCCTTAAATCAAGCAAAAAGCCCAGTAATTCTGTTGAAAGTCTTTTTTTTTAAAAAAAATTGAATTGGTATCTGTAAATTAGGATATGCCATTCTATCAGAGTCCTCTTATATGCTTGTTATATTTCACCACGTATATTTGGTGAAATATAAGTGATGAAATATGAGGAGCATATAAGAGGACCCTAATAGAATGTCATATCCTAATTTAAAGACACCAATGCAAAATTATTTTAAGAAGAAGACTATATTTGGTGAAATGTAAGTGGCCACCCTACTCCCAAGGCTCTTAAACTGAGCTCTCTGGTAGCTGACATACTGGCGATAATATGGTAAAGAAGGATATGGAGAGACTGGAGGCAATTACATTGTGTCAGAACAGATCCCCCAGATTTATGACTCAGTGAATTCTGTCAATGACAGTTGTAAAGCAAATCCTTGTAAGCTGAGCCCCACTTTTCCACTAAGGTCAGTGTTAAAACAGAGTTTTGGTTCTCGGGCAATTAAAAAGCCTTAGTTCTGCCCTTGTCTCCTCTTTACCTCCATTCTCTACCATCTTGTGTTCTTTTTTTCTTCTTCCATCCATCTTTCTGCTTGCTGTTCCTGTCCCCCACAGCTGCTTCTTTCCCAATCTCTCCTATGAAGCCTTGGTAGCCCCTAGCCAATTAGCTCTAACCTCCATTGCTTCCTCAGTTGTTGCATTTCCTGACAGCAATGTACTGGTTGTAGAGCTGGTGGAACTTTCCCTCCCCCCCCCACCAATCCTTCTCAAAGCAATCTTACTTCTTAGAAAATAAACACAAAACACCCATAAAGTCACATAAGCTCTGCAAAATGAGTGATGGCAGCCTATCCCAAATGAAGATTTTGTTAGTTCAGAATTCTAAAGAGCTTCAACCCACACAGACTGCTTACCAAAGGACTAAATTTAACTCACTTGTCATTTCAGAGAGTCAAACACGCAGATCCAATTATATCCTTTTTCACTGCTGAGCGCAGCCCTGTCAGCTTAAAGCAGGAGCGTGAAGTTAAGTATGAAATAAAAGTGCAGTGCCAAATAGATGGGAAGTGGGAAGAATTCACTACAGAGAGGCTTACTCAAAAGTTCGGTATTAAGAAGCCCAGCAGCAAAAGTGTGGTAAGGAAAATGGAAAATTGTTTCATCTGTTTGCATTGGGGCAGCCTGTACAGGGAACAGAGATTAAAATGTTTACCTGATAAGATCCTAGGCTGCAGAAGTGTGATTTCTGGGCATATGAAGATACATTTGGTAACAGACAATCTGTTTGTATGAGCAGGTATGTTCCAAATCAACTGAAGTGATCAATCAATGGCCTGGGCCATCTTTCAGAAAATGTCAACAGTCTGTGAGGTTTGAAACATTAGGAATTCAACAAGCTAAACAGATGACACAGATGTGTGTGTGTTTTGTGTCATTACAGTCGTGACCTACTCTCTGTGACGCCATGTCCTTGGAGTTTTCTTGGCAGGAATACTGCAGTGGTTTGCCAGTTCCTAGTCCAGGCGCCTATAGCACCTGGTATTCCCTGGTGGTCTCCCATCCAAGTACTAACCAGGGCCGACCCTGCTTAGCTTCTGAAATCAGCTGAGATTGGATGTGCTTATGGCATTTAGGCACAGATACATGCTTGCAAACTGATTGAAGACCGTCACAATGGGATGTGGTACAAAAAGAGTCCCTGTATAGATGTAACTTGAGTGACAAATTTCTCCAGTTTCCCATTCAGATGTTGGTAGGACATAAAGGAGATAGCCTCCCCTGAAACACAGAGAAGGTTAATGATGAGGCAGGTTACTATGGACAGAGACAGCTGTTCTGAAGTTATGCTTAAGGAGTTATTTGCTGAATCTATATCTTCCCTATGGATGCTGTCTAATGGACTTCCCCACATCCAGTTCTCTCTGTAGCCTGCATAACATGCTTGGAGCACCTGCCCAACATAGTCACATGATTATGTCACGCAGAGCAGGAGTTGGGAGATGTGTGACATGGTGGTATCATGACATATGGTACACAGTCCTATATAGTACACAAAGGACCTTGACATGTGGGTGGCAGTTTCCAAGCATATGTTGAGCGTCATCCGTAGTTAGTTCCATTCTTGTTAAAATAGTTGCTGTAATGGAGCAAATGATTGTATCAGCATTTTCCATTCCAATGGACTTTTTTTCTCAAGTATGTGATTCAAATAATGGACAATGTCATTCAGGGCAAGTGATAGCTCCTGTTTCCTTGGGATTCAGAATGTTAATACTGAGTTAAGACACATGGTTAGATAATTTTTCTTCCATGTATACAACCAATATAGGGTTGGTCCAAAGTATTTTGCTGCTTCATTCATTCTATTGAATTATGTTGAGGTATATCGTTATATGATTGGAAACTATTTGAGACAGAAAATCCTACAAGCTCTTCTCTTCCTAGCAACTAAAAAACACAACAACAGCAGCAGCAGTAACAACAACAACCGTTTGGGGCCCTTTTGCAACAAGTTCAACTTTGATGCCCGGCCATTGACTCCCTCTCCCACCTGGCAGGGCCAGCCCAGTTTTGCGTTCCACTCCATTTGCCTCCACCTGAATTAATTAGGCTGTAAAATCTATGACATGTGCAGTCCTTGACACATTGAAGTGAGATACACTTGTTCCTGGTTTTGTTCACTTGAGTAGAATAAGAAGAATATTTAGTTAATTTGTTGGGCATATTGCAGCCCAACCACCCTCATTTTATTTCTTTATTTACTGCCCCCCTTTTTTCTCTTTTTTACAAAAAAACCCCCAAAACAATTAAAACTCAAGATCTTTTGCTGCCTGACGCAGAAATACAAATGATGCTCCTCCCCGCTCCACCCCCACTTATTCCAGTCACGACATATAGTACTTGAAACAATCATTTCAGCATTGGAGACAAAGAAAAAAATTCATAGGCGTCCAGCCCTTCACAACAGTACAAATGATGTCATAATAAATATATAACTAAAATTTGACTGCCATTTCATGAAACCAAATATCTGCTGCCCTGAGGTGGCTGCCCCACCCAGCCTAAGGGTAAGGCCCACCATGAATCAACTGTAGTTTTGACTTTGCTGATAGTATTGGGAAAGGGTTGTGTGTTAACGCTTGCTTCTTTCTGCACGTAGGTCTTGAAAGCCTGCATACCATCGGTTCCTATCTATGTGACATTTTCTCTTCTTTTCCCATCATCATAAAAGAGAACAGTCTCCTTCTCCTCCTCCCTGGATGAACCCATTTGGACAGCCAGCTGGTGCAAGACTATCAGAGAGTTAATACCATATGTTTTAAGGCCCTGAGCTTTTGAAACAGGTGGACCTGTATTTAGCACAGCATGAAAATAAACTATGTTCTTCTCTTGTGCTTGGCGCATTTGGACATTAATTCCATCTTCCTTCCTTCTTCTGTTTCCTGTAGCTAGTACTGGAGGTAGTTTAGTTTATATTTTCTTAGGTGCAGTTTATCTACTGAGGTCCTATGAACAGAGAGAGGCTACTATCAATTCCTCCCACGAGTAAACTGGTTCTGCCCATGAGATTCTATAAAGCTTTCTTATCCCACTTTCTGCACCTGGCTTTCAACCAGCTGCCATGTCATGCTCCTGACTGTTAATGATAATAGGAAATTATTAACATGCTTAACATGTCTTCCATAAAAACAGTCACCAGCAGACACCCTTTGTCCAGCCTCCGCTCTGCAATGCATGCAGTTCCCACGTAAGAAAGGACTACCTTAGATAAAGCTAGCAATGTTAGCCTTCCCTAGTAATTGCATGTCGGAAATAAAATCATTGCCTAAATCTTGAGACATGTGGTCTCTTAGCTTTATTCTTGTAATCTTGCATTGTCTCAAATTATTTTAATTATTCATGCATAATGTGTGTTTTGTATGTGTGTGCATGCGGGCGTGAGTGCAAGTGCACACACACACACACACACACACACACACACACACACACACACACACACAGTTGAAATAAAAAGTATATGAATTTTTTGAAATCTCATGGTATTCTGCATTAATGTGTCATACAATGTGATCTGATCTTCCTCTAAGTCAAGAGTATTGACAAATCTAATGTGCCTAAAATAATAAAACACCAAAACAAACTCTGATATTTCATGTTTTATTGAAGACATGCTGACAGTATATTTTCCCTATGTATATATACATACAGTTTAGTTGCTGGTGGCTGCTTTTCTGTCTATGCTAAATCCATGAGAAGTATGCTCTGGAAATGTGTGCATGTGTGCTGAGCTATATGTTTGAGATATATGTATTTGAGAGGAATAAGAGAATTCCTCTGGAAGGACAGATTTTGAAGCTGAGGCTTCAGTACTTTGGTCACCTCATGAGGAGAGAGGAGTCCTTGGAAAAGTCCCTGATGCTGGGAAAGATTGAAGGCAAAAGGATAAGAGGACGACAGAGAATGAGATGGTTGGACGGTGTCATCGATGCAACCAATATGGATTTGACTAAACTCCGGGAGGCAGTGGAAGATAGGAAGGCCTGGCGAGCTCTGGTCCATGGGGTCACGAAGAGTCGGACACGACTGAACGACTGAACAACAACAAAATATAACACATTTTATCACACATTAGTAAAGCTGAATGTTGAACATGAACCAAACCTTTGTCATGCTACCCTTGATAAGACTGTATTGTATTTTTTATTTTATGTTACCAAGCACTTGAAGGGATGGGGTAAGATGAGGCACAATCCATTTGAAGCATCCTGGACCTGTGACTTCTGTGGGGCTCACTGTGCCATTGACATAGAGCTGAAAGACTGGGAAACAAGATCAGTCCCCTGACCTCTATACAAAGTACTCTTGTGCTTTCATATTTTGAGGTTTAAACCCATTAGCTATCCAAACAAGCTCTTGGGCAATCTTCAAGATATGCTCTCGAGTGGTACCTTTATTGACATTCCTGGCTTTGACACCTTATGGGGGATGTGAAGGGAATAACCACATCACATGAGACAATTGGATTTGGAGGCAGTATGGAATGTTACATACCTTGTTAAAGCAATCACCAGATGGCTGCGGTTTAGAACTCAAATAAATAAATAAATAAATAAATAAATAAATAAATAAATAAATAAATAAAAGTGAAATGTGCAAAAGTATTTCATATACTTTGTGTGTGTTTTAAAACAGAGCCAGTGGGTAGTAGCTGAGAGTAGGGCTATGATTATGTGGTGTGTGGGTGGGTGTGGCTGGGTGTTGTAATGCCCTTGCCATATGTCGCAGCCCCAATGAGCTTTTTCCCCCCCTGAAGCTGGTGTTCCTTCCTGGGAAGAGTTGACACTGGTTGGAAGCTCCCTCACCAGCCACCTTATATGTCAACAGAGTGGACATGTGGAAAGCCAACAACACATGTGTCAGTTGTCCATCTCATCTAGTTTGGCCTTCAGAGCTTGTCTTTTAAGTTTTTAAGTCTGACACCCTGCTGTCAAGTTCCGCTTAACAATATAGAAGATTGCCGCTAAGACTTTCTTGCAAGCAAGCTGAATAAAGCATGCTTTGTTGCTCGATATCAAAGTGTTCCCAAGACCATGGTGAAACAGCATTAACCCTAGTTAGGAAAGGAATATGCAGGACACAGCTAACGATTACTTTATGATTCTGTAAATACAAAGGGTAGTTGCTAGCCAATTAATGCAACCACATAACTTTTGCATCTAAAGGAGTTGGAAGGAGAGGTAGTAGTGCTTGTCAGCCCAGAAGGTATGTGGATATATGTGGTAAAATTATGATCTCATAGAATTAACAGCAACCCCACTAACCATTAAACGTTTCCCAAATAAAATTCTAACTAGCAGACAGTGGGGAGAAAACCCAGAATCATAAAGCCTGCAAAAATCATGGGTATGAATTTCTCAATTTAAACTTTGGCTTATAAATTACAAAAACAAAACAAAACAAAACAAAAATCATCATCATCATCATCATCATCATCATCATCATCATCAACAACAACAACAACAACAACAACAACAACAACAACAACAACAACTCAGCACTGTCTCCCAGGAAGTGCAAATGTCAGAGTTATAATTTGTGGTTCCTAATAATAAAAATGCTTGTGGAGTCAAAATGTGGGTGTTACAGGAAGCAGTGGCCAGTATGTCAGTTGTTAGATTATCGGAAACATGATGTAATTGGCAGAGGATGTCAGAGATATTTTTGTATTTGTAAACAAATAAAGAGTTCTGTACCAAAGACATCCATACCTACAACCCAATGGAAAAATACTGTCACTGAAAAGGTTTCTGGGGTTGGAGTGCTGAGTATCTGTACAGACAGTATTTGTCACTTCCTTTAATTTAAAGAGCTAGTGCTGACAGATGTGTTGGACTACAACTCCCATTGGCCACAGTGACTTGAAATTATGGACATTGTTCTTTCATGGGAGCGTTTTGGGGAAGGGAGATACGTTTAAGACATTTGCACACTGAATTTAAATATTTTTTAAAAATCACCAGGGAAATTTACAGCATTATAATAGCATAATAATAGTGTTTTAAGAGGTCAAAATGTCTACTGGAAGGATGAAAAACAGCAGCATAAAAAACAGAATATGAAAATGCAAGGCACAGGGCTGGTGCAGATGTGCTTAGGGCTATATAATAATAATGACATGCAGTCAAGGCAATATTCCAGGGTTTTCTAGGTAGGAGATAACTGGATACAGACGTGGTTTATCATGCTGAGAGCACCTTGCCCCGGGTCACACAGGCTGACTCATCTCCCTGGAGGCACAGGGGGGAATCAAACTCCAAACTTCTGGCTCTGCACCCAGATACCTAAACCATTATACGCTATCTGGCCAGCTGTATCCTATCCTATCACGTATAAGACCCAACTCTACTACTACATCAGAAACATTCACTTCTTACAATATTAATTTAGTCTGCTGGTGGAGGCTGTGTATCCGCTTTGATCTTTCTCTTTCCCTACTGCCTTCCACCTTTCCCTGAAAAACTTTGTTCAGGGTTCTGACTTTATTTCTGGCACCTTTTTCATTTAGTTCTTGCTTGACATTTACAATTTTAAAGATTTTTTTCTCCATCTTGCATCTAGGCTTTTCTTTTTGATTTTAACTACAGGGTTTGTCTTTGTATATTCTTCCCTTGTAATATCTCTGTTTGCAGTCCCCATTTCTTCTGGTTCGTGATCAATTCAGTTTCATAATACTAATCTGTTCATTAACTCCTGTTTCATCTTGGACTATCTCATCACAGGGTTTTCATGGTAAATGAAGTTCATAAATAGTTTACTACCATTGCCACCTTCTTCATAGTACAGTGGTACCTTGTATAAAGGAATTAATTCGTTCCAAATGAAATTATGTTAAGCAAATTTTCCTTTATACAAATTTCCCATAGGAATGCATTGAAAATGGAGTGATCCCATTTTTATGTTGTACGGATTCGCCCCATAGGCGATTATGTTAAGCAAATTTCCCCTATCTCTGGAATTTTTTATGTTGTACAGATTTTATGTTATACAAACTGTTTGTTATACGAGCGTCCACTGTACTAATAAAAGTTAACTTGAGTGTCACCACCTTTGTTTTTCCTCCAGTGTCACCTTCTGCTATCACAGCTGCCCAGCAGCTGTCATCATGATATATAGACCATAATAGCACACAAGGCAGGATGTTTCATATGAAAAAAAGTTGGGGCTCCACTTGAGCGAGGCCTTGCCTTTGTGAAGAGCCATGAGATGATGCCAGCCTTGGGTGCATAGCTTTCCTTCCATGATGTGGGTCAGCTGCTTGTTGCTTCTTAACTGATCTTGGCTACAAATGGAGAGTTGACTTTCCAAATGCCAGATCTTATGGGCTCACTTGTAAATGCAAGACAAATAATCCAATGGGGCTGGAGAGGTAGGTGGACGTGTTGCTGCTGTTGTGGGGCTGGGGGGTGGG
Source organism: Phrynocephalus guinanensis (assembly GCA_037367245.1). Taxonomy (NCBI): domain Eukaryota; kingdom Metazoa; phylum Chordata; class Lepidosauria; order Squamata; family Agamidae; genus Phrynocephalus; species Phrynocephalus guinanensis. Next base: position 61,966,905 of record CM074735.1, on the reverse strand, counting down.
GGGGGAGCAAAGCTTGGGATCAAAACTGCCCATGCAGGCACTATGAGTTTTCATAAGCCTCAGTCCCTATGAAGCTGGGTCTCTTATTCCAGCCATTACCATTCCAGATGTGCACAAAGTTTCTCCCAATATCACTCAGCTCCCCTCCTGCTGGGCCAGTTCCATTACCACAACCCACCCAAACTCCCATATTACATATATAAATATCTTTCTGCTGCATATTGTATTAATATGATCAGAAATGAATGTTTCTAATGCAATTGTCCAGTTGGATCTCATTATAAGTAGCAAGAAGAATATGTACTGAGCTGCCAGCTTGGCCTGCCAAACCCAAACACTCAGAGTCTTCCATTTGTGTCCATTCCAAGTTTACACCACATTTGAAATGGTATAAGTATAGATATTTTTATTATCAAAAAGAGGTTTCAATGATTGGCACCTGAAAACTAGCCAGCAGTTGTGTAAATTGCAATAGTTACACACTGTGCTGCATGAAAAAAACAAGGATAACATTATTCTTCTGTCTTGGCTGCTGAGGATTTTAATGGTTTGTAAATAGTCTGCCAAGATTATGTTGGAGGCAAACAATGACCATGATGGCCAAGAATGATGGAATTGTGGGAGGTTCTCCTAATTTTGGGGGGGGGGGGCTTAATATATATGGGTGGTTGTAGTATGAAAGCCAACAGCTTTCTTTGGGGCCAGCCCCAATGAGAGTGGGATATCCATCTCCCCAAGAGGCAGGATGAGATTTCTGACCTGTTGTTCACCTGTAGACTGAGGCGTTGGCAGTACAGACATACCTTGGAGGCCACACAAGTAGCCAGGAAAGCTATGCTACTTCAGCAGCAGTTGAGTTCCTGCATCCAGCATTCTTGTTGCAGCACTCTATGTTGGACTCACCAGCGAGTTGTTTTGGAGATGGTTGAGGAGGTGGGGCTCTATGCGTCCTAGTAAAGGACTGTTGCGGATTTGTTCCATTCACTTTGGCTGATACTTCACGCCCATCTCATTGCTGTTCGCAGTCCTGCTTGGGACTGGTATGAAATAATCTAACCGTACGTCCATTGTGGGACGAGGAGAGTGCGTCCCGACCATGCCCCCTGAACTGCGATTTAAGCGGGATGAGCGATTCCCCTCCCTGGCCTTGGGAATCTGCTCGTCATGCTTCTCGTTCTGAGACGAGTACCCGTGAGGTAAGGCTCGTCATGCAACGTGCCATTCCCCTTCTAGTGGCAGGAGTGTGAAGTGCCATTCGCCAGAACATTCCCTATGGAGTCAGCAACGCAGTGCAGAGAGATTAAAAGACAAATGCCTCAAACTTAGCTCCATAACGCATTGAAGGCAAGGCTTCGGAGAATCGAAACATCGAAAAACAGAAGGTCGGGCTGAAAAAACAACAACGGAGAACAAAGGCATGGAATTTCACATCTCATCACGGAACGAGGATGTGTGGTAACAGTCATGCCGGTATCATCCATCACACCCATGCATACACGGGAACAGGGACAGAACTGGAAGAAGACCATGTGACCGTGACCGACATCAACACGCAACAAACTTCCTCCCGGGACAAGAATGGACGTGAAGTAACCGTCTTTGTCAGTTAGGGAGTGTGGTTAATTCCCTGATGCCCATAGGAGTAATTAAGATTTTTGTTGAGCTATTTTAGTGCTTTAAGAGTTTGTGTTGCTCCATTAAAGGAGCTTGTTGTTGCAATTAACCATCATGTCACGATGAAGGGGGCTGCAAGTGCCACTCACACTTTCCCATTCTTCTTTGAACATCTAGGCACCTAAGCTTATCTTATTCTAGATGAAATTTACCCCAAACCTCTACACTGAGTGGAGAATTAAATGAAATATGGCATAACCCTTGTCTAGAAATAAGGAAGCCATTGTGGAATGTTATGTGGTTACACAGCAATGGCACTGGGAGAATGAAGGCAGTTCTCCACCTCCAAAATGCTGTCTGTTCAATGAGATGGCAATGTGATTGTTTGACAAAGAGCTGGCATAACCTTGCTGGGCAGCCTGCAAACTGTGAGCAACAAACAAAATATGAAGTTGTGTATACAGTACTGCACATTGAACTGATTGTGTCCTTTTGAGTGATTCTTCTGTGTTGAAAGACAGGATGGCCACAAGAAGAAACTGGCTAACACAATCATGCTCAGATGACTCAAGGAATGTCATTGTTTGAAAAGAATGGTCTGGGGAACCCCTTTACCTGCAATGACATGGAAACTCTTCTCCTGCCCCAAACAAACAAACTTTGCTAAAGTGAAGGTCATAGTTGCCCGCGTGTGTGACTAAGCTATGCCCTTCCTACCCGAGTTGTAAAGAATAATAAACATATCTGAACAACAGGAAAGCAACACAGAGAATACGAGACTTCAACAAGCAAAAACATTATTGGAAGGTGGAGTGTAGTTGGGGATTTGAAGTGCACATGTTATTCTAAGCTTTTGCCAAGTTCACCTCGTGTGCTAAATGTGCTCCTATACTGCAGAGGTGGTGAATAGGCTGCTTTAACTTCCCTATCCACAGGGAAGTAGATTATAGTAAGAATTAGCACAACTAACTTTCAAACTTAAATATAGTGTGATACGCAATAAAGATGAGGGTGTTTTAAAAAGCAGTAAATCACCAAGGATCATCTTACAGCAACATTTCTAGTTAGCCATTTGTGGTCTAAAAAGAAAACAAACAGAAGAACTAATATTTATAAAGTTTTGGCATAAACTAAGAGGCAATTTCTGTTTATGCCTTGTAGTGTCAAATCATACCTTAAGGCAAATGTGTGTTTCCTCCTCTTACAAAATTACCCTCCCAGGCATGCAGATTCTTAAGTCCCTTGTTCCTGAGACATCAGGTGTGCAAACAAAGCCCTGCTCTCTCCCAGAGGCCAACTGCAAAATCAAAGCAAGCCGATTGCCAAGGGAAGACTTAAGTTAATTCTAAAACAATCTTTTCCTCCCATGGATTCACTGTTTCTAGATATAAAATCAATATCTCACTGAGTGTGGCTGTTAGGCAGATAGACAGTTGTGACTGTAGAATAGACTCCAGAAACTATAGGAGTAGATTGCTCCATGACACAGTCATAACAGCTTGACACAACTTCAGTTACTGTGGATCTGTCCTATATCAGGTGTGGTGGCTCACTGAAAACTATTGGCTTCATAGTCGGCAGCTCAGCAGTTCGAATCCCAGGTGCCATGTAGTGGAGTGAGCTAGCTCCTGCTATTAAACCCAGCTCCTGCCAACCTAGCAGTTAGAAAGCATGTAAATGCAAGCAGGTACTGCCATAAAATGTGGGACGGTAAAACAGTGTTTCCTTGCAGCCATGCCGGCCACGGGGCCTTGGACTGCCACAACACTGGCTCTTTGGCTTGAATATGGAGAAGAGCACTGCCCCTAGAGTTGGACATGACTAGCATGCATGTGCAGGGGAAATCTTTACCTTTTATCCTATACAATTTTGGAGTTTCAGGTTTGATGAGGGTACTCCTCTATCTCTCTGCTTGTACTACCAGGAGTTGTACAAAGGTTCTGTAGTAGCAAATCATATTATTAATTTACAAATCTCAGGCTTTTGTAGGATGGGGTATAAAAACACTATAACTGTGTAGATGTACTCTAGGGCCAATTCAATATACAGTATGTTTGTGTGCAAGGCTGTTGTTATTACATGGAATCAAATTGCCCCTGACTTTCAACGACCCTATGAATCAGTGATCTCTAAAATGTAGTGCCTTCAACAGTACTGTTCAGCTCTTGCAAACTCCAGCCCATGCTTCCTTTAGGGCAGTGTTGGCAAACCTATGGCACGGGTGCCAAAGGTGGCACTCGGAGCCCTTTTTTGTGGGCACTCAACATCATCACTTCACAGCCACCTGTATTCAGATTAAATTGCTGTATTGGCAGGTTGCAACAAAAATAGTGGGTTCTGAATCACATTTTGGGCGCTTGGTCTCTAAAAGGTTTGCCATCACTGCTTTAGGGTGTGAATCCATCTCACATTTAGCTGTACTCCTTTTCTCTTGCTTTCATTCTTTCCCAGAATTAGTGTCTTGATGAGAGAATCCTGTCTTATGATGTGCCTGCCAGCTTTCTTTGCTTTCACACCTAGAGGAAAACATTCTGCTTCTCTCTGTTTTTGTCCTATCATAGCTTTGTTTCCACAATATATATTACGCATTAGGACAATGAAGTGCTGAGACACACTCTTTTCTTTTAGAACAACCCATATTTTCCCGTGGCACAGAGTCTCATGGTGGAGTGGTTCAACTTCTGTGTGTGTGTTGTGTCGTTACAGTCGTGACCGACTCTTCGTGACTCCATGTCCATGGAGTTTTCTTGGCAGGAGTACTGGAGTGGCTTGCCAGTTCCTACTCCAGGTGCCTACAGCACCTGGCATTCCCTGGTGGTCTCCCATCCAAGTACTAACCAGGGCCAACCCTGTTGTGCACAACAGATTCAAAATGACAATAGCAGTTTTCTGCCTGTCAGTAAGAAAGTAATTAATTATTCTCCCAGATTCAATAAGTTGCCTGGTGAAGTCGAGTTCCATATAAGTCAAGAAAGAGTGCTCTTCTAATCAGTTGATGCATAAACGCTGCGTGAAGATTTCTCCCTCCTTCATGAATCATAACATATTATTGAATCACTTGATTACACGACTGTTACTGAAAGATTGCTAAAATACACCAATACTGTAATGCTGGAACTATAAAAAGCTACAGCCCCCACCCCCGGAAATAAATTGTGTGACCCTTCATGGTTTTGGTATATGTTGCCATGGGAATTGCACACCACTGTTCACAGGTGACTCCAGCATTTATTGTGGCTTTCTGATTACAGGTTTTATTTCACTTTAAAGTACAGTTACTGACTACCTGAAATATAAAGATATATTTACACCCATCAGTTGAGACCTGAGGAGTTCTTGTGGAGATTTGACTATTTGAAGCCTGAAAGAGACAGGCTTTAAACTATTGCATATTGAATGACATTAAATATTCCAAAAGAAACCAAATGAAAGTTGATTGTTGTACAACTGGTTTCATGACAGCATCAGGGATTATTACTTTAAAAGACATTTGTGTAGGTGTGTTCATGTAGGAGTCTCAAAGCCTACAAAGTATTTGAGATAATGTTTGAATTCTGAATTATAATGCAGAGCTGAGGAGTTAAAATGTTTACTCAAAAAAAACATTCTGTATTTTTGAGCTTCCTTAATCGCTGATCCATTTTATTGCATTTTCTTATCATAAATTAATTCAGCCCAATTAAATCAAGTGTTTCCATCTAGGTGAGATCTTAGTAACCTAAAAACCTCTGTGGGATGAATATACCTGATTGTTAACAGCGTATAACAAAAGAGAAAGGTTATAATAACAGCATCACTGAATATATTAAAAATAATGGTTTGCAGCACCTTTGTACTATGTGGTGCTTTAGAATTTGATGTCATTACGATGACAATTTTTTTTATATCATATCTATGCTCTCCCCTCCCACGGGTGCAAGGGCTTCTGTGATTTCCCAATGTTATGTTTTATGCCAGTCAGCAGAGGAACAAGGATGCAGCCATTGTAGCACAAAGATGTACTGGCTATAAGGCTTATGGCTACCAGCAAGCCTCTCACAAAGATCTTTCAACAGAACAATCTGCCAACAGGACTATTTTTCATGTAAAGGTCTGATGGCAGTAAAGCCAAAAGTAGGGCAAGCGAATCAATCTGGAAAAAGCATGCTGCTTATATATTGCCCCACAGTGCTTAAAGCACTCTCTGGGCACTTTACGATTGAATTATGCAGGCTACACATTATCCCCCCCCTCACTGAGCTCAGTACTCATTTTACTGACCCCAGACAGATAGAAGGTTGAGTGAACCTTGAGCCAACTATCTGGGATTGAACCTCAGGTCTTGAGTAAAGTTTGGATGCAGTACAGCAGCTTAACCACTGAACCACCAGGCTGCATAAACATCCTGGGTGTATCTTCAGAGAGTCTCACATTTTCTTTGTTGGATGATACCTCCCCAATCGCCCAGTCAACATGGACTTTTTCAACATTTTGCAAAATGTTACTTCAAAAAGGCAGTGTTTCCAGATCTGGAGATGGTAGCCTGCCTCCTGAAAGTTCATAGACTCATTCTTGGGACAGCTTTGCAAATTTATAACCCATGCTGTAGAAGGGAGCAGGACATGCAGGAGATGAGGCTGGGGCTCACGATACCGCGAAGCTATGTTCCAAAACTGCTCATCCCGACATGCATTTTACATGGGTAATAAGACTCTCTCTGTGTCTGATTCAGTATTGGGGACTGGATAGGATAGGAGCTGCCCAGAGCTGCCTCACTGGTATTTCTGTACATAGATTTTATCCATGCATCACTGACAGGGCAGGATAATTACCTTCTATTAATACCATGAAGTATCTTTAGAGAGTTGTTAGTTTAGTTTTAAGGTATGTCCATGTGATTCATTGCAGCAGCAAGTCAATGTTAAGAATGGGACACTATAGCTATAGCTACAGACAACCGCTTGCAAAAATTACAATTATTTTACTACAGCTCCTAAGGATTCTGGGAAATGTCCAACAAGTAATGGTTCTCAGCATCCACTGCATATGTTTTCACTGTATGCTTTTTCGCCAGCATCATGAGCCGTGCTGGATAACCTAGGATTTGGAACTGCTTGCACTGGTCATTGCATAAGTTTATCATAATATCAGGCAATACAATTATATAGAACAGCAGTTGCTAGGGAAGGAACATGGTAGTGGAAACAAAAGAAAAGACAACATCTGTAGAAGGATTTCAATCATCACAGCACTTCTGTACATCTGAAAGATGACAGGAACTATAGAAATGCTGTTGCTACAGTGTCGTGCTTGAAATGCTAGCCTGTATAGCGAGCAAGACAGACTAGTCCAACTTGCCTTGCCCAGGAAGCTACTGTGGCCACACAATTTGTGAACCATTTCCTAAGTTTTCTCAGGCACAAATACATCTTGAGGATCAAAGTGCATTGGGAGCCTTGCAAAAATACAATAGTCATAATGTCAACATGCAGCTGTGCCTAGTGTATCTCTGCTGTGCTCTAGGAACGCAAGTATTGTGTGTTTCTAGTGTTCAAAGTCATACAATCATAACATATGAGGCAATGTTTCGGCATAGAGACCAGCACACCATTATTCACCACATGCTTTATGCATGATGGGCCTGCACACCAGCAGGCATCAATTGGAAAAAAAGCTGGGAGAGGGAGATGCTCTGTAAGGAACAAGCCTCAGGAGCTTAACAACAGCCATACTGAAATAACTTCTGCTTCTCAGATTTTCATGCTGAAAAATGCAAAACTGGGGGTTATCAGGGATTGATTTTTGGCTGTGTGTAGAACTGTGAGCTCTGTCTTGATATTCAAATCCATGGACTCAAAAGTCTTCACTTTTAAGAGTATGTGTTTTGTGTCAGGTTACAACTGGCAGATCTTGTGGTTCTGGTAAGAAAACAAAGCCTCAAGACCAATAATTGTTATACAAGAAAAAATCATTTAATGGGTGAAGTTGCAAGCATTATGTCAAATACCCATAAATTGTAGAGCTGAACAGGTTCTTCTGTGCAAATCATGATATGAGGGACACCTACTGAGTAACATGCATAAAATCAGAAGTAAATAGTCAATATATTCTTCTGTAATCTGTGTATTTGGTTGTCATTTTGTTTTTCCTTCAGCACTCTTTTTTGTCTTTCACATAGCAACAAAGTAAATTAACAGAAACATGAAAAGCATAGGAAGTGTACCCCGTTTGTGTCACCCTATCATTATGTTTCTTTTTTCTGGTTATTGAAACATACTCAGAGTTGGGCGCTCTTTCTCTTTAGGGCTAGAGTCATCCCTTTAAAATGACAACTACAGTACATGCTTCTTTTCCTTTCATGGTATCTCCTCTGCCAATCAAGCTGTCCACTTTATTCTCCTGGGGGTTGTCTGGTCACTGGACATCAGCTAAAGTGTCAATGAATCGCTGTACCTCTTTGGGTCCCCTTCTAGGGTTACAAATTCTAGAAAATGTACCTGGTCCCTACTTGTGGTGGAAGAGAAGAAAATCTGGGTTTTGCACACAAACTATCTCCAAAGCCTGGGCATGCATCTCCAACCAATGGTACCTGTGTCTGTGCCAGGATTCTCCAGCTCACCACAAAAATCTCTGCAAGTGTGTTTTGCTTCTCAATCAGTCCCTATCTCACTTCTGTGACATTACTGAGACCGGCTCTTCACTCCCAGATTTTGGTCCTCAATCTCTGGAAATAGGAATGTACTGCTAATCGAGCAATATACTCCTATTGTACTGGTATCCTAGTGCATTTTTTAAAACAAAAAACCTGTTGTCAATTCTTCTGATTAAAAAAAAAATCCGATCGAAAATCCCAATAATAGTTACAACAAATGTATGCATTTCAAGAAAATGGTACACAAGGGTTCGCATTTTCCTTTCCATTTGGTTCTCAGGATACAGGACTCAACCGAGAGAGAGCAACAAAGTCAGGTACAAACTGAAAGCCTGTGACCTCCGTCACATAAAGGGCTGTTCTCGTCATCTCCTAACAATACCACTGCCTCTGTGGATGCCTATGACAGGCAAGTCCATACATGCAGGCTTTCTTTCTCAGGGCTACGGGGCGAGGAATACAAATCCCAGGATGCAACGCCTTCAAACTACTCATCCCGACATGCCGCGCGGGAAGCCGAGCCAGCCTTTCCTGCGCCTGCCTCAGTGGCACGGTCTTTATGGGATTCGTAGTCCTCCCTCTAGATAGAACGCCTCCCTTCGAGGCGGCAGCAGTAGCATCGTCGTCGGCGCATGCGCGTGTGTCTGGCGAGAGGCAGTTCCTGTCGCCGGCCGAGGCTGTACGTAAAGTTTCTCCTTTGAGGCGGGAAGGGAAGGGGAGGGGAGGGGAGGGGAGGGGGGAAAATAAGAGCTGAGAGGGAAAGAGGGCGGGGCCGCGCCGGGGAGCGGCGAAGAGGCGGTTGGCCCCCCGGCTGCTTCGCGGCCGGCTCGGCGTCGTTCTCGGAGGGGGGGGGGCGGCGAGGGGGGTCTCCACAGGAATTTCCCTCGACTCGAGTGAGTACCGGCCCTCTGAGGGAAAGCAGGGCCGGGGGAGACCTCCCTGCTCTCTTCCTTACCCACCCGGCGAGGAGCATGAGGAGGAGGAGGAGGAGGAGGGGTGGTGGGGGTGGGTGGGGGTTCGCGCCGCCTCACAGGAAAAGGGGAGCTTCGAGGCGGAGGCGGGAGGGGAGCCTGGCTCGGGTCTCGCCGGAGACGTTGCCCGCGTGAGGGAGCTTAAGGCGGGACGGAAGGAGGCAGTGGGGCGGGTGAGGCGGAGGAGGAGGAGGAGGGTTACCCCGTGGTGGGGGCAGGCAATTCGAGGCCCGGGGGGTGGGGAGTTGGGGTGGGCCAGGCCGTTCCGGCGCGAGGGTCGTGTGAACGCGCCGGGCTGGCGGCGAGGGAGCTCGGAGAACACGCGAGTCCGAGGGCGAAAGGGGCGGCAGGCGATGCTTGGGGCGTGTTTGGGAAGGCGAGGCCGGGGTAAAAAGGTTGGGGTTTGGAAGGAGCGGCAGGGAAGGGGTTGAAAGGCGGGGCTGAAGAAGGAAAGGTGGTGGTGGGGTTGGAGTTGGGGCGCGGGGTGGGTAAGGGAGGGAGGGAGGACGAATCCCTGAAAGGTGGTTTATTTAAGGGGATTGTCGTTTGGAAGGTAGTTTTAACTTTCGGGGTGAGGACAGATCCGAGTGGTGGATATGGGAATTATAGAAGGCTGGGGCTGTGGATGCCACCTTTTCCTGGCACGCTTCCTGTAAGGTGGGTGTGTGTGTGTGTGTGTGTGTGTGTGTGTGTGTGTGTGTGCTTGGCCAAATGGACCTCTGGGTTCATCAGAAGCGGTGCTGCAAGACTTGGACGGGTGCAGAGAGGGCTGTTTGGGAAGGAGCCCTCGTGTGTCTTTGCCTGTTACGGAACCCGTATTCAGAAGCAACAGGCCCCTGAGTGCAGGTTGGTTGTTGTTGGTAGTGGGGAAGGAAACACCATCACAAGGTTACCTCCTTCCTGGAAGTGTGCCGTTAACAGATTTTTTTTTTTTGGGGGGGGTGATCCGTCAGGGCTCTTCTTGCTTTGTTTAGGAGTCAGGGTGGAGTGCTGTTGGGCTTCCCGAGATGTTTTTGGTGCCTCAAAAGTTTGAGAAGAGCTGGTCTGGGAGGTGTATGACAGAGAAACACTGGGTTTGGGGTTAGGTGCTATTAGAGGAGTTGGTGCTGAGATGGAAAATAGCAAACTAGGAGAGGAGGCGGTAAAAGAAAAGCATGGTTGAAATAGAGTGTTGGGGATTGCCTTTTTAATCAACATTTTGAGGAAAAGCCAATTTAAATCACTTTTAATCTCTGCACTATGCATCACTTTCTAGTAATCATTTGACTTGGTTTCTCCAAGTGACTTTTTACCTTGAGTATAACTGGCCTGTTAATATTTTAGAATATCCCCAGCAGTCAGGGGCTGATCTTGTTACTAAGTAGTTCTGGTTTCTTGAACTCATTTGTGATGCTGTAGTAGAGACTGAGATCTTATCTCTTTTGAATCATAGAATTATTTGTGTTGTGGTTGTATGTGGTGTTTATATAAAGGATGGGTGGGAGCATGAATGTCTGCACATCTTTTCAGTGCATTTTTAAAAATTTGTGTACATGTATATATTAAATGGAAGTATTGAAGAAGTTGCTAAAAAGAAACGAGATGCAAAGCTGGGATTCAGTGTAATTTCATTCACCACCAAGGTGGATTTGATTTGAATCAAGTTGCTTTTTAAAAATCTGGACAATTGCAGATTGTAAGTATTTACACATTGTAAAGAAAGCTGGTTACCCAAGTGTCAGGTTGAAAGAAAGCATTGGTCTAGTTACTTTTTTTTGAGGAGGACAATACAGAAATGATCTTAATTTGCTGGGAAATGCATAGAATCCAGATGAATCCTGTCATGCAATAATTTGTAATTTGTGGTTTCATTTTATTCTGACAGTTTGTTCTCTTCCACACATCCAATATTATTCTACAAAGAGCCTCTAGTTGGATACCTTGAAATCCGCATTCACAGCACATTCTGAAGTAACATTAGCATAATTATCTGAAATAGCCTAGTTCAGATAATGATGCCAATGGCATGAACTCTTAATGTTACAGTTACTTTGATATACATACAACCACCAGGCTCTGTAAATACTGTTGCAGAAAAAACATATTAATTAAAGAGATGATCTTTAATTCAGCAGTATCATATATGCCAACAAATTACTTGCTAAGTGGTGTGAATTGTTTTACTTTCAGATTTATGATTGTCATTGGTGTTATTTTGGCCATCATAGGAAATCCACAGGTCTGTATTCACTTGATGCAATAGCAGGCAGATGGTTGAAGATCAGAAATTGTCTATGCTGTCAGATTGTGTATCAAGATTTCTTTATCTCTTCTTTATTCTTAATTCTGTGGGGTGTTACAGATGAAAAGATACTTGGATTCTAGAGATTTTCATGTGTTCTGTCTTAAAATAAATAGCTTTTTACTCAAAATAATTCTCTTTAAGTCTTTCATTTCTTGTCCTTGCCTGTACTGTATTGATAAAGTTGATATGGCTGTTCTTGAACATATCATGTAATCAGTGGCTGTGGATCTAAGAATTTCACATGCAAACTTGAATATTTGGTTTTCAGTTTTCCCTCAAAGTATATACTGCAACTGTTGCATCTAAAATACCAAATTTATATTTAAAATATAAAATAGTTTTAAATTTGTTTGTGGTTTGTTACTGTTACTTACAGTACCCTGTTATAACATATAAATGCTGCTGTTGGTTATATAGTGTGTATTACTCAGTAAATTTAGTATTCTAAGAAGGCTGAGAATGATGCTTAAGGGTGTGCATCTAATATGGAATTCAGTAACTTGGACAGAATGCCAAGGACAATTTAACTTCTCAGTATGAAAATACTGCAAGCATAATTGGTGGTGTTGGTGCAATGAAACACAGGACTTTGTGCTTGATACCCCTCCAAATAATATTGCTGTGGCATAATGTCACCAGATAGGTTAGTGGAAGGGATTTAACCATCCCTTGCTTATAAGGAAAACTTTGGCATGCTGCAGTAGCACCAGCTATGACTTTTAATATTACTGAAAAGGGTCTGTCCTATAAAAGCACCACCAGGAAATAAAAGAAAATGTAACCGTATAGTTTTTTTGCATCTAAAGTCTACACTGCTGATTCTGTACAGAAGAATATAGTCAAGACTATGTGAAGCATTCATACTTACTGAAAGACTTTTGACACTCCAGTTGCAGGAATGGTATACTTACAGCTCTAGTACTCAGCTTTTCTCGTCTCATGTATGGGCATTCTGACTGACTATTTCAATGAATGGTCAGCTCTATTTTTGAATGTTATGTTATGTGAAATACACTGTAAATGTACTTAAGTAAAGTGATAGTTTTAGACCATTGATGGTGAACCTTTTAGAGATGAGGTGCCCATACTGCCATTCAAAACCCACTGATTTTTTTTTTTTTTGCAAAATGCCAACACAGCAATTTAACCTGAATACAGGTGGTTGTGAAGGGGCGATATCAGGTGTCCACAGAAAGGGCTCCAAATGCTACCTTTGGCACCCATGCCATAGGTTCGCCAACACTGTTTTAGACAGTGGCACTACATTGGTCAAATATATGGATAACAGTTTAGGGGGAGGCAGCCATTTTCACACATGCACATGTATTTAATTATGATGGATAAATAATTATTCAGCAAATATGTAATTATGACCTGATATGGGAGCTGGGTTTCACAAAACTATATTTTGTCATGCAATTCCTGTTCATGCAAGATGAAAAAGAGGGCTTTTGTTTGAAAGGAAGTAAGCTAATTGTTTCATTTTGAAAATAGGCATACTTCCTTTAGGAATATGAAGAAATGTCAGGAGTGTGTAGGTGTTCAATTTTTCCAAAGAACAACATAATGAAGGCTTTTCATGGCAAACTCACTGATTTTTACTGATTCTGACAGTTTAACATCCATATAACTTCAGAAATCTCACTTTGGTGCATTTTCCAAGACTTAAACTATTTGTTTAAACCTGGCATTTTTGTTTGTGTTTTAAAGATATCTGTAGTATGAGGGAAATTGATAATAATTAGAATTTTAAAGTATCTTTGTTTCTGGATTTCTCACCTTGCAGTATACTGTACTCCTTTAGTATTTGCTCCTTTTAGAAAACACTAAAGTGAACTTTAAGTGTTATAAGCTACTTCTTGTTCTTTGTTGCACTGATAATCATTGTGTAGAAAGATGGAATATTTACGGCATACTGGTTACTGCTATTTGAGCTTGTTAAGGTGAAGCTGACATTTGAAGCAGAAAAGGAATGAAGTGCAGAATATTATGAAGTCTTGATTATCTCTCTGTGTAATGATCCAGAAAGACAGCTGTGGCTTGGTCATGAGTGGGGAAGTTGAGGACTAACTTAAACTGTCACAGAAGAGATGTGACAAAGCATAACATTCCAAAGCATAACCTAACCAAGATAATGTTTGAAATTGCGCTAGCCCAGCTTCAGCACTGAGGCAGCCCACCTCTCTCAAGGAGGTCCATCATCCCTTGAACTGCTATGCCAATTATAGCAGCATGCCAGCAGGAGTTCATAAAGAGGAGAGAATGCTTGCGAGTTTGAAGGGTGTCATTTGGGAGGGGTAGTCTTTCTCTGGAAGTGTTAAAAAGGCCTCAGTCAAACTCCTGACCTTGCTTGAGCAAGGTCTTTACTGGGCATTATCCTGCATGTTGCCGTGCTGCCATGTAGACTTCCACTATTGGGCTGACTAGAATGTTCTCTCTCTATTTTTAAAGAGCAGTTATGTCTGTTTTTGTGATAAAAGTTTTGCATTGCAGAAGTATCGAACTAAGTGCTGGCCTGAATTTCCTGTATCACTGTAGCCTTTAAAATTGTAGAAGTGTGCCAAGTTGTTTATTTAAAAGCACTGGTAAGACAATTTATTTAAGGTTAGATTCAGATTTATTTATTTAAGATATTTTACCTGTTGTTTTAAAATAGGATCCAAGGCAGTTTACATAATTAAAAAGGGCAATATTTGAAAGCTTAAAACACTGAACGGTCCAGATATTAAAGAATTAAATGAACATAGGAGTGTTGCACTGTAAACTACCTATCTTTCATATCTCTCCATAATTTTGAATGTGCTGCACTCTGAGCATTATATTTAAAGAGCATTGTACAGTATTTAAAATGCTAAACACATTACAAACAGATTTAAAACAAGAAAGATTGCTAAGCACCCCCTTTAAATACAAGTTTATATAGTAAGTTAAAGCCTGTTTGAAGAGAAAGGTTTTTGCCTCCTTGCAGAAGGGCAGTAAAGATGGGGCCAGCTTGAATTCCTGTGGGAGGAAGTTCCACAGTCTTGGAGCACCAACAGAGGAGGCCCTCTCCCATACCTACCCTGTTTCCCTGAAAATAAGACCTCCCCAAAAAATAAGCCCTAGCAGGATTTCTATGCATTTGTTAAATATAAGCCCTACCCTGATAATAAGACTTAGTGATGGGCGTGGCTATGGTTGTGTGCAGGGCTGACATCCCCTGAAAATAAACCCTCGTGTGTCTTCTTGAGAAAAAAGTAAATATAAGACAGTGCCTTATTTTCGGGGAAACACGGTATGAAGGTGGGAAGACTTAGAGAAACGTTTCCCTTCATCTTATTACTTAGGCTGGCTCATAAAGGGAGATGTGGTGTTTGAGATAGTTTGACCCTGGATTTGGGCCCTTAGAAACCTAGCTAAGCATAATGTGTTTGGCAAAATTTCTAGGGTCTAAATCCATTAGCTAGTCCCAACTGGAATTAATTCATTTAATCAGTTGCTGAATAATAAAGTCACAATTTATGAAGATGCCATTGATTCAGTAAATCTGCCTTAGCTGAAACTCACAATGGAGTCTCAGCTAAAGTATGTCAAAAATTTTAGACTCAGTGGAAGGATTTCTGAAGCCTATAGCAATGATTCCTACCCTGGGATCCCCAGATATTCTTGGTCAAAAATTCCCAGAAATTCTAGTCAGCAGAGCTTGTGGTGAAGGCTTCTCAGAGTTTATTCAAGAATATCTGGTGACCCAAGGTTGGAAATCTCTGCTTTAGAACATGTGTCCTATAACCCATACCATGCAGTCTTAATTTAGAAAGGAGAATGAAAAACTGTTAAAATTGTTCATATTTACAGAAATGATCTTGTACGTATACCAGTTGCAGTGTTATCAGTCCACAGAGCTGTTGTGATGTGTGGGGGGGAAAGTGTCATGCATTTAACTTGGAGCTCATCAGAGGACTAGTAGCATGTAAATAATAAATAACCCATTTTCAGCCAAGGGGATTGTGCTTGATCCTTTCCTTAGTAATGAAAACTTCTACTGTATAGTAAAGATGTGTTAGCCCATATTTAGTGTAGTATTTTTAGATTTATAAGTGATTGAAGAGTTTGACTTGAAACAGAACATTTCTGACTTGGAGAATGCCATCCTCCTGTAGAATAATCCTGGAAGATATTCTGTAAAATGCTCCATTCTCTTTCATCCCCCCCCTCAAATTCCCAATCTACCACACAGTCAGCACACAGTGAGCATGCCCTGCATGTTTTAGATTCACATTCCCTCTAATTTTTAGCTGTGCTGCATGGGGCTCTGCCTCTTGCAACATGACTTCGCCATGGTGCATTAAAGACTCCCTCCTGCACAGGTTCGGTCACAATCAGAGCCACAAGGACTGAAAATGTCAGCTTTCAGTGTGTGAGGGAAGAGGAGCTCTGAGCAGACCTCTGTATGTGCAGGTGTGTGCCTTACAGGGAACCGTGTTTTAGAATGTTTTCTGGCTTTAGATCTCTTGAGTGGATTTTGTTTGTATAATTATGCCAGCTCAAATGTTCATTATCTTGCTTTTATATTTATTATATTTGGAGATGGGCATGAAACAAATTTTTAATTCATGTCATTCATTATTCATTTCGTTACGGAACAAATGAATAATGAAGAGACCCATCAAAGAAAAATGAAACAAAATGAAACAGAAATTACCGTTTCATTCACTTTATGTTTTGTTTTCCCAAAAGAATGCATTGAAGGGAAACCTCAGGCTTCCCCCCCCCCCGCCTAAGCCACGGCTGATCAGCTGTAGCGCCGGACTTCGGTGGCAAAAAAAAGTTTTAAAAGCCCGCCGGCACAATCAGGTGGGGGATATAAAATTAAAAACAACAAAACGCACCAACCCAGCCTGCGTGCAGGCCACCTGGTCAGCATGATACGGGGGGGGGGGAAACCACCCACTCGGCCCGCATGATATCTTTAAAAAACAAAAGCGCTAACCCGGCTCGCGGGCCAGCTGGTTGGCACAATAGGTAGGTAAATACATAAATAAATAAATATATAAATAAATAAATAAAATTACACACCAACTCGGCCTGCACGATAGTTTAAAAAAATGCGCCGACCCAGCCTGCGGGCCAGCTGGTTGGTGCAATAGCTTTTTAAAAAATGCACGACCTGTCCCACGGGTCAGCTTATCAGCGTGAGTTTAAAAAAAAAGAAAACAAATGAAATACAAAATTAATTTTAAAAAAACATTTCATTTTTAACGACTCAAACAAATGAAAAATGAAACAAAATGCCATTTTGGCACTTTGTTCCCATCTCTATAATAATCCAGTGACAAGCAGGTGCTCTGGTTGGTCAGTAGCGGATTAAAACAAATGTCCTTCCTCCCCAACAATCAAGCAGTCAGTAAGACCAAACCACTAATCCTAGAAGCAATGGACCAAATTCAAACTCATAGGTCAGATTAAAGTATCAAAGGAGGAGGATGTTTTTGAAAAAAAATCACAAACACCAGTTAGTTTTCAACCCCACAGGGATCTTCATCAGGTTGAAACACAGAACTGGATATGATGCATACGAAATATAAAAAAAATCATAGCGAGATATTTGGGTTGGACACCTTTGTAAAAAACATAAAGACTTCCAAGTATTTTATTGAGAAATTGAAGATCTTCTTCTGCCTAGTTGTTAAATAAATTTATTAACTTATTGTGTGAAAGATTGTACACTTTTCTCATTTTGAACAAATGTGACATTTTCATGCAGTTACATTTAAGATCAGAAGTCATGCATGATGCATTGTCAGCAAAGTTTTTAAATATCTTAAAACAAGTACTGTACTGTAAGTTCTTAGAAATATCCCGAAGTCAGTCCTAAATCAAAACTAAACTCAACAAAAATATAATCTAATCTAACTTTATAGTTAAACTGGAGACAGTCACTCCCATTATATGATCATGGCACAACTATATTGTCTTTCAAATTAAATTCTGAAAAATCTGGATAATTAAACACATTGTGGTTGACTAAAGAGAAGCACAGGGCACATGTGTAACAGGATAGCAATTTCTATTAAATATGTGCAACAAATACAGTATGTACATTTTGCATTATCTGATTTGATTCTTCATCTGTAGGGCACCTGCTAATTATGGCAGATAAAACTCATTTATTTTAAGACATAATAAGCTGCCTTGAGTATTTTTAAGGATAAAGGTGAGATAAAACTAGCTTAAATAAATAAATAAATAATGTTTATGGTATAATATATTGCTTTGATAATTGTATTTTTTTTAAAAAAGGAATTATCTTCAAGGCTTGCCTTTCTGAATTAATTTTTTGGCAAAGATTATCTCTCAGGAGAATCAAGTTAATTTCTGTTACAGTACAGTGCCTGAAACCTGATTTAATCTAAGAATCCAGTTTCATCCAAGAAAGCCTGGAATTAATTGATAAGAACTTGAACACATTGTCCAGTAAGGATGTGCTTGCTATCCATCTGCAGGTGCTGAGAATGTCTGAACCAAAGATTCAGGAGAAGTCATCACCTCCTTTGAGGAGCCTGGTATTACTCCATATTTCAAATACTAGTTTTACAACCCCCTGGAGCTAGCCAGATGAAGCCTCCGTATTGGGCATTAGAAAGTGAATTTAGCATGTAGGTGGTGGCAGTATTTGATCGGTCATCTAGTAGTTTGTATCCTCAGCCCTCAATATCCAAAGCTGTGCAATATGATGTCGCATATGTCTCAGTTTCTAGGCATTCTGAATCAGATAAATGTAGAGGAAATTTAGCAAGATGTCTTCTCGAAAATATTGGATTAAAAAGTTACAAATTTACTCCCCAAAATCAATTTAAGCCAGCCAGACTTGAGCAAGAGCACCATAACCCTGGATTTCTAGGCCTTGGAAGAAAGCTTGCTGATAGTAAATTTGGGAGAGTAAATACTACTTAGGGAAAAAAAAGCAACAAAGGAGAACCAGGACGTTTATGCATCTAATTTCTGGACCTGACATTTTAGCTGAGTAGCAAGGAGCAAAGCCAAACAGAGTTGAATAGCTGGTAGTTGGAAAAGGAAAAGAGGCTGCTTTTGGAAAGTGTCTGGAAACATCAGCAGGTCCAAAACACTGTTGCCAGATAGCTAATTGGGCTGGTCACTGGAATCACTTAACCTCCTTGTTATAGCATGTCCACTTGCTGATTAGTTTCTGGGCATAATTAATTCATGTGTGTTGTTTCTAATTCTTAAACAGCTTAGGTCCAAGCAGGGTGGATTTGATATAAATTAATACATAATACATATGAATACAAATGTATTAATACAGATCATGATTTCATTTAGTTTTATTATATAAATTAAGCATATTGATTTTTAAAATTTAAATTGTGATTTAAGTCCATTTGTGTTTTAAAAAGTCATTGATTTTTATTCACCCTGGGGGTCTGTCTATCTCAAGGACTACCTCCTTTTGTGAGCTGGCTGAGGCATTAACATAATCAAGGGAGGCCTTTCGCTGAGCCCATCATCTTCAGAGGTGCATTTGGTGGTGACACGGGAGAGGAACATCTCTGTTGCTGTTCTTAGACTTTGGAGCTCCCTCCCACAGGAGGCTATACTGGCCCAATTTTTGCTGTCCTCCTACTAGCAGGAGGAAGAAGAAGAAGTGGAGAAGAAGGCACTCATCACCTTCCCAGGGACACCATCCCACTGGTTCAGGTATATAATATAGATGACATGTGGGTGAATACAAGACTCAAGCTGCCTAGATGCCCTAAGGACATCCGATATCGCCTGATTTCGGAAGCTAAGCAGGGTCGGGCCTGGTCAGTACTTGGATGGGAGACCACCAGGGAATACCAGGTGCTGTAGGTGCCTGGAGTAGGAACTGGCAAACCACTCCAGTATTCCTGCCAAGAAAACTCCATGGACATGGGGTCACAAAGAGTCGGTCACGACTGTAATGACCCAACACACAAGACTCAGGAAGTACATGCCTTTACAGACACACATCAATGCGGTGGACCCTAATATTAAGTTCACTAGGGAAGACACCCAAGACAACAGGCTGGCTTTCCTGGATTGTGCAGTCATCATCATGCCCGACCATGGCCTGGGAATAGAAGTTTACAGGAAAGCCACCCACACAGATCAGTACTTTGACTCCCACCATCCATTACAACACATATCAGGAGTCATCAGGACCCTAAACCACAGAGCAGAGAGCATTCCCCACTGCCACAGAAGCCAAGAAGAAGGAAGAGAGACACCTGAAGACAGCACTTAAGGCCTGTGGATATCCAAAGTGGGCCTTCATCAAAGCAGGTGCTGAGCTACCGGTAGAAGAACAAGGGATCAGCCTGAGATCCAGAGCCAAAGGAAGAACCTGGTCATTCCCTACATGGCTGGAGTTTCTGAAAAGCTTAAAAGGATGTTTGGCCAATATCACATCCCTGTTTATTTCAAGTCCACAACATACTAAGGCAGGGACTTGTCCACCAAAGGACACAACACCAAAACACAAAAGGAGCAATATAGTACACGTGGTCCAATGCAGTGAGGAATGTGCAGCATTGGAGAAACTAAACCGTCATTAAGCAGGAGGGTGGCCCAGCATAGGAGGGGTAACAGCTGAGGACCAGAATCAGCGGTATACCTTAACCTGAAGGACAAAGGGCAGTCATTCAAAGATGAGAATGTACTGTACATATATTAGACAGAAAAGATGGGTGGTTTGAGAGAGGGGTCAGTATTGATGTGAGTATTGAAAACTCTCTCAACAGAGGTGGGGGACTCAGGCACAATCTGCTACTTATCAAGCGTCCATTTCAACAATCTCCAGACAAATCAAGAATACGTCACGCCTCCACCAACAAGGCCATGGCTAACTACTCATACTTTATGGGTGTTGGGAAGGTCGTAAAGGTGGGCCATTGTCCACCTAATGAGCCTGTTAGAGAAGTCCAGTTGCCATGACTCAATTTCCAGATCCTAGCAGGTGAAGACCTTTCTTTTCAGGCAACAATTTTTTTTTCTTTTCTTTTCTTTTTCTTTCTTTCTTTCTTTCTTTCTTTCTTTCTTTCTTTCTTTCTTTCTTTCTTTCTTTCTTTCTTTCTTTCTTTCTTTCTTTCTTTCTTTCTTTCTTTCTTTCTTTTGCCTGGCAGAGCATCCCGTAAGGAATTTTTTCTCATGCAAAGCATGCCTATTCCTGGATTTTTTTTTCTTCCTACAAGTTTTTTGTCTTATCAGGCATTTGTTTTAAGAGGTACCACTGTATTTGTATACTTTCTGTTTTAGGTTTAAATAGTCTTTTAATGTTGTAAGCTGCTTTGCGTCCTTCTAAAGGAGAAATAAATATTATAAATATGAAAATAAGTACTTTGAATAACTGACCTTCTAATCTGGATGTAATAATCAAGGAACTTACTAGCCTTATCAGTGCCAATGGCTGCCTCTTATAAGGAGATGACTGGATGAGATGCTGAGGATGCAGGGTGGATTTGATTTAAATCACTAGTCAGTAAGCCATCTCTCTCATTTTTGTGTCTAGATTTGGCTTGATTGTTTTTATCTACATATAAATTACCTTGCTTTATTCCATTCAGCTGGCATGTGCAGCAATACCTTGGTTTATGAGCATAATATACATATATTTTAAACAATTTAATTTTCTCCATCATTTCCTTACCTCTACCACTCATTTTTGCCTATAATATTTATTCATAGCTACTGTTTTATGTTCTATTTTCTAAGCACCAACATTCTGGCCAATAATATATAAAACTGCAATGAACACTGTCTTGTATAAAATAGATTGATGCATGTGCTGTTATGAAAAAGATTCATTCAGCAAGGCTTTCACAGAACTAGCTTTCTTAGCAAATGGCATATTACTGAAACTGTATAGATCTACAGTACTGTACTACTTTTATTTCATATGTATTGTTTGAAAAAGTCATTGTAGAATTTGCAGAGTACATTTGTTTTTATGTGAGGATTGTCAGGTTTGAACATTTGAGTGTAATGTACTTACTGTCTTCTCTATGTGCGTATGAATATTGTGCGTAGGCCAGCATTCAATATACTGTATTAAAATTTGTGTGCTCGACAAAGTACTGTGAATACAAACTAGATAAATATATTTGGGGGAAATTATATATATGTATGAAAGCAAAAAATTTAAACCTTTGCTGTAAGGTTGGAATTAATGTAGAGTGCCACTTTTTCTGGAAATGAACTACTGAAAGCTGTGTTCATTAAATGAAACTAGCTGTGGATCAGTTTCGATTCCTAGACTGACAGAAAAGCAAACAATTTCCTGTTATTTTGTTTTTCAGTGTAATGTTCAACTTCAGAAATGCCTTATGTGGATCGTCAAAATCGTATTTGTGGTTTTCTAGACATTGAAGAAAATGAAAACAGTGGAAAGTTTCTGCGTAGATATTTTATATTGGACACAAAAGAAGATAGTTTGGTATGGTACATGGATAATCCACAGGTAAACTACTCTAGATTTTTTTTTCATGATTGTGCCATTCACTATTGTGACTTTTGGACTTAATGTTGCTGATTTTTATGAAAATTTCTGTGACTATTAATTCCTCATTCTTATATTTATTTCTAATTTTTTTTATAGATTATGTTAGGATCACATTGGAAAGTGGAACTTCATCTTCTTGATTCACATGATGATCATTAAAATATAGAAACATAGGGCAAGGTTACCTCTAAGGCATGTGCACACTTCTCTACCCGCTTCTGCCCAGGGCATTTCCATCCCTGGCCACCTGTTAGAAATGGTTTTGTTTTGATTGCAATGACCCTTCCCGGGGGAGGTGCACAGGGGATGAAATTTAGAGGCTACATTGACCCAGGGTTTGGTTATACAAAAATAAATTATATTGAGTTCAGTGAAAATTACCTTTAGATATGGTTCCAGTCTTTCAGGACAAAAAGATTGAATTGGTTGTAGATATGACTATGCTTGCAATCATTTTTAGTATTACTTTAGGCCAGTGTTGGCGAATCTATGGCATGTATGCCAAAGGTAGCACACGAGGCCCTTTCTGCCGGCACACAACACTTCCCCCTCCGCTTGGAGCACATCACTGTGCCCCATGCAGAGAGCTGGGCGAAGGGGAGGCTGCAGCTTGTGTGCTCATTTGTAGCCCCAAAAGCTACAAATGGCATCCCAAAAGCAGCATGACTGGAGAGTAAACTGGGGTTACGAAGAGCCCACAAACCAGAGTCTCTGCACAGTGTCATTTCGGCTGCCTCAGTAGCACCCCTGCTCTTCGATCCTAGCTTTCCTGAAGGGTAGCACATGAAGCATTTGTAATCCGGGTTACCACTGTATGCAGGTTAAATGGTCATATACGCACTTTGCAAAAAATAAGTGGGTTTTGAAGCACAGTTTGGGCACTCGGTCGCAAGAAGGTTCACCATCACTGCTTTAGGCCATTAAACCTAAAGCAAGGTAAATGAGTACTCTGTATTTTGAACTGATTAGGTTTCTAAATTTTTAAATACTTGTTTGAACCCTTGAAGGGATATAGTGTCTTATTGGTATGTTTCCATTTTACTTTGCAATGTTATTATTATTTTTTTAACTACAGAACCTGCCTTCTGGATCACCACCAGTTGGATCCATTAAACTTACCTATATTTCAAAGGTATGTTTGAGTTGCTGAAAACACTATATCCCAAGGAAGTATTTTGATAGCATTTAAGTAACAGAAAGAAATCAGAACTTGTATGTCTGTGAAGATTTCTCAGTCATCCAGGTGAGTTTATCTGGAAGTTGAGTCATGGCTACTGGACTTCTTTTTTGAGAGAGAGAAACATTTCGCTGCTCATCCAAACAGCTTCATCAGTCTGAATACACCTAGTGCGAGTCCTCCATCTTATAGACAGCTTTGACCTCTTGTCACCCTGGTCTGAATTAGGCTCATAAGATGAACAATGGCCTGAATAGGCTCGTTAGGGAGACAGTAATATCCATAGCCTTAAGGTGAGCAATGGCCTAAGGTGCTGAAACCTATCAAGAATGGGTCCTTAGCTATGGCCTTGGTGGTGAAGGCTTTTTGATTTGTCTGGGTACTTTGGAAAACACACCCTGATAAGTAGCAGATAGACTATGCCTGAGGCTGCCACCTCTGTTGAGGAGGTGTACTGCTGAATAAGCAGTACATCTCCATTTGAAGGACAAAGGGCACTCTTTCAAAGATTAGGATGTACACATATTAGACAAAGAAGATAGGTGGTTTGAGAGAGGAGTAAGGGAAGCCATTCATGTGAGCATCGAAACCCCTTCCCTCAACAGAGGTGGCAGCTCAACTTCCAGACAGAACTTGTATATTTGGAACGATGACTTTGTATAGTATTTTAAAAGACAGGAAGTTTTGGTGGTTACTTTTGAAGATGAGGTGGGGAAAGTGTGAAGTGAGAATTCCAAGATCAGTGACAATATATTTACACTACAAATCTACTTTTTATATAACCTTCGCAATGTCTGTGCATGTTAAATATTAACTAGGGATAACAGTTTTAACATTTTATTTGATCAAATTGCTTTCAGCTTATTTGTTTTGACAAGTCATAGTCAAAACTAAACATAGTTTGTCTCAAACTACTCTTTAGACACAGAGGTTGCATGCAAGTAGAATCCTATATTTGCTTAATAAGGCAGAGAGTTTCATTACATCCATGTCAAAGAACCATAGTTAGTGCTTTCTAAACAAGCCACCCTTTGCCATCCAATGTTAAACTTGCCTTAGTGAGGGTATTTGTGAATGTTTTATATCAGCATGCAGCTTCCTATTTACTGCTCACTTTTAATTAACAAGTAACTAAACAAAAAATAGGTCAGTTAGTCACAACTGTCCATTATATCCATATTGTGAAGCCATTGTTAATGCCTTACAAACAACCCAGCCTTTGATACCTTTGAACTCTAGCTTTATGTTATGGCTTAATTTGGAAGCTATTGACTATAGTTTTATATTTAGTTGGTAATGGAAGATACTGCTTATCAGGTTCCTAGAGTAAACAGTAGTGAGGGTTCATGACATTTGTATTCACCATTTCTTGTCCTTAATTGTCCAACATGGAATAACTACAGTTAATTACAAATGGAAGTAAATACTTTTACTTCTCTCATGGTATCAAAGAGGGATGTAAAAAGAGCAGTACATGCTGATCAGCCGCAACATTAAAATCACCTCCCTAATATTGTATAGATCCCCTTCGTAATTTTAAAACAGGTCCGATGTGTTCGAGCATACATGGACACCTCTAGACCTCTGTTCATCTCCTGTAGTATCTGGCACCAAGATATTAGCAGTAGATCTCTTAAGTCCCGTAAGTTGTGAGGTGGGGCCTCCATGAATCAGATGTGGTGTTCCAGAACATCCCAAAAAAGCAAAGCAAAGTGTTCTGCTTATGTACCGCCCCATAGTACTTCAAGCACTCTCTGGACGGTTTACAATTTAATTATGCAGGCTACACCCCCCCCCCCCCGCCAGCAAGCTGGATACTCATTTTACCAACCTTGGAAGGATGGAAGGCTGAGTCAACCATGAGCGGGCTCCCTGCGAGCACAGTTTTAGATGCAGTACAGGCATTTAACCACTGCACCACGAGGTTCCTATGGGTTGAGCTCAATTGCATTTAAATCTGAGGAATTTGGAGG
Organism: Phrynocephalus guinanensis; assembly: GCA_037367245.1. Classification (NCBI taxonomy): domain Eukaryota; kingdom Metazoa; phylum Chordata; class Lepidosauria; order Squamata; family Agamidae; genus Phrynocephalus; species Phrynocephalus guinanensis. The sequence goes on along the minus strand of CM074735.1, from coordinate 61,941,739 downwards.
CCAAGCAACCATCTTCTACTTTTTTGTCATGTTCTTCAAACCATTCCTGAACAGTTTTTGCATTATCCTGCTGAAAGAGGCCATTGTGATCATGAAATACCATTGTCATGAAGGAGTTATGTGGTCTGCAGCAATCTGTAGGTAGGTGATACATGAAAAAGCAAAATCTGCGTGAATGCCAGAACCCAAGGTTTTCCCATCAGAACATTGCATAGGGCACAACACTCTTCACTGGCCTGGCTTCTTGCCATCTCTTCCCCAAGTAAACAAGGCACATGCACCCAGTCATCTACCACACCTGGAAACCTTCATCAAACCAAGCAACCTTCTATTGCTCTGTGGCTCACACCCCCATTCCAGGTGCTTTGGTTGGTAGACAGGGTTCATCATGGGCACTGTGACCACTCAGCAGCTATGTATCCTCATCTGCAGCAAACTGTGCTGCACTGTGTGTTTTGACACTTTTCTGTCATGGCAAGCATTGATTTTCAGCAATTTGAGCAATAGTAGCTCCTCTGTTTGATTGGGCCATATGGATTAACCTTTGCTGTCCATGTCTATTAGTGAGCCTTGGGTGCCCGCAACCCTTTACACTGATTCACCAATTGTCCTCCTTGCACCACTTTTTCTTTACATTTTTTATTTATTTTATACACTAAATTACATAAAACAAATATATTGCTTGTCTCCTGTCGTGTTATCAGTTCCATCAGTCTTTCCCAACATTGAGCCCAATATAATTCATATCTCCTATCCCAGTTTAGATAAGCATACTTTCATACTTAATTTCTTTACTATCTCACCCATATTCTATCTGTCTTTACTTACATCTCTTTTTAATATAAAGAATATAGCTTGTCTAATCTCAACAGTCTATTCAATCTCACTGCTTAGCTCTTCAATACTAAGCAATTTGGATAGATTTGACTCACTATATATCTTCTATATATCATCCACAGTACATTTACCTGTTCTTCCAATGAGTGCCTAATTTCAGCAATCGTTTCTAATTCAAGTTAATACTTTATGGGCTATTATAAAAGAACTATCTCCTGGTCTATATGTTTCACTTTAGGCATAGACATTCTTATCTATACCTAAATGCCACTATTCTTTTAAAAATCTAACAGATTAACATTTATTTATATATCAGGTTTGTCTTCACTTTCCATTTCCCATTTCCCATATCATTGCCATTGTCAATAGAACATTTAGTAGATATATATACTTTGGTGCCACGATGCTGGGAAATATGTAAAATCATGGTGGAATGTTGCTTTCTGGGCAGTAGGTCCTGCTCTTTCTTGTGGAACAATGTGTGCAGTTTATCTGTATATAAAAATTATATTGAAATGTTATTTTATCCACTAGATGTGAAATTATGACATGATTTGCAACATGTGATGTAAACTCTATCATTTTTGTTAGGTTAGTGATGCAACTAAGCTGAGGCCAAAGGCAGAATTCTGTTTTGGTAAGTTTTAATTGACAGCAGTTAACTTACTATTGCTTTAAGCACTATGGGGTGATATATAAGCAGAACACGTTTGCTTTGCTATTGCTTAAGAAAATAGTGAAATAAGTATATGCTCCTTTTCCTTAGAGGAGACAAATGGTAGTGTACCTAGAATTATCAATGTATTTATACTCCATGTTTCCTGTACAATATACCCAGACAGGCCCCCCAGTCCTGACCAGACCCAACATCCTCATATTTCAGATTTTTAGTTATCACGGGTCAGGTTGGGTCCCTAATTCCCACAATAGGTGGGGGGTTGCTGTGAAATAAAATTTTCGGGCAGCATATTGATCTGATATTTGTTGATTTGTCTATTGTCTCAGAACCACTTTCTCTAAATAGACTTAATAGTGTTTTAACTGAGCCTGTATGTCAGGCATTTTAAGACACACACACCGTTTTTTCTGAAATGGTACACATTTGGGGATTTATTTATTTTGCTTTGGGTCCTGTAGAAGTTGAATCATATTAAGAGCAATATAAAAATTAGTCATAATGATAGCTTTTATAAAATAGGGTTGCTTTAAAGCAGGGGTCCTCAAAGTTTTCAAACAGTGGGCCGGTCCACCACCACCCAGACACCACTGGGGGCCGGATGACAGTCCAAAATCAGCTGTGGAGGCTGGCTTGCTCACAAAACAGGGGGTCGGTGGGGGTTGCAATTGGTCCCAGGGGCCGGATTCAGGACCTTGGGGGGCCGCATCCGGGCCTGGGGCCTTAGGTTGAGGACCCCTGCTTTAAAGTGTTCTACTGCTTGTGGTCTTGTCACTTGTGTAAGTGCAGAATCCCACTTTTGCCTGGTATTTGGTTATGGAATGAGGCTATTTTTATCATTTTTCCATGATAGGGCACACAACTGAAACAAACTGTGGCAGCTTGTGAATTGGATGCAATTAGCAGAAGCAAGTTACACAGAACTTATACAAGCAACAATGGGATTCGGCCCTGTGAACAGCTGGCTCTCTGCATTTGTTGTTTGCACCCTATAGCATAAATAAAGTAAATAACAGTGTAGTCTCCAGCTACCCTAAAGGAGAAACATACTTAGATGTTTATCTTCAGTTTGAGGCAGTTACTTTAGTGTTGGGGATTTTTTGAGTGTTGTAACATTGTTTAGTCTATGTAATGCTATAAAAGTATAACATATTTGGTGTTGCCAAGCCAGAAAAAAGTAGTATTCTTCAATAACTGCTAAAAGAAACTCTCCCTCTCCCCACCTTGTTTGGAAAGGTGAGAAATAGTCATTTTGCTTCTTATTTTTCATGTTTTCCTTTTCACATTGCCAGTCCAGCCATGCCCTCTCCTCTAGTAGTCTAGCTAGCAATCTAGCATTGTTTTGTAATATATACAGCATGTGTGCTAATGGATAAACTTGCATTTGCATTTTTACGTTTTGTGATGTGTTAAGAAATGTTGATTGCCGCAAGCTTCTGAGTCGCTCAACATTATGCTTAATAAAAGGACATTATTAGGTTTTTTCAGCTAATACTGCATATTGACTCAATTGGTTTCTTTCAACAGTCATGAATGCAGGGATGAGAAAATATTTTCTACAAGCCAATGATCAGCAAGACTTAGTTGAATGGGTAAATGTCCTGAACAAAGCTACCAAAATCACAGTAAGCAGCTGTTTTTGGATATTGGAATCATTTCACATAGATTATTTCAGTATTTGGCAAAACACTTTCTATATTCTAAGGCACCATTTTAATTAGGTGAGATTATTTACTGTTAGTGTTCTTTCATGTATTAGCCACAACTTGAAATCAACTAAATTCTGTGTTTCATGATTTGACTACATTAAGAACTTGCCGAGATCTACTTGCCGAGAGTAAGAAATCTTCTTCTCAGTTTCTAGAGTTTACTGTTTAACCACAATAATAAAGTAAAGCAGTGTTTGAACTGTTGAAAGAAAATCCACTGAGCCATCACCTGGTGAATAGGACAAACTCATTTTATTTAACCAGCTCTTGTTAGTCACTAAGACTGGGATCGTTTGAACCATTCCATAGGAACAGCTTTGGCATAAATTTATTTTCAGGTAGTCACAGCCAGTCATTCATTGTATGAATATTAATTTAATATACAGTACCGTATGTTGCATAATTCACAATTAAGGTGTGTGTTTTTGAGTGGAAAATGATTTTTTTAGAAATTGGTTCCTAATTGTTAGAAATTTTGTGTATTGCACTTTGAAGTTGGCTTCCAGGTATCCCTAGACAGTGGCTGAACATTAACTTATTGAAGGAGAACCATTCTTCAGGTTTGGACCATATTCAGCTGTGTTCTTAAAACGAGGGGATCTGCCATGAAAAATGGCAAATATATTTGACAATGTGTAGCCTGCATAATTAAACTGTAAACTGCCCAGAGGCTACTTGAAGTGGTATGGGGCAGTATATATAAGCAGAACACTAAAATACATAATGTATGTAAAATAGTCCCCTTGTCAAGATAGGAAGACATTACTGTCATTTAAATAGTCTTTTATCATTTGGGTTCCAGACGATATTAGGGCAATTTCTGTCATAGCTACATTCTGTCATTCAGGGATTTTTGAGAGATTGGACTAGAATGACTTCATAACAAGGTATCTGAAATACTTCTTCCACCCATATGTGCCTGGCTGGACTTCGGGATCTTGAAAGTGGGACTCTTTTGAGTGTACTCCCACTCTGAGAGATTAGACTTTTGATAGCTTTTTGATAGGAGTATTCTGATTATGAAACTTCCTCCCAAGACTCATTCTTTACTGAGCTTCACACGTCAGTCAAAGCTGTTCTTTTGTCAGACCTTTTACTTTTTTTAAAAAAAAAGTCTGGTATTGACAAATGCTTTAATTTTGTTTTGTTTCTTAATATTCTGATTCTACATCGTTTTATAGACCTGTGTGAACAGAAACATGATACACAAATAAGTTGAAATATAGAACTAAACATATCAGAGGGAGAGAGAAAATGAATATGGCCTTTGCAAAGGATTGTTAGAATTCTTTTTGGGTCATATCAGATGGGTACATGTGTTCAGGTGGTGCAAGGGCTTCAGTATTGCCAAAGGATCTTGAATGTCACAGGGCAGAATTTAAAGGCATACTCTTTTAAGCCCCTCCCTTTATTCCTTCACTCTACTCCATTAGTAGGGAAATATGCTTTGTGTGACTGCTTTGAGGGACAGTAGATAAAAATAAATGATTTTTAAAAATATAATTGCTTTAAATCATTGTTTGCATTAAAATCAGTTTTTATTTAAATAGTAAAATGCTCTTTGTATTTAAAACATGATGAAAATCAATTTGATTAAATCAGATCCATTTTGCTGGGGAATCAGAGAATTGTAAAATGGAGTCTAGTAATCAAAACATTTATGTTTACAAGAATAGAGCTGCTTTATATAGTTTTGTGTGCTTCTCTGTTCAAAAAAACTCTGTACAATCAATTTACAGTGCTTAATGTTTTTAAGGTACCAAAGCAGCCTGATTCATTGTCTCATGCCGATAACCCAGCACGCCCCACTGAAAATCTGGGATTAAAGAAGCAAATGTCTTACAGAACAGAGATTGTTGGTGGTGTTCCTATAATAACCCCTACTCAGGTACTGCTGTTTTTATAACTTTTTTTTTCTAATTAGGTTATTAGTATATTATCTCTTTAGGCCTGTGATTCCCAATCTTGGGTAACCCTAGTGTTCTTGGAGTGCAGTTCCCAGATGCCTTCACCACCAGCTGTGCTGGGTGGGATTTTTGGAGTTTCAGTCAACGTTCCCTTTGAGCCTCGCACACACTTTCGCTTCTCCCCCCCCTCCCCTGCCTATACTGGGATGAGAAAGCCCCATACACCCATTGAGACATTTTTGTTATGGTCGCAACAGAACCATGATTGGGCAGAGGGGGATCTAAATCTGTGTGCGCACAAAAAAGAGCCCTACACAGGGGGGAAGAGATTAGAGGGCACATTGGTTGGAGTCCAAAAACTCCTGGGTTTCCCAAGGTTGGGAACTATTGCTCGAGCATGAGTAATTTTCTGTTGTACAGAAGATCCAGTGCCTGCATGAGTCGCTCCTTTTATTATCAGTGATATATGTGGCAGTGGGCATTACTTTGCACACAGGAACCTGCTTTTTCTGATGAATTGGGTATGTCTTTACATGTAGGAGTTTCAGGTGTACATTTAAAGAGCATGTGGGATTATAGAGTTGTTTCATTTTAGTCACTCTCCGTACTAACCTATCTAGAATACCTAACTGGCAATATCGGAGTAGAGTTTTTAGTTATTTTGTTGTATTGTCTAAAATAACCAATTATGTTTGTGCCCATCAGATCTGGGCATGCTTTTCCATTCACAGGAAAGACCCATAGGGCTGGACACACCCTGGACCTGGTATTTTCCTCCATGTCTGTGGACTTTAATCTGAGGGTTGGGGAAATGCTTTCCTGCCATGTGTCATGGTCAGATCATTATGTGCTGACCTTTTCCCTATCAATTGCCATCCCGCTCCTGTGGGGAGCCTGGCCCTTCCATTTGGGCCTGCCCCCGAAGGCTCCTGGACCTTGCTCGGCTTTCGGAGGCCTTCGGGGGACTTCCAGACAGTCTGGCTGACGATCCGGTCAATGGCCTGGTGGAAAGATGCTATGGGGATGTCACCTGGACTGTTGACCAGATTGTCCCCAACCGTGTCATCCGTTGCCGAACCCGCTCTTCGCTGTGGTTTATGGTGGAGTTGTGGGTGATGAAGCAAGAATGGCGGAGGCTTGAGAGCAGATGGAGGAATAATCGGATGGAATCTAATAAGGTTGGAGTATGTGCGCTGATCAGACGCTATGTATGTTCAAATGATCAGGGATACGAAAAGAAACTATGCCTCCCTGAGAATTGGTGGGGCCTTGAATCGTCAAGCAAAATTGTTCCACATGGTCCAAAACCTCACCAATCATGGTAAGCTGGGGCCTCCTCCTAGTGATTTCACTAGTGAGTTGTTCGCAGCCTTTTTAAAGTCAAAAATCGAGGCCATCTGCGTCAATCTGGACTTCGGTTGCTCTGATCTGTCCTCTAGTATTACCAGCATTGTGCCCTCTCAGTCTTCTCGTTTCATTGAGTTTGGGCCTGTGACGTCAGCTGAGGCCTAGGGTGCTATTTCACTGCAGGCTGGTGGCTTCTCCGTTCAACACCCTGCCCATCCTGGCTTATTAAGATCACTGTGGGGAATATGCCAGAATGATCACCACTGCTTCCTTCAGGGATAGGTTTCTTTCCAGTCAGCTGAAGGAGACAGTGGTCAAGCCCATTCTTAAGAGACCTAGCTTGGCTGCGGACAATGTGTCTAATTACGTCTGATAGCCAGTGTTCCTTTCCTGGGCAAGGTGGTGAAGCAGGTTGATGCTGAGCAGCTCCAATTGTTCGTGGAGGAAGGTGTCATCCTGGACCCCTCCAAATCCAGGTTTAGGCCACATCATGGGACTGTATGTCTCCTTTTCCACCCCTGTCATGGAGGCTGTCCAGACCGAATCTGAGCACCTACCAGCCTTTAAAAAAGCATAAAAAACTGGCTTTTTAAAGAAAAATATGGTGATTGCTGATGTCTGTGTTGTTTGTGTTGTGTTTTTCTCATACCATGTTTTTATTCTCCACTATCTTCTTTTTTTAATTTTTTTTGGGCCACTTGCTGGGTTCTTTCTGTTTTGATTGAATCTTTTACTTGATTTTACATTTGGTTGACTGCTTTCGTATAAACTGCCCAGAATTCCCGAGGGAAAGTTGGCACGGTCTATAAATGTAAAAATAAATAAATAAAAAAAGTTCACCGGAGTCTCTTGTTGGACTAAGTGTGAGGGTTGATTATATACCCTGATTCCCATATAGCCCAATGTCCCACATAGCCCCTGAAGGTTGTTAGGAAAAAAAATTCAGGGACTGCAAGGGGAATGAAAATCACCTCTCCCTTCAGCTGGAAGAGTTCCATGTGGGTAGAGTTCTGCCTGTTGGTGGTCTAATTTAAGACTTAGATATATTAAAACACTGAGATTCTTATGAAAATCGATATACAGTGGTACCTCGGATAACGAATTTAATTAGTTCTCCAAGGCAATGTGTTATCCGAAAAAAATCGTTATCCATTGAAATTAATGGGAAACCCAACAATCCTTTCTGGAGGTCTGAAAAAGGCAAAAAAGCTGGGCTTTTTTTTCAGACCTCTTTATAAAGTGCACTTTAAAGTCATTCAGTGCTGGAACATCCCCAAGAACCCCCCCCCCTGCAGTGCAGTGCAAACATGGAGAAATGAACCCAGGAAGCCTAGCCCAGACTTTTCCCGCCCAAAGTGCAAAGGAAAAAAAAATCCAAGCAGAGAAACATAGGCAGCAAGTAAAATCCACCTCATTTTTGTCTCCAGAGCAATGGAGAAAGCGTGCAAACACGGAGAAAATGAAAGCTGCAAGCCTTCCCCAGCTATTTCCTGCCCAAAGAGCAATGGAGGAAAAAAAATCCAAATAGACAAATAGAAGCAGCATGTAAAATCCAGCCCGTTTTTGTCTCCAGAGTGATGAAGAAAGCTTGCAAACACGAAGAAAAGGAAAGCTGCAAGCCTTCCACAGCCATTTCCTGCCCAAAGAGCAATGGAGGGAAAAAATCCAAACAGATAAACATAAGTATAAAACCAGCAAGGCTAGCCCAGCCTTTTCCTGCTCAAAATGCAAAGAAAAGCAGTGCAAAGAATAATAAAAGCTAGCTCCCTACCTTTCCAAGTCCAAATACTCAGCAAAAAATGTCCCAAATGCCTCCAAAACAACATTAAAATCATTCTAAGTCCTCCCCCTCCACAAACTACAGGGGCTGTAATGCATCCTGGGTACTTTTTTTTAATCCGAGGCAGCCCATAGGGAACATTCGTTATCAGAGGCAACTCTATACCTGAAAATTTCCATTTGTTATCCAAAAAATTCGTTATCATGGGGATTTGTTATCTGAGGTATTACTGTATTTTTGGAGTAATACCTCAGATAACAAATGCCCGCATGCCTTCTCCGCCGGTCCCCGGGCAGGCAGGGTGTAATACGGCAAGAGATTTTTGAAGGATGCGGGACGTTAGGAAAAAGGAGTGGAGGGTGGGAGTTTCCTAGCCAGGGCAGGCACTAGGTGGGCAAAAAGGGAAGTTTTTTCCTTCAGTGCTCTGCCGCTGGCAGTGGGTTGGGAGGCTGGCAGGGACCTGGGGGGTGATTTCTAGTGGCTCTGCGGGCTACTGGTAGCCCGTGGTCGACGCACTCTGCAGGCCTGAGCTATTTTAAAGTACACATACACTTTTATAACTTTTATAACACCTTAAATGAAAGGAGAGAACTGACTAATTAGATATATTGCTAATACAACTTACTTAATGTGAACTTAAATGATCTAGTCCTGTGAATACACATCAGTTCCAATTACTGTATACCATTAGTAATCAGAAAAATGTAGACAATAAAACTCTTTATATTGCTCACACATGCATTAAATTCTGACAAAAAAATCATAGGAACTTGCTCACCTGGATTTCTAAGCGCCAATGCTGTCTCTAAGGAAAATAAAATGTTTTCTCTCTGTTTTTTCTCTGCTAGCATTGGCTTTTCAGTAAAACAAAATTTTAAAACCACGTATCTTGATACATACAAATGTCAAAGATCGGTTTGTAGAACTGTTTGTACAAAAGAAACAAACAGTTTTGTAAAATGCCACTTTTTTGTGGGTGGGACGGACGGTGTGCATAGATAAATATGCATACATAGACATGTTAATTTATAGTTGTGTGAAATAGCTTTGTGTGAATCAGAGTGTAATATTGTAGTTTTAACCATGCCCCAGTATATTTACTATCTGGAATAAGTCTAAAGTAATATTGGTGTCTTAATTCTGAACTGCAATCTAAGCCTTTTTGTTTATGTTACTTTAGAAAGAAGAAATAAATGAATGTGTGGAAGGTGATAAAAATTACTTGAAACGGTCCCAAAGCCACCTTCCTTATTTTTCTACCAAGCATCCCATGGATAATGCTGTGATCAAAGCTGGCTATTGTGTAAAACAAGGAGCAGTGGTAAGCAACTAAGAGTTTGAGTTCTGTATTATAATTTTTCTGGATTGTGTTACAGCAAGAATGTTTGTCAGGCAGAAAATAATTCTGGAGATTACAGAAAGAAGGACTTGTTGGGTAATTTTTAGAACTTAACATTTATAAATATCTCAGATATCTTAATTGAATGGTTGCTTGTGAGCAGCTAAGTAATACTTCCCTATGTATGAATTTCAGATATTTATTTTATCATGCATATTTTCAATGATAGTTAGCTAAGGCATGCCTCACATTTGCTCAAACTTCTAATTGACAATACGATTTTTATTTTGTGAATAGGCCTCCTTCTAACACCACATAGTATGTAGCATATCCAGAATAGGCACTTGATACAAATCCAGCCCTCCTGGAGCCCCAGTCTGCCCTTCTGAACTTCCCCACATGGCTTTATTGCCTTCCTCATGATATCATAGAACCGTAGAATAATGGAGTTGCAATGGGCCTATAAGACCATTGAGTCCAACCCCTTGCTCAAAGCAGGAATCCAAGTCAAAAGTATATAAAGCAAAGTGTTCTGCTTATATACCACCCCATACCACTTTAAGTAGTCTCTGGGCGGTTTACAGTTTTATTACAGTATGCAGGCTACGCATTGCCATCCCAGCAAGCTGGGTACTCATTTTACCGACCTCAGAAGGCTGGAAGGCTGAGTGAACCTTGAGCCTGCTACCTGGGATTGAACCCCAGGTCGTGAGCACAGTTTTACCTGCAGTACAGGCATTTAACCACTGCGCCACGAGGCTCAGTACCTTATCTTACACATGGTTGTCTAATTTTTTCTTGAAAATAGTTGGAATGTTCACCACCTCTCATGGTAATTTGTTATAGAGTCATACTGCTCTAACAAAGTTTTTCCTGATTTTCAACTGAAATCTTGCTTGCTATAACTTTTGAGCCCATTATTAAATGTCCTGTCTTCTGGAGTGACTACCTGCCCTTTCCTCTATATTACAGTTGTTCAACTGTTTGAAGAGTGCAGTCATGTTTCCTTAGTCTTCTTTTCTCAACGTTAAATATGCTCAGTGGTTTCAGTCTTTTCCCGTAGGGTTTGGTTTCAACTCTCTTGACCATTCTTGTTATCCTCTGCTGAGCTTGCTCCAGTTTGTTGGCATCCTTGTTAAAGTATGCTGTCCAGAACTGGACACAGTACTCTAGGCCTGCCCAAAGTCTGGCCCGGGGGCCAAATCCGGCCCATCAGGTCATTCTGAGTGGCCTGCGGCTGGCTGGCCCGCCCCTCCCTCCCCCTCCTTCGCCCCATTTTTTTTTAAAAAAAATCTGCCAACACTGACACCGCTGGGAAGCTTGGACAGCTGGGCGGACGGGCGGTCTGCCGCCACCAGCACCGCAGGGGAATGTGTGGAGGTGGGCAGGCCAGCGGGCCTCTGCCACCGCCAAGGAGCTTTAGGGTGGGCTTGCGGGTGAGCCGTTGCCACCGCTGGGGAGCTTGGGGTGGTGCAAGGTCACACAAATCGCCTCTTCCAAGGGGCGACCTGTGGCCACGGCTCCCTGTGCTTCCTTTGGTCCCCACCTTCCTTCTTTCCTTCCTCCCTTGGTCCCCACCTCCCTCCCTCCCTCCCTTCCTTGTTCCCCACCTTCCTTCCTTCCTCTCTTGGTTTCCACCTCCCTCCCTCCCTCCCTCCCTTGGTCCCTGCCTTCCTTCTTGCGGGTGGGGTTGCAAGGGGTCAGTGGGTGGGGCTTATGGGTCAATGGGTGGGGCTTGCAGTGGGGTGGCAGGGATAGGGAGCAACCGGCCCCTGACACATTCTCAGCCACCAAATCTGGCCCTCCTTACAAAAAGTTTGGGCACCCCTGCAGTACTCTAAATGTGGCCTAAGCAGTGATGAATAGAAGATGACTAATACCTCACAGAATTTGGAGTTTAAACTTCTGTAGCATCCTGAAACAGGATTTGCCTGTGGCCACATCATACTTTTGGCTCATTAAGCTTGTGATGAAGAAAAATTCATTTAATGCTGGGTACATGTTGTCTTACTGGGCTAAGTATCTCCCATCTTATAACTGTGTTTGATTCCCCCCCAAAAAAACTAAATTTGCACGTATCCCCATTAAATTTAATTTTTTTTGTTTCCAGCCCATTGCTCAAGCCTATTGATCTTTTTTAAATTTTGCTCCTGGTTTCCAAGCTATTGGCTATTCCACCCAAATTTGTGTCGTCTGCAAGTTTGATAAGCATTCCCTGCACTCTCCCATCCAAGTCATTAATAAAAATGTTGATGAGCACCAGGCCCAGGACTGAGCCTTGTGGTACTCCAGCTATTACCTTGCCCCGTTTTGAAAAGGAGCCATTTTTAAGCCATCTCAGAGTGCGAGTTTGAAAATACTGTAACTGTGAAATCCACCTGACACTTGTTCTGTCTAGTCTACTTGTTACCATGCTAATTATGGGGCATTTTGTCAAAGGCTTTGCTGAAGTCAGGATATATTATGCCTACAGTGTTTCTGCCATCTGTCAGGGAAGTTATCTAATCAAAAATTCAGTTAAATCTCTCCATGAATAAGAAAACCAAAGTTTTGTGAGCCTTAGTGATTGACTTGGATTAAATTATACTACCTCATGATTACTATATGTATTACTATACGTAGATGAAGAACTGGAAAAGAAGGTATTTCCAGCTGGATGAAAACACGATAGGCTATTTTAAATCTGAACTGGTAAGTATGCATTTGACGGTTCGAGATGTACTTAATCTTATAACTCTTGAACAAATGCTTTTTCCTAATATGTAAATGCACACTGTAATTGTTTTATTTCAGTTTTTAAAAATAAAAATTACAGTGAAAAAGTGATTTATGTTTTGTTTGGTTGGTTGTTTAGTTTCATTTTGCCTCTTGGTTTAGTATCTTTAAAATGTTTCTGTAAATAGGTATTTTTGTTTGTTTGTATGGCCAGGAACCCTCACAGTGTGTGGGTATGAGGATACTGAAACCTGCAGTCTTATGGTGTAACTTTGTAGTGGTACTCTTTTCAGCTTCACTCTGTGCCAATGACTTCCAGCCTCACGAAATCTAAATTAGGATGACTGATAAATAGAAATAATGTCTGGTAGCTAGTGGGATAATTAGAACAGTTATTTTTTGGAGACATGAACTAAACTGTTTTGCAGAGGCATGTAGAATGTAAATATAGTTGAGAAAGAGTTTTTGTGGAGCAGTGGGGAGTATTGTATAAATTGCTACTCACTCTGAGACATTATTGTTCAAGGTAGTCTTATATACAGTACTCTCTTATATGTGGGAGAAAGCCACATTTGTGGTTATGTGCCATCAAGTTAGAATTGGATTCCAACAACCCCAATAGGGCTTTCAAGATAATTGAAGTATTTAAGGAGTGGCTTTACAAGTTCCCACTCCCTCAGTGAGTTCCCTAGGCTGAGCAGGGATTTGAACCCAGACCGCTTACATTCTAGTCAATTACTCTATCCACTGCACATCAAGCCACCTATGGGACCTGATTAGAACCATGGAACAGGGCTTCCATCTACTCTTTTCCTTGAGAACCATGTTTGTCAGCCCACTTCCCCACAGCACTGCTTGTTGGACTTGCCAGTTAGGGTAGAGGACCAGCAGTATGTATTTGTCAGCTGCTGAAGACAATGAAGACTGCAGCTATGTCAGGTGAAGACATCTTAGTACTCCTGAGCAAAGATGGCAGGGAGGCAGTACAGACAGCACAGAAGAGTTGATACCTTTCAGTTACTACATAAACATAGAGGAAGTATCTGCTGCTTACACTGGGATTGCTTGAGTGACAGGGTTTCTGTGACGTCCAAGAGAAGAGCACTGCTATTGCTGCTGTACATGACATTCACTACAGAGGGGGAATGAGCTGCTTGACTGGGATACCGCAAAGTGTCTGAGATAGTGGGGTGAAGTGAGCAAGAGGAAGGTGGGCAGTACTTTATAGGAGTGACTGTCCACTTCTTTCTTTAGCAAGTATTGATGGGATAGGCATAACTAAGTCTCTAAGCAGAACATGTCTAAAGAAAGTTGGAAAAATTATTTTCTTTTCCTTTGTTCCATTAGTTATCCCACCTTTTGAGAGGCCTAAACGCTTGGGAAGTGTTTGACTAGTGATTTGTAATACAAAATCCAGCGTAGTTAGCTGTGTGGTTAATAATAATAATAATAATAATAATAATAATAATAATAATAATAATAATAATAATAATAATAATAATAATAATAATAATAATATATTGTCACTTTGTGTATATACACAGTATACACATACAACGAAATTCACAGACACCCAGGGACCAGACTCAACACACAAACACATTAAAAAATCCCCGAATACACACACACACACACACACACACACACACACACACACACACACACACACACACACACACACACACGAAAAATACTTGAACACTCCCCCACCCACAAAAATTCCTCTCCCCCCCCAAAAAAAAAACCCCCCACTACAAATACTGTATCTACACAACAGGCCGAGGAATGCTGTCCAATTGCTCACTGCTGGTGGTCCTTAAGTTCACCATGAAGTGCAACTATAGCTCTGGGATAAAAACTGTTCAGAAAACATGCGGTCTGAGTTTTAATTGTTAGTATCTTCTGCCAGAAGGCAACAGTTCCAAGAAATTTTGAGCAGGATGAGAAGACTCTCTGAGAATGTTGTGTGACTTCCTCAAACAGCGAGATGTGAAGATGTCATCTAGGGTTGGTAGCTGGAGCCCGATGATATTCTGGACAATTTTAATTGTAGGACAGAAGTAAGTGCTGAGATAGATTCATCTTCCTGAGCATTCTCAGGAAATACAGCCTCTTCTGTGCCTTCTTCACAAGCATGTTGGCGTTTGTAGTCCATGAGAGGTCCTCTGAGATGTGAGTGCCCAGAAATTTAAAGCTGCCAACGCTCTCAACCTCCTCACCATTTATGTACAGTGGTAAATGTGCATCTCTCTTCCTCCTAAAATCAATTATAAGTTCTTTAGGTTTTGGGGTGTTAAGTGTAAGATTATTTTCTTTATACCACAGTTTCAACCCTTGTACTTCCTATCTATAAGCAGATTTATCGTTCTTATTAATGAGACCCCCCACTGTCGTCTCGTCCGCAAATTTGATGATTGCATTGGTGTTATACAGTGGGGTGCAGTCATGTGTGTATAAGGAATAGAGGAAGGGGCTTAGCACACCAACCTGGGGAGGTCCTGTACTTAGTACCAGGGTAGAAGAATGGTGGGATCCCATCCTTAATGAATGTGGTCTATCTGTCAGAAAATTCTTTACCCACAAACAAATATTCTGATGGATACCCAAGTTGGACATTTTAAGATACAGTCTGTTGGGTAGAATGATATTAAAAGCAGAGCTACAATCCACAAACAGCCTTGCATATGTTCCCCGTTCTAAATGACTCAGTGCAGTATGGACAACAATGGACATAGCATAATTACTGCTCCTATATGCAAATTGACATGGGTCCAAAGTAGAAGGGAGTCTAGCCTTAATATAATCTAGCACTAATCTCTCAAAACATTTCATAATAACATGTTAAAGCTGTTGATAGTCATTGAGAGATACCACTACTGACTGCTTAGGAACTGACACTATAATAGATGTCTTCAGGCAAGTAGGGACAGGACACTGCAACAAAGATAGATTGAAAATATCTGTAAATACTCCAGCTACTTCTGCAGCACAGAATTAAAAGGCTCTGTACTAGTTTTCCTTGCAGATGTCCAGTTACTGATCAGGCTGCAGTAGCCAGGGAGGTCTTGAGCTATTTGGAGAGACTGGCTCATATAACAGTGTGATTATGTTTCTTTTCTTTACTCTGGTATGTCCATTGTTTGAAGATGAAGCCGCTGCATGACATTCCTCATGCTCTGGGCTCTTTTGCAGTTGAGGATTTTCTGCAAGGTCCTAAAGGTTGGCAAGGACTGGGACATGTTTGGAAAGAGGAATAAGTAAGCTCCAACCCTTGAGAAGTGTCTACATTGTTATCCTTGGTTATTAGAACCAGGAGAGGCTGCCGTGGCCCTTCAATGGGTGCAACTTACATGTAGTCCTGAGAATTTGGAAAGCTCTTTGTGACAGTTCGATGGCCCAGAGCAGGTAGCGTTAAGATTAGATCTGGGAGCCACCCATCTAACCTGATAATTTCTCATGTGGGTACACAGAAAGCATATTTTAGTACAGGTTCACTTCAGCTGCCAGAGGGACACAAGGTCATGATTATGATCTATATTCACTTTGTATTAAAATGATCTATACGCTACTGGTTGTATAACTGTAGATAATTTATTAATTTATTTATTTTAAATAAAAGTTTATGGTTAGCTGTTTCTTACTGTGAAGTTCTGAAAGTGACTACTCCAGTGAAAGCTTTACTGAGTTAATGGAGCTTGTTCTCTGGAAGATATGCATAAGATTATATAGATTTCAGAAGGTAATCAAGATTTTCGAATTGAACAGTTATTTGGTAACTATAAAGTAAAATATATTGTTCTAGCCTTGTGAATTCATTTTCAGGATGGATGTAGATTTTTATTAAAACAAATACTTTGTAAATGAAATATGAATTGTGCTATGTTCGTTTCTTAAAAACAAAGAGGAAAGGAAAACTGAATTAAAGGAACTCACATTTCAACTACAGTAGTCTGTGCTCTTGAAAAGATTGAAGCAATTGAACATAATTTGTTAATTTTAAGTTACTGGTTCTGATGATAACATTGCCAGCGGTCAGTGAAATTTTATAATTTAAAGGAATGTGTTTGGCATTTTAGCATGAAGAAAGCATGATGTGATTTTACTGTATTGACTTGATATAAAGGGGCAGCCTCATGTAACATGCATTTTTGTTTAATAACCACATGATGGCGCACCAAAAAGGGAAGACAAAAGCTGATAGTATTTCTAGCTTTGGATAAAGAATATGTCATCCATAAACTATATTAGTTAAACTTCAACCATTGAGTGTCAGCTTAATTGAAATATGTGTTGTACTTTTGCCACAATTTGGAGGTTTTTCAAAAAGTATTTATATATAGTAGTGTTTGGTGGATGACAAATAGTTTTGTAAAAAAAAAAATCAGTGTTATAGTATATTCCAAAGTAATTACATCACTGGATATATGTGTTTTAGTCAACGAGAAACATACAACAATTCAGTAATATCATTGTCTTATTTCTATGACGATTTTTATAAGAATATATTTTAAATATATGCAACATGATTTCATCTCTACAGTAAGCAGTTAACATTTGTATATTCCCAATGCAATTAGAAGTTTAATCTGCATCAACTTGTAATTAACAAAATACCCAAATTTGCTGACTTCATCCCAGATTAAAAAGCAATTATAATATGCATATTGCTTGATCAGCCTTGTGAAGAGTGGAGAGGGCTCCCCCATTTGTAGTCTGTTGGGCTAAGAGCCTGGAGTACCAACTGAGCTGCTGCTAGATTCTACCAAGGGGTTGGGAGACCATAAGAAGAACAGGTGGACCCAGAAAGGGAAGAGTGGTCCCAATCCTGGAACAGTGGGTTTCAAACTGAGGCCTTGCCTGAGGAGGTGGCAGAGATTCGGGGTAGGGGAGAGATAACCCTTAGGGGAAAAGAGAGGTTGCTTGCCCCCTAGGGAATATACATGCTGCCTTATGAGCAGAAGATTGAACCCCTGGCAGAGCAAACCTGGTTGAACAGGCATGGCCAAACTTTGGCCCTCCAGATGTTTTAGACCACAACTCCCACAAGTCCTTTGCCATTGGAAATATAGGCTTGCAATTCTGGGAGTTGTGATCCAAAACATCAAGAGAGCTGAAGTTTAGACAGCCTGCCAGATTAAAGAGATCTGGGAAACTAGTCCTGTTGTTAGAGAGGAGGAGGACCTGGAGGAAGGGGCCTGTAGGGATGCCAAGGAGGACTTCTCAGAGACATGTTATGCTGATGAGCTCCCAGAGGATGATGATGAGCACCCAAGGGAATGGGACTATATCTTTAAGTTGGACCTCTACATATGGATCTTGCTGCAATTGTAGGTCCCCAAATCGCATGCAGAAAAGCACCAAAAGCTTTAGCCTCCATATTGACTGTCATACTGGGTGGTGGTGGTTTGCATAATCTAGAGAAGTGGATGAGGACAGAGGGTAAAACCAAAAAGTCAGCAATGAAGGGAACAGGGTGGGCATGAGGTAGACAAGATACAGACAGTAGACTACTGCACTCAGTCAGGTTAGAGGACTCTTTGAGTGTAATAAAATCTGTTTATTGGTATCCTACTCCCACCCCAATTTGTGTTCAAACTTTCTTGTATAGAATTTATGGAGCAGAGAATGGAGGATGAATGCCCCACTAAACAGCCCAAGGCTGGTGGGGCTTACAAGTCAACACTTTTTTGTGAACAAATATCAGTTCAGCTTTTGGACTCCATTGTTTAATCTCTTGTTATGATCAGTGAAAATTGTTTTATCCTTGTTTTTCTGGTGTTTGTAGAGTTATCTTAATGTTTAAACAACTCCCACTCACCACAAAAAAGACATATTCATGTGCTATAACATTTACAACTATTTAAGAACACAATTGTAAAATTAACATTGTATTTTGACATACTCTGTTCATGTACAGTCATGTACTTGAAGGCTGTACCTGTAGTGCCTTGTTTGGGCATAACAAAAATATGCTTTGTATTAGTCCAATCCTTACGCTTATGAGCTCATTTTGTCTCCTCCTATTTGGTAGTGAATTCCATATTGAGTTACAGTTTGTTGTTTTGTTGGCAAACCCTATTTAGTCTTTCCTAGGAAAGCAAGCCAACTTGAATTCATGGTACATAATCCTTTCTTGCTTCCCAGTACCCTATTGGTTATTAATCATCATTTATGGTTTAGACATAATGGCAAACTATGGTTATATGAAAACAGGAGCAGAGCCTCTGG
Organism: Phrynocephalus guinanensis; assembly: GCA_037367245.1. Classification (NCBI taxonomy): domain Eukaryota; kingdom Metazoa; phylum Chordata; class Lepidosauria; order Squamata; family Agamidae; genus Phrynocephalus; species Phrynocephalus guinanensis. The sequence continues at coordinate 61,923,201 of CM074735.1, read as the reverse complement.
ATCTCCTGCACCTCTGCTGGAGAAGCAACATTTGAGTCTCAGATCATCTACAAATAATATTAAAAATGTTTTTAACATTCTGTCTGAACTGTATCATTACATTTAGTAACACAGTCATAGGCTTGGTTTTGAACTATTTAAACATTCTGATTCATTTGTATTATGGTACATTTACATTGTATAAGCAATTTGAAGACTCACTAAATCTTTTGATGATAGAATGGTGTTTAAGAATTCAGACAGCCTGGGCCAGGACAGAAGATAGCAGTTGGCAAGATGCATTAAGAAAGTGGATCAGGCTTTGATGGTGTATTATCCTTCTTTGTTTCCACTACTTGTCGGAAGTGAACTGTAGTTCTTACTGAATCTTGAACTTCTATGATTTTCAGATACTCGGTAAGGGTTTTGGTTGACAATGAAAATTTTCATTCACAAGTCACTCCTTTTGTAGTATGCATACAAAGGAATATCTAGAAAATGGCTGAGATAATGTAACAGAAATAGTCCACTTCTGGTCAAAAATAGTTTAATCATCTTAACATTTTAATTTGATTTTCAATTTTATCCAGATTTATTTTCTTCCATAATTTTAAATTGTGCAGTGGTCTGGTATGAATAAAGAAATAACTAAGTTTGGTGAATACGTAGAGACCAATAAAGTTTGTGAAAAATCTACACCAACACTTTCCAAGGACGGTGCTCAAATAAATTTTGTGTAAACTGATTGAAGAGGAAGAGGGGATGTAAGACAAATGGGCAATAGGTAGCGTGAACAGTGTTTATTTATCTATTTATTTATTCATTTATCTAATTTATATACCGCTCTCAAGGCTTCTCTGGTTGGTTTACAAAAATGAACAGAAATCAAACCCATAAACAGTACAATACAATTCCTGCACAAAATAACAAAAGATATCATTGGCTGTTATGTATGCAGTGTTCCTTACACTGTCAGTCCAGAAAACTTGTATAAAGTTAATAATCTATATTTACCTGTTCAATTATTTAGCAGCTGATTTGAGTTGTCTCAGTTCTTTCTCCTTGCATGCAACATACAATGAATCTACCAGGATTTGTTTGTTTCTTAATGAAGTCAACTGGGCAAAACATTCTGCAGTTTGCAATATTTTAGTTTGGATGTAAGGCCTCTAACTTTTTAAAAACCTTAATTATTCAAAGAATATAGTCTTTTGGATGATGAAACTCTTGGTTATGTCATTTTTAAAAATTAACCCAGTGAAACCTCTGTGTTTTTCAGGATAAGGAGCCTCTTCGGATTATACCACTGAAAGAGGTTCATAAAGTCCAAGAATGTAAACAAAGGTGAGAAGCTGAATGTTGAAAACCTGTGAAGGTACTATATTAACTGAAACAGGAATGTCTATCTACCTACAAATGATCTATCACACTTCAGTATTCTTTTTACTGTACTGTGGTAGTAAAGACAGGGTCTTTGATGAAATTATAAACCAGTGGATTAAGCTAAATTGCTACTATATCATCATCATCATCATCATCATAATTAGATGTAATCATGTTGATTCTGACTTACTGCAAGCTTTTAAGGGTTTTTTAGGTATAGAGTACTCAAAATAGTTGGCATTTCCTTCTTCTGAGGGTCTTCTGGGGCCATGTAGCTTGCTAATGGCTAAAGACCCCGACTCCCCCCCCCCCGGGAGGTACAGTGGTAAGTCAAACTTCTGACCCCTGGTGCTCTGGCTCACTGAGTTATCCACTGAGTGGCAGTATAACATATCCGAACAAAAAGTGGACATTTAAACAAAAAGGTGGGTAAAATTTGAAAGTGTGTGGCCAGGAACACTTACAATTTATACAGTGTTGATTGGATGTTTTGAAATGAAATCTGCTATTCCTCTGAGTTTGTAAAGTAAGATTGAGGAGTCCAGTTTGATGTACAGTGGTGCCTCTACTTACAAGCGGCTCTACCTATGAGCAGTTCAACTTAAGAACAGGAAATCATTGGCATTTTAACTGCTGCCTTACAAAATTTAGATGCGGTCTGCTCTACTTAATTTTTTTAAAAATTTATTTATTTATTTGTGTTTTTTTTTAGATATGGCTGCTCTTCTTATGAGTTGTTCGACTTATGTGCATGCATTTGGAATGGATTAAACTCATAAGTAGAGGTACCACTGTGTAAAACAAACTATTACAAGGGGCTTCAGTGTATGTGTGAAAACCACAGAGATGAATGATGAAACTGGAATCATGATTTTAAAAATTGTAGTTTGTATTGTAGTCCATGTATATATATGGTCTATATATGTATTTATTTATTTATTTATTTATTTATTTACTTTTAATATTTCTACTCTACCTTTCTCCTTGGAAAAGGACCCAAGGTGGCTTACAATAATGAGGGACAATATATAGACCAGAACCTTTAAGACATATTCAAATTAAGAACAGGGAATTAGAAGGGTATCTTAGAACATTAAAAGGTAACATTTACACACACATACACACATACAGTGGTACCCCAACTTATGATGCGCTCAACAACTGAGCAATTCGACTTACGAGCAGAAATACTGGAAACGGATTTTCGAATAAACTCGAGTTACGAGGAAAGGAAATCCATTTCCAATGATTTCCTTTAAGTACAAAGCTCCGCCTCATGCATGCTGTGCATAGCATTTCCGGAACTGGGGGTCGGATTCCAATGTCGGATTCCCCAGTTCCAGAAATGCCACACACAGCATGCATGCTAGCGCTTGTGCTGAAAAGCGCTTTTTGAGGTCTGCTAGTGGGGAGTGAGCATGGCCCTCACGCTTCACAGCCAGACCTGCAGAGCCAGGAGGAGGAGGAGAGTGCATGTGTGGGAGCTGCCGCCCGCCTCTCAGCTGTGTTAAAGGTCGGGCTGTCAAAACAAAACACAGCTGAGAGGCGGGCGGCAGCCCACATGCACACATACACATTCTCCTCCTCCTGACTGCAGTGTGTGTGCATGTGTGTGTGTGGGGGGGGCTGCCTGCTGCAGCAGAAGGCTCTTTGGGTTACTCCACCTTCTCCTGTGGTGGTCACATGAAAGGGGAAAGGTAGTGGAGCTTTCGTGCTGCTGCAAATCCTGTTGCTTTTCCCCTTTCCTGAAGAACCAGAGAGTGGTAGAGGGCTGGAGGATGGCAAAAGCAAGGCAGTGCCTTCCCTTCGCTAGCCTCTCCATTCACAGAAGCTGGAGACCTCGAGGAAAGGCAGCACCTTGTGTGTGCTTGCACAAAAGGGGCTGCCTCCAAACCATCCAGCCCTCCACCGCTCTCCTTCTGAGCCAAGCGTGGGACAAGCACCCAACACTCGCCTGGCTCAGAAGGTGCTTGCTTTAAGGGAAGGAAGGAGAGGGATAGACGGAGGCAGAGATTCTCCTCCTCCTTCTTGGTTGCTTTGATCTCTGCAAAAGAGATCTGAGATCTCACCAACCAAGGAAGAGGAGGTGGTGGATCTCTGCCTCCGTCTACCTTCCTCCTTCCTTGCTTCTGGGATCTTCTGGGACGGATGCACCTTTGCGCAGCCTGGGTGGTTTGGAGGGGAGGCGTGCCTCCTTTCCAAAGCATCCGGGCTGTGAGAAGGTTCATCGGCCCCCAGAAGATCCCTGGAACCATTGCACCTTCACACAGCCCGGGTGCTTTGGAAGGGAGGTACACCTCCCTTTGAAAGTACCCAGGCTGCGTGAAGGTGCAATGGTCCCAGGGATCAATGCACCTTAGTACGTCCCAGGTAGTTTGGAGGGGAGGTATGCCTCCCTTCGAAAGCACCCAGGCTGTGTTAAGGTGCATCGGCCCCAGAAGATCCCTGGAATCATTGCACCTTTGAGCAGCCTGGGTGCTTTGGAAGGGAGGGGCTGCGCGAAGATGCATTGGTCCCTGGGATATATATTGTATGTCATGTAAAATTACACCTCTGAAAGCTAGCAAGGAGCGCGCGCGCACACACACACACACACACACACACACACACACACACACACACACAATCTTTTCAAAGGTACCCTTTTTATGCCATGTCACATGAAAGCACAGAGCTGTTTCTCAAAATGATACAAATGTTGGTTTAAAAGATCTGTAAATCATTTTTTGTTTCTATGTTTTTCAGTGATATCATGATGAGAGACAATCTTTTTGAAATCGTAACAACTTCTCGAACATTTTATGTACAGGTAATCCTTAAAGGAAAACATGCTTTTCTGTAAGAAATTAATGGCTTTCCTTTTGAATCCATGATAGTAAAGGAACTTGCAACATTTTGAGTTGGGATGGATTATATACAGCATATGCTAACAAGGGAGTTGAAAGTAATATTTCTGCCGGTCCTTATCGATCAATCTCCTATTGTTTTTTTAAGTACAGTCCTTTCTAAAATATCAGTCTGCTATCTTGTAAATTATTAGTCTGGGGTTAAGAGGTCTTCAATTCTGCATCTTTATTGATTGATGTTTTTCCAGTGTTTAGGCAGTCTTGAATTTTCAAATGTTGGGAGCAATGTGTTGGCTTATCATTTGTATGTTTTATGTGCCAGAATTTCAGATATATAGATTTAAGTGAACTTTGTGATCAAATAAGAGGCTTGGTGGAGCCTTTTCTAGTACTAAAGATCAAGATAGTAGTTTCGGAGTTTGAGTGCCAGTTTGGCAGAAAGGAAATTCTTACAATAAATAGTAATGAGCCTGGGTGTCTTAAATATTCTTTACCTGAAAATAAATATCTGAAGACGCTTGTCACCCAGCTGAGTTAGTGATTTTGCTTCAAAGAGTGATAGCCAACTATTTTATACATAACTACTTTCAGTGTTGAATAAGTGTGAACTGCAACTTTAGGCACAAACTTTGAGAAAAGTACTATACAAGTAAACAGAAGGGGAATACCAGATTTTTTGTATATCAGTCCAACCTTTATTTAAGAGTGGTTTTAAATTTCATCTCTGTCTTTGAAAAATAGAAAAGGCATCTGGCATGGTCTCAGTTCTGTAAATCTTGCAATTATAGCAGCTTGTATTTTAAAAAAATATGCTTTTATCTTTTTGTCTTTTCAGGCAGACAGCCCAGAAGACATGCACAGCTGGATTAAAGCAATATCTGGTGCAATTGTAGCACAGCGGGGACCTGGAAGATCAGCAGCTTCTGTATGTTTTAAAAGAGTCTTAAGATACATTGATTTGGTAGTGATACATTTTGTACATAACAATTTTGTATCATACCTTTCTATTCACTCTTGGATCTAAAGTAACAACTTTGCATGCATTACAGGTTGCATAGGATCTTGCATTTCTTATTAATAGCTGACCTTATCAGTATGTGTGTGTGTTGTCTGACTTTTTCATTGTTCTAATGTTCCATGCATCTCTTAGAATTATTATAGTTTTTTTATTATTTGGACATACAATGGAATATGTCAAATTCTTTCAGCATTGGCTGCATTTTTACTTGAGATACCTCTCAAATTGATTCAAAGTAGTTTGATGTACAGCTTTTCCAAATCATGTTGGTTTTTCTTACTTTTTCCATCCATTTAGCAGGTTGTAACCCAAACCTGAATACCTTCAGTGGTATAGTGAATAGAGTGATGGATGTGTCTTGAGGAGTCCTGGAATTGAAGCCCTACTTAGGCATGGAAACTCACTGGAGGAGTTGCACTAGTACAGCGATGGCAAACCTTTTAGAGACCGAGTGCCCAAACTGCAATTCAAAACCCAGTAATGTTTTTTGCAAAGTGCCAATACTGTACAGTAATTGAACCTGTATACAGGTGGCTGTGAAGGAGCGATGCCGGGTGCCCACAGAAAGGGCTTCCAGTGCCACCTTTGGCACCCGTGCCATAGGTTCGCCATCACTGCACTAGTAGAATGACTCCTTAAATGTCTGTCTTACTTTGAAAAGCTTATTAGGGTCACTATGTTAGTTCTGACATACATTCCAAAGGTGAAGAGGGTTTTGGTGAGATGATTAAATCTGCATTTTCCTTTTGAACAGCTTGAGTCACAGTTCTGACTGCCAGATTAAATCTATACTACTAAATGCTCAGTCTTAATTAGATTACCAGTATGTTAAAACAACTTGTTCCAAGTGTTATTTTGCTCTAGTTGCAAGGAAAAGTATTATAGCAATTTATTTAGTTGTTGCAACACTCTATGCTTGGGAATAACTGTGTTCTGGATAAGAGAGAATATATTAGCAAATAACTCTATTCTCTTTCTTTGTCTATATATCTATAATCTTTGTGGTGAGATAACTCAACTAGTCAGCACTCTTTCTGTGTCTGCCTGTCTCCTTTTTTCTTCTCACTTTCCCTCCTTTTTTCAAGTTTAGGTTACTCTAATCTTAGCTTTGCACTGTGTTCCAGATGCGGCAGGCCAGAAGGCTGTCGAATCCTTGTATACAGAGGTATACATCAAGAACTGGTGAATGTAGCATGTATGTGGGCTCTCATGTAAACATGCCACCTTAACACAGGGCTGAAATTCCAGAACATTTATTAACACTGTGTAAAATAAGGTTAATCCTGTGGTTTCTTCTGTTGATTATAACCACCATGGAATTACTAACATGCGAAATCCTCCCATTGGCCATCCAGCTTCTCTTATTAAATATTTCCTTCTGCTTAAAATATATTACTAGGAATGCCAAACATCCATACAGTGCTAAGATTTCAGTTCACATTTTCTGTCTGCTTATTTTACTGATGACACAGTTCTAGTAGGAAATATACATTCAGAGAAATTAAACTTGGCTTAATTTGCATGAGAGTTCATATTTCCATTTTAATGTTTTTGAAAAAGAGCTAACTAAAAGTCACCCAAGAACCTAATGGTCAAAATGTGTGCACATGTAAAATATGTGCACTAGGGAAAATGTCCTGGACTGATTTGCATGGCTTTTACAATAGATATGCATGGGATCATTAGTCAAGATGTAGAAGCTATTACAGCTTGCAACCTGTATGTTAATCAGTATAAAACAATAACTATAAAGTCTTCTAGTTTATAATCAGTAGACAAAAGCAAAATGTATGTATGTATTATGCAGTTATCAGTAGGATGTTCAAACTACTATCCATTGCTGGCCCCACTGTGGATCAGTTTAAAACTTCTAGAAATGTTTACAATAGTATTCACTTCAGAAAAGAAGCTCTAATTGGTTCAGTTTTTGCAGTTGGAATTAATTCACTAATTTTGCAAACTCATTCTTCTTGTGTTTAAGCACATATGTTTTGTTTGCTATTTTGAAAATGAAACATACACATTTCACCTTTCTCTGTTCTCTAAAATTATTCATTTAAATAGTTAAAGTGGTGTTCGTGGTTTTTGCACCACTTCAGGTTTACTGATCAGTGTAGAATTTTGTAAGGCATTATAATACTAATGGCATGCGTGGCAACAGCATTTTGCCTCAATTATTTCTGTAACATAAATAGTCCTAGTTCAATGTCAATCTCACCACTTCACATTATTGGTAATGTAGCGGTAGTGTGAAAGCATTTGTTTAACTTGTGAAAAAACAGGGTAGATGGAATAAAATCACCTCTTACAGACAGTTAACAGATACATTCTGGAATGATTTATTGCTGATTTGTGCCTATACAAGCAGCAGAACATGTGTCAATACCTTCAGCCCTCATTTGAATTGTTGAAGGAATATTCTGGAAGAACCGTTTTAGAATAACTCTAGAGTTGAAGTAACAGCTTATGTAGTAGACTCATATGGGACAAGAGTAAAGATTAGTAGCTGGTATTCTTTCATCAGAAAGCTCTGCTGTGCTTCAAGCACTGGTGGCATGGTAAGATTACTGTTTTATGAGAATTACCTGACACAGCCCTTTAAACATCTGATGCAAGTTCAACTGCTGCTTTTTAAAAAGCTTTTTGCACAGATACCCAGCTTTGTTTTCCTGTATAAAACATTAGAAAGACCATTTGTTATTCAAGAGTGTTTTAAAGCTCATTAGCTGTTGTGTGATTTTTGAGAAAAAGGTGGGATAGAAATATTTTAAATAAATAAATCCAACTATTTAATTAGATAAAGTCTCTTGCCATTTAGCAACTTTGCTTGAGTGTCATATCCCAGATGGTTGATACTTTACTAGCGAAATGTTAATAAAGTTACCTTCCAGATCTCTAACAGTACGCAAACATAAAATGCATCAGTAGTTGTAAATGATATTGTAGACAACTTGTAATTTATTACTTGATGCAATAATTACCTTTACAGAATTTTTTCATCAAAATCCTGTTGCATAGCTGTGCTTTTGTAGCTCACCGTTTATTTAAATTTGTGCAAAGGGGTAGACTTGAGGAAAAACTCCCTTATCTAAAGGTATAACTTTGTATTATACCAGGAGAAATAGGATTTCAGCTACTGAGTCTGATGTTTGTGTTCTTATGATATCCTGGCTGAGGAGCTTTGCTCCCTGGGTTGTTTATCCTGTCATGCAACCCCTAAGAGATTTAATTATGCTTCTTTTTAAAATGTGAATACACTATGCATGAACTTTTGGGAGTAGTGTTTTGGATCAGGTTTTAGGGATAGACTTTTATGTCTCGACAAGCATTCTAAGGCATTTTCAAATTTTTAAAGTATGTTTTCAATAGTAATTTTGATTATTTTGTTAAAATAAATGTAATCACATAGTATCAAATTTATTTTATGCTAGTAAACATAAAATGATGCTACACTAGACTCCAAGGGCCATATCTGGCTGTTTCAGCTTGCAATCATATGCTGTAAGCTCACAGTCTTAACATTTTGCTGCTTTGAAGATGCATCTGCTTTCTGCTCTTTTGCCTTGCTTTGTTGTTCCCTCTTTGATTTTTCTCTCTCTCTTAGCATGCAATTAATGACCTGTTAAATCTGACAAGCAATCCTCCTTTGCAGGAGCATTCCACCTGTTCTTCACAATCCAACTGTCCCACAGAAACAGCAGCAGCCACCTCACATTCCACAACCACTCACAACCCCACTGTGGTCCAAAACTTTAACAGCCGACCCCTTGTCTTGGAGAAACGAAGATTTCACGAATCTTTTACCAAGGCCAAGCCAGGGAGCTTCAAGATCCAGGCTGTCCCTTCAAGAGACCCAGCTTCCAAAGTGACTTTACAGGGTCTGTTGGAATCCCAAAATAAAAATGGCACTCAGGAACAAGATCCTGGCCCAGTGGATCTGGATGATGCAAGCCTTCCAGTCAGTGATGTGTAATAATAGAAGAGTTTGGAGTATGATGGATTCGTTTTTGGTCCTTGAATTTCCTTGCTCAGACTTCTAGCCAAAGATGACTATGGGATGAAAGAATAAAGAATGAAAAGTTCATTATGTAGATCTGTATGTGTGTGCATACATTCAACTATGTGTATGTATAGATAGTCATATGCTGCCTTTTACTATCAGAGTGGACCTTTCTGCTTTTCCACAGCCTGAAGATAAATCTTTAATGGGGAGGGGCCAAAATATGATTTAAAACTTACTGTTGTCTATAAGTAAGGTACCAGCTGCTTTTCATCCGTTTGGGAGAAATGAGAAGCCTCTTAGTGCTACTATGAAAAAAATATTAGCATATGACATGATACTGTAAATCAGGCTGACATACAAGTTAGACATTTTCTAAAAACACTGGCACAGCCCTTCAAGCATCTGAATATAGAATAAAGGATATAGTATTATAGGATCAAGATCACAGAACCTTATTATACCTAATGCAATATAATGCACTTTTCCTGTGTGGTGAGAATTTTCATGCAAAAAGAATCAAAACGTTTAGGTTACTGCAGTGTCTGAAATGATATTCAGAGTTACAAGCCATTTGCATGATCGGTGTAACACTTGGCATGAAAACTATTTGTAGTGCATTTCAGACATTACAGATACACCTATTAATTTACATGAAGTATCTTTGTGCATAAGAAATGCATTCTTAAAAGGAAGGGCCACAGATCGCTTACACTGACATAATGTGTGGACTTAATTGGATTCTCTTTGTAACTTCTGTGATCACTGCCCTTTTATGGAATCCAGCTCCCTTAGAATTCCAGGTATTTGGTGCTGTGAAACCTACATAAGAGTAATACTGCTATTTTAAATATTAAGCCTATTTTTATGCACTCCTTAAGTCAAACTGTAACTTTTGCACATTTGGATATTAATGGACCACCACAAATAAATAGGGTTGTTGTGTGAAATTTTTTTAAATTAAGGAGAAGGGAAACTGGACTACTACTGTAAATCTTTTAAAGATTTATCAAAATGTTTTAAATTAGGCTTTAAAGAAACGAAATGTTTAATCTATTGTCTAAGGATTATTATTATTACCTTGTGTGTGAGTGTCTCTCTTCTTTTTGTAAATGGTTCCCATTTTATATTGGAGTTGGTAAAAGACTGAACAAACTTTCTTTTATTGTGTTGACTGGTACTGAAATGTTCACTCATGCAATTGTGGCCTGTAACTTTTGGTGCACTAAATTTATTAAAGTGCCTGTGGGTTCTTCCTTCTCAGTGTGTTAAATGTGTGAGGGCTATAGATGGATACTGAATTTTGCTTTTGTGATTATTGAACCTTGAGGTGAAATTACATTGTATAGTATAGTTCAGCACAATGTATAAGATGATATGCTAAGGTTGCCAGCCTACTGGTATGAGCTGTGCACTGTGGGTTTTTTTTAAAAAAAACTGGATTTTTGTTGAGGTGTTTCAGTGATTAAAAATATAATAAAAGGTTGAAGAAGCTGATATTGAGTATTTGATCAGAATGAGCATGCACTATTTTGTAGTTAGGATGTGGAAGTTTAATCAATAGATTTCTCAAAGTTTCACGTGATGCTGCTTTACACAATTCAGCTTTACCACTTTGTAGTACTCTGGCCATTTAAAATCATAATATGTTTATGATACTTGATAAAAACAGAGACAAAAATGCAGAGGTGTTTGAGTAAAAAGACACTACTTCAATGAAGCAGACATAAATTATGTTTGGTTGAGTTATGTCACATTCAACCTTTTCAGCTGAAATTATGTAGAATACTCATAAAACAGAGTTTAAGATACTGGCCATTCCAGCCCTAAAACCTCACACAGCTGCTATTGGTCCGAAGGCAAAATGCAATTTCTTGGGCTTCAGGGACAGTGGCATTGAGCATTCCTAGTTCTCAATTACTAATTAGACAGACTCACAAAATAGCAATAGTTTAGTAGATTAAAATAATGTAGTCAGTTCCCTCCCAGTGTTTTAAACTCATGATTGCTGTAAAGTTTCCTAGTGTCCTTATTATATCCATTATCGGGAAGGCAATGTTATCCCTTATGCCAATTCAAAGCTTCAGGGAACCCCCCCCCCCCCCCGATAATGGATATAATAATTGGCAGTTATCTATTTTGAGTGCCATAAATATAAAATGAAGAATTATAGGGTAAGAGTTGCAGCCCAGCTAAAGCCCTGCTTTAGCCAATCCAAAGTTTCACAATAATGAGTTGCATTTCTTTGCATTTTTAAGACTTGAAACTGTTACAGCTCTCCCATTTGGTCCAATTCTGATAACCTCTAACTAAATCAAGGGTAGGGAATGTTTGGTCCTTCCATTGATGGACTGAAACTGTCAATATCACTAGCCAGCATGACAACAGTGCACGATTCTGGAAATCTGATTACATCTTGGAGCACCATACATTCCTTGTCCCAGTGGTAAGTGGTTTCTAGCTTATAATGGTTCATTTTGTATGTTTTTTTCCTACACATTATTTATCCATAAAATGCTTTAATCTAAAACTATATATACACAGCAATTCTGTCTATGATCATTTATGGAATTTTACTTAAGGTGGCTTGTTCTGCTTCTGAACTTGGAAACTCATTTGTCCTCTATTTTGGGTTTTGCATGCAAAATTCTGAATTAAGAGGTACAAGTATTTTATCTCTTTGATTCAGACTAAATTTTGCTTTTTCTTGATTATTGTATCTCTCTGTTCTTTTTATTTTGTTCATTGTATTCTATGCATTTCCTCCTGTGCGCTCCTGTTTGTTTCCCCGCAAGTTACAAGACGGATCTTGTATTCTGGCTCTTCTCTTTGTAGAAATCTGCTTCTTTAGAATTCTTTCAATATTATACCTCCTCCACTTTTCACATTCTTGGCTGCATTTACTGAAGCAGACAATGGTGCAAATGTTTCAGATTCAACTATTAGTAAAATCAAAACCCCTGTTAGCCATGTTGCAGGGATAATACCAATGCTGTACATGTAGGTATTATGTTTATTTTTGTTTGCCAAGATTAAAAATTTGTAATAAGAAAAATAATGTTAGGGTAAAGCCAAAAGATAAAGAAGTAGCAGTGCCAAACTGCAGTGATCTTGTTTCACATGGATCCAGTATGATAGCATATTTACATTTTTAACTGTAAGCTATAAATTATCAACATTTACAAACAAAGTTTGTAAATTAAATTTATTTGCCTTCTCAGTTACCCATGAACTAATACGTTGAATGTTGTAACCAGTCTAATTTAGTAGCATACATTTTAACTTGTAACAAACATAACCAATACATATATAGAACCTTATTTTTAACAAATGTGTACATTGTGAGAGAAACTGAACTAAAATGTTTATATTGATGTACTTTGATGGAGTGTTACATTTTTTTCTGGTTCTGATACAGTTTCTACATTGCATGTTCTGTTTTGATACTGATAGTTTTCAATAATGGATCAAAACAAAGTGGCACCTTTATGGGTTATTTTAAAATCAATCTTAACATAGTTCAGTAGTGCAGGAAAATATTTGTGGTTGCTAAATTGTCAGGGTCTCTTATTTATCAGTATTTTTTAAATATTAAATTGATGACAATTGTTAAATTATTTTAAATTGTGTTTTCTGTAAATGTAACACTTGTTAATAAATTGACTTAAATAATGAAACATAACAATCCTACCAGATTACTACATTTAGTGCACTTCAAAATATACATTTAATAGTGAATGAAACTATTTTATTTACCACCTTTTGCTCTTCCCTCTTAAATTCACAGGAAAGTGAATTGTTTAAAATAAATTAAAAACAGTCTTGCAATAACATTGCTGTCTCCAGTACAATGATCTTTTAATATCATTGATATTTTAAATACATAGCTGTTCTACAAATGGTACAAATATGGCATGACACATTATTGCCAAAGAACTTATTCAAATAATCAGTTGCTACTACAAAAGTATTAGCCAGCTTGTTGCTATTTGTAGCTACCAAATATGCAGGTTTATGCGCATGTACAACGTCCAAATTTTATGTATGTGCAAGTCTGACAAACGTAGAATTTTCCTAATATTGAGAACTGAGAGCTCTCCGAAACTGGCTCCAAATTGGAGACCAGACAGTTACTTTCCTAACGAACATAAATGCAAAAGAGTCAAAGGCATTAAAATTAAAAGGTCATAGGGTTAACATGCATTTGATTGGTGAGGCAGATATGTTCAAACTAGGGTGTATTACTGGGCAATACTCAATGCCATTTTGTTAGAACAGCATAGCAGGAAGGGACTGTGTGGATCAACAAGTGTGATGTTGCATATTAATGCCTGGTTCAGGAGGATGCTGACGAAAGTGGAAGATGAAAACAGATTGGTAGTAAGGTTGTCCAGAGGTGGAAAAGGGATGAGAATTGTTTGTAACTTTAAGGAGTATTTTAGTCGAACTTCTGGGTACCCTTAACTTGGCAATAAAAGCAAGGAGTGAAAACAATCTTGAAGATTTAACACATTTTATTTGACACTAGCTTTTTATGGGTTGTAATCCACTGCATCAGATGCATGGAGTCTTGTCTCACTTGTCTCTCTCTATGTATGTATGTATGTATGTATGTATGTATGTATGTATGTATGTATGTATGTATGTATGTATGTATGTATGTATGTTGGAAGACAGCAGTGGAGGTTGGGGGTGAGCTGGAACTAAAATGCAAAAAGTATGTTCTTATACTTACAGTGATCATTAGCAAACAATGCTTGGCTGGTAATCGGCATTTTGCATTGATAAGTTGTTCAATTCATTCAGTGAGATAAAAATCATTTTTCCTATTTATCCCAGGAAGTAAAACTAATCCTTTCAATGAATTCTTGCTCAGCTATGTCCTGCTGCAATGAGTTTGGTAGTAGTGAAGTAACCTTCCAGGAAAGGAGGAGGAAAAGATATGAGCGGTGTAAGGGAAGGGGAACAATGTTAAGACAGACGGACACACCAGTAAGACTCCAAGGGGAAGAAAGAGATTTCTTGCACATATGTGAAGGCATATGTGAATCATCATTCTGGCAGGGTTTGGGTGCTTGAAAGTTTAAGGGACAAGACTGAGCAGTACTGCAGGATTAATTGGTAAGGTTAACAGATGGTCAGAAAGTGGGGAAGCAGGTAAATGGGACAAAGACAAATTTTTTATTCAGTTAGGGCAGCTTCCTCCTAAGTAAGATGGAGGGGATGCGGTTTCTTTAAATTGGAGTGATACTTCAAAGGTGTAAACCAAGGTGGGCCTTAGTGCCTGCAACTCCCATGTCCTGCACAGCACAGCCAATGGAGAGGGATGACTGAGGTTGGTTGGATGTATGTATGTAAGCTGCTAATTCTTGTGTTGATAAAGCTGAATGGGATGGGAAAGGGAGAAGAGCACTCCAGATAAAGATGGGAGAGCCATCTTTTGGAACACGTAAACACTGAAAACAGGGAAAAGAGAGGGGTGCACAAGATTGTAGATTTTATAAGATAATTGCTCTATTCCTCATTCCTTAAAGAGAAGAGGCTTCTTGCTAAGCTTTTGATAACAGAGGTGCTTCCAAGAAAGAATCATGAAGGGGAGAGGGTGATAAACAAACTGCTCATCTCTCTGGAACCCAAAACAATTTTTTATTTGAAAGAATCAATGGAGTGTTCTTGGAGGCTTTTATGGCCGGAATCTGATTGTTGTGGTAGGGTTTTTGGGTTGTTTGGCTGTGTTCTTCTCCAGAACACGGCCAAACAATCTGATCAACCCACCTCAACTATCAGTGGAATACTCGGAAATGGTTTACCATTCCGTTTTGAGTCCATGTAGTTTGCCCTAGGCTACACAGACATTTTCTTTTTAAGCATGAGCTAGTGGGGAGTTGAATCCCTGGCCCCTGGTTCCACAGTCAGGTACCCAACTCCTTGTGCTCCTCAACCAGGACTATTAGATAAAAGGCTGAAATACCTGCCTTGTTTCTAGGTTGGATTTGAAGCAATGTAAATAAAGTACTTCAGCAAGGGAGAGTGACAGGGTGGCAGTGATGATTAAAGCCTCTGCTGGTGGGCTGTGGTCCTTCTCCCCAGGACCAGCTGACTCTCAAAAAAGGTGGTGCTACTGAAGTGGTTGGATAAAAGGCAGGAAGCAAGCTCCTCAGAAGAAAGGGTGGTGGAGAAAAAAAACTTGAGTGATACCTTAGAAGAACAAGTGGGAGAAGCCTGCTTGGCAGAGAGGAATTCCTATTAAAGAGAAACCTGAGAAGTGAGAATATGTGTGAAGGAGGGCCCATGGACCGGTATGATTGTCTCCTTGTAGGAACCCAAATCTGAAACAAAGGTACTGCAACCCACAGCTTCCCAAGAAAAAAATATCTTCCATGTCCGCCCCCCCCCCGCCGCCGCCAATCCACACTGGCACAATACTCAGGGTGTGTTGTCAAACCCCCTTGTCTTTAGAACAGAGAAAGGGAGGAAAGAGTGATCACCCACTTATTCTGAGTGAGGGTTTTGTAAGCCATCTTTCCTGTGGAACCCCTAGCCTAGCCTATGTAAGTGATGAGCAGGAACCAAACCCCCCCCCATCACCCAGCTGGCCTGGAAGCCAAGTGGTTCCTAGTCCTGATTTTAAAAAATGTGGCTTACCAGAAAAGGTTTGAAGATGGTTTTGCTTGTCTGTAAGATAATCCTGTTGAAAAGCTGCTTGTTAGCTTAATAAAGAAATGTTGTTTGAATGATAAAATGCCGCCTTCTATTCCAGCTGGCAGGAATCACAAAGAGAAGTAAACATTTTCAGTAGATGTCTCTTGTGGAAATAAGGTGGGACTAGTACAAATGGTCTCACGCCCTCAAGCTAGGTTTTAATCCTTACAATCAAACAATGATAAGAAAAAGGCTCATCAAAACTAAGGTGGAGTTTCTATAGGATTTAAGATATGTTAGGGCCCATTGTTAATCCTTTCCCTCATTTAAAAACCAAGAAAACAAAGTTTTACATACTGCTGAAAACATTTGATAACCAGTACTGTGCCCTATCCAAGATACGTGATTTGCAGTTGTGCAAGTTACTTCAAGGGAGACAGATTGTGAAATTGCAACTTCCACCTAGATAGGGTAAATACCTTTCCAACTCCAAAAAAACGTTTGAGGCTGTCCTCCAGCATTAATTAGCATAACAAGGAAAAACCTGCACTTTGAGTGGTGGAGAGAGAGAAAAAAAGTGTCCTCTCCCAGTCATGAAATTTCCCTTATCTCAGAGATGTTCCCATTCTGTCATACACAGAAATTCTTCTCTTACAAGATGGGCAAAATGCACTGCTACATCGTTTCAGGCTTGATGTACTTATTCTAAAAACAAATTTAGTAGTTCCTGTTCCAGTCTGGTGAGCAGCAAAACAGCGTCACAGACAAAGCTTTATTTTCAGAGGGCAGGAAAGGACTTCCCATTTGTAAACAATAGAGCCCGAGATCAGAATAGATTCTGTAGCGGGTGCACGGTGTGGTTGAAAATACGGATGGAAGGACTGGAACAGGCTCTTGTTTGCACTTCTTGTAGTAGCCTTGACATGAGGGTATGCAACATGGTACCACCATATTACACTGAATGCATTATCTCAACCAATTTCAGAAGCTAAGCCCCATGAGGCCTGATTGACACTTGCATGGGAGACCACCAGGGAACCCTAGCAATCTTCAGGTAGGACTAGGAAAGAATCCTCCCAGACAACCTCAGGGCTGCTGCTGCTGCTGCTGCTATTGACTTGGTGTAAAATAGGTTCTTTCATGCAGTCCATGTGGACATTTGAGGAATCAGGATACAAGGAAATCCACCTCTCTCTCACTCTCTCCCTACACCTAATATAGGATAAAGCCAAACCTGTATCCAAGCTCTTTTGTACTAGATGGTTAAAAAAAGAATGTAAAAGTGGTGGTAGAAAATGATCCTCTTCTTTCATGTCCCATGGGGCATTATAAGGATGCTACTAGAGGCTCGTTTGAGCACTGAGGATGGGCACTCTTATTGAGGCTTACAAAGTCACACCATATTTTGTACAAATTATTAGATTCTTGTGGTTCTACTTGCGGTTCCCTAGTGCTAAAAGTAGAGCCAACACTAGCCTGTTTTTCTTGTGATGTGTCCAAAAGTTCTACAGCTTATCCTAGGAAATCTCTGGTTAGGGTTAAGTGAGGGACACACCAGAAAGTTACTGAAAGAGACTTGGGTTTCCCCTGAGTTTAGAATGATAACATGGAAAAAGTGGCTTCTTGTATGGCAGCCTGAAGTCTACCAGTCAAATTCATTATTTGAAAGACTTGATTTGTTTTTCCCCCTGAGTAGTTAGCTCATTTCTCAGAAAACCAAGCTACACACAGAAAAACAAGATATCCCTTCTTGCTTTCTGAAAGAGAGGCTAGCTGTCAATAACGGCAATAACTGCTTGACAAAATCAAGAGAGTTAAGTGTGTGCGTTTTCTGTTATTGAGCAATGACTGCAGATGTATTAAGATCAGCCTAGGAAGGTAATTTTAGGACAAAGAGATTGCTTTTCCTTGCCCCAGAAATTTGAAACGGTGCCAGAAAATCAGTGTTTGGGACATAATGCACAGACGTGACTGCCAGCACAGCAATGACCTTCAACTGCACAAATGTTTCAGTTTGCAACAAATACAAAGTTTCTTCACAAATGGCATAACGACATGGTTTATCAAGTCACCCCATCCTTAACTAATGCGGGCCTTTTATCTTACAATGTGTGTGGCTTTCTTAGCAACGTGTGTGGTTGTGTTGAGTGGGACCAGGACAAAGGTCTTACTTGCATCAGGCTATGCATGCTGTCTTGTGGCCCCTGGTGTCAGAAAGCCCATGTCTCCTTTATAATGTAAGCAAAATGGGATAAAAGATATGCAATCTCTCTCTGTGTGCACTGTACATGAGAGAGAAAAAACACAAACACGTACACACAGTCATTCAAAAATAAAAGTACTGTACACTTTATTTGAATGTTTTATATGAGGATGTAATAAAATCATATGATCCTTAGCAGGCCTGAAAATTAGGTAAATGCAACCTCTGATGAACAACATTACACCATGTCATGATTTATTTTATCTTATTTTACAAAAAAAATGCAGCAAAATGGAGAAGTCATGTGGGGAAAACTAAGTACACCTTTAGATTTGTCACTGCCCATCTCCTCAGAGGGGACTCCGGACGATTTACAATATAAAAACAAAACAATAAATATTTTAAAATCTTTTAAAAGTCTAAAATGGAGAATATACATATAGTTAATTATTAATTATTGGGGTAAGTGGTGGGACTTTAAAGGAGATCGATTCTTATGATGTTAGCCATCTCCACGATTGCTGGCTACTTGTTCCACCACAGGCAAGCTGGCAGAACCAAGCTCTTCAGACTCTTCTGGATGACGAGAAGTGACAGGGGCTGTCTCACCTCTGGGACATGCTATTCCAGAGGGCTGGGGCCACTGCAGAGAAGCCTCACCTTCTAGACCCCGTCAGGTGAAATTATTTTGTTGACGGGCTCTGAAGCATGCCCTCACTGCACAATTCAGTGGGATGGTTTGATGTAATGGGGATGAGGTAGTCCCTCAGGTAACCTAGCCCCATGCCATGTAGGGCTTTAAAGGTGATAACCAATGCCTTGAATTGGACCAGGAAGCAAACTGGCAACCAGTGCAACTTGCATAGCAAAGGTATTCCGTGGGCCAATCTTGGGGCACCAAGAATAACCCACACTGCATTCTGTGGCAGCTGTAGCTTCCGAATACTCTTCAAGAGTAGCCCCATGTGGAGCGTGTTGCAATAGACTTTGTGGGAGATAGCAAGGCCCTAGGGAACTACTCAGAGAACTTCCTAAAACGAGAAAGGGCGCAACTGGCACGCCACCCTAAGTTATGCAAAGGCCTTCCTGGCCACAACTACCACTTGCTCTTCAAGCAGGAGCTGTGAGTTCAGGAGAACTCCCAAAGTTGCGCACCAGGTTTGTCTGGAGCAGTGCAACCCCATGCAAAACTAAAGGTGACAAATTCCCAGATACAGAAGAGCCATTCACCCCCATCCACTCCGTCTTACCAGGGTTGAGTCGAAGCCTGTTGTTCCCCATCCAGGCCCCTACAGACCCCAGGCACCAAGATAGCACAGACACCCCATCACTTGCCTCAGGACAGAGATGTATAATTGAGTATCATCAGCATACTGACAATACCTCACCCCATGGTGATGGATAATCTCACCCAGCAGTTTCATGCAGAGGTTGAACGGGAGCAGAGAGAGTCCATGCAATCTATAGGCATGGTTGGGAACAATATTTAGGTTATTGATCAGTGATTGTCTCACTATAAAAAATGGAAAGGATCAATGAACATTCACCCAGAGGCTCTACATTTTGGCACTGTCTAAAACTCTACAAAACAAACATAGCAATGCAATGTATAAATGCTAATTGCATTAACTCTTACATGGAATGTTCAATGTCTTTCCAAGATGAGCTGCAATTAGTAAATTTAGTCCAGTATGCCTAAAACCTTAGGGTAGAGAGCCCATTCACTAATACCTGGAAGGTAGGGAGAAGGGTGAGAAATTAAGTGTGTATGGACACTGCAGTGTGCACATGTGCACAGTGGACTGGGTTGGGGCAATGATGGCCATGGACAACTGAAACCCCAGGTAACAGTACTGGCCCCATAGATATGGAATACCTGCATGTACAACCAATTATAACAGAACCATAAATGTCACTGGTTCCTTAGAGTGCCAAATATAGCCAGCAGATGTGTGCTAATAAATTGCAATAGCAAAATATGTTAAGCAAGCAGAAATATGCAACACCTAAGGCAAGCAAAAGGATCTAAATATGCTAAATAACTTTCAGCCAGTAATAATCTGCAAATCCACAATCGGTTTCATGAAGAGTTTTTCTCAAGTCTATGGCTTCCCTGATTTAATCATCTTAGCTCCAAGCAGGAGTCAGGCTGCCTCTTACAGCATGATTGCATCTTCTATTTCCTTCCCTGTGATTAGTTCAAAAACCTTTACAATTCACTATCTAAGCAAGGGAGTAAAGATAAGATACATCATAGTTGTAAGGCTCAAGAAGGTTTCTTACTGGAGCCAAGATGATTAAATTAGGAAAACTATGCACTGAGGAAGATTATGCATTGAATGTCTCATTGACAGGAATTTCACTGTGTTTGCATACTCCTGATAATTATTTAATATACCTTCATACTTACATAGAGGCATATTAAATATTTATGTTTCATTGACATTTCTGTCTACCTGTTATGAGTAGACAGCTTCATGCTGCAGTGCATTGATATACTTCTAGTTACAGCGAACCTTCTGTTCCCATTTTAGAAAACAAATCACACTTCACAGCTCTCTGTGCAGAAATTCATGCAATTACTGCTTAAACTTGATGCTATCTCCACCATAATAATACACTGAATTCATGAATGTCATGCTGCATGTATCGAACACAGATTTATATGTTAAATAATTAATTAATTGCTTCTTGACCTTTTGGCTAAGATAAAGTATAGTACTATGATAAAATATTTCTAATATGCTCTACTCAACTGATCTCAACAATCAATGGCATCATGTAAAAGGCATTGAAAGCAATAAAATACTTTTTTAAAATGTATGACTTCAAGGTTGTCATACAGGCAAAGTTATTGAATGGAAACCAAAACATCAGTCTGCACGGACACCAATCACTTTGGAAAACAGCCAGAATTTAACTTGTTTCAAGTAATGGCCAGGACCTGGTCTTCCAAGGGTGGCCATTCCACAATCAGGGTGCTACAGTTGAGAAAGCCCTCTCCCGAAACAGGATCTATTGTTCCAGGAGCAACTTTCCAGTAGCTCTGATTGGGAAAGTATATACTCATGTTATACATATTGGGAGCCCATACAAGTATTTTTAGAAGCAGTGTAAGGAACACAAGGTATACAAGAACAAAAGGCTTATAAATGTCCTACTGGGTCAGAATATTGGCCCATTTTGCCACATCAGCACTGATTTGGTTCTGGCTCTCCAGGATTCCAGGCAGGATTCCTTAACAGTCTCACCTGGAGATCTCTGGAATTTCCTAGTTGTTTCTCAATCAATTGTTAACCAGATCTAACTCAGTTGTAACTTCCTAAATCTTATGAGATCAGTTGTGTTCAGGGCGATAGAGATATTCTCCCTGCACTTTAGCTACTCCACATTACACCATCTGAGTCAACCGCTTTGAAACAGTCAAAACAGGAAGTTACCCGTGTTATCCTTGTCTAGGACTGGTTCTAGTTGGCAGGCTAACCAAAGTTGGTCTCAGGCCCTCCAAACCAATGTAGCCTTAAGTGACACAGTTGGTTCATGTTCTTTCAGGAGAGCGCAACACTATCCAACACAGTGCACTTGCCAAACTCTCAGACACAGGGACCACTGGACCACAGAGACACCATCTTGTCGGGATCCCAACAACATGGCAGACCCCCCCCCTTCAGCCTATGAAAGCATACAGAAAAGCATATGAGCTGTGATTAGAGGGTGACTTCTAAGTGCTTCCCATGTACAAACCAAACAACAGAATCTGCGATGCTTTCACGCTACCTGGTGGATCTGTAGGCTTTACAATTCAACTTGTAGGAATAAATGTGTTTTTTTTTCCTGATTACTTTTTAAAAAGTATCTAACATGAATGGATTTGTAGCCCAATTGTAGCTTTTTGTGCCACAGCAATTCTGTGAAACACCTGGTCTCATAGATGTATATGCAGGTGTGAAGCATGCAGTCTGTCTATAAAAATGTCTGCATCCACCATTTATATGCCATATAGCCATGCCACAAAGTATCTGACGCCGTTTTTCTAGTGCAGCTCCTCACTTTGAATGGGAAAAAAGACCTCCCCAAACAAATAAGACCCCCAAAAAATCAAAAACCCAAAGAAGGCCTTGGATCAGTGCATTGCACTTTGCCATTTTTACAGCTCATTCTGTGATCAAATGGGGCATAAAGAACGATCCAGTCTGAAATGAGGATTATCCATGGAGGCTTTTTTGTTGCCTATGAATTCTACTCATTCATTCATTCATTCATTCATTCATTCATTCATTCATTCATTCATTCATTCATTCATTCACCACCTTTCTCCTTAAAAGTGCCCCAAGTGGCTTGCATTCTTATGACCTTCATCTGTACAGGTAATTCATCCCTGCTGAAACAGATTTTTGAGGACTGTTTCCAACGGATGAGTTAAAAAAAGTGGAAAGCAGCGTGTGTGTGCGCGCCACTTGAAGAACCAGATCGGAACTTTAGTTCTCGAAGGAACCCGAAAAAAACGGCACTGACCCTCTCTGGCGCCTCCGTGAGCAGGTGACGGGACCGCGCGGCTTGCCCTCGGCCGCGCGCGTTTCTCCAGCATTAAAAACGCTGGCGGCTCAGGAGGCTTAGAATAATTTTGCGCGCCCGTCTCGCCCGCCCTAGTTGGAAGGTGCGGCGGCGGGTGAGTGAGGGGGGGGGGCGGAGGATGAAGGGGAGGAGTCGAAGGAGAAGAGAGAAAGAGCGGGCGCAGGCAGGGCCGCTGCTTTAAGCCTTGCGGCGGTTGCGTGTCCCGCTTCTGGGTCCGGGGATTGTGTAATCCCGCCAAGTCCCCTCCCCGACCGTGCCGCCAGCCGAGGGGCCGCTCCCCACGCGCGCCAGGGCAGCAGCTGCGTCTCTCTCTCTCTCTCTCTCTCTCCGGGCTTCGTTTAAAAGCGGCTCGCTCCCTCTTTCGCTCCCTCAGCTCGCCGCCCGCCGGAGGTGCCCCTTCTTCCCCGACCCTCTCTTCAGCCGCAGCGCCCGCTCCTGCCTCCACTCTCCCAGCGGCGAGAAGGAGAGCCCGCCCCGCCGCCCCCCGAGTTCCCCAGGACGCGCGTCGCTTTCCCCGCCGTCTTCTCTTCTGAGGGAGCGATGAGGGTCCGTCCCTGCCTACTGCTGGCGGCGGCGCTGGTGGCGCTGGTGGCGGGCGCTTCGGCGCAGCTCTTCGGGCGCCGCTACGAGGAGCCGCCGCCTTGCCCCGAGCGCTGCGACCGCGCGCGCTGCCCGCAGCTGCCGGCCGAGTGCGCGTCGAGCGGTCGGCGTCGGCGCGGCGCTGGACTCGTGCGGCTGCTGCCCGGTGTGCGCCGCGGGGGAAGGCGAGCCGTGCGGGGGGCCGCCGGCAGGCGAGCCGCCGTGCGCCGAGGGGCTCCTGTGCGTGATCTCCCCCGGCGGGCCCGGCGTGGCCGCTTCGGTTACGGTGCGCCGGCGGGCCAAAGGCGGCCGCTGCGTGTGTGCCACCGACGAGCCCGTGTGCGGCAACGACGGGAAGAGCTACGCCAACCTGTGCCAACTGCGCGCGGCCAGCCGGCGCTCCGAGGGCCAGCGCCAGCCGCCCGTCATCGCCATCCAGCGGGGCGCCTGCAGTCACGGTAAGAAGCCCTGGGGGTGGGAGGAAGAGGGGCAAAGCGGGAGTACAAGCTGAGGGGGCAGGAAGGAGTCCTCCGTGGGAGCGGCAGCGGCTGGTACCTGCATGGGTTGCAACTTGTACCTGCCAGGCTCCTTGGTACTTGCATCCCGGTCCGCCCGGTCCCTGCTACGTTGACTGGAGGCCACGATTCCTGGGCTTCAGGCCAGTCGTTTTGTCCAGGGCCAGAGGGAACCGGGAGCATGGCCTCTGGCCCCTTTGGCATGTGAATAGTGCCTCTTATCGGTGACCTTGGGCTCCATTCTCAAAACGTCTTCGGTTGAGTGTCAAGCATCGCTCGAGTAGAGTGTTGCCTATATTAGAACTACAGTGGTACCTTGTATAAAGGAATTAATTGGTTCCATCTGAAATTTTGTTAAGCAAATTTTCCTTTATACAAATTTCCCATAGGAATGCATTGAAAACAGAGTAATCCCTAATCACGGCCATTTTTATGTTGTACGGATTCGTCTTATAGGTGATTCTGTTAAGCAAATTTGCCCTATCTCCTGAATTATTTTATGTTGTACAGATTTTATGTTATACGAACCGTTTGTTATACATGTACCAGGGTCCACTGTATAGTATGTGAAGATTCTCAGTCATCCAGGTGAGTTTATCTGGAAGTTGAGTCATAATGGCTACTGGACTTGTTTTTCTTGACAGACTCTCTCTCTCAAGAAAAAGAAGCCCAGTAGCCATGACTCAACTTCCAGATAGAAGTATAGTACTGTACTCCTTTAAACCTCTGGCAGGGTCTCATTACAGTGGTACCTTGTATAAAGGACTTAATTTGTTCCAAATGAAATTCTTTTAAGCAAATTTTCCCTTTATACAAATTTCCCATAGGAATGCATTAAAAACAGAGTAATCCCTAATCGCAACCATGTTTATATTGTACAGATTCACCCCCAGGTTATTCTGTTAAGCAAATTTCCCCTATCTCCGGAATCATTTTATGTTGTACAGATTTTATGTTATACAAACCGTTTGTTATGCAAGGGTCCACTGTATTATAGTAGAGCACTGGAGGCACTGAAAAACAGAAGTGGCTAATTTTTGGAACTTCAAGTCCTAGACTCCTCCAGCTATTTGACTGGAGGGGAGATTCTGGGACTTGCTGTCCAAAAAAGCAACTCCTCATCTCAATGGGACTCCAAGTCTTAAGGCAAAACATTGATCTTCCCCTCCCTCCTCTCTCGTTGTCTCAGTTCCTTGGAAAATCTCACTTGGCCTTCTGCTCATTTTTCCAGTAATCCAGAGGCATTTGGGGTTACAGAGCTGCTGCTTTAGTATTCAGTTATTTTCTGCCCTTGGCTCTGGATTATAGTGTGTGTTCATTTGGGGAGGGGAAGTGAGGTATGCAGTCCTTAGAACCCTCTGGATTGCTATCTCAGATGATTATGAAACTGAATTCCTTGGCCAATTCTTTGTCCTATCCTTATTTTTCTTATCAAAGTGTAAATAAGAGTGGTAACCATGACAGGAGGAAGAGAAGGAGAGAATGATTCAGAATGGAAGTTGATAAATGCAAAGTTTTCTGGTTTGTGGGCTGACTAGTGGGATATTTTCTTCCACTGTTTTTGATAACTTTTTAATCTCAGTTTGAAATCAGGAAAAGGGAAGAAATAAGATGGATGGTGTAATAAGGGTGGAATAATCAGTTTCTGGAGAGGCATGGGTAGGATTTGTGCTGGAGGTTAGAGTAAGTTAGGACAGACAGCTGGGATCAAAATAATGTGAAGGAGGGTTATACTGATAAAGGAGTGGAGAAAATCATGTTCTATATACAGTATATTTATTTAAAGCAAGGTACATAGGTAGTGATATAAAAATACAGTACTCCCTGGTTTGTCCTCTGTCACATGTATTTAGCTGTAACTACTGCATAGAATCATAATGATATAATATAATTATCTAGTTCTTACTTACTGACTGGTTTAAGTACTGTACAATGTTATGGAACAGGTCTTATTTTGAAGGCCCCTTGAATCCATTGGAACTATAATCCCTAGATGTGTATGGGATTGCAGGCTTAGCCATGGATAATATCCATTAGCACTAGGTGCTTTTTTTCTGTTATTCCCCTATGTGCCCTCTCTGTTTAATTCCACTGGCTGAAATTGTGTTGCTGACAGCTGCATTGCCACTCTAGGTTAGATTCAGTGAGTCAGCTAATCCATAGACAGTATTTCATTTAGTCAAGTGATTCCAATAGGCCTACTCCAATTATGACTTACTACACTAAACTTAAGTAACAACTAGAGTAGACCCATTTGAATCAATGACAGTTATGGGAGAGTAGGCTCACCTTATCTCCACTGATTTAGTGGGCCTGTTTTGATGTGACTATGGCCCTTACTTCACGAGGCGCAGCGCTCCGCAGCGATATTGCCTTCGATTTGAATTCGGAGGCGGTCACGTGGCGGTCACGTGTTCTCGCTTCGCTCCCGCCCCTGTTTCTCAGTACTCACGAGCTGCAGTTTTAGGACCGATTCGAGCACAACCTCACGTGCTCCCTTCGCATTCGCATGCCACTTTTCAACGTTCGTTATTTCCCATCCGTCCTTTAAAAAAATTCCTACCGACGGTGTATCGATGCACTGATGCTGGACTGTCAGTTGCAATGGCTCTACTGATTTCAACTGTTTCCTGGCATCATTGGCAGCCCCCCCCCCGCCGCCGCCGCTACTCGGGGGGAGCCCCGCATGGCACAGCCACCCGCCCTCCGCCGCTTGCACGCTGCCTGCCCCGGGTGCCCTGCTCTGGCCGGGCGAGGCAGCAGCGGCTCCTCCTGCTCCCGCCGCCGCCGCCCCCGCCGCCGCCCCTACTCGAGCGAGGAAGTAACAGCGCAAAGCGATGAAACGATATAGCGATGCATCGATATCCCTGTTTGAATATTTTTTAAAAAAACTTGAAATAAAAGCCAAAAACCGAGACCACACGTCACGTTGGGAGCGAAGCAAGATGCGAAGCGAAAAGATTCCTGGCAGCAGCCAGGGGAACCACTCGCCCCGCTTGGAGCACGGTAAAGGGGGCATGGTCGGGGTGGCATCACAGCCAAAAAGGAGGAGCGTGCGGACTGAAACGATCGATTCGCACAGAAAAGAAGGCTAGCCGCGAAGCGAGCGGCTCGTGAAGTAACGGCCTTAGTATGCTGAGCAACAGGATTTCAGCTGCTAACAGCTAAACCACAGAGCAAACTTATCTTGGACTCTTTAAACAATAGGAGTATGTTTCCAAACTGCAGCCTTGAGCAGATGAATAGTAGATTAAGGACTGCTTAATCCTTTGGCCTTTTCCTGATTCAGATTTCCCATTGTGGCTGCCTTCTGCTAAAAAGGAGAAATAGTCCTGTTTTAACATCTTTCCAGTGATGGAAAAGCAAACTGGGAGGTGCCCCTTTGAATGGAAGAGCAGCAGTTAAAAGGGAACAGTCCAGGAGTCTCTTCTTCTCTGCACAGACATGTAGAGTCCTGGGACTGCTTTTCACTAAGAAAAACAAGTTGGGAGACTGTTACCTACCGTCAGCTTTGTAACATCTGGTTTGGCTCTAGCTAGTATTTTCCTAAAGATAAATATTTTCTTTTATAAGAGCTTGACTGAAGAACCAACAAGAATTCTGCCCTTGCTAGTCTTTTGATGCCTGCTCAAAACTGCACTCCACAGTGATTTGCTTGGGAATACATCCCATTGAATGCATAGCCTTACTTTTGAGTAAATATACATAGTACTCATCTCTGGACACATCTCGAACCAAATTCAAAAAGGCAGAATTCTGTGCAGAATTGGCCCTCCGAATTCCTGCAATACAGTGGGGGTGATTTTTAAATTAAGATGGGTCTACACTAGAGGGGAAGTTGAGTCCTTTCCCCTTCCTGAAGTCTTCCTTCATGAAATCTCTTATTTAATGTGTTCTTCCCTCACTTGCGGCAAACAGGAATCTGCTAGGAGGAACATGGGCTAAGACAGATATCTGATGGGAAACCATGGGAGACTGGCAGGAGCTATCTTTTCATGGTCATCCTTACTGCACTTTTACTCCATCTTTCATAGGGAATTGGCAGGACCTAAGACAAGTCTTTCCACTTTCATGTCTTAAGTGCACCAAATCATATATAACTTAAGAAATATCAATATGAGTTTCAGCTGTGCGCTTACTGTTCATGATACCTAGTAATCTTGGGCCATCCAACAATGTGTGCAGTGAAGGCTTTGGAATGAACTGAGAAATTTAAGCCTGGGATTCTAGAACTAAATGATGTGATCTGGAATGCACATAGAGTCTTGAATATCTTTTGAAGTACCTCCCCTTATAAGATTGTGAAGGAAAGGTCATGTAAACATCTGGCAGAAGTTGAAAACAAAGGGTACGGGACCAAGCACTTTAAAAAAAACAAAAGGAAGACTTGAAACCACATTCTAAAAGAGGACAAATAACTTTTTCAAGTTGTGATGGATCTGTTATTTGCACGCTAAAACTGTAAGGCATGTGTGTTCTTTCATATTACAGTGGACCCTCATATAACAAACGGTTTGTATAACATAAAATCTGTACAACATAAAAAAATTCAGAGATAGGGGAAATTTGCTTAACAGAATATTCTATGGTGCAAATCCGTACAACACAAAAATGGTTGCAGTTAGGGATTACTCAGTTTTCAATGCATTCCTATGGGAAATTTGTATAAAGGAAAATTTGCTTAACATAATTTTATTTGGAACAAATTAATTCCTTTATACAAGGTACCACTGTATTTGCTTCAAGATATATAAGAAAGTATTAACATAGCTTTTGAAGAGTGTTTAAAGTAGTGTACACACACATGATCTTAGCCGTAGAGGCTAAATTGGAGTAGTGTAACGTAAGTCTGAGGTTTGTATTTTGTGCTGTAGTCATAATAATGTAGACAATATTTTCTAATAATTCAGGAGGTAACTTCATGTGATTGGCAATGGAATGTAGTTAAAAGGCTTGATCTAAATCTCTCTCTGACTAAATGTCCTTGAACTGAGTGATGTCACATAAAATGTAATCACACATGCAAATTTAGCATGCTCAGCAGAATGAATGATTGCTGAATGGATGCTTGCAAGTCCATGGAACAATTCTTGGCAATGCAAAAATTTGTCTCATCAGAATCAATTTATATATTCGCTTGAAAGGGAACAAATCTGCAAAGCCAGTAATGCTTACAATGCTGTATTTAAAAATGCTTGAAATACAGTAGCAAGAGCCGCTCTGGATCTCTAGGAGGAAACTGGGTTCAAATTCTGCTCAGCTCACTGAATAGCCTTCATCTCCTTTCCTAATATGCATTTTCCTGTGAAGTAACCTTGTTGAATTCAGTGAACTCTGCTTTTGAGTAGAGGTGTGTTGAGTTCCACTGACAGACAAAAACAAAGAGAAGAAAATTCCAAAAATCTAGTCATATGTGCCTTTCAAGGTCCATATTAAGATTAAATATATATAAATGCACACAAAAGGGACATAAAACTGTTACTAATACACATCCTAACCTAAAACCGTTGAAAACAAAGTGAAAGAACCCAATGTACACCAGTCTAAGCTTTTTAGAGGAAACTCAAGCTGTGAACATGGCAGATGAAAAAATTGCAAGGCAGCTTTCCTTCTTCTGGTTTGAATTTATATCAGATAAGCGGAAATGAATTAAAGATTGTTATGCATCCAGGCACAGACTGTCTCTTTCACATTCTTTGGTAAGCACATGGTAGTCTAAAATTATGCTGAAATTATGTTTTTAAGCTGTCATTTCTGGAAGGCAAAGAGATCAGTGTTCCCCATCTTAGAAAAAAAATCAAGTTAGTAATAATGGTTTTGATTCTGCAAAATTATGTGGATAAATGGATAAATAATATTTCTTAATGAGTGAATTCACATAAGCTGATGCTTGTCCAAGTAAACTTTTAAAAATGTCTTATGTCTTTTATTTATTTAAGTTTTGCTATTGGATGGTGGACACTATGTATGAATAAAGGTTTAATAGCAGTAGTCCTTAAGCATTACTTATATAATTGGAATTAAGAATTGAATCCTTAGCTTGCACAGTTATGTAAGACTTGTGATAATTGGTAGAAATTATCTGCACATGTGGTTGACGGGCTTTGTAAGGTTTCGTTTAAGGCAGGCATGTCCAAACTTCGGCCCTCCAGATGTTTGTGGACCACAACTCCCACAGTCCTTTGCCATTGGCAATGTAAGCTTAGAATTCTGGGAATTGTAGTCCAAAACATCAGGAGGGCCAAAGTTTGGACATGCCTGGTTTAAGGTATCGAAGAAGCTGGAAGAAGGAAGATGAGAAGAACTACAGAGACAGAGAAAAAAGACTGATATTTTAAAGCTACCGCCCTGAATCCTATTTGATATTTACATGTGTACAAGGTGAATCACAGAAGATACCACTGATTATTCACAAAGTGCTTGTTGCATGTCATTTGTGGGCCAAATTGTGCACCTGGTGTGCCTCTGGTGGGTGCCTGACAAGTTGTCAATTGGCAGCAATTATAACCGTAGCAACTTATGCAATTCCTCCCACATTTGTATAAACATCCAATAAGATTTTGCCAGCTAGTTCATGGAGTAATTAATGGATTTAATTTTCAGATCTCTTTCCAGTAGCAGTAGCAGTAGTGGTGGTGGTAGTTGAAGTAGTACAGTACTGTCAAGTCAGTTCTGACTTATGGTGACGCTTTTTCAGAGTTTTCCAAATAGAGAATACTTAGAAGTCCTTTCTCTTCTTCAAGGGGCACCCTGGGAATGTGCAACTTGCCCAAGGCCACACGGGCTGGCTATACTGGTGGGCAGCACAGTAGGGAATTCTTCCAGCTTCTGGCTTGACAGCCAGCTGGGTAGATAACTCAGTGGTTTAGATAGAGCCAGAGGCCAATTTTCCAATGTGTATCCCAAGAAGAACCAGCTTGTGTGGACTTGGGAAAGCTGTACAGATTCAGGGTGTCCTCTGAAGGAATGGTAAACCACTTGTGAGTATTCTCTTTTCCATAAGGATTATTTAATGTTTATAGGCTCATTTTTGTTACAGTAATACCTTGGTTTACGAGCATAGTACATTCCGGAAACACGCTTGTAAACCAAATCACTCACATATCAAAGCAAATTCCCCATAAGAAATAATGGAAACTCAGATGATTCATTCTGGGGGCCCCATAGACCACATACTATACATACAAAATGCCAAAAGTCATACTAAAAGTTGGCTAGAAATTCATGTCCACACCATGGTTTAGGTACCTGTCTGTGAAATCTGCTCTGCTTGAAACTGGATTTTACTCTGTTTTTAATGTGGCAATAATAAAGTGCAATTTGTAGCCACTTGACTAGCTGCCCCATGGCTATAAATGGTTTGAAAAATAAGAAAGGATGTTGAAAACAAATTAAATATAAATATAAATACAAAGAAAAGTAAAACCCTAGCCTGAACATAAGAACATAAGAACATAAGAAGAGCCATGCTGGATCAGGCCAAAGGCCCATCTAGTCCAGCTTCCTGTATCTCACAGCGGCCCCACCAGATGTGTTTGGGAGAGCATGAGACTAGATATCTGTCTCCTGATACCACTCTCCTGCATCTGGCCCTTGAAGTACCCTGGTTTAAACCCTGGAGGTTACACATCTCCATCATGGTTTGTAACCTGTGATGGACTTTTCCTCCAGGAATCTGTCCAATCCCCTTTTGAAGGCATCCAGGTCAGATGCCATCACCACATTGTGTGGCAGGGAGTTCCATAGACTTACAACGCGCTGGGTGAAAAAATATTTTCTTTTGTCAGTTCTTACTCTCCCAGCCCTCAATTTGAGTGTATGTCCCCTAGTTCTGGTATTTTGGGAGAGGGAGAAGAGCTTCCCTCTATCCACTTTACTCATACCCTGCATTATTTTGTATGTCTCAATCATATCCCCCCTCAATCGCCTTTTTTCCAGACTAAAGAGGCCCAAATGTTTTAGCCTTTCTTCATAAGGGAGGTGCCCCAGCCCAGTAATCATTTTAGTCGCTCTCTTCTGCACCTTTTCCAGTTCCACTATGTCTTTCTTGAGATGCGGTGACCAGAATTGTACACAATACTCCAGGTGGGGCCTTACTATTGTTTTGTATAATGGCATTATAATGTTGGCTGTTTTATTTTCAGTCCCCTTTTTGATAATCCCTAGCATGGAATTGGCCTTCTTCACCGCTGCCACACATTGGGGAGACACCTTCATGGAGCTGTCCACCAACACACCAAGATCTCTTTCCTGATCCGTCACGGATAACTCAGAGCCCATGAGTTGATAGATGAAGTTTGGATTTTTTGCCCCAATATGCATTACTTTACATTTGGTTACATTAAAACGCATTTGCCATTTCGCAGCCCATTCCCCCAGTTTGGAGAGATCCTTCTGGAGCTCTTCACAATCTTCTCTGGTTTTTACCACACGGAAAAGTTTTGTGTCATCGGCAAACTTGGCCACCTCACTGTTTATCCCTGTCTCCAGGTCATTTATGAACAGATTGAAAAGCACCGGTCCCAGGACAGATCCCTGGGGCACACCGCTTTTCACTTCTCTCCATTGTGAAAATTTCCCATTGACACCTACTCTTTGTTTCCGGGATCTCAACCAGTTCTCAATCCATAAAAGGACCTGCCCTCTTATGCCCTGACTGTGCAATTTTCTCAGCAGCCTTTGGTGAGGGACTGTGTCAAAAGCCTTTTGAAAATCCAGATAGACTATATCAACCGGTTCACCCCAATCCACGTGCCTGTTGACCTTTTCAAAAAATTCTAAGAGGTTTGTCAGACAAGATTTACCCTTACAGAAGCCATGCTGATTTTCTCTCAGCAAGGTTTGTTCTTTTATGTGTTTTAAGATTTTTTCTTGGATGAGGCTTTCCACCATCTTCCCTGGGACAGATGTAAGGCTAACCGGCCTGTAGTTTCCTGGGTCCCCCCTCCTTCCTTTTTAAAAAATTGGTGTGACATCTGCTATCCTCCAGTCCTCCGGCACTGTGGCCGTTTTAAGAGACAAGTTGCATATAACCGTTAAGAGATCTGCAATTTCATTTCTCAGTTCCCTAATAACCCTTGGGTGGATGCCATCTGGGCCAGGTGACTTGTTAATCCTCAATTTATCAATTAGTCCTAAAACCTCCTCTCTTTTAACCTGTATTTGATTTAATTCTTTAGTCAAGAGGGGCGGCTCAGGCAGCAGAATCCGCTCAAGGTCCTCTGTCGTGAAGACAGACGCAAAAAACTCATTCAATTTCTCTGCAATGTCCAAGTCTTCCTTAACCTCCCCTTTTCCTCCCTCACCATCCAGAGGGCCAACTGGTTCTCTGGCAGGTTTTCTACTTCTAACATATTTAAAGAAGCTTTTATTATTACCCTTTATATTGCTAGCCATTCGTTCCTCAAAGTCTTTCTTTGCCTCCCTTATCATCTTCTTACATTTCTTTTGCCAGAGTTTGTGATCCTTTTTATTTTCCTCATTTGGGGAGGATTTCCATTTACAGAAGGACCTCTCCTTGCGCTTTAGAGCCTCTCTAACTCCACTCGTTAACCATGCCAGTGTCCTCTTGGACTTAAATGAGCTCTTCTTTCTTTGTGGTATGCACTTGTGCTGGGCCTCTATTATTGTTGTTTTAAACAGGCTCCATGCACTCTGAAGAGATTGGATTCTTCTAACCTTCCCCTTCAGTTTCTCTCTAACTAGTTTCCTCATCTGAGGGAAGTTTGCCCTTCGAAAATCAAGGGTTTTTATGTCTGATTTGGTTGACACTCTTCCTCCGACATGCATGGCAAAGGTAATAGCAGCATGGTCACTGTTCCCCAGAGGCGCTCTCCTTTGAAAATGTTAGTGGCTGGTGCAAGGGAAACCTCAATTCCTCTCTTCTCCCTCTACTTTTAAGGCTTTCCCGAGATGGAACATTACAGACAATCACCCACAATCCAGCAGCTCTAACATGCTTGCAGGATTTGAAATGAGAAGGCTGGACTTATGTGCCAGGCAATAAGACCAGGACAACATGGCTTAGTTTCCTACAATATCAGTCATATATTTAATGATTCAGACAATTGTACTTCTGCAGTTTGTCTGATTAAAACAGAATCCTAATAGATTTAGAGTCGGTGCAACTGCATTTTTAAACTGATCACCATTGTGCTATATTTCATGCTTAAATCATGATGTGTTGAAAATACAGTAAGACCCCTGTATCCATGGGGGATTGATTCTGGGCCACCCAGCAGATAATGAAATCTGCAGATAAGAGCAAATGGCACTGGTAATGGCAAGGGTGCAGCAGTGAGAGTGATGGTGGGGGTGGGGGGTGAAAGCAGTCACAATGCATGGTTGCTGGCTGTCCCCTCATGCTGCTGCAGATGGCCCGCCCAGGAAGAGCCACTGGGTAGGCAGGTGGAGGAGCTGGGCCACCTCTCACCGGCTGCTTTGCACACCCAGCCTGGCCGGCCGGGCAGTAAAATAGAAGGAAGAAGGCCCGCCCAGTGCCTTCAGTGCCTCCAAGCTAGCCAGCCAGCCTGATCTCTCCACCTGCCATGTCGCCTTGCCTGTTCGCCTGCTTGCTTCTTGGCTGGCTAGTGACGGGGCTCTACTGGCACTGGAGACAGTTTCAGGGCCCAAGTGGAGTGGCAGCACTCTTACCTGGGCGGCTCTTTGTGTATGTGTGGATTGGGGGTGGTGGTGGTGGAGGAGAGTAGCATTGGGGTCTGAGGATGTTGGGAAATGTAGTTCTCCCAAGGAGCCACCCAAAGGATCATTGGGTCTGTGGAACTCCCTTCCAGAAGAAGTGGTGACAGTGGTCAGCCTTGACAGCTTTAAGAAAGGATTAGACAAGTTCATGGAGCTCAAGAGTATCAATGGCTATCATTATGGATGCCTAAGGACAACCTCCGGTTTGGAGAGGTAGACAGGATATCTTTCAATGCCATTTGTGGGGAATCATAAACAGGTGAAAACATCTGCTTGGGAATACCCTGAAACAAATGGTGAGCCACTGTGTGAGACAGAATGCTGGACTGGATGGGCTGTGGCCTGTTCCAGCAAGGCTGTTCTTATGAGTTTACTGTTGATAGTGGAAACTTCAGACATTTCCAGAATTCATCAGATAGTTCCTGTGCCTCCTCCCACTAGACCTCTGAAATCATCATTTGGATAAAATTGGGCAGAGCAATATTTTAATTTGTTGCCTGCCTAGATTTTGACCTAATTTCCTAGTTTCTGGGTTTCCAGTCTGGTTCTCAGACACCCTTGTGTTTTTCTCCCCTTATGTGTTTCTTGCCTATGAGGTGGTTTTGAGTATTTGGAGAAACAGCAGACGCTTGTATTTCCTCTACTTGGTGCTTTGTCTGCATCTCAGTAAGGTGGAGATGGAAAAGCAAGTCATGCCATCTACTGATTTGCTGAGAAAAGTGATTGCTGGCTCCATGAAAAATCCTTGGTTATGACAGGCATCCAGCACCTGTAAGAAACCACATCTCTTTAAAGGGAATGTCTTCCTGAGTTGGAATGTGAGAAATGTACCAATCATTTTCAAAACAAGATTGAGGAACAATATAAAATTGCTGCAAGAAGTAGGAGAAAGTAGTAGTAATTTAAATTCTGCTTTGCATGGTAGAGGGAACTGAATGCTTTTGACAAAGAACAATTTCAGCAAAGAAAGGGAAATAATTGTGGATAATGCCATTTGGCTGAATCTGGCAGATCATACTTAATTCTCAAAAAGTTGGCAAAATTTTGTCAACTTGAGCAATTAATTGATATAAGGTAAGAATTCTTCCATCTGTCCAACACACCATTAAAAATATTGGAAAATTTTTCAGTATTCATGGAAAATATTCAAAGAGAACTTCCATGCATTGAGTTTGTAAAAGAAAAGTTTTGGAAATGTCAACATCTCAGTGAAGCTCATTTGGGATGTAAATAACAATGTAAATAAAAGATATTTTGATCCATACTTAATACAGGTTTTTGTGGTTGTGTGGTTATGTCGGCAGCTAAAAACCAAGTGCACAATAAACTATTAAAAGGATAAAACATTGGTTATTTAGGGATAGGCATTTTAATGGGGTCATGTAAGACCATGTTCTTCCGTTCTCAGCTGCCCTCCCTGTTCCTCAAGTAAGGTTGGAAAAAGTCTTTTACTGTCTTGAATGGAAGTCTTTTTCCAAATTTGAGAGCAGAAAGAAGAGGGCTTTGCAGTGCATGGGAAAATGTATGACTTAATAGCTGGGACTAACCAGCTGTGACTGCCTCAAATTGCCTCTTCTACATTGTAAGGCGGTTTGGGGGGAAAATCCACTGAAATTGGGTGGAGGGTTGACTCTGAGCAAGATATGAAGACAGCGTCAGTGATGGCGAACCTTTTAGAGACCGAGTGCCCAAACTGTGATTCAAATCCCACTAATTTTTCGCAAAGTGCCAATACAGCAGTTTAACCTGAATACAGGTGGCTGTGAAGGGGTGATGTCAGGTGCCCACAGAAAGTGTTCAGCAACACTGCTCTAGTTTGTGGATGGACTTTTCCTTTGCATCATCTACAGGTTTTGACATCTCAGTGAAAACCAATGTACTTTACAAAATAATGCACAGATTCACTCTCCAAGGCAAATTAAGCAATTGTGCATTTATTGCCATTGAAACCAATAGATCACATTAAAAACAACTGTGGTCTCACTGTTTTGTATAAATGCATAAATAAAATGAATACTGTATATGTTTATGTTGATTTTTGAAATTTTGAATGTAGACTTGGAACAGTTGGATATTTTTATTAACTGAACATTTTAAGTCATTTCTGTTACACAGAATTAAAGGATTATTACCAAAAGGACTTTATACCAGATTTAGGATTAAAACAAGGCTGGGAGTAGGTTTTAAATATGGTAGTTCACTTGTAGGATTGTCATACCTGGATTATTTAATTTTCAACGGGTAGCCAGTTTACCATGAATTTATAGGCAGTTGTTATGAAACTTTAAATGGTGGAAATCCTGCTTAATATAGTAAATTGCACTAGAGTAGGTGCAATGGGAATTTGGTACATTAAGTCCTGATTCAAATGGACCTACTCCAGTTGCAATTTATTATGCTGAAATAATAATAATCTCAGAACTGTGGAGTTGGAATCACCTCCTATCAAAGAGGCACAATGGGGAATCAAACTCCCAGCCTCTGGCCCCACAGCCAGATACATAAACCACAGATTTGTCTTGTAGTTCCATAAGTCAAAACTAGAGTAGGCCCATTGGAATCAACGGAACCTATGGAGGAGTTGACATACCAGATTCTCACTGATTCAAATGGGCATAGGGTAGTTTGACTTATTATGCTAATTGAAAGGATTTTAGTTGGTTCTAAAGCATGTAGAATGCAAGTGGATAATTAGGTACTGTAAAAAATAAGTGGGAAGGTAAACAGAGCTCCATGCGCAGAGATGTTTTCAGCCATGCCGGCCCCATGGCCACGGACTTGCACAATGCTGGCTGTTTAGCTTGGAAACGGAGATGAGCGCTGCCCCTAGAGTTGGACACAACTAGCATGCATGTGCGCAGGGGAACATTTACCATTTATTAGCTTTATCTTAAGAGAGCTATAAACTTTTCTTGTTTATTAGGAATGGTGGCACTGAACTTTGGTTCCTTGAGAGTCCCATAACTAATGCTGTTTAGGAACTGTCCTTTCCGTCCCTCTCTAAGTTTCTTGGGTTTTTTTCATTCAGCAGGCTAGTTGAATAATTATTTTCTTTGAGAAGTTCCGCTGGGACAACTGGCCCTTTGTCCCTACAGGAAGAACCTCTAGTGTGCTGAATATTAACATTCATAAAATGCTCTCTTTCATTGGGGCATCACACTAACTGCAGTAGTTGCATCCTGTTTTCCCAGAGATAAATGTCAAAAATTTAAATAAAGTTGAAACATAGGTGCACATTTTTGCAGCAGTGATTGATGCCTATTTTACTTGGCTCATTTTATTTCCACACAGCTGTGTATCCCAGCAATTTACAAAGAATGTTAATAAATTGGCTACTATATATTATATTTTCAGTTTAAATGGTGGGGGCAAATAAGAGTTATTGCTTTAAAATAAAAAATTAAATGGGGCAAATAAGCTGATACAGAATTAATAATTTTCATAGTCCCAATGCTTTTATGCAGACCAAACCCTAAACTATGATTGGATGCTGTTTAAATAAGATGTAGATTCATGCACACTTTCTTCTTTGCATCTGTTTCCTTATCCTGGTATTTGT
Source organism: Phrynocephalus guinanensis (assembly GCA_037367245.1). Lineage (NCBI taxonomy): Eukaryota > Metazoa > Chordata > Lepidosauria > Squamata > Agamidae > Phrynocephalus > Phrynocephalus guinanensis. The sequence continues at coordinate 61,885,201 of CM074735.1, read as the reverse complement.
TTACTAACTCTAAGCCTTTACATGTATACTAAAGAATCAGTGGTTTGGCAATACAGAGGCAGAGATAAGGAATCACAGTGTGAGTTTGTGGCTGGTTGATACACTATCAAATCATAGTTTGATGTTGTAGCTGAATGGATCCAGAGTTCTTATGTAGCACCAGTAGCTGAATTTCAAAGACATTATATACTGTATATGAAGATATGTTTCATTTTTGCCCTTGTAAGGCTGTAAAACCCAAGCTTGTGTATCTTGTCCAAGGGAAAGTATTTAAAGCTGCGATTCACCAGAAACATAGAGTTACTACAGCCCTCTTGAGTTCCTTATCTACGAGTTAGAATAGGTTGGATTCAAACAAAGAGAAATACTGACCAGAACTGTTACTGATCGGGATCATAAGCAAGTAACAGTTTCAGTGCTAAATAGTAAGGATGCATTCTTTCAGCTTTCCCCCCCAATTACAATTGGTAGAATTTTCAAATAATTATAGGAATTTCAATCCACAAATCCAAATCTGCACACTTGTAGGTTTTCCTACTCTACAGAAGGGGTTTGTGTGTGTGTGTTTATTTTTATTTGCATCATCAATCTCTTTAGATGTTTTTTTTAAAAGGATAGTTGCTATGTTTTCTGAGAGTTCTAATCTCAGTGCTATTTGAATGAGCAGCAAAATGTTTCAGTATCTCAAGAAAAAGAAGTCCAGTTGCCATGACTCAACTTCCAGATCAGTGCCTATTTGGCACTATAAGGGGTACCTCCTAAAAAGTACAAGCCACAGGAAGCACTCCTTCCTTCCTTCCTTCCTTCCTTCCTTCCTTCCTTCCTTCCTTCCTTCCTTCCTTCCTAGAAATCAATCACCAGAAATATAAGACATTGTCTGAAGGTTAGGGTGTGCTGATTTGGGTTTGTAGGCTGCAGTTCCCAAAACCTCTTGGAAAATTGTGGGAATTGCATTCAGAAAATGCAAGAGAACATGGCCCTAATAAACAGTAGTGGCATGCTCTTTTTGTGGCCCAGTCACGACATGTTTCTGATTCCTCAAGCATTGTAAATGACAGGCAACATCACATCTTTGTAGTCTCAACATTTTCCAGTTTCTAATATTATACAATGAATTTGATAGGAAGAGTTGGGTGGGCAACATGTGGACTCAGAGGCGTGGTTTTGCTAGATGTTCCTAGACCCCATAGTGATGGCTGATGGGAAGCATAATCCACCAGAATTGCTTAGAGTACAGCAAGTCAGGTTTCTTAATACTAGAGCTCATTTGCTGCAGAAAGGTCCAGGTTCTGATTTTTTATCATCTGTTGAGTGCATCTCAGTCTACGGTTGTTTTAATATTTTTGGCACTGGAGTGCCTGGCTTCCTTACTTTCCTGTCTCGTCAGAAGCTTTCTCCCTCATTGATTCTGAAGATCAATAAATGTCTCTCAAAGTTTCCACTGATGTAATTTTTAGACAGATTTAATGGGGAAAACTCAGCTTCCTCTCTGGCTTGCTAATTTTTAATTGAGTCTAATGCCAGGCTTGTTTGGTGGAATATTGTGACCATTTAAAAATTAGGCTTGCAGTTGCAAAAATGTGGTTACAGAACGTACTGCTCAAAACTGAGAATAGGAGCTAGAACTCATGAACTGTCAGCACCTCCTCTATCTTGGAGGTGTACTTTCCTTAGCAAGAAATGTTCTATTTCTTGATGGTTGTTTGTAGCAGTAGCAGCCACTGAAGTCATGAAGATGGTTGACTGATTCATAGCCCACTGTCTGTGGTTTACAATTTAGCAGGGAGAAGACTTCCTGTTTAAAACCAAGCTGTTCCTGCCTGAAGGTTTAAGAAATGAACATTATGACAGCATTAGTTTTCCAGGTTTCTTGGTTTTGGATTAAAGGTACATTTTTAAGTCAGAAATTTGGAACAGAGGGAACCAACTCACTCTAGGTGGATGTGTGACAGTAAGTCCTCTTCTTCCAGAAGAAAGGTAATACCATGTTTTTCCCTGTATACGACACTAATTTTTCCTAAAATCATGAATGAAAAATTAAGGAGCATCATATGCATGGAAGTAAGCCTTTCTGGGGGATAGGGTGGGATAGGGTAGAAGCCAAACTGACCTTCCTGTTTCATTTCTCCTCCACCCCATCCCCTGCTGTTTCCCACCCCCTGCTGTTTTGTTTTCTTTCCAGGAACGCTTGATTGCCCTCCTCTCTAGTTTGTTCTTGTAGGATCGGACCCTACTTTTTCACCTGAAAATGAACTTCTTAATGGGTTGCTTCACCCCCAAGCATTTCCCTGCAAAAACGAAAGCTCGGTTCCTTGCAAAAACAAAGCTGAGAGGAGTCTTCAGAACACATAAAGCAGGCCGGCCCGTCAGGCCAAATCCGGCCCGTCAGGGCATTCTGAGTGGCCCGCGGCCGGCCGGCCGGCCCCTCCCTCCCCCTCCTTTGCCCCATGTTTTTTTTTTAAAATCTTCAGCCAACACTGACACTGCCGGGAACCTTGTGAAGCTCGGCGCGTGCGCACAGGGCGGCACGCAGGTGGGCCACTGCCACCGGCATATGCCGCCACCGGCATAGCTGGGAAGCTTGGGCAGCACCGCAGGGGAATGTGTGAGGTTGGTTCCCACCTTCCTTCCTTCCTCCCTCCCTTGGTCCCCCCTCCCTCCCTCCCTCCCTCCCTTCCTTGTTCCCCACCTTCCTTCCTTCCTCTCGTGGTTTCCACCTTCCTCCCTCGCTCCCTTGGTCCCCGCCTTCCTTCCTGCGGGTGGGGTTGCAAGGGGTCAGTGGGTGGGGCTTGCAGTGGGGTGGCAGGGTCGGGGAGCAACCGGCCCCTGACACATTCTCAGCCACCAAATCTGGCCCTCCTTACAAAAAGTTTGGGCACCCCTGACATAAAGTAAAGGAAATACCATGGGATGGGGCAGAGGAGGGTTCAAAGAGGATTTATTAATTTTCCTAATTTGGGGGTCTTAAAATTGGGGGGAGTCTAATATACAACATCTTATAGATGAAAAATATGGTATGTCTTCTTGTAAGGTGAAGGTTTCTATTTTCCTTCAAAGAGAATTAAACCTCCACCTGATTTCTCAGGGTTCCAAAATGCATGGGAAGCCTCCAACAATAGTGGAGAGTCTCCTTTTCACAAAATTGATCCTTGAAGACTAACAGTGAAGCAGTGAAACTAGCAAACTCCTCTCTTTGCATGTTTACTTAACATAAAGTAAAACCATATGCAAGATTTTACACATATAAGAATGTATGTAAATGAACACGAGAAAGTCGTCATCTGAACATTTGTATATGTTTGTAATCAGGTTAACTTAAAATGTTGCATTCCTGGTCAGAAACCTTCCTATGAAATTCACAGAAGAAAGATTGTTAGGGTTTGTGTCTTATATCATGTAAAGATTCCCAGTGTGGTACAATGGCTAAAGTGATATACTAGGACTCTGGAGAACAGGGTTTGAATCCACAGTTGCCCATGGAAGCTCACAGGTGGAGTGGAACTGTTAAAGGTACTACTTGAATACCTTATGTAACTTGAAAGTCCTGTTAGTGTCTCTATAAGTCAGGTCTGATTTGATGGCACAGAACACACACAGATATATCATGTACGCCTTATATATCATATAAGCTTTACAAATCACTATTCATGTTTGTAACAGATGAGAACACTATTAAGACTTTTTCTACCATGTTGCATGTTTGATTAAAAAGTTTGCATCGGATATTTCGTCTTTCCCTTGAGACCCCTGAGGAAAGCTGTCTCCTTATTGCCGCATTTATGAAATGAATCACCAGTGCTTAAGTAGAATTATTTTATATTGCAGTTCAGACCGATAGATAAAACCATGCTTGGTAAATAAACATACTGTTTTGTAAAAAGCATGCATGTTCTTTCACCTCAGGATATATCTTCAAAGTATAGCAGATTGACTTTCTGAGATTAATCTATCTCAGATATTACCTAGACCGCACAGGCGTAACTCTTACTGTTTAAAGATTGTGATACATGGTTTGGTATCAACTCTTTTGTTCTCTATGTATTGACATAGTTTCTTATACCTGAAAGTAAACTGCAATTATAGAGAGCTCATGGGAATGAATGAATTTGTTTCCTCAGAGGAAACAAATGATAACCCTGCATGCTTCAAAGGAAATACTTAAACTATGTAATGCAAGAAGAATCTTCCAAGCCATGTAAATAAATGGCATGATAATGGACTATGTTGGCATATGCTGTTCACTGGAAATTGTATTCAAGTAAATTGGAAACTTTGTATTAGTCCTACTAGCCATGATTTCTGCTACTAATTTGCAACAAGCCTTTACTATGTGTAACTTTCAAAATCCAATTAGCAGAGGTGGTGTTATCTGTAGCATTCAGTTTTTGGGGAGATGGCTGCAGAGTGCATATGGCTCGCTAATTTGCTTTAACCATTTCTCATAGACTCCCCAGAATATTTTATTTTGCCTATGTCCTGATATTCCCACAGAAACTGGGTTTCAGGGTGGTTTTTGGTAGATTTTTTTGGTCCATGACAATTAAATAATGAATTCATGTTTTCTATGGTTATGATGAGAAAACTTTTCATTTCCTCATTTATATACCAGAGATATACAGTATTTGTTCTTTAAATTACTTTTCTCTTTTTACGTGCATTGACAATACTACCCAACATTCCCTGAACATACAAAACATTGTATTATTCACTTCCTTTGTGGGCAATGATTCACCTTCCGTGCAGTCTTTATGCCTTTAGTGAATCATCTAGTTTTTTTAAACTTGGATGTAGACAGATAATAGCTGTTGTTTTCCAAACACTGTCATACTTTTCTATCTCTTCAGATCTGTACCTGAGATGTGGCCTTTCCTGAGTAATGCAGCCGATGAACGCCAAAATAAGACAGGAGTGTCAGTGTTGGCTTTTCCTTTCCAACAGTCCTGGAAAAAAAAAAACCTTGGCAACATTTTCATTCTGAAGTCAGACATAAATAAAACATACTTTCCCCTCCATCCTTCAGCTTCATAACTTCTCAGCTTGGTTGTTGTGCCTAAGAGGAAGGTTATCCTGCCTTCGAGAAACCAGTGGAGATGTACTGATACTCTTTTGGGGAGTTTTTTTCCTACTGATTCTAGGAGCTAAAATCCAATGAAACTTGTAACTAGTTTTGTTCCTTGCTTCTTTCAGCTTTATTTTAGACAATTCTCCATAGTGAACCATTGTTGAAGTGGAAAAGGTTTAGATCGTAAATTATATTTTGGAATATCCAGTTGGAGTTAAATGCTTCTCCAGCGATGTGAAGTTATATGGACTTACTCAAATAAACTTTTTACAAATGAATCTAGCATATATTATATAAAAATGTATTTTCTTTCAGTTTTAGGAAATTGAATATACTCAGTAGCATTGGATCTGATAATGCCTCTTTCTATTAAGGCTGATGAATATCTCAGTTTACAAAATGAAAGGACTGAATGAAAGAGTGACAATATAGAGTATCATTGCTCACAGAGCAAAGGGAAAGACTACTACCTACAGAATTCTGTTTCCAGAAAAATGAGGTGTAACCTGAACAAGCATTACTGTATATGAGGGTGGCAACTAGGTTTGGTTCACTGCACCCATTGTGCCTATCAAATAACTTTGAGGAACAGTACAGCTACGAAAGTAGTTAATAACTATGATATATTCCAAGTAATACTGCATATTATTGTGTTTGCCATCTTCATTTTGTCTGCATATGACAACAGTGCAGGAGTATCCCAATTGTCCTTAACTATTTACATAAATTTAACTATTTTATTTTATTTTATGTTTAGATGATGATTACATGTTTTAGAATAGTGCATTACACTAATGGGGCAGTATATAAATCCAATATATAAATAAATACCAGCCATTATTTTTAAAAAAAAACCTTGACCCTAAGGATAGTGATCGTACTATCCAACTTCAGCCTGTACAGTTTCAAGTACTCTTGGTGGCTATGCATGAAAAGTGTTCACACTGCATGTCTGTCAACATGTGGTACAATGGTGCAGATTAAGTACAGTATTTATTTCTATATTACCTACCTGCTTCCACTTGGAGATCAAGGGAAGGATCTTTCTTACCTTACTTCTAGCTGGTAAGTGAAGATGTTATGTGGTAGTTGAAAGGAGCCTTGTGGCATGGTGGTTAAATGCCTGTACTGCAGCTAAAACTGTGCTCACAACCTGGGATTCAATCCCAGGTAGTCGGCTCATGGTTGACTCAGCCTTCCATCCTTCCAAGGTCGGTAAAATGAGTACCCAGTTTGCGGGAGGGGGGGAATGTGTAACCTAAATACTGTAATTAACACTGTAAGCTGCCCAGAGACTACTTGAAGTGGTATGGGGCGTTATATGCAAAACACTTAAATGATAAGCTATATACATCAGTAGGTTTTTTGTTCATATGCTGCCATGAAGTCAACAAGGGTCTAGGAAAGTCATTATTTTTAAAGCTTGAATTGTCCCTCCCCTGAATCTAGGCTATAAGATCATGTTGACCTACCTTATAGGGCTGTTGTAGGGATTCAATTGAAATAAAACATATTTTGAAGTCAATTTTCCTTGGAACACTCAAGTGTTACATCAGTGTGAAGTGTTGCTGCCTGAATGCTGGCAGCACTATCACCTGACAGGTTCTGGAAGTGTAATCTTCTTAATCTGATGCAGCAGCCATGTTTTGGGTTACTCGAAATCTCAGCATTAATTGTCTGTAGACAAGCAATGGCATACATCTTTTTATCTTCACAGGGCCACAGGGTGCACCTGAAATGTTCACAAACATAGATAACAGAGTATGAAGCATGTTTTCATAAGATCTTACAAACAAGGCTAAGGAGAGCAAAGTCACATGTGCAGGATTTTACTGCAGATGAGAAGGAATGTAAATTTATTTTTCCTTTACCCTTGTATGCAAGGATAAAGAACCGCTAAATTATTTTTCTTGTGCTGTGATATGACTTTAACACGGGTTATGCAAGTACTTTAAAATGACAGTGGCTGCTGCTTTATTGCGTGGGCTTGTGGCAAACAGATGTCTTAGCAGAGTTGTCCAGTCCACTAGTCCTTCTCTGTGTATGTGTGCTTGCTCTCTAAAAAAGAAAGGGTTTTTAGTTTTGTGGAGAGAGAGTCTCCACAAGTGTTTTGGAAACAAAAATAATGGTCTTTCTCTCACTGTTGCCTGTGGGACAATTCCTTTCATAAGGCTTGAGGTCTCTCACTCAAGTCAGTAAATTGATAATCAGAAAGAATGAGATCAGCAAGAATTATTTTTCTCCCAATTGACAAGGTGTCCCAGGAAATCCTTGATTATGCTTCCCTGAACAACGTGTTATGACCAAAAACCAGCAGGGCATCTGTTAAATTTATATCTGGAAATGCTTAAACCAGATGGTCAGACTTGGTGTGAGCAGCTGGGGAAAATGCTTGTACTGTACTAGCCTATCCTTATTTCTCTCCCCATTCTTACTTCTAGGATGACAATAGGGGTAGGTGCCTAACAATGGGGAGCGATATCATGCAGAAATTACCTGTTCTCCCCTGTCAGGAGACTCTGAAAATGTGACCACTCTAAATGCTGTGTTTGCAATAGATCTTCACAAATTATAAAATGACAAATTATTTTGATTGTCATTAGTGAGTTGTTGGAGAATACAAGGTTTCTTTGGCCTTTTTTCTAAAGTGCACAAACTACTCACAGGATAACATTATAAAGGATCTGTTTACGTAGGAGATAAGATGTTTTCTATTAGAACAGTTTTTCAACATCTGTTACAAAATTGTGTTATACAACAACAACAAAAACGTTCATGCAAGAACAGAGATTAAAGTAAATATGCAAGTAAATATGCAAGTAGAGACCTGCTGGATTAAACCAGCAGTCCTAATCTAGTCCAGTATCCTGTTGCTAACAGAATACTGGCAGATTCATACAGGAAATCCACAAACAGTGCTCTAAATGTGATTCATCCGTCATGACTTTCATCCTTTGGTAGGCCTCCCTGAGAATGTATCCAGCCATTTTTAAAAATCCACATGTCTGTCTTGTAGAAGTGAATCCCACAAAGTTAATGAACGGAACATGGAATAATTACTTTCTGGATTGCAGCTCCTAAAATCCATAATTCTTGAACATGCAGTTCTCCCTGCCCCACAACTAACCAAATTTCTATTTCTATATTATTTAAAGAAATTAGCTTTATTAATTCTATTCCCTCTGTGTGGACCAGGAGCATTTATCATACCCATGTTCCCAGTACAGAAACATGGCCACTACCCATATAGAACATAAGAAACACAGTCCAAATCATCTAGAAAGCACCCATTTAGGGAAAGGGATTTGTACCATAAATTCTAAAGAAAGATATGCTGTTCTAGATCCTGCTGGTTTTTCTGTAGAAATTACTTCAGATTGTCCAGTCTTTTGATGTGGCAGCACAAGCAGCTGTTACTGTACTTGATGTGGAGCATTCACTACATTGTTGGAGCTCCTATTTGCATACCACTCTCCTACGTTAACTATTAGTGCCCCTGTATGTGGGCAGAGTGCCATGCACTGGGTAGCTTCTGGTCTTTTGATTCCATAACAAAGGTTTATGGGGGTCTTCAGTTTTTTTGTTGCTGAATTGTTGCCCAGTATTTTTGGCTAGAAGTTTGCTAGAGTTCAGTACTAAAGTACTGTACCTTGGAGAGCAAGTAAGCAAGTGCTGAAGGCTCCAATTTTTGGCTGTAAACCAAGCTTTCCTTAATGTTTTTGTTACAGGCCTGTTGTTTAGTGACATATAGTTACAGCCGTCCCCTACCATTTTGCATTTCATATTATGTGGTCCTGGTATATTGTGGGACCACAGTATATGAAACAAAGGGGTCCTAGGGCAAGCTGCATGGGCCTGATTGAGGCCTCCTGCACTTACCCCTGGCCTGTTTGTTGCCCTGAATGGTCATCCGACGGGCTTCCCAGGCCTGTTGAAGGCTCCTGAAGTGGTTTCCGGAAAACCGGAAGTGACTTCCGGATCAATGGAAAGCACGTCTGGGGCCTCCGACAGGCTTCCTGGGCCTGTTGGAGGCCCCAGAAGTGGTTTCTGATGAACCAGAAGTGACTTCCGGATCAACAGAAGTGACTTCCGGATAAACAGAAACCACTTATGGGGCCTCTGACAGGCCTGGGAAGCCTATTGGAGGCCCGTTCGGTACAGCACCAGACCTCAGGTAGTGTAGGAGGCCCCAGATAGTACCCCCAGTCCCAACCCAACCCAGCATCCACAGATTGCGGATTTTCCATTATCATAGGTCGGGTCGGGCCCCTAACCCCTGTGATAGGCAGGGGAGTACTGTATGACCTGCCTATTTTATTGTCTGTTTCTCCAACTATGCACCTGCCAGTTAACAACTGCATGTTTTTTTTCTTAATTGCACATTTTGTGTCTAACTGCATGCAAAAAACAAAAGAACAACAAAATCCCGCAGCATACCAAATGAGCTTATCTTCTCCCAGTATCATACCAACCACCTTCCCTTAAGTTGTTGTTTAAATTACTCAGAAATGGAACAGTCATTGGTGTTGGGAGAGCATAATACCAAGATAAGAAATGAGTAGCTAATCTCCTGCTATGTGGGTCACAAATTGGTTTAGAGATTGAGATATCGATCAACTGAAGCCTTAAAATTAACTCTGACAGTAATGAATACTGTCAAATAAGAAGACAGAGCTTCTGTGTGTGCCAGATGTCTCAAGAGAAGGAACTGTGAATGGCCATTAGAGAGAATTAGTGGCTGAAAAGCCAAGCAATCCTTTTTTAGAATTTGGAAGCTAAATATATTGAATATTAAGTATCTATTAAGCATATTTTATATGAGCATAAATAAAAGGATGTCATATTATACTTTCTTTACCTGAGGTGTGATAACTGAGATATAGAGGTGGAATTACTCTCAATTGTGAGATAAATGGCAAAGATTCATAAGAACATAAGAGCCTTGCTGGAACAGGCCCCAGCCCATCCAGGGCAGCATTCTGTCTCACACAGTGGCTTGCCTTTAGCTTCAAGGTATTTCCAAGCAGATGTCTTCACCTGCTTAAGATTCCCTGCAAATGGCATTGAGAGATATCATGCTTATTTCACCAACCCAGAGGTTGTCCTTAGGCATCCATAATGATAGCAATTGACACCCTTGTTCTCTATGAACTTGTATAATCCTTTCTGAAAACTGTCAAGGATGACAGCTGTCACCACTTCTTCTGGCAGGGAGTTCCAGAAACCAGTGATCCTCTGGGTGAAAAAGTACTTCCTCTTATTTGTTTGAGATCCAGCACCCAAAAGTTTCATGGAGTGCCACTTAGTTTGTGTTGTGTGAGAGGGAAAACAGTTTTTCCTTATCTACTTTGTCTACACTGTGTATGATTTTATAAACTTCAATCAGGTTGCCTCTTAGGCACTGTCATTCAAGAGCGAAGAGGCCAGCTGTTGCAGCCTCAGATGGTAAGCAAGTATTCCAGTCCCCTAATCGTTCTGGTTGCCCTGTTCTGCATTTTTTCCCCATTTCCATAATATCCTTCTGGAGGTATGGTGACCAGAATTGTACACAATACTCCAGATGGGGCCTCACCATAGATTTATAAAGAGGCAAAATGACACTTGCTGACTTATTTTCTCTCTGTGTGTGTTGCATCATTACAGTCGTGACCAACTCTTCATGACCCCATGTCCATGGAGTTCTCTTGGCAGGAATACTGGAGTGGTTTGACAGTTCCTACTCCAGGCGCCTATATTTTCTATACCCTTCCTAATGATCCCTAGCATTGAGTTTGCTTTTTTCACTGCTGCGGCACACTGGGTTGACACCTTCATTGAGCTGTCCACCAGGACACCAAGGTACCTTTCCTAGTTTGTTGCAGAGAGTTCAGACCCCATTGGTATATAAATGTAATTTTTTTTTTACCTCAACGTGCATCACTCTGCACTTACTAATGTTGAAGCTCATTTGACACTGGTTTGCGCACTCTCCCAGTGGGCAAGAGATTCCTCTGAAGCATCTCAGAATCTCTCTGTTTTTACTACCCTGTATAATTTAGTGTCATCGGCAAATTTGGCTAGCTTGCTCTTTACTCCTACTTCTAGATCATTTATGAAGAGATTGAAAAGCAGGGGTCCTACTGAACCTTGTTGGACCCCACTCTTTACCTCCCTCCACTTGGAGAAGTGTTCATTTAGTGCCTCTGTTTCCTGTTCCTTAGCCAGTTGCTGATCCATTACAAGACCTGTCCCTTTATTCTATGACTGGCAAGTTTATTCAAGAGCCTTTGGTGTGGGACCTTGTCAACAACCTTCTAAAAGTCCAGATAAACAATGCCAACTGGATTTATCCACGTGCCTGTTGACACACTTAAAAATTCCAACCGATTAGTGAGGCATGATTTGCCCTTGCAAAAGCCATGTTGGCTCTCCTTTAGAAGCGCCTTCTCTTCTATGTGCCTATTAATTTTATCTTTTAGGATGGTTTCCATCACTTTACCTGGGACACATGTGAAACTGACTAGTCGGTAATTTCCCGGATCACCTCTGGATCCTCTTTTGAAGATTGGTGTTACATTCACTACCTTCCAGTCATCAGGCACAATGCCTGATTTGAGGGAAAGATTATATATTTTAGCTAGCACATCAGCAATTTCATCTTTAAGTTCCTTGAGAACTTGTGGATGGATGCCGTCTGGTCCTGGTTATTTGTTAGCATTTAGTTTAACAAGACATGCAGGAACCTCCTCCCTGGTTATTTCTATCTGGCTTAATTCTTTGGTTTCCCTCCCTACGAAGATAGGCTCTGTTTTGGGCATGTTGTCTCTGTCTTCTTCAGTGAATAATGAAGCAAAGGATTCATTAGTCTCTCTGCAATCTCTGTTTCTTCTTTAATAATGCAGAACATCTCTGCCTACCTTTGTTTATGTTTATAATTGTTCATATTATTTTTAGTTTATATGTGTTGATTGTTAACCACCCAGAGAGTGTATATCATGTGATTTGGCAGTATATAAGTTACACACACACAGAGAGAGAGAGAGAGAGAGAGAGAGAGAGAGAGAGAGAGAGAGAGAGAGAGATACGGTTATTGTATGGTGGGGAGGCATGGAGATGCATGCTCCTTTGTTTCTTCAGCTTAGGACCGCCCTATATCTGTAGTTGTCAAGACAATGCTCATTTTTCAATAATAGTTTTTTTTAAAGGCAAATGAATATTTCTGGACAAAGCCCCCATTGTAAGAAATAAACTGCCATGCAAATATAGCATTTATTCTGTTAATGTGAAATGAAAAAGAGTTTGCTGTACAAACATTGTAGTCTCATTTATATAGTGCATCATTTCTTATAATGAAGGGAGATAATGTCTCTAGGAGGCCTGAAGCTGTATACAGTAATCTTTTTTTGCAATATAGGGCTCTCCAGTGTTTGTTACTGAAGTAACCCCCCCCCCCCCCCGCATTCCGTTTCTTAAATACTGTCTCAACAATGAAACTCTGAATCTTTGGGTGTTGTCCTTAATTCTGATAGGCCACGAGCCTCTGTTTTTAATACAAGCATTTTGCAACTATTTATGCAGTTCTATTTCATGCTAATAAATTATGACAAGAGTTTTCTCCTTCAATCCTCAGGTCAGGACGATCCAAATAGCTTGCGGCACAAGTACAACTTCATTGCAGATGTGGTGGAGAAGATCGCTCCAGCTGTTGTTCACATCGAATTGTTTCGCAAGTAAACAAGAGATCCTAATTTTGGTATTTTCTTGGAGACATATGAAGTTTGTGTACTGCTATGGAAAATACTCTTTTATGTAGAAGCAGTTCCTGAGGACAGCATTTAATGCAGCATATCATTTACTTAAATAGTTGCCTGCTTTAAAAAAAATTGCAGTAACGAATATTTTGGGAAAGCTCTGTATAAGGTATCATACAACAAAGCATATACTGGCAATATAAAAGTTTTCAAAAAAGCCCAGTTTATTTATTCTATCTTTTAATGTTCTATTTATAAACTTCTTTCCTTCCTCATCTTGAAATTGTCTGTCTTCTAGACTACCATATTCAAAGCGGGAAGTTCCTGTTGCCAGTGGCTCAGGGTTTGTTGTTTCTGAAGATGGAATGATCGTTACTAATGCCCATGTTGTTACCAATAAGAACAGAGTGAAAGTGGAACTGAAAAATGGTGTCACACATGAAGCTAAGATTAAAGATATTGATGAGAAAGCAGATATTGCACTAATTAAAATAGACACTCAGGTGAGTCATCATGAACAGTGTGTTACTGATAACATATTTTTCTGATCAATACCCATATAATATTTGAAACTGCAAGTCAGGGTAACTCAAACGTTATTTAGCAAAAGTTGAAAACATAGCTGTGGAATTTTCCTATGCTTGTATAATAGTAACTGCACTATAAACTTGAGGAACAGTATAAACATTTCTATACTAGTTGTTTAGCATAAGTAAATCCATTGATTGTGTCAAAATTTGAATCTTTATGATATGCACTTGAGTTTAAGTACTAGAATGTGTGTGTGTGTGTGTGTTGTGTTGTTACAGTTGTGACCGACTCTTCATGACTCCATGTCCATGGAGTTTTCTTGGCAGGAATACTGGAGTGGTTTGCCAGTTTTGATATATTTTGACATGTTAGTATTTTTGCCAGCACCTCTTGTGAAAATTCAGGTAGCGTTAATCATTAGAAAGCTTTACAAAACTTTTAGATCTACAAAATAACTCAGTTGTTTAACAACACTGGAATAATTGAGCAAAATATCTTTTAATTTATTTCAGCAAACATGTGAGTCACCCAAATGTTTGGTAGGTGTCTATCACACTTACCTTACCTTAGAAGTTCTGATTTCACCATCAGCATGTGCGTAAATTTTGCAGCTCAATAGGTAGAACCATTTTGGCTTTTTTTCATCTGATGGCTTGCCATCTAGGCACATAACTAGGAAGGCAACAACTGAATGGAACCAAAATATGCAGTTGACATTGTGACAAGGATTCTTGCATGTGTTGATTGAAACTCAACAATAAAAGTATGTCTCCATCATAGCTGGCTTTTGATTTGACCTACTGCATTCTGAATATTATTATTATTTTAATTAATGTGTGAAAAGACTCAATGGATGTCAGACCCTCTTGTCTTCACAATGTCCTCCTCGGAAGTGACAGAAAACAAAACATAAATGTGATGGCTAGTGTTCCTTTTCCTGACTGTTCATTTATTTTACTTATGGTCAGAATGCCTACTAGACAATTCAATAAAACTATCCGACACAGTTTTCCCACTTAGAAATTAATTGCATCTGTACATAATGAAGGTAAGCCAAAAATGGGAATAGCTATAGTTCATTGCTATAGCTGTAGTTCAGATAGTCTTGAGGGATGGCTGATGAACCACTCGAGGCTCTGCTGAATCCAAATACTGTAACTTTCAGCTGGGGAATATTGGAAAATATTTAGGACTACTCTGACCCCGGATTAAGCTTTGTGGTAGCATAGTGACTGTAAGTCTGTGCTGAGACGAGTTTGGGTCTCGGGCCTCATTCCCTTGTTGGCTGAATGGCTAGTCAATCTCAGCCAGTGTAGCCGTTTTGCCAGCACATCCAGCTGCATTGGGAGGTTTGAGATCAGTCAGCACATGCAAGTTGTACTGGCATAAGAGTCGTATGTCTGTTTCAAACCCATTGCAATGGGAGTGTGTTTGAGTTTGGATTGCATTGATTTTTGCAGTAGCAGTCCAAGCTATGCACTCTCCATAGGGTTATTCTAGGGCAAAAGGCAGTTTGGGAAACTCCCTTCATTTCTTGTGCACTGTTAAGAGTCCAGCTAGGAACACAGGCTGTTACTGTGCAAATGTGCCCTATTTCACTCAGCAGTGTGACCTTGGTAAGTGAAAGCAGAATTATAAAATAACTCAGTTTCTTAGGAATATATCTTCTCATCTCCATTTGATTTGTGTCCCTATTTTGTTGCACGGATAATGTTTGTTTATGCCCTAGAGTGTTCTCCAGTTTTCATGTGGTAAGTCTGCTTTGCCACTGTATTTGTCCCTGTTTCAAAACTTTCATTAATGAATTGCAGGTGTGCATGCTGTGTTATATGTTTTGGCATATTTTGAAGGACTAACCCTGTTTTATTTTCCGTTGCTAAGTGTTTTTGGAAGTGTGGACACACACACACACATATACCACACACACACACACACACAGAGAGACACACACACACACACACACACACACAGAGAGAGAGAGAGAGAGAGAGAGAGAGAGAGAGAGAGAGAGAGAGAGAGAGAGAGAGAGAGAGAGAGAGAGAGAGAGAGAGAGAGAGAACACATAGTAATTAAAATCCCTGTGGGGCTACTAAACAACAGCTAAATGCTTTGTCTTGACCACACAACCCATTCATTTTAGTGCTGGGATATTTTATTTTGGCTTTACTGCATATAAACTGGAAGGAAATTTTGGGAAAGAGTGACTTAAGAATCTATTATGATATCACCTATAATCTTTTCTAATATGTTTTATTACCTTTATGTGAGCATTTCTATACAAAAGAAAAGAAAGCAGCAAATGTTTTGCAGACAGTCATTCCAGGGCTCCATGAAATTTCTCCTGTGGTTGGCTCTGTATTTCACAGGACCAGAAACAGAGATCTTCCAGAGCCATCTGCAGTCAGCTATATTAGGGGACTGACCCTAACACCATCAGCATGCTGTTGCATTTGCTCCCTCCCTCCCTCCTTCCTTCCTTCCTTCCTTCCTTCCTTCCTTCCTTCCTTCCTTCCTTCCTTTGTCTTTGCCAAGGAGTTTCATAAATGTCAGATGTACTGAATCAGAACACTACAGCTGGTTCCATATGCGCACAATCCAATGAATGGGCTCTCAGCAGAAGCCATTCAGTGTTTTTACAGTTTCAACCGTGTTCCTCACAGTGCTCACTGGAAGGCCAGGATGCTTCCAATCCACCCACGCGGCTTTGCATCTTTAACAGAGACAAGTGTGGGCTGTCTTTTAGGGAGTACAATGGTTTCTTTGCTGAAGAAGGCACCAAAGGCCAGTTTCATTCTTAGGAAACGTTGATGTACCTTAAAATAGGCCATAATGCAAGGTTTCCCCCTGCCAGCCAGCGTCTCTTCCCCCATCTTCATAATGCCTTTGACAGAGGTACTAATCAGTAAGTTGAATGTTGATGAAGTAGTCAAGCCTGCAGCTTTCCACCATGCATCAGGCAGGTTGTTTATCTTTAACAACATAGTTTGAGTGCTGCTAGAAGTTATTAAATTTAATGCTTATTCAATGCCTTCTTCATTAATATTAGTTTTAGGTGCATTTTTTTTTTAAAAAATAACAGATACTGCAAAATTGTATTTATAGTGACACAAGAGGTCAGCAAATTAGTTTGGCTTCTCGTTGTCCTCACAACTGACTTCCGTCCTATGGAGGATGTATGGATGATCCAGATGTAGTGAATGAATGTATATTACCTGCTCATCACTAAAAATGTTTACATTTAGAAACATCATTAGAGAAGTAACTAATAATATTAACAGTGCAGATGAAAAAAGGCATGTTTGGAGAATGCTTTAGATCAGGGGTGTCCAAACGTTTTGCAAGGAGTGTCAGAATTGCTGAGGTGAAAATGTGTGGGGGTCAACCATTTAGCAGCATTTGGCCCCTGGGCACAACTTTGGAAAAATCTCTATAATATGCAAGGAGGCAGGGAGGACGCTGCAGCAATGGAGCCGGGGGCGGGTAGGTTGGGCTGGTGGCTGGTGGGGTGGACAGAGGAAGGGAGGGCAAGCAAGCAAACCATAAAACTGCAAGCTGACGCCTCCATCTGCTATGGGGAGAGACCAGCTGGTGGGGATGCATGACAGGCTGAGCCGGCAGGGAAAAGAGGCCGCGAGCCACTCGAAATTTGAAAATGGACCACATTTGGGCCCCGGGCCTGACTTTGGACATGCCTGCTTTATGTCAAGCCCCGCACACAGAGCACACACACAAACCAAACAGGGTTAAGTTCTTTGCCAAGATCTTTAGTGGAAAGCCAAGCAAGTTCAAGTCCTTTGCTAACAATCAGGTGCCAGATAAATAACAGAATCCAACTCCCAGCAATTACCAGTCCAAGTCAAAACCAGAATATCTCACGGAAACCAGATGCCAAACCCAAGGGAACAGGTCAAGCCGTTGTCCAGGAAGCCAGTCTGAAGTCAGGAAACACAGCCAAGGTCACAGACAGGAACATGGTTGCAAGTTCAAATGATGCGTTGCTCCCTCAGAGAGCTCAA
Organism: Phrynocephalus guinanensis; assembly: GCA_037367245.1. Classification (NCBI taxonomy): domain Eukaryota; kingdom Metazoa; phylum Chordata; class Lepidosauria; order Squamata; family Agamidae; genus Phrynocephalus; species Phrynocephalus guinanensis. Next base: position 61,867,862 of record CM074735.1, on the reverse strand, counting down.
GGTGAGCTTGCCAGCTTTATCCCAAAACAGGGAACACACCCTTACTTCTGGAAAGGCTTCTGCTAGTACTCAGGGCTTGCCGACCTGATTCTCTGCCTAGCATCAAAGACTCTTTCCCTAGCTGCTTGCTGATTTGAGCTGCAAGGCTCCTCCAGCAGCTCTTCACCATTTAACCCCTCAGAGTCAGGTTCTGTGGCAGGCAGGGCCCTGGCACTTTAGATAATTGCAGATAAGCCTTGATCCTTAAGCTTGTGTTTCCCAAATAGTGGCTAAAACAGAAGTGAGTACAAGAGTGATTGGCAGCTGGTTGATAAGATCAAATGGTACATTTAATCAAGGAATCAAAGTTGATAGATCAGCCCCAATAGATGTAAAATTGAAAGTCTCTTCTCTTAGTTTAACATTACTATTTTGCTTCTTCAAATGACTACTAGTTCTGATTGTTTTTCTCCAGTAAATTAATGAATTGCTGGGTTTACATTTGCAAATGTATTCCCTCTTAGGCAAATCCAGGGTAACCTGTTTCACCCTCATGCCAGCTTTAATTGTGTAGCCAAGTGTATACAGTGACCTCTCATATAACAAGTGGTTTGTTTAGTAGAAAATCTGCTTAAAAGAAAAAAAATTCTGGAGATAGGAGGAAACCTCTTAACAGAATCACCTATAGGGCAAATCTGTACAACCGAAAAACAGTCAGGGACTAGGGATTAATCAGTTTTCAGTGCATTCCTAGGGGAAATTTGCACAAAGGAAAATTTGCTTAACAGAATTCCATTTGGAACGAATTAATTCCTTTATACAAGGTACCACTGTAAAAGGAAGGTCCTACTCTTCTCCATGGCTAAAGGGTGGTGATAGTAGCAGCTAGAGATTTACCCAGTGGCCTCTGTAAGATAGTGCTTTATAGAAGGGGCCCTGCAGAGCGAATCGCCCAGCGATCAACCTCGGCCCATCCAATGCGGATGTCGCGGGCACACTCGCTTCGGGTGGCCACCCCTAGGGAGGCCCAGAAGACTTTGACCCATAACCGGGTCTTCTCGGTGGCCGCCCCGACTCTGTGGAACCATCTGCCTAGTGAAGTGTGCCTTGCAGAGTCCCTGCCGGCCTTCCGCAGAGCATTAAAGACCTTGTTGTTCTGCAAGGCCTTTGGTGATATAGTTTAGCGCCCCCCCCCCATCTGTTCTGCTATTGTTTAAGCTCTTCTGGCATTGTAGCCTATTACTAGGGGTGCTCCTGCTTTTAATTGTTTGTGTTTTTTTGCTGTCCATTACTTGTACTTAGGCTGACTTTCAGCCCACTGTGAACCGCCCAGAGTTCCCTCGGGAAGATGGGCGGTATAGAAGTGCCATAATAAATAAATAAATAAATAAATAAATAAATAAATAAATAAATAAATAAATAAATAAATAAATAAATGTTACTGCAGGGTAGAAGGAGTTCAGGCTCTGTCAGAGCTTGCAAAATTTAACATTTTGGACTCTTGCCATTTCAAATCCCCTAAAGTAGCAGTGCTGACAAAGATATTATTGAGGCTGTTTTCCAGAAAATTAACTTTTCCAAGTGTTGGAATCTTTTTCTGTCTGTGTCAAGGAGTTACAGAGAAAGGAATTTAGCAACAGGTGCTGAATGCTGGGGCATATTAGAATTCTGTCAATGATGAAGGAAGCAGATGAGCATATACAGTAGCCGAGGCCAAGAATTTCCTTCCTGAATTATCTTTTGTATTGTCACTAGGAAAGAGAAAGGATGTGCTGTAGGAAATAACTCTTACAAAACCCTGTTTGGCCATTCTGTGCCCTATGAACTCAGTGTACTCCCTTTTTTCTCTTATCTTTGTTTTATTGTACTGGAATATTAAACACATGTTAATAGATTGTTGAAGATGTCCATCTTACACAGAGTCCTGTTTCTGAGGCAAATGAAAACTATATGTTGCAAAGTAGAGGATTAAGTTTGGCTACAGAGTAAAGCATACTGGATGCTGGGCTGCAACATCACACTGTTTGCCGGCATTTTCTAAAACAGTTCTGTTCTTGTATGTCCAGGCACACATTTTTCCCTATAAGTGATGTGCTTCTAGTTCAGGTCAGGCTGCTTTTTTAAAACAGGAAAAGAGGTCAAATGAAGTACTGTATTGAATTACAGGCACCAGTAGAATGAACTGGTTTCCACTGCCTAACCCATTTTTCCATGGGAAAGAATTCAGCATAAATGAGAAACAGATCTGTTTAAAGATGTCTCCTTGCTCTTTCCATGAGGACTTGGTTGGCACAACCAAGCTCTCATGGAGATGCATAGTAATGTTAGGTACTATGAGGAAATGATGCATCTTTATGAACTACCAGTGTGGATTACTTTTCTTTCTTTCTTTCTTTCTTTCTTTTCTTTCTTTCTTTCTTTCTTTCTTTCTTTCTTTTTCTTTCTTTCTTTCTTTCTTTCTTTCTTTTTCTTTCTTTCTTTCTTTCTTTCTTTCTTATTTTATTTTATTTTTTCAAGAAAATACTGTAACTGGAAAACAGTAGTGCAAGGGAAGCCCATAAAATGATCAATATGTGAAAATGATAGCACTGGCTACTCTGTAATGAAACAGATGGTCCTATGGATCTGTAATAATAAATGGGGGCAGTTCATAAAAAGATTTCAGTTTCCCCCCATAGCAGTTTAATTGGAAATGTCAGGGATCAAAGCTAAAATTTATGTGGCAGGAGCTTTGCACTGAAAATTATATTGTAGAAGAACAAAGAGCAATGAAAAAGCACATGAAAGAGCAGAGAACCATGCTATCCAATACTGGTCAGACTGTATCTGGACCTTTCTGGTAAAGTCCCAATATATTTAGGTTTCTTTTGGAAGCCAGGAGGTCTTGATTACTTTCATACTATTTCTCCTAACAACGAAACAGAAACAATCCAAAATAGTGTAGTCCAGGACAAACTGAAATGTGTTACAAAACCTCAGCTGTTCCTCATGGGATGCCTTCAGAAGCTTTGCTTCAGTCTCCAGAACAGGGGCTGAGACCAATTTTTAAGAAATTAAAAAGTATTTTACATGTATGAAAAAGCAGAACATTTTGGAGTAAATAGAGAAACTTACTATCTTTTCCCAAAGGAAGAGGTGGGGTTCACATTTCAACACAACAGGCTGTTTTTATAAATAAATACTTGGTTGCACCATTTTTGTTTGTTTCCTTTTTGTGTTTACCTATGCAACATCCCCACTACCTCCTTTTTTTCAAATTCCCATGAGCAATGCCAGTTTGAAGACATTGCCATGCACAACCATGTGGTTTGGGTGGGATAAAAATGGGCTAGATGGGAAGAATTGATAAATAAATTTGGTTTTGTTTGGCAGTAGTGGGTAGAGATAGGAGTGGTGCAGAATCATAGAATCATAGAGTTGGAAGAGACGTCAAGGACCATCCAGTCCAACCCCCTGCCATGCAGGAACCGCCATCACAGGATTCCCAACAGAAGGCCATCCAGCCTCTGCTTAAAAACCTCCAAAGAAGGAGACTGCACCACCCTCCGTGGCAGCATATTCTACTGCTGAACAGCTGTAACCATCAGTTCTTACAAATGTTCAAATTTAATCTCTTTACCTGTAGTTTGAAGCCATTGCTCCGAGTCCTAGCCTCTGAAGCCATGGAAAACAAACTTATTCCCTCTTCAATATGACATCCTTTCAGATATCTAAACATAGCTATCATATCCCCTTTCAGCCTTCTTTTTGAAAGGCTAAACCAGTGGTTCTCAATCTGTGGGTCCCCAGATGTTCCTGGACTGCAACTCCCAGAAGTCTTCATCACTAGCTGAGCTGGCCAGGATTTCTGGGAGTTGCAGTCCAGGAACATCTGGGGACCCATTGGTTGAGAACCACTGGGCTAAACATTCCCAGCTCCCTAAACTGTTCCTCATAAAACATTTCTTCCAGACCTTCAACCATCCTGGTCGCCCTCCTCTGCACCCGCTCGAGGTTGTCAACATCCTTTTTAAACTGAGGTGCACAGAACTGGACACAGTACTCCAGGTGGGGTCTGACCAGAGCAGAATATAGTGGTACTATCACTTTCCTTGATCTAAGCACTTTGGTTCTGTTGATGGAACTAAGAATCGCATTGGCTTTCCTGGTAACCGCGTCACACTGCTGACTCATGTTCAATTTGTGGCCCACCAAGACTCCCAGATCCCTTTTCACAAGTACTATTTTCCAGCCAGGTGTCCCCCATCCTATATACTGTATGTGCAATTCATTTTTTTACCTAGATGTAGCACCACACATTTCCCTCTGTTGAAACCCATTCCGTTAGCTTTGGCCCAGCATTCTAATCTGTCAAAATCATTTTGGATTTTCATCATATCCTCTAGGGAATTAGCAACCCTTCCCAATTTGGTATCATCTGCAAATTTAATTAGCATACTCTCTATTCCTTCCTCCAAGTCATTAATAAAGATATTGAACCGCACTGGACCCAGAACAGAACCCTGGGGCACCCCACTGGTCACGTCTCTCCAAGCTGAAGAGATGCCATTTATGGTCACCCTTTGGGTGTGATCAGTCAACCAATTACAAATCCATCTAACGGTAGCACTATCTATCCCACTTTTTAATTATAGAACAGAAGGATCCCTCTGTCTGGAAATGCATTTTGGGTAGTGTAATCTTTTAATGGTATTTCAGGGTTGCTCTCCCTATTTACTATTTTTCATCCAGATGAACAGCTTTCTGGAAGGACTTGCATGTTGGAAATTATATGAGGATAGCTTACTCACCGGTGGGGTCTAGCGTGGATGCAATGACTAAGACTTCATGGAGCACAAAGTATTGCCAAACCCCATATGGTTAATTGGGCTTCTGTGTCCCTTTGGAAAAAGTGCATCAAACAAAAAAGTCATCATGAATGCAGGTCACATCCTGTGATTACCCTGTAGTTAGTTGAAGGCCAAACTAAATGGAACTGAGTGGACCTCCCACATTGAAATTTCAGTGAAGGAAATCAAGTACTCAGTCTCAGACGCTTTGCTTCAGAGGTCAATATCTCTTCATAGATGTCTTATTTGATTTGATGTTTGGGAAGTTTGACTGGAAAACATGAGTTTCTGTCTCTTGCAGTCTCTAAATGAGTGTCTAAACATAGCTGTCCTTTCAGTACTTAACTGGTTATCTATTTAACACAGGCATAATCAAAGGGTAGAGTATAGGAAACATATTTCTTCTGTTTCATGAGTATTCAGTAATTATCCAAGTAGATAAGGGCCAGGATACTTGTGTTGGTTGCCCATTGCTGAGTTCAGGACAATAGGGATGAGGGGAGAATTTAACCCAAGACCACTGGATGAACATTTCTTTTTATAAATTCCATTTCTTCATTCAGTGTCTCTGAACCTTCTGTAAAGGTCCATGTTGGCTGCCAAATCTTTTACTGGAATGACAGTGTTCCATTTTAGACACACACATATACATTTAAATAAAACATAGCTAAGATTAGGCACAATTTAGGATAGAAATAGAATGCTAGACTGTGGTTAATTAAAAAATTAAGTTTCTTGCAGCTGCACAAAAGACTTCCCTTTAGACTTTGGATAGAAACATACAAGCTCATTGCGTGATGAGTTGTAATAATTCTTAACTTGTAGGTCATGCAATGTTCTTGGACTATAAGTCCCAGAATTCCTCTCTATTGGCCATGCTGCATATTGCTTCTGGGAACTAAAGTCTGACAGCATCTGAGATCTTAAGACTGGGAACTAGAGATGGACACGACTCAAAAAAATGGTGTTTCGTTTGTCGTTTAGGGGGCCGGTTTCGGTTCGTTTTCGTTTTTCATGAATTTTTTGCAAAAAAATTCATTTTCGTTTCATTACGTAACGAAACGAGAAAACGAAAATGAAAATGAAAAATTGCTGTTTCGTTAGCATTCATTACAGTTCAATGTATTTGCCACAATGAAAACGAAACGCACGACAAAAATTCTGTTGTTTTGGTTCGTTTAGTTTCATTTTGGAGACAAAATTTGTTTTTCGTTTCGTTACATAACGAAACAAAAAACGAAAATGAAAATGAAAAATTGCTCGTTTCATGCCCATCTCTACTGGGAACCAGTTTACTAGTGTATGGTGCTGTATATGTTGTGTGCTTCTGTTTTGTGACGATCTCATATTTGACAGTTTATCTCTATTTCCCCCCTGCTCAGTTTTGCTTTCATGTACTTTCAAGGCCTTTAATCGTCTGATGTGTTTGAAAAATAACTGGTGATTATGACCACAGTTTTAAAATAAAGAAAAGAAAAAGCATATTTTGGGTGTGTGGAATAAAATAACATGTATTAGTCCAGATTTTTCTCCCTCAAGTCAGTCTCCCTTGGCATCTTAAAAGCACTATGAGATAAACATATGAGTGAGGAGAAACTTTTTGAAGTCTAGCTGCATCTTTTATCATCAAGGTCATTTCCACAAGTTTTACAAGAGGCACCTCTGACATGAAACCAGTTTGTTTTCAAAATTGTTGGCTACTGACATACTTATGCATAAACACTTGAAGTTTGCTTTGCTGCTTTCCACAGCCTATGTTCACAAGGAGCAGGGAGCCAAACCCCTTTGGCCACACAGGTTCAATAGCCACAGTGCTAAGGAGGGGTGGGGGGAAACCCACATGAACCAATCAGACAAACTGAAAGGAAGACAGTGGGTGTGAGAGAAATTGGGAGGGCAAAAGTTCGTGTTTGCTTCCTAGAGCTGAAGTGAGTGGGCCTCAGGTACTGAAGTGGTGAGAAAGAGATTATCCCTGTAGTTTGTCTGCTGAGAATCTTTTGCTTTGAGATTAACATGGAACTGCTAGAAATAGATACACTCTGTATAGGCTCTTAATTCTTTCTGAAGGAAGAAGGGTCAATACAGGGGCTCTGTATGTGTGTGTGAGTGTGTTTTTAGCATACCCAGCGCTCTTAATTTCACTTAATTTTCTTTTTGTTACCCTTTCCGGTAGCTGATAACAGTATCAGTGTTGTTCCAAGCTGTTTACTTGAGTTTGATTAGCATGTTGGGCTTCCAAGGACTTAGAAAGGCATCTGGTATTCCTGACATTTCAGATAGGGCTGACCCTCTCATTAGACAATGTGAATCAATTGATCATAATAACATAAGAACAGCCTTGCTGGAACAGGCCACAGCCCATCCAGTCCAGCATTCTGTCTCACACAGTGGCTCACCATTTGCTTCAGGGTATTCACAAGCAGATGTCTTCCACTGCTTAAGATTCCCTGCAAATGGCATTGAGAGATATCCTGCCTATCTCTCCAACCATTTATTGATCATAGTGATATTGCTGAGGGGATGGAAGTGCCAGGTCCCCAACCATTCTCGTTTTCATTGGCCATTTCCCTCTCTTAAAGAGAATAGAGCTGTGTATGGAATACACCCTACTTTCATCTGGTAATCTATCCCGCAGCTCTCAAGAGAGAAGGATACACTGACCCATTAAAGAGCTGACAAGATTCAGCTTACTGTTCACTTTGTTTCTCTCCATGGGGTAGAGAATACACCATCTTCTCTTGTATCGCAGGCACCAAAATCTCTTGGACAGCTCGTATTTATAAGAAGTTAGTATCTTTGTGTATGGGGAGAGGCATAACTGTAGATGTGCTGCCCATTACAGAGATTGGAAATAACTAACTACAGGTAAAGTTATGTTTATAATTAATTCCACCATACGATCAGTAGGGCCTAGTTTAAGTACATTACAATTATAAGATTTAATGTCACTTCTTTTGTGGTATAAGAGTGGCTTATTTTAGACAATAATATATAAGATACATTAGAAAGTCTTTTTTCCTGTAACCCTGATGTACAGTATTGATTTAAGTGTCCAGATAAATGTGGCGAGTATGTGGAGAACTTGTATAATATTAAACTTTAACAGATTACATTTTAAGAATAACTTTTCAAAATTTGTTTTTTCATATGCACATAGTTTAAAAAAAACTGTAGAGCTTATTCAGCAATATAGCTGCCTCTGTGGCCTGAAGAAGGTTCCCAGAACAGCAGTTTATAGATTCTATGGGCTTCTTGCTTATTATATGGCTGTGAAAAATCTCAGTCATCCAGGTTAGTTTATCTGGAAGTCATGGCAACTGGACTTCTTTTCTTGAGAGATTGAAACGTTTTGCTCCTCATCCAAACGGCTTCGTCAGTCTGAGGGAAGCTAGTTGCGACTCCTCCATTTTATAGTTCACTTTGACCTCATGTCACCCTGGACTGAAATAGGCTCATAAGATGAACAATGGCCTGAATAGGCTTGTTAGGTAGACAATAATCTCAATATGTAGGTGAACAATCGCCTATTATATATGATTATTATATAGTTTTTTTTCAATATATCAAGAAGTGAAGCAGAAACACTGTGTTCCCTAAGATGTCTCTTATTTCATTACCCATAATTGACTGCTGACTTTGTGAATGAATCTGCTGTATTGTTTTGTGAATTTGTTCTGCATTCTCTTCATCTATGCTGCTTTCCTTTTGCAGTCACCCCCCACCATTTCGCGGTTCAGGTACTGCGGTCCCACTACATCACAGGATCGCAGTACCTGCACCGCGGGGGGCAGCGGGGGGTGACTGTGTCGCTCCGCACTACCCCTCCGTGCTCCTCCGCGAAGCCTCAGGCTGCAGGGGGCGATCAGGTTGCTCTGCACCACCCCCACACTCTGCCGAGAAGCCTCGGGGCCACGTGGGGGGCAGCGGGGGTGATCGGGTCGCTCCGCGCCACCCCCTTGCGCTCCTCCGAGAAGCCTCGGGCGGCACGGGTGGGCAGCGGCGAGAGGTAAGATCTCACAACACCGCCTGCGCGCGCCGCCCCAAGACTTCTCAGACAGGCGCGCAATCGCCCCCCCTTGCCCCCAGGCCCCACCCCTCCCACTTCTGCATATCACGGATTTTCATGCATCGTGGGTGGGGTGGGTCCCTAACCCCCATGATCGGCGGGGGTTACTGTATCTGCTCCTCAATCTTTCCTTTTCACTTTTGATGATAATTATCTCATTAATACACAGAGGATATTGCTGATTTTGCAGTTGAGCTAGTTTTTAGTGGATCCTAACATAGGGCCTTTATACACGACCCCTAAGCTCCGCAGGAAATGGCTGCAAGGTCCGGACCTTACAAGTGTTTTCCCACCAGCTCCGGACTTTGCAGACAATTAAGTGCGACCCCGCCCACCTAAGCACGACCCAGCTGCACTTTCTTGTACCTGCTTGAGGTGTGTGAAAATCCCCAGGTCCGGATTTAATCTGGTCAGTGCGGGGCTCTCCTGGCTTCTGCTTGTGTTTTTTTTGCCTCCTGCCCCTTTAAGAGAAGAGGTGGGAGGGAAAAAAGCAAGCAGAAGAGAAACGGAAGAGAAACGGAGCTCCGGGAAGCTCCTCCAGGTGAGCTGCATTTTCCCCCCTCTTTCTCTGGTGGGGAGGAAGGAAGGGCAACGAACCCCTAAGATCTTTGGTCCGAATTTAAGGGACCAGCGGATCTTAGGGGTGTGTGAAAAGGCCCTTAACATAGTGTCTGTGAAAGTATTTCATTTCAGTTCATGTTTAAAGGTAGGGTCAGTGTTTTGTTCAATAAGTCATACTATGGCATCATAATGAAAATAATATTCTATTTTTGTATATGATTTCTTCACTTCTCTGATTTGTTGAAGTCTTAAGAATTTTGCCAGGCAAATGCCTTTGCAAGTCTGTGAACACACTGAAGTTGGGAGTATATTGTTATTCTTGGCAATATGTTAACAAATTAAACAGCATTCCTGACTTAATATAGTAATGCCCCTCTACTTTTTGGCATCATTTGTCCTGACAGATTGCTGTCGTTTAGTTAAGGCATTTCCCAGGGTTACTGCTGCTACATGTTTTGCAGTTAACTAATAGTGGACTGTTTGAATGCCATTGAAGGGGGAAGGGAAGCATGGTATCCTGCTGTTTTGGTTCTTTTTAAACAGCATTCTATACAAATTGTGCTCTATATATTTTCAATTTTTTCCTATAAGTCCCCAAAATATTTGCACAAAATTTTCATATACCCACCCAGATTTATTTAGGTAAAGGATTGTTGAAAAGATTTGGGGGAAGCGACATAAGTGACTGTCAACCATAGTGCTTTCACTTTGAGCCTTTATTACAGATAACTGTAGATTTCTGGCCACCTCTGGGTAGATTCTTGTCCTGAACCCAAGATTTAGCAGAGCAGTGGCTTTATTCACTCTCCCTGGGATGGGCATGGTGCATACCAGAACATCTGTTTCCAGGGCACATTTAGGTGTCTAGCCTTAGTCCACTTGGTGGTGAAGTCACCAGGCCTGGATAGGTGTTCTTCTGGGGTAGGGTGAGTCTCTAATTTTCTGGAGTACTGAGTGGTGGCCCTGCTCCCCCGTGCACAGTTTTCTGGCTGCAACCAGACATAAATGGGCAGCTTTGATCCACTGCTGCATAGTAGTAGTGGTCCAGCACTGTTTGCAGAGGGCATGTACCATGGGAGGTCAGTGAATGCACAGTCTATTCCCCATGGAGCTTCAGACTGTTTGGTTTCTTCCTGCCTATTTGTCAGTCCCAAGCTTTCCCCTCTTTTCAGCCTATTCCTCCTGGCTCCTCCATCTCACTCCACCTCCCCACATGCTGGCCATGAGTTACCTCCATCTTTTTCCTGTGTCCTTCTTATGTAATAGGTGGCACTTCTCTTCTGGACACCACAATGCCTTCTAGAGTTGCCCCAAACCATCATATTGTGTGGTGGTGACAGCCTGGATAGACATCGTTTCTCTGACTGGCCACACTGCATGCTAATACTAGGGCATGGCCTTCTTGTAGGCAAAGTTTTGGATCCTCTATCCAGGCAGCCCCACCACCATCTATCATAAATTTTACAAGTTGTGAATGAAATCCATGACTCTGTTGTAAATCCTTGTCTTGAATCTCATAGAGCATTAATTGCATAAATGAGATGGTCCGCAGTGGGATTTGGAAAGTGATATTTATATTTCAAGGGATGCACCCTTAGGTGCAAATGGGAAATATGCACATGAGTTGCATCACTCCAAGTTAGTTGCAACTTGATGTCACATAACACATATTCTTGTGTGTACAAAGAACAAATTGCTATCCCTGGCCACTCTCTGCTCTGCTAGTCATAGACAACCAGAAAACCGGGGGGGGGGGGGGAGAGGGAGAGAGAGAGAGAGAGAAAGCAGTGTTCTGCATACATATCGCCCCATAGTGCTTAAAGCATTCTTGGGGCAGTTTACAATTTAATTATCCAGGCTATACATTGCCCCTACCCCCAGCAAGGTGGGTACTCATTTTACTGACATCATTAGGATAGAAGGCTGAGTCAACCATAAGTCTGCTACCTGGGACTGAACCCCAGGTTGTGAGCACAGTTTTAGCTAAGGACAGTGGTACCTCTTAAGACAAATTTAATTTGAGTCAATTTGTTTAATGAAAAATTTATCCTACGAAACACGGTTTAACACAGTTTTCCATAGGAATTCGTTGAATTTGTCTTGTGAGGCATCCCATAGGCAAAATTCATCTTACGAATTCTCCCTATTCCCGGAAATTTCATTTGTCTTACGAGTTTTTCATCTTATAGGGCATTCATCTTAAGAGGTACCACTGTACAGCAATTTAACCACTGTGCCACAAGGCCTTTAGTGGTGTGGCGGACGTTTGATCCTTCTTTATTTTTAGGCCGCAGTGTTTCTGGGATCCATTCTCACCACCTGCCACCTACCATTTAAAGTCACTTGGACATCCCCTCAGGCATTCCCAGGGTGTAGGGCCAGGCCCTCTGGATATCACCTAAATAGAAATAAAATTTCAGCTTCTTCCCGCCACTCCAAATCATTGTATGTTAGTGTCAGGCACCTGAGATTGTACAGTAGATTTTCCCCAGAGTCCTTTCATCTGTTTCCTCTTTGCCTTGCTATATTTGGAAAAGATAGGAGCGAGCATTTCAGGAACATCTTAAGAAATGGTTCCCAGGCTTTAGAGTGATGCTATGCATGCCCTCAAGGGCCATTCTGGGCTCTGTTTGGAATACATATTATTTTTCAGATATCTGGTGGAAGTCCAACAAAATCTTTTTAACCCCCCCCCCAAATTATTTCCAGAGTATACTAAAAGAGCTTAGCCCCTCCCCTTTCTCTGATTTTGCCCTGTGTATTAACTGTTCCTGAACAGGAATTTGGAAGCTGGCAAAATAATTTCTCCTTCAGTTGAAATGGTATTTGGTGGCATTGTTTTGTTCCGATCCTGCTTACAGGATCAGTTTGGGCACTAACCCTTTGAAAAGCAATTTTAGTTTTAAAATGTTGTTTGAACCTTGCATGAGGCCGCATGATAAAAGGTGGGGGCAGTAAGAGATGCAAACAAAGGTACTGTTTGCCCTAGGCTACATAATGAGTCAGAAGCTCACCATGGTTTTAGGGAAGGGCACAGGGAGTGATTTAAATCTATGGCATGCCTAGGCCTCTCTGTCTTTTATCATCCCGTAGAGCTGGAAGGCATATTATTTTATGTGGTGCTTGTCGTTAATGGTCTGGAGTTTAATTTTAAAGCAAATAACCATGGTATATAATCAACTGCCAAAACAACTCCTCCCTTCCTCTTCCATGTAGGAAGATAATAGGAAAAAGAAATATAGGAAATTTACAACCTCATGGTACCAGAGGTGAAGCATTAAACCGTGCACTCCAGAGAGAGAGAGAGAGAGAGAGAGAGAGAGAGAGAGAGAGAGAGAGAGAGAGAGAGAGAGAGAGAGAAGGACTCACAAACAAAGCAAATGACATGGTACTGCTAATTACTTGTTTTGATTCAAAATTGCTTTCCAGAGCTTAATTAGGAATTAGGTTGGCAAAAAAGATGCTCTAAGTATCTTCTGGGGTTTGTGAGTGCAGTACCAAATAGATCGGTCACTTCCACCAACAATACCAATTAGCCTGTCTCCACCTAAGAAGTGGTAGCTGATAATGCTGCAGTTTTGTAAGCATGTGTAAATATTTTATCCATAGCACTTTAATGTAAAACCCACAACCAGACAGTAGGCCTTTAATGCTGACTTTCAGTTAGAGATGGGCATGAGCAGGCCAGCTTGTTTATTGGCTGAACAAATGGTTGACACTTCAAGTCCACCCTCTTCACCGGTGCCCACTCAGAGGCAGCTCCTGGAGGAAGCAAGCGGGGCATGAAAGATAGGCCACTGCCTCTGGGTGGGCACCTGCCCAAGGAGACAGGACTTTGAACTGCCGAATGGGTGTTTGACCAAGAAACAGTGGTTCATGCCCTTCTCTAGTTTTTTAATATTACAAATACTTTTATTATTATTAAATAAAATGTAGATGCATAGTTTTAAAAGGCATCACTTTTATCTGTTTATGTCCATGACAGATCATATCCATGTTAAAGAGACATATTTTTAACACAAATGAATATCTGGGCCAATGTACATTTTATGCTGAGTTTACTAGTTGACTGAACCACTTGAAAGTCTATGGATCCCTAGATTTCCCATTTTTGAACTTCTGTGTCATTTGGCACAACCTTTGAGGTCAACTGAGCCTCCAAAATGAAAAAAGGAAGACTCTCCTCAGCTTTCATAAATGGATTATGTTTGCCACAGTGATTGTGGGGGGATTAGAACAAGCTAATGAATGAGCGTCTCCTACATGGTCATTTGAGGATTTCTGCTTACAAAGGTCATTTCTTTTCTGCCTTTTTTGGGGTAAAAAGAATAAGATAACTTGGTCCATTCTGGAAACTGTCTGTGCATGGCACATTTTGCTTTGCAACACCATGTTTTATAGCATTTGCTGAGGAAGGGATTTTTGCAAATGATTTTATCTGAGCCCCACAGGCTAACTCTTTCCAGAAGACATGTTGAATCATACACATGATCCTGAGCCAACTCATACAGTGGCTGACTTTGAACTGACATTTCACCAATATTAGTCCAGGCTTGAAGACTCAGCACAACTGTAAATAATTGCATTGCTCATCAACTTTTAGAAATGCACAGAGTCTCTGAAAATGTGTGTCTGCCTCAGGAGATCTATTGCTCTTATCAGGACTTGGTCTGATAAATAATTTTTTTAGCAAGGTTGTAGAAAACATTTTGGCACTATCATTTTTTTTCTCTCCCCACATACTCCCTCCAATTTTCCCCTGCTGTGGGAAGTTTCATAGAAACTAAGAACAAATAGCATGCTTGGGAGTGTTTCATATAGCAGGGTGACTAGTCTGTTTATTCCTCAGCCAGCAAATAAGTTTCTTCATGGTTGTTTCCTCCGTTTCCTTTCAACTGTAACTTGAGTGTACCAGAACGTGAACATGACAATTTACTGTAAAAGTAAAAGGAGTTACACGCAGCCGGTTATTTTGAAGAAATCTGATCAGGCCACTGTCATACATGCCCTAGTTACTTCCTGGCTGAATTACTGTAGCTCGCTCTATGTGGGGCTTCCGATGGAAAGTGTCACGAAACTTTGGCAGGTCCAAAACGCAGCAGCTGGATTGCTGACTGGGGCTGGTTGCAGGGATTATATAATCCCCCCTGTTGCAGCAGCTCCACTGGCTACTGATCAGTTTCCAGGCATAATTCAAAGTACTGGTTCTCGCCAAGAACCCCCTAAATGGCCTGGGTCCAAGTATCAAAGACCATATTTCCAAATATGGGCACGGTGAGGCCTTTCTAACAGAGCCACCACCTTCACAAGTGTGTCTCATGGGGACATAAGAGAGAGCCTTCTCTGTTGTTGCTTCCAGGCTTGGGGACTCCCTCCCATTGGAGGCCAGACAAGCCCCACCTTTGCTGTCCTTCCCAAAGTAGGCAAAGAACTTTCTCTTCAGGCAAGCTTTCCCTCAGTGATGGCTTATGCCAGTGACTGGCCATATGGCTGGCTACATGAGTAACCTTTAGATCAGGGGTCCTCAAAGTTTTCAACCAGTGGGCCGGTCCACCACCACCCAGACGCCACTGGGGGCCGGATCCCAGTCCAAAAGCAGCTGCGGAGGCTGGCTTGCTCACAAAACAGGGGGTAGGTGGGGGGTTGCAATTGGTCCCAGGGGCCAGATTCAGGACCTTGGGGGGCTGCATCCAGCCCCGGGGCCTTAGGTTGAGGACCCCTGCTTTAGATGGACTGCTATGCATTACTTCTCTGACTGAGTCTTTAGTACTACCTGTGTCATACTACCTCCATCTGTATTGCACTACCACCTGTGTAGTGCTAGCTCTATCTCTTGGAGCAGTACTTGTTTGTTCCTTTTTGGCGTTTACATACTTACTGTTTTAGCTTTAATGATGTGAACCATTACTGAGTACTCACCGTTTTCTGCTTTAAATATTGTCTTTCAAGGATGTAAGCTGCCTTGGACCTTTCCAAGAAGAAAGGCAGGGTAAAAAATAAAATCAAATAAATGTGAAGGGGAAAGTCACCGTTCAGAAGTAATGTCCAAAGTAGGGAAGAAATAGTTTTATTGGTTGACCCAGAAGTTACTTTTATGGCCATTTAAGACATTTCAGATGCATTCTGACACGATTTTTAAAGAAGTGTTTTCTCTCTCTCTCTCTCTCTCTCTCTCTCTCTCTCTCTCTCTCTCTCTCTCTCTCTCTCGGTCAAACAAAGTACTGGAAAACAAGGAAGAGTATAACAAGTAATGTAAAATGTTGTCTTCTCTGTGTCATGACAGGCAATAGCAATGGGTTACTTTTAAAATACTGTAACAAGTAATGGGAATAGCATGTACAAAAAAAGTAATTTTCTAGATTTTGTGTCTTATATCTTACATACACTTTCCATATCTGAATCTTTTCTTGTCCTCTCTTTGCTCTTTCCTTCTGATTTATCTCCTTTCGTATGCCTACTGTATTATGCCAACATCATATAGCTTGCAGTGCCAAATTAAAAACTTGACTGGAAATTCTCTTTGACATCCATGAATTTTATTTGTTAATATTTTGTTGTTAAAATTTGCTATTATAAATGTAAGTATAAAATAGAATATCTATATCTATATCTACCTATCTATAAGGTAGCTGATAAAACATTGGCACATGAGAAAGCCAAGCTTGCAGTTTCTTTACAAAATATGGTACTAGAATTAATAGCACTACACAATTTATTTATTGGATTTTTATACCGCCCATCTGGTTGCGAGGCCACTCTGGGGTGGTAAAAAGCACAATGGAGTGGTGAAAAGCTTGGACGTAGAAAATCTGGCATGGGATCAATCCAACTATTTGTAAATGTAAGTCAGTGTTACCCAGTGTCTCTTTACTAGGCGTTCTGACTACACAAGTTATGATTGCACTACATCTAGCTTATATTTTCAGAGCACTTTTATTAATGCTACTTGGTGGCCTTGTCACAAGGTTAGGGAGAGACTATGATCAAATGCCTTCTAAATTACCGCATATGTTATCTGTTGCCTTATGTTTCTTGACATTCCTTATTAAGCAAAATAATGTGTTCAAGCTTTTTAACTCTTCTTCATTTTATTCTAGAAATGAATAAAGTCTTGGACCCATATCTATGTTTGGAGTGTTTAGCATTTGATGGCTGCATGGGAAGACACATTTTAATGTCTTGATGTTTTTGAACTAGTAAGATAATTGTTCCTGCTACAATTGTAGAAAGCCAAGCTCATGGAGTTTTGTTTGTTTGTTTTTCGGTTCCTTTATTTAATTCAACATTTAAATGTTTTAATTATGTTAACATTTTACTTTCCTTGTTTGCAGGAGAAGCTGCCAGTCCTACTGCTTGGACGTTCAGCTGAGTTGCGTCCTGGTGAATTTGTGGTAGCAATTGGAAGCCCATTTTCTCTGCAGAATACAGTGACTACTGGAATTGTTAGTACCACACAACGGGGAGGCAAAGAACTTGGACTTAGAAATTCAGATATGGATTACATTCAGACAGATGCAATTATCAATGTAAGTCACTTTCCCCAAACCTGTTCTCTTGAATTTATGCTTCTGACCTTAATAGAAATTACATCAGCATATTCTCTGACTATTCCATTATTATTGTCTGCTATTTTATTAAAGACCATATTTGTGAAGTTTCTGAAGTGACTATGTTTTCAGGACTGAAATAAAGAGTTTCTAGTACTTCTTCCGGTAGCCATGAGGCAGCAGGTAAATTACCAACCCTAATTATCTGACAATTATGCTAAGTGCTTGTAATTTAGAAGTCTTTAGAATTAAGAAAACAAGTTTATATTTTAAAGTTTCAGTAGTTTTTTATTTTTTGCTGTAGTTCAGAGGAGTACATTAAAGCTGTATAGTAAAGAATTCCTAATTTTCCATGATTTCTTTCACTGAGGTTTAACTAGCCACAACTCCAGAAAGGAATGCTTTGAAGAAGTAAATGCGAATATGCTTTCCAGAAAGTGTTGAGTTTCAGCTATACTGTATTCAAAATGTGAATAAGCTGTGTAAAAGAGTGAAAGTAAAAAGAGTAAGAGGGATTTTTGATTGAGATTAAGATTTATTTTCCCCCCCTACATTTGCAGTATGGAAACTCTGGAGGACCTCTAGTAAACCTGGTAAGCATTCATTTTTAGAATTCTCCTTTACACGTTGGCTTTGACAAATGATTTGACTCTCTATTCAAAACTTCTCATCTGATTAAAGAGGAGAACTGTCCATGATGCAGGAATCCCTTGGTACTGGTCTTCCACAATCCTTCTTGCCTTGAAGACATTGTTGAAGTCTTCTTCACAATTTCATTACTGAACTCTTGTAGCTTCACAGTTTCATTACTGAACTCTTGTAGCTTCTTGAGCAAGAACAACCAACATTTAATGTCACATTGGCACTGCAGTGCCTGTGCAATGAAGCTCCCTTCCCTTCCTCACTCCAATCCCCTTCCACAGAGTGCTTCTCCAGGGAATTCCTCAGCCCTTTGGAGCACATTTTTGAGTAGACTGGTGTGTGACGCTTTTCTCCCCACTGAAAGCCACCATTAGTTTTTCTCTTCTGGCAATTTTTTTCTTTTTAAATGTCATGGCTCTTGTATAATTTGCCACAAGGAAGGGAAAAGATGGTGAGTTAATGATAATAATTACACATTATTTTATAGTGGCTAGTTTTTCAAAACAAGGAGATGGAAACCATTCATCTTCATGTTATACTTGAAGTGCTCTGTCTTATTTCTTTTTGCCAGTTGTTCCTCTGAGTAAAGCCAGTTGTCCCAAAAGACGTGTAGTGTTTCTGCTTTGAGTTTGTAAAATAAAATGCAGCATTGACTCGGGTATGATTATATAGTTTTTTAAAAACTCATTTTATGTTGCATCTTGTAAAGCTATTATTGAAAAAAATCAAATAAATAGGGTGGGTTTGTTGTTTGGGAAATATCACAATGTTGTGCAAAGCATAATTCTATAACAAGAATAGACTTCATTTCATGCACAGAGCCTGCCAATTAGTGCATCAAGCCAATAACATCTATTTTGGTTCAGAATGGCTCTCTGAGGTCACCTTAGAAATTCTTGTCCCAGTTCTTTCAAGGTGATGGCATATCTTCGGAATGAATGACCTACTTTAGTGCATAAATATCAGGAAATGTTCCTGGAAACTGACATATGCAAAGTGGAGCTTAGAAAACTACTTTTTAAGACTATAATTTTCAGAGTAACACAACCAGTATGGCTATTACTAGCTGGGGAAGTGGGATTCTGGGAGCTGTAGTCTAAAAAAGAAACTTTTCCCATCTTTGATGCACTGAACTATGTTTTCATGGGCCAGTTCATATTCAGAAAATAAATGAAGTGGATCTTCTATATTCTGGCATCCAGTAAGGCAACATAGGTCTCCCCCAGGGGCTGATTGTTCAGAATAAAGTTTATTATCTTTATTTGAGTATCTTGTCTTTACTTAATTGTTCGCATTACTACAGGATGGCGAAGTGATTGGTATTAATACTCTGAAAGTCACTGCTGGGATCTCCTTTGCAATACCGTCGGACAAAATAAAAAAATTCCTGACTGAGTCACATGACCGCCAAGCTAAAGGTACTGTCCTATTAAAGGGTACTTTAATGTTTAACACTCCATACCAGGGTGGGCAGCTATGGCCCACCAGATGTTTTTGACCTAAATTCATATCAGCTCTGGCTTGCAAAGCCAACGGTGACAAATTATGGGACATGTCACAGTGTCAAAACATCAGTGGCTTATTTGTCAGTCTGTTTTTTTGATTTTTTATTTATTTCTCGTTTGATGTACTGGATAGAGGAACGGACTAGAACTCTGGGGAACAGGGTTTAAATCCCTGTTCAGCCATGGAGACTGATTGGGGGTGTGGAATTGGTAAAACCACTCTTTAAATATCTCACTTACCCTTAAATCCCTATTTGGTTTTCTGTAAGTTAGTTCCAACCTGACGGCACATAACACACACACACTTTTTAAAAATTCTTTGCCATGTATGAATACATTAATAATAATAACATACTGTCAAGACAGTTTTTGACTTATGGCAACCTACTGAAATGGTTCACTATTCCCTTCTTCTGTGGGAACCATGTAGCTTCCCAAGGCTAAAGAGACTGGCTATCTAGAAACATCTGAAAAAGGTTGCCATACTTTAGAATTGGCTTGACAGTATACTATCTTAGTGGGAAATTGCTGCAAGTTTGGATGTTAGTATAAGCATTTGCTGTTGTCCACCAAGTCAAGATTTATGCCGAACACATTCTGGCACTGGGTATAACTAATAAGATTTTTTATGTCCTTTGGTTATGTTTTTGAGGTACTTTCCAAAACTTCACCTCACATTTTCATTCCAAAGTGGTACAGTTTGGAGGTCTTCCCACCTAGAGCATTTTTCATAAGGTGTGCAGTGTTTCTCTTCCAATGAGAAGAGCTTCTCAAAATACGCTTCCCCCTTTGTTTCTAACAGGAAAAGCAGTAAACAAAAAAGAAATATATCGGCATACGCATGATGTCCCTCACTCCTAGGTAAGTTTTAAAATTGCTATATTTCTTCTACCAGTACAGTATCTATTCCCTAGGACTGAGCTTTTTGTTTGTTTGGTTTATTTTAAAGAAAGTCACACGTTAAGTACTGTGGGAGAAGTTTTAGGTTCAGGGTTTTTTTAAACCATTTGAATACAGTGGTACCTTGTATAACGTAATTAATTTGTTCCAAATCAAATTACGTTATACAAGCTTTCCGTTGTACAAATTGCAATTTCCCATAGGAATGCATTGAAACTGGATTTAATCCGTTCCAATGCGGGCTAGGTTTTTTTGGGTGAGGGGGGGCTGGCAGGCAGTGGACCCCCGTGCAGGTGCCAGGTAAGGGTGCCCCTCCCTGGCTCATCCCCCTCCGTGTCTGCCGCCCCTCCTCTCCCCTCCCTCCTTCCCTCTTTCCCCGGGCAGCCACAGGTGGTGGGTGGAGGTGGCCGCGGGGGTGGGGGTAGGGAGTGGGGTGCGCTGCTTGGCCTGGGGCAGGGGGCTTGGGCGGGAATGCGCCGGGAATCCCCCCACTCACCTCTTGTCGGAGCCCCGGAGGCGCACATGGCGGGGCTGTGGCCAAGGCGGAAGTGACGGCCGCTTCACCTGCTGGGCTCCGAGGAGGAGGAGGAGGGGGGTGACACGCAGGGAGGAGGAGGAGGAGGAGGACAGAGGGCAGCCACACAGTCAGTGTCCGTTGGGAAATTCACCCGGGGAGGAGTCGCCCCCCCCTCGCCGGCTGGCTGCTGTCTCCCTCTCCTCCGCCGTTCGTCGGTTGCCAGCCCCCGCCATGGAGTCCCTCCGGCGGCGCCCGCACTTGCTGTGGAGTCTTCTCCTCCTGACGGCAGGTAAAGCGAAGCCCAGCAAGGGCCCCGGGAAAGGGAGCGGAGGGAGAGCCCGCCATCCTCCACCCCCACCCCGTCAGAAGCAGCTCCGTCCTCCCCCCTTGCTGCTCCGAGCTGCTGTCCGTCAGGCTCAGGGCGGGCGGGCGGCGGCGGCTGGGGACGTGCCGACGGCCCCCGTCCTGACCCGCTGCAGGCGGTAGCAGCGGCCCCCTTGCCGCCCGCCGCCCCCAAGCGGCTCCGCCCTTTCAGTCAGGCCCCGGCGCGGCCCCCGAAGCCCTTCCCCACACCCCTCGTCCCCATGGGCGGCATGGCCTTGCCCTTCTTATCGGGCTGTGGAGGAGGAGGAGGAGGAGGTGGCGGCGGCGGCGCGGTGGCCGAGGCGAGCGGGTGGCAGGACTGCGCCTCGGCCGGCGGAGGGAAAGAGACCGGATTAGCGCGAGCGCTAAGCTGCAGCTAACCTCCTCGGGGCGCGCCAGAGCTTCCTCCACCGTTTCCAGGAGCAGCAGCAATAGCTCGCCTGCACGCCCGCCTGCTCGCTTTGCTCTCTCTCTCTCTCTCTCTCTCTCTCTCTCTCTCTCTCTCTCTCTCTCTCTCTCTCTCTCTCTCTCTCTCTCTCTCTCCACTCCCCCCGTCGGCGCTTGTCCTTTTCTTCCCTCCCTGCTCGCTCCAGTGGCCAGGCGAACAAAGAGCCCGTCGGGGCTGCTGCTGCTGCTTTCCCCGGGCGGCGTCGAGCTGTCCCCTCCCGTCCCCTCCCCTCTTTCCCCGACCGCCCCCCGACCTCTTCCCGGGCGGCCGCAGGTGGGGGGGAGGGGGGAGGATTTTTTTCCCCGTTGTACGGATTTTTCGTTGAACAAACCCTCCATTATACGAGGGTCTACTGTATCTATATATATCTATATCTATATATCTCTATATCTCTATCTCTATCTATCTATCTATCTATCTATCTATCTATCTATCTAGATAGATAGATAGATAGATAGATAGATAGATAGATAGATAGATAGATAGATAGATAGATAGATATACTTTGTGTGTGTGTGTGTGTGTGTGTGTGTGTGTGTGTGTGTGTGTGTGTGTGTGTGTGTGTGTGTGTGTGTGTGTGTGTGTGTGTGTCTGTATATCTCTCTCCTTGGACACTAAAAATATAGTGACCCCCCCCCCAAAGTAGGTAAAGGAAAGATGTTTTGTTTTTCTGGAAAAATTATTCTATTTTATTCTTAAGTGTTCCAACAGAACATCAATTTATATTTAATTCACCTGAAAATGTTTTTCTTTCTTTCTAGTAAAGCTAAAGAACTGAATGAGCGCCATAAAGACTTCCCTGATGTTATTTCTGGAGCTTATATTATTGAAGTAATTCCAGACACACCAGCTGAGGTGTAAGTTAAAGGTTTTTTCTTTTTGTCCAGACCTTTCAACAGCAGTCTGAAAGATTTCCAGGCAAAATTAAAGAAAAAGAAAAGCCATATACTGTATATGATGTATAGCAGCAGGAGGTGTGCAATACAACAAGGTATATTATTTTTAAATATACATATACATATTTTACCACGCCTTTCTCCTTGGAAAAAGGGCCCAAGGCGGGTTACAGTAAGGAGAGACTATTCAGACACAATCTTACAGCATTATAAGGCAACATTATAAGGCTAACATTTGATAACATAGTGTCAATGCAATCACACAAGTAGAGATATAAACACAAAGTTATAAGTGGTTATAAACACAAAGTCTCTATAGCCATGTATGGTAGATTCATAAAAAGGCACAGTAGGTAGTCTATCATTCAGGGAAAGCTTGCCTGAAGAGGAAGGTCTTTGTTTCCAGAATGGGACATCACTAGGCCATGAGTTACCATGGCCAGAGCAGGTTTCTCCAGGAATGGGTGTAACTCACGTACTAGCTTTAATTGTGCAAATGCGCTCCTGGCCACAACTGTAACCTGGGCATCCAGGCTGAAGGATGAGTCCAGGAGCACCCTGTTGTATCCCTATTCCTTGTTCCCCCTTTCGACCAACCAGTAGCACTTGTGTGTTGTCTGGATTTAATTTCAATTTGTTCATCCTCATCCAGTTCATTATTGAAGCTAAACAGTCATGTAAGATCACAGTAGCAGCTCCCTTAGAATCCGGAGATGATGATAGGTATAGTTGGATGTCATCAGCATACTGGTGGCACTTAACCCCAAAACACTTGATAATACATAAATACACGATGTCCCTAGCACAAAACAACAACAACAACAACAACAACAACAACATTCCAAAACCCACCTGTAGACCTTGATTGCGTGAGTGTCAGGCACTTGTCTATTTAGTACAAACAAAGTTATAGGTGGGGAACCTCCAGTTGTCACTGACAACTCCCATCAGTCTTAGCAAGGATAGCCAATGATGATCGGTGGGAAGAACTGTAGTACATAAAGCTGAAGGGCCACAAATTGTCAATTTCTGGTGCAAGGTTTTCTTTGGAAGCATATCCAATATTTGTGAGAGTAATTACATAAATCTAATACGCTTTTGCTTATGTTGGAGCATCTGGTTGGGAGTACTTCATTCAATTCAGTTTGATACTTGCCCTGAGCATCACAAGAGGTAGTGCTTGCAAGAAAGTAATACTGTACTTCTGAAAAATATTTGCTGCGAGAGAAATGCTTGTGTAAGGCACATCTCTTTGCAGGAGTGAGGCTTGTGACTGCTTTGTGGCTGCAACCTGATTATGTTTATTAATCATGTCTGATCCCGTTAGCTGGGCTAAAATTTCTGTAACTCAGAGCCAGAGTTAGTCTACAAGACAGGACAAGATGATACAGGAGAGAGCGAGAGAGCGCAAAGTGGCATATCTTCCAATTTGCCTGCATGCCAACAGTGACTTGTGATGAAAGAATATCTTCCAGTTTGACACAAAGATATGCTGTGTCAGAAATGAATGCTCATAATGTAGGCCTGGAGGGAGAGGAAGGAAGGAAGCCAGGGGCTACTAGAAATAATGTGATACAATATTTTTGAAATTCACTTTTTTATTACAATTAAATCATAAAAAACAAGGGGGGAAACCCTAAAGCATACAGTACTAGGAAAAGGGAAAAAGTGCCCTCCACTGAAGAGCTAGAAAGAAACAATTACTTCATGTTAGATTTCTTGTGGTCTTAGAGAGGCAGAGACTTTCAGAATTTCTCCCTCTGAACAGCTTTGGCTAACTCAGCATCACTCCCCACAAATCATAATAGTTTTCTCCAACCTAATTCCATACAGATATGGTAGATCACAACTTTCTTCATCCCCAACAAACATGCTTGATGGGATGATGAAAGCTGTAGCAGATTTTAACTTGTAAGTTGTTACATTAGGAAAGGCTGATTTAAAACATAGACTAGGGTTGTTGGGGTTCTTTTTTTTGGGGGGGGGATAGTGAAATGGTAGTGAATGTATTGAGCATGTGCATACAGGCACACAAGATTTGACAGAACACCGCATAATTGAGCATAGCACTGCTCATTAAAATCACACATGCAAGGATTGGTTGCAGAGATTTAGAGGATAATTTGATGAGCTTTCAACAAAACCTCTGAATTGTAAACCCCACCCCAGTTTTCCTTGGGGAGGTCAGAACCATAGAGTTGCCAACAATGACCATGTAGTTTTCTCAACTATCTTTCAATGAGGGATGAGAGGTGTTCCCTCTTTACCACAGGACTTTTTGTTTCATTATTAGCTCTTTTTTTCTGTGGGTTATGCTTAGGTAGTATTCACTACACTGAATGTACATAAGGCAAATGCAGCATGATATGTGTTGCCGTATAGTTGTGTTTCTGCACAGATGTCTGGATCTCCTCTTGAAGGGTTACAGAAAACATGCAGGATTCTTTCTGTTAATGGCAATCTTTTTTAACCTCTTCCTTTTTTTGCATTTCAGGGGAGGCCTGAAAGAAAATGATGTGATTATAAGCATCAATGGACAGCGGATCCTCTCAGCCAATGATGTCAGTGATGTCATCCAAAAGGATAATACACTCAGCCTGGTAGTACGCAGGGGAAATGAAGACATAATTCTAACTGTGATTCCTGAAGAAATTGACCCTTAAATAGAAACATGAGCTGGATTTCATGTTCTATATTAAGAACAAGCAGTGGACTGATTATATTATATCTGTGCTGGTGCAGGAAATAGACTTTTGACCAAATACCCACATGTTCAGTGGAACTGTATTGGCCAATCAACTACTTTCATATAGGTATGAGACACACAACCTATGCAGTTTTCAAGATGATACTTTTGCTGTTCTTAATGTACGTTATGTGCTATCTCTTGACTGCTCCATTTGTTCTAATTTTAGTGGTCTACATTTGATCCCTTCTGGGCTGCAAAAGTTATTATTACTTTGAACTAAGACTTCTTGAAAGTAAAACCATGGCTAAATCATACTCTGCTATATTCATTCTTTCTACAACTTACTTTTTCTCCCCCCTGAAAATGCAGCTGTTAATAAGAAAGATAGCTAGCTACAATGTCTGGAAATAAATGCTGACTTTTACTTGTATAACCCCTAAAGACCTTTCCTTACTGAATCCATGCTGAGTTTTTTTAAAAAAGAATATTGTATTTTCTTAGTTGAATTAAAAGAATTCTAACAATATATTTGTGTTTTCCTGATCATATGGATTTCATCAAGATCTTTCTTCCATTGCCCCATGTATTAAATACCACCTGTATCTGAAAACTGAAACACTTTTTAAATACAGTAAAGCTAAATGGATTCTGAACAACAGTCTTGAGATTAGGAGATGGGTATTAATTTATATTTAGCAAAGATTTTCTGTGCTAAATATAGGTTTCTGCTGTTTTATCAAACTGAACACATTCATTAGGCTATCCGTTGATTGTGATTCTAACGTATTATCACAGGACCACTGAATCATTTGCTGCTGATGCATAGATTGACTTAGTAGTTAAATGAACCCTGGACTGGTGGCTCATTCCAGACTCAGAAGTCCATTCATGTGAAGATTCAGCCAATGCATATTAACATAAGCTTCCAAAGTCAGTGTACTGAATTGCCTGCACTGCATTTTTGCTGTAACAATGCACAGCCAACAATGACAGTCCTTGTGTCCTATAAATGCAATGAGAGACAATGATGTTCCAAGAGCGATTGTGTACTGTGGCTATACAAACTGAGGGAAACTTTCTATCCTGTACTGTAAGATACTGCTGAATGCTGCATCTCTAGTGTTCTCAGTTCATCCAGTACATGCCCAACAACTGGAAAGAGTGTCCCGTTACTATAGGCATCCCTCTGTCTGAAAGCAGTTTTGTATTAAGCAATATTTATTTTATTGACAAGTGATAGGCCATGTGGCAGAGACCGTGTTTTTAACTTGGTGAGAAGCTTACTTTTTTAGCACCAAACTCCTGTACCGTTAACTTGTCAGTCACTGACATGAAACAGAAAAATGACTGACTTGATGGGAATCTCCATTCATATTTTGCCAGTCCAGCTACAAATATGTTTTGAGGTATTTGATGTGGAAGGAAGTGGAAAAAGATTTTCTGTATGTCTGATATAGAAAATATATATGGAATAATCGGATTACATCCTGAGACAAAGCCCAAATGATGTTACACATTTGTATCAGTTCCCCCCCCCCAATCATGAAAGTGTTCCTAGTTGCCATGGCAGACCGAACATTAGAAGGTTTGCTGACGTTCAATGGAATGCATTGGAAAATTGCAATCAAAGTATGCATGCCACTGAGTTAAAAATCCTTTGATTTCTGCAGATGCTGTTATGACAGATGCAATTTGAGCTTTAATGTTTCTGTGTCCTGCTCTTGGAGGTGCATGGGTTCCTCTCTTTGTTTTAATGATTTCAGCTAGGAACGGGGTGGGACTGTGGGCAGAAAGAATGGAAGACCTGATGAACTGAGTTAGAAGACGTGGAGATGCCTTATATAAAGTGAAGCCTAGACTGCCACCTGGTGGACCGTATATGGCTGCTCACGGAGTGTGAATAATGCCATGGCCCTATGATGAGTCCACCCACTTCCTCCAGCCACTAAACAACATTGCTCATTTAGCTAGATTTAGCTCATCTGTTGCGTAGAACTGATTCCATCCCAACTTCTCTGATACAGAATCTGTCATGTTATCAATAAAATCCCACACACCCCCAAGTTTTAAAGTTAGGCAGTGCAGTAGAAAAAGGCTGAAGGACAAGAGTTCATTTTGTTTAAGGAGGTTGGGAAGGATGCTCCGTTCAACATCAGCAGGGGAAGAATTTGAAACCTATATTCACCAACAGAACCTGCAGCCCCCTTTTGATGCTCTCTTCACACGGATATTAAAACAGAATATTAGGACATTTTTTTTTCATTGCCATCTGTGCCATCCATGCCCTTTGATGCCCAGACTGACGAATATCTATAGATTAAAAATCTAGTGTTTTTCCTATTATTATATTTTTAGTGGTCTGATAAAGGTATCATTCTCCCTGCCTCAGCCCTTGCCTGTGGACATTTGTTCCTTCAGTTATTTAGCGGCCTAGATGCCCTAAGCATATCCAATCTCACCTGATTTCTGAAGCTAAGCAGGGTCGGCTCTGGTTAGTACTTGGATGGGAGGCCACCAGGGAATACGAAGTGCTGTAGGCACCTGGAGTAGGAGCTGACAAGCCACTCCAGTATTCCTGCCATGAAAACTCCATGGACATGGGGTCATGAAGAGTTGGTCATGACTGTAACAGACACAACACACACACACATACACACGGGCTGCTGCCTGTCAGTAGCTTAGCTTGAGGGAGTAAGTATCATTGGTCTGTCTTTAGTTTTCCAAAACATCCATGTTATTTCAGGAAGGGCAAAAAGAGTTTGCTGCTGTTCTCAATAACTTGTTGATAAGAAA
The DNA here is from genome assembly GCA_037367245.1 of Phrynocephalus guinanensis. NCBI lineage: Eukaryota > Metazoa > Chordata > Lepidosauria > Squamata > Agamidae > Phrynocephalus > Phrynocephalus guinanensis. The sequence goes on along the minus strand of CM074735.1, from coordinate 61,840,127 downwards.
ATTAGTCTTGGTCACATTTGTGTGCTAAACTGAACAAGATGTCTCTACTAAATTCCACATTATCATTTTGCCTTCTGGGTAAGGAAGAGGGGAAACTGGAAAGATGAGTTTAAAAACCTCAGCCATAAACCCCCAAAAGTTCACCTGCACAGATGATGCCGGCATCTTCAACAGGGTGGCAGCCATGGACACCCCAGCCTAAGTGTTTGCACTACCATAAGTGAAACTCGGTGTCTTTGCATTGCAAGCTAGAAAGTCAGACGTTTCCATTGCCTTCACCAAAGTGAGAATCTCCCACAGCTGATAACAGCATCTCCACATCCAATCTCCCTACAAGCAACTTGGGCATCATTGATGTCCCAGTCATCATCGCAAGCTGTTCCCCATTGCCTTGGTAATAAACCTCTATGTGCCCCTCAAGGTTTAGAAGAATTGGCCAGTCACAGGGCAAAATCTGAAACAACATAGATTGTTCATGATGATTGCTCCCATTCAACTAAAACCATAAGAAAGATGATCACACACATTCAAAGATACAACCATATAATTTGCTTTCTGCAGATACATATATTTTGTAGTATAGAATCTCTCCCCCCCCCCGAAACAGCACTCTTCATGTATACTTTGAAGTCAGCTCCACTGAGTTCAATGAGTCTTGTTCCCAGGTAGGAACAAGCCAAAGTAGATGTTTAGAAAAATGAATCTTTCCTCCTCTTACAATGATGTCTCACCAGCAGTGTTACATGCTTTGTTATATATTACTCTAGAATCAGACATGCAAAGGGAGTCTTATTTATATTTCATATATAATTCAGTAGTGTCCCTTTTAAATATGTTTTTACAATTACACCCATTTCACCACTAGAGGGAGCACACTTTCTGAATACATGTATGTTTTCACCTTGTACAGTATACAGGACTCAGGTAATTCTGCGAAAGCTGTAATATAAATAAGCTTCTGTGGGTGCAGTTAAGAATTTTAATCAGCTTTACTGCAAGTGTTCCAGCATCAACTGGAGGGCACAGTCAAGTTGATTATCTTTAGTTTTTGGAACAGCCTCACTGTGTTTATCTGTAATATGCTTTGAAAATCTAGATTGGTTCAAATCTGGTAGCAGTCCCTTCCTTTTTCACATGGACATACCACATGACTAATATCATGGTGTCATGCACAGATGTTGAAGATACTCCCTGGCAAGAACTTTTATGTGTGGTGATAGAATTAGCTTCAGAGCTTTGCTGAATTTCATTGGCATCTTAAAAGACAGCACTATTACAGTTGGGAACCATCTATAGTTTTCTTTGGCTTTCCTGACATATTGTTCCTTCATCCAGTGCTCTTCTAAATGAAATCAAAAACAAAGATCTTCATGGCAATGATGGATTTGACTGTACAAAATCCTTAGCAATGTGTACTGCCCAACTGGTGTGCCAACGTTTCAATATTCAATGAAGAGTGTTTGAAACAATAAAGCTACTTCTCTGTACTGATGTCACATTAAAACCATTCTAAAAGATAAATTCACATTACCTTGCAGGTCACGTGGTGCCACTCCAGAATCTGTGAATGGAAACAGATTGAATATTCAGGAAGAATATGGAAGGATTTCATTAAATTGCTGGACTCAGTGTAGTGGCAGGGGCGAAGAGCATTTATTTGCAAAAAGAGAGAGGCAAATCTATGCTGTCCAAACTGATGCATGACCCATTACCACTCCCCACTCACTTTTAAAAATTGTGTGAAATGGGAGAGTACAATTTTAGGCAGGCATCTTTGTTATTTGGCTGCTGTTGCAACCACAATGACGGTGAGAAGTAGGGCAAAGTTCCCCTGATTGGTCTCAGAATGGCCAGTAGGCTCCCAATATTGCTGGAAGTTTCTCACCCTGGTCCTCCTCCACTGACTCACAGTAAAACAGCTTTGTCAACAAAGGACTGCCAGCATAGAAGATGTTATGAGCAGCAAAATGTCCAGCTTTTTCATCATTATCGTCGTCATCATCCTGGCTTCTAAAATGGGAGCGCCTTCTCAAATCAATCCCAGGGAGGCGTGTTTAGGAGAAAAGTAGACCAGAATCAAAAATTCACATGGATTTTGGATGATAGTTGACTGAAAAACAGTTCTTTGCATTGTGCAGGTGTTGGTGCTGTAGTTTAATGCAGCTTTGACCAGTCAAGTGTGTGATCTACACAACAGAATGATCATGCATACCAGCTGCACAGTTTTGGGTTTGCACTGCACCACACCAAAAGAATTATGGGTGTTGCACATTTCGCAAAATGAAAAAAAATGAAAAGAAATTCCCGATTATTTCAAAAAGCATGTTACTACTCAGATATCTAAAAGGAAACATGTCCTATTCTGAATCATATTTACTGATACTATATCATTATTAATAATGATATTTATTTGGATTGGAAATGTGTGGTTCTCCAGATCTAATTAACTTCAGTCCTCATAAGTCCCTGCCAGCTTGGTCACTGTTGAGGAATGATGGGATCAGTAGCTCATGGGTACCAGCAGGAACACAGAGGCATCACCATGGTAAACATATCCCCACTTTCACCTAAAAAGGGCAAACTCCACTGAAGAAGAAGAGGATTTGATTGGCAAAGGAGATATTTTGATTATACAGCGAACCCTTGTATAACAAACAGTTTGTATAATATAAAATTTTTACAACATAAAAAATTCCGGAGATAGGGGAAATTCGCCTATGGGGCGAATCTGTACAACATAATCACCTATGGGGTGAATCTGTACAACATAAAATGGGATCACTCTGTTTTCAATGCATTCCTATGGGAAATTTGTATAAAGGAAAATTGGCTTAACATAATTTCATTGGGAACGAATTAATTCCTTTATACAAGGTACCACTGTACAAACAAAAATGCCTACCTGAGTGTATAACAGCAGCATCCGGGTAGCTTCAACATGTAGCAGGCCGATATTCATAAGTTCAAGATAATAAATAATCTTTGTTGCCTGAACAATCAACATTTGTCAGCAAAGGGCTGCCCTGCCCTGAACCAAACAAGCCATTGCCCAAGGCAGCCAGAGCATGGCCACAACCAAACTGTCGACACACAACTTCAGCATCATTTAGGTCCCACCTTTTACTGCAAACAACAGTTCGACGGCTTGCAAAGTAAGTGACTTCTATATGGCCAGCAGATTCATTTGTTCTACCTACCAGCTGCAAAAAAAGGACTGGAGGGTGGGGATGAAGACAAGGGGGATTTTTAAAAACTTAACACTACAGAGAGCTGTAGGGAAAATTTCAACATATTTCTTCAAATACACACAAACTGAGAATTTTTTTTTCAAGATACCAGATTAAACCCAGTGTATGCCCCAACTAAGATAAACCTACTGAGTCAATGGGACTTTGGTAAGGCCTCAGTATGCTATCACAGTGACAGTCTGAATTGTTGAAAACTGTTTTAATATACACATGTTTGTCATTATCTAAGCTCAAGGATGAGTCCAGGAGCACCGCAAGCTGTGTACCTCTTTTTTCAATTGGAGGGTTCCCCCATCAAGTGTAGGTTGCATTCCTATCCCTTGTTCTCCCCTTTGACTGAACTGAAGCACCTCTGTCTTCTCTGGGTTTAGTTTCAATTTGTTCATCCTCATCCAGTTCATTATTGAAGCTAAACACTTGTGTAAAGTCAAAATAGCTGCTCCCTTAGAATCTGGAGGTGGCGAGAGGTACCCTGTTTCCCTGAAAATAAGACCTACTTACAGTTTTGCTTCTTGCTGAAATATAAGACATCCGCTTGAAAATAAGGCCTCCCCGATAATAAGATAACAATAAATGTGTACCGTATTCTTCTTCATGGAAAAATGACATCCCCTGAAAATAAGACCTACCGCATCTTTGGGAGCAAAAATTAATATAAGACACTGTTAAAGGCCACAACCCGCTTTAGTTCTATCCCCAGGAATGATGAATGACTACTCTGAGTGGTTTATAGATCAGAACAGTAATACACGTCAAGCACAAAATAATGCATGAGATAAAAATAATAACAGAACAAGTCGAGCATCATAAACATAAATTAATAATACATAACCACAGGCTCCCCCCATAGATTGTGACAACAAATCAATAGAAGTTTACACAAAGGGGTTGAACCCAGGGATGGGCACAAACCATCGGTTTGGTGGTTCATGTTGATTCATGTTTCACTTATCGATGCACTATAAAAACAACGTAATGAAACCATTACATAGATTTGTTCTGCAGGCCTCACTAAAATAAAGATAACACATGCCAAAACTTCCACATTTTGTTTAAGTAATAAATCCACACCTGATATGACACCATATTCTCAAGAAGAGCATGATGGAGCATGTGTGGCCCTTCAAATATTTTTGGACTGTATTTCCCTTAATCTTTATACTGGCTAATAGAGGCTGACGGATGATGAATTTCAAGAACATCTGGAGGGCCAGATGTTTCCCAGCTCTGACATAAAAGGAAGTTAATACAGGGAATACACAGTGAGAGAAGCAAATGTGATCCCCACAGATATTTCTCACAATGAAGCACAACCTGTAGGTTTTAATGAAACGATCGTGTTAATTCCAAGTGAGCAGTCTCATGTGAAACTTTTGATTCAGAAAGCAGCGGGAGATCTATGTGATTTCTGCATGCTAGAATTAGAGAACATTCGATTCAATATTTCAGAGGAAACACCCTTAAGCATGCAAAAGACTCACCATCTCCTACAATTCCAGCTGGAACAAATACGGAAAGGTGATGGTTAACATCTGCAATCCATGTTTATACAAAAAAAAAACCCCTACTTCCTTCACAATTAAATTTAGCTACATGTTTAGAAAAGATCAAATGATTGCCGAACATTGGTTGAAACCAGCTGGAGATTTAGAAAATACAGAAGCAGTGCCGACATAGTAGTTAGAGGATGCTCACTTTTTAGAACTTGGGCTTACTTTTCTCTAAAATTAAATGAAATGCGTTTGGGTTATGAAATCACAGATGAGCTGTCATAATACAACCTATATCTCGATTACCCAAACGGTAAATTGCCCTTTTGGGAAAACAAACACTATTGCCTGACATGTCATTTGCCAGAGAGAGCCACTCTCTTTATGAATCCCAGGATTAGTAAAGAAGCTTATGTCCAGATTTTCCCTTTTTTTGTAAGCAAAAGGTTTTCTTCTGCTGCTGCTTTTAAGTGGTGAATGCTAGATGGATGAATCTGGAAGATGAGTCATGGCAACGGGACTTCTTTTCTTGAGAGATCAAAACATTTCACTACTCATCCAAGTAGTTTCGTCAGTCTGAGGAAAGTTAGCGGCGAGTCTTCCAATGTATAGTTCACCTTGATTTCACATCATCTCGCTCTGAATAGATCAAGGTGCCCTTTCATCAATCCCCAAACAAATCAGGAGCACTTCACACCTCCAACAGCAAGGCCATAGCTAATGACCCACAATTAATGGGTGTTGGGAAGGGTTGCATAAGTGGGACTTTCACTCACACTAGGCCACTGTCCACCTAACTAGCTATTCAGGGCCATTGTCCACTGAACAAGCCTATTCGGGCCATTCTCCACCGAACAAGCCTATTCAGACCCCAGGGTGATGTGAAATCAAAGTGAACTATAACTTGGAGGACTCACCACCAAAATATTTTTATTACTCAAGAAAAGATGTTCAGTTTGCCATGACTCAAGTTCCAGATAACCTCACCTGGATGACTGAGAATCTTCACAGACAGATGGATGAATGTTGAAGAGTGTCTGCCACTGGGATAAAAACCCTAGCTGGACCATCTGGAAATCACTTAATATACTTCAATGCAAAGTAGAGAAAGATCAAAGAACAGTCAAGTAAAATGGGGCTATTTGGAAACAGGAAAAATTTTCTGTCTGTGGAGAAATTCAAACCATACATTTTTGTATGTTTGATTTTTTTTAAAAACTGACTTCCTCCTGTCCCAAATATGAAGAATTTTGTAAAATTGAGTAAATTATTATAAAAATTAACTGAAATGAATTGCCTACTGCAAACCTACTATATCTGCTAGAACGAAAGCCTACATTGACACCAAATAGAGGTTTCCTTCCCAATACATATGTTGGATTTTTTTTCTAGGGCAGGGGGGAGGGATTTTTATCAGGATCATAACAAAAAAAGAGGAAGAGTTGAAGTCCATATATTATATATCCCAGATGCTTCTCAGGCTCTTCCAAAGCTGGTAACTTATTTAACTAAAACCATATGTGCTGGATGATCCACTCTGTCAGTGTAACATTTTATTTCAGCCTGAAAAGTGTCCTTCTGAGGTTCAGTCAATGGCGTGATCGAGAATTTCCACATGTACAATTGTATGAACATGCCACTGCTATGTGTGCCAGCTTTCTTCTTCACACCAAACCAATGGATTCTGTGTATACATACAATCCTTTCTGTACACAGACCTGCTTCGCAAATGTTAAATATATGGCAACAACGGCAGTTTAATTAAGACTGTTCACATATTGCATATCATTGTGATAAACTTTTGTGCGAGAATAACGTTTTATTCCTTTACTGAAGCGGAAGGTATTTATTGTTTGGTTGAACCAAGCATAAGACAAGCACTGAAAGAGGAAACCATGTGCCAGTTAACAGAAGAGAGAGAAAGGTGCCTACTTCTGGATTCAGGTTGAGTGTCCTCCCTGAATGGGAAGCCCTGTTGTCTTGGAGCACCAGTGGAAAAAACCAACTCCTTTATAATCTTGAGCAAGTCACAGACTGTTCCTGGCATTTCTGAGCATGTGGTGCCACTTAACCTGTGACTGGCATTTTATGAAGAATGCAAAACCAATGCAACAACAAACCTTGTACCAAGACCTTTTAAATACTCTAAATGAGCCTCAGATTTGCACAGCATCCCAAAGATCCCCCAATATGAATTTCACATAAGTACTTCATACCACCTTCAAGTATTAAGTTGTCAAACAACTCCAAGAAAGGTATGGTCGAAGGATTGTCATTACATTACAAGCAACAAAGCATAGCTCGTTTCCCCCTTACTGTTTTGATCTTGAAGTTTTTCCAGAAATGCTTGGACCACCATATTCACAAGGGAGCCTTGGACCATGTGAAACGTTCTCTCATAAATTCTGCCCTTGGCAAGGGACCAGCTGAGAGGATGCAGAAACTGCAGCATGCAAAGTCTCCTCCCATATGTTTGTCGTTATCTAAATATGACCAGGAATGGCGTGGGAACAAAATTTCAGGGAATTTTCAAGCAAACCCTAATAATTGCTAAAAAATTGTACAGTGGTCAGTGTTGTAATAGAAAGCATATGACCCATTAGTAAAATCTTCAGTTTTCTTTATTCCTAAATGCATTGCCTTGCACAGTTTCACTCCAAACAATCAGAAACAAAGTACATAAAAGAGAGGTTTACAGATCACCATACCCTGTGTTGGGTAGTAGTCTATACTCTATCTATTATGCTACACATGAGATGAACAGCACTGGTAGAACCTTTCCTTAAGTATCTCATTTAGCTTGAAAGTTCAATTAGGCCTGCCATTCGTTAGTTTTCTGAATTGATTGGCACATAAACATATATACATAGGTCATCAAATATGCACGTACAGCTGGTATAATTTAGTAAGATTATATGGAATGTATTTATAGCAGTCCTGGTAAGCACTCTAGGCGTCATGGGTGCATCCTAGAGAATGATGGAATTTATAATTTGATCAGAATTATCTGTTATAGTTTAGAGAAGTAAGCATGCTGAAACTACAAAGCAATTATTGAACACAGTTAAGGTGTTTGTCAGTCTGCTGTGCAGGCCCAAATACATGCACAGAAACATAGAATTGTACACAATCAAAGAGGCCTCATATAATTGCTTAAGTATTCTGGAGTAGTCAGCTGGATTGCCTGTACCAATCTACCAAGGACCAATTTCATGTCATGTTTGGTGTTTGTGTTTGGTGAAAATTATCAGCATTCATGCCAACACCTTGCCAACCGGTTTTTGGCATTTTTACATGGTA